>CM067503.1:42422812-43049412 GCA_034509495.1 Acestrorhynchus altus | reverse complement strand
TCTCTCTCTCTCTCTCTCTCTCTCTATATATATATATATATATATATATATATATATATATATATATATATATATATATATATATATATATATTGCAGCATGACTCAAACCATGGAACAAACTAACAACTGACTAACAAAACAGACTAAATGGAGATACGTGGTTTACACCAGATAGCAATGATTAAATAAAATTGAATCTAATCTAATTATATCTAATCTAAAATGATAAACTTGTTCTTGATGGTACAGAAATGGCAGAGATTAAATCTATCTTAACATACAAAACTGACAATTTTCTCATTTATCAGTATCATCTTTGGAGATCTGTGGTTTAATCAAAGTGGAATTTAATTTCAATACAAGCCATAATATTCAAATCTAAAAACAGAAAATATAATTCTGTATGCAGCACTAAAGCACCATGTATATGGATCTACATATATACACTGGTGTGCAAAAATACTGAGAGTAGTGAACATCTACTTATAAGACACTATTCACACAATCGTTTAATTCCATACCACTGACCCAGAGTAACCATAGCCCAAAAATTCAAAGCACTGCTTACCAAGTGTAACTCATATTATATCAAGGTACATCATTCCATTATGTAAGAAATTTTATTAGGTTGTAATTTTTGCATTATAAAGCTGTTCAAGCTCTTTCCAGCAAGGAGCTGTACGTTCACTACTCAACACCAAGACTGCGTACGAGAACAGCAACTGGGTCATGAGCTTATGACTTCATATAAATTCAGTGTATCTGAGTAAATAAAAGTAAAAGTGCGAGTTGGGTTACGTCATTTGCAAAAGATATCTTCACGAGACTCTGATGCAAGGGAACTTATCTCCATGCAAATGAGCTGATTCACCAGCGCCTTTCACGTTTCTGTTCATTTAAATGCTGTACGTCAGTTTCACAGTGTGTGTGGAGCAGTCTATAGGCTTTCAGAGCACTCAAATGTGCACTTCTTTATGCAACTCAATAAGAGCCATTGTTCTTTTTTTACATACTGGATAAAATGATGGAGTTTTTAATGCCACTGTTACATTTAATGGAAAACAGTTATAAACTACATTAAACCGTTTGGGTAATGTACTGTGTAATGTGTTGTTTACTGGTTTGGCTGATGTCCACAGGGTTGTCCATGCCAGGCTGGTGCCACTGCTGAGAGGAGCAATTGTAGGGCTCTTGTACTTGAGGGTTCTCCTTTGGAACTGTGGGCTCTCTTGGACCTGAGTGGGGCAGACGTGAGCTGTGCATGATGTGAGCATCGAGCATCTCCAGGAGCAGGTCATACAGAGGCACAATCTTCTTCATCTTCATGCAGTGCAGGTGGTCCATACCTTTGTTACTGAGGAAATACAGTGTCTGTATGAAAACTATATCCTCAGGTAGGCAAAGCTGATTCATATCTGGAAAAGTATTCTATTACTGTCAGCAGATAACGAAGGACAACAATGTCCAGGAGGCTAATTACTGAAACCTTTGCATATAAAATTCATTAAATGGCTCTGATGAGGATGACTTATTAATGACTAGTGATTTATGCTGCCTGCATATTTACAATACTTATATATATTTATTTTATTTTTTTTTCACATATAATGCATATCCACACGCGCACACACACACACACACACACACACACTTTTTTTTTTGTCACATATAATGCATATCCACACACACACCCACACATTTTTTTTTTTTTTCACATATAATGCATATCCACACACGCACACACAAACACACACACACACACCCTTTTTTTGTCACATATAATGCATATCCACACACACACACACATTTGTTTTTCACATATAATGCATATCCACATGCACACACACACACACATTTTATTTGATTTTTTTTCACATATAATGCATTTTTAAACATTAGTCATTACAATCAGTGAACTGTTAACCCTTAGATAAGCCTACAGTCACTGAAGGAAGACTACAATTAAGAATTAAGTACGTTGCTATTAACACTATCTATGGTTAACTAAATATCAGTATCTATTTCTGTGGTATAACATTAATATGTCTTATTAATTCACATGGCTGCATGTAATGTTCTATATCCTTAATAATTAATAATCCTTATACTTTATCTTCAACCATATACATAATAAGGGTGTTTAGACTATATCATTAAAGTAAAAACATACTTCTTTCTTACTTCTTTCAAGCATGCTTCTTTGGTATATGTGCTATCAAATCTTTTGATTGTCTGTGTAACACACTAATTATTATCATCATTTATCACATCAATTATAATCCTTTTATCACCCTGTTATACGGATGTCGGTCTACTCAGAAGTGGTGCGTCGGGGTGTGGGTGTACCTGACGTGTCGTATGTGTGAGAGCAGCATGAGCAGGTGGGCAAGGCGTGCCGAACGCTGCTGAAAGCTCAGTCCTGTTTTAGAAATGGCCCACACCAGCGCATCAGTCACTGAGTCCAGCAGCTGCAGCAGCTTGGTCCTGCTCTGCGGCTCTTCCCCTCCTTCAGCCGAACTCAGACACATATCTGCAACAGCGCACAGCCACACAGCCAGTTACACCACAGTCACGTCTTCCTTCTTTCAAAGATTCAAAAGCAAGTCCCAAAGCATTTGCCAAGTAAGCAAGAAAAATAGTGTCGTGTTTGTCCAGAACCTGTCTGTAATGAAAAACAGATGGCGCAGCTCTTCGGCACAACATCTCAGAGGAGATAATTGAAAGGTTTAGTGGAATCACATGAAAATATATTATCTGGCTACGACACACAAGAGTATCACAGCACCGCCTGTTACTTACTTACGCATTTGAAATGAAACTGATATATGTGCTGAAAGATTACAAAGCTATGCGTGTTGTTCTCATTAGACGTTTACAGTGTGTGAGAGATTATCTTGGTTCTCTTGCCAACACTCCCTTCAATTAAACACAGGATAACAGTTAAGCTGATGAAAGGTATATGGTGTACAGACCATTTCTTATTGGGCCTTGCCAGATTAAAGAGCACACTGTGATCCCAAATACACAGCCATGCACATGTGCATTTACACACACACACACACACACACACACACACACACACACACAGAAAATGAATTAATGACTAAAGGACAGACGACATTATTCACTGCTGAAATGTTTGGAATATTCCAATCAAAAGATTTGAAAGATCAATAAAATGAGTCCAATTTTCTGCAGATAAATGCATAAAACACATCTGATCTGTTTGCTGGTTCTTTGTAGCCTCATGGTAGTAATAGCTGAAAGAAGAAAAAGAATGCTCGATGATTCAGAGCTGTACAGATGATTCAAACTTGTGCTCTGCCAAATAACCTGTATTACACCAAGAATTAAATTTGATAAATTGATATCCTAAATACTTTGTGTGGTCAAAGTTTGCTTAAACCTTGCGGTAGATAGATAGACAGCAAATTACACTGTTTAATATTTCATAATTTCTTCATGTTCACAAAAAGCAATTCATAAGCAACATCTATTAATTTAAAATCTATCTGTTTATAAATGTTCTGCCTGCCTGAGTAGTGAGCCCAAAGAAACACACACTGACTTGACATTCATTGGCTCATTCATCGGTGTATCATCTGATATTGTGTGCGTCTCAAAAAAATTGAACACTGTGTAAAAGGTTTTTGATAGATGAAAGAACAAATTACTGGCTCTCAATTTAAACACTGGAGCACTTTTTAAAATAATATTTGATTCATTGCTGGAACAATCCCATGTAGAATCCCATTTAAGAATCTGAGATTTTGGAAACGCCCATGTTACAGTTGAAGATGTTTAAGCAGCACATACAAGCGCACTTACTAGAGTTGAGGAGGATCATGGCCTTGAGGCAGACATACTCCTCTTTCTGCAGCTTCAGCTCTCGGAATCGGGATGTGGCTGCCAGGAGCATGTCAAAAATCTCCACAAAGCCTTGCACACAGCTGCCCTCGTCCCTGCCCAAAAACAAGGAGTAATAAGCTTTACAGATGAGCTGTACCTGAAACCAAAACACATCCCACCCTGGGGATCTTACAGCCTTCTACGGTTTAATAAACTAATGTAATACAGACAAATCATATTAATGCTAATCAACCGGATTCATGTTTAAAAATTGTTTGATGGCTGAAATGAGCTCTGTTGCTACTGGCCATCCTATATTTTGCCTTGTTCAAAAACCATACAGCCATTTATAATTTGGCTCAGGACAAGAGCAGGACATAGATTGAGGTGGACCACCACTGCCTGTGCTGTCATGGTCATGCTCTGGAGTGGAATCATGTATTCCCATTTTATGTAATGGACCAATCCACTGCAGCAGTGTGGTGTAGCCTAATCATTTGAACCAGTAGTTTCCACACATAGTTAATAGAGTACAAAAGGTAACACCACTGCCTTTCCAGCGGCACACTAGGGTTTGATTCCCTCACCAGACCAGGTTTCTTCCATTCACAGTATAGCCAAACCTCCAGAGGTTGCCCAAGCCTGAAGTGCATTAGTGGTGGGCTCATGCAGTGTCATGTATAGCAAAGCTTGCCTTTGTCCTGCTTGCCTCCATTCATGTGTGTGTGTGTGTGTGTGTGTGTGTGTGTGTGTGTGTGTGTGTGTGTGTGTGTCTATGTATATATGTATGCACATGTATGTTTGTTTTTATCCATGGGTCACGAGTTATGTGAGTTGAGACGTTATGTCCATTACCCAGCACACTGGCCTTGAACTATGGGCCTGGCAGCAGTCTCTCTGGAGCCTGTCAGTAATCCTTGGTATTCTCTGAACCCTGTTCATCCTTGTTCAGAGCTGTCTTTGATTTTGAGCTTTTATCTTCACATTGATAGTGTAGCAGAGTTAATGGCTTGCCCAAGTGAGCAGTGAGAAATGAAAGGCAACACTCCTTTCCTTTAATTAAACAGCTTTGAATAAGATTAAATGAATCTGAAACCTTTAGCTCTGTTACATTCATTTCAAGTAAGCAATACTCAACCTGAAAACACATTTTCACAGAACTAAAACACAGTTGTTTGTCCCCCTTAAAAGCTATTTCATGGAAAGACTTTATAAGGTTAATGGTGCTTTCTACTCTAATGGTGCATTAATTGTACTCTCTACGTCTCTAGTCAGTTCCAGCATGCTTTGGATCATTTGGCAAGACTTTATGAAGACATTGTGCAACACCACTAGGTAGAAAGCAGCTCAAATTTAAGAAAAGACATCACTGACCGAATAAATAACTTAATAAATTGAGTTAACTCTTTAGGGGACAGGGTATATTTGATTCATATTTGAGTTTTTTTAATGATCGAATGATAATGATCTAAAACGATAATATCTAAATGGTAACAATAATATATAATAATTTACCCCAAAAAATTGCAGAAATATGAAACAAAAATCTGATCCATGTTTCTGCTCCCTGGTGGATTATCTGTTCACTGCATGCACTAAAAAGATACGTACAGATGTCTGATGGTGTAAAACAAATTTGAGTTATGATTTGAAAGGTTATGTCCATTAACCAGCACACTGGCCACGACATGCATTTACTTTATCTGGGGTCTCACTGGCTCTCCCTGGATTCCATACAGTTTTAATAATTCTAGAAGTATTGGAAGATTAGTTTTTTTTATACCAGTAACCTACTCATTTCTGTTAGAAATGAAAATACATATTGATCCCAGCATGCCAAGTTAAAAAATATCATACAAATCAAGCAGAATTATTTTTAAATTAAGAAAATATGCATGAATGTATTACAGTGTACCTGCTGAGAATGAGATCAGGGGAAAAGATGAGCTTCCCAGGGTGATTAACAGATCTCCACATCAGCCCCAGCATCAAGACTTCTAACCAGCAGCATTCCAACAGGTGGACCTGGTCAAAGAGGCTGAGCTCCACAAAACCTGCACACAAGAAAACGTAACACTGTAAAGCGGTAAAGTGTGTAGAAATGCATTGCTTTCGAAATCAGACACAAGAATTGAGAGTCTGTAGCTTTACTCCAGTAACAGAGTGAGAATCACTTTATTTCCCCAGGTATGTTACTGTACATTGTTACAGTAAGTATATTCCCAGCTATGTTACAGTATGAGGCACCTGTCTTGGTGACTACACACATATGATATAGAACATAATAACCAGACTAGGTGAGCGGTTCCCAGTTGTGGTCAGGAAGATGATCCGAGGATCATGCTGCTTGTCATCAACAATCAGAGAGAGCAAAATTGTCTGCGCTCTCTCTGGGCGCTGTCCCCACATCACACCCGGTGAGATGCTGACCGGCAAAGGTATCTGTTGTATCGGAGGTAGGGACCCAGCGATTTTGACCGAGCACGTTGGCTGCCCATCAATGATGCATCGGTGGCAGTTCTAAAAGAGACGCTGTCTGGCTTCACATGTAATCGAGAAAGTATGAGCTTGTCTTCACCCTCCTAGTGTCAAGAGCATCGTTGTGATGGGGGAGATTCCTAACAGGGTTGGGTAATTGGCACTTCCAAATTGGGAGGAAGATTGGGGGGAAAAAACAAAACCTCCACAGCATTCCCAGAGAGACAAAACATTATGGAAATATTATAAGAAAATTTCCCAGAACTACACATAGTAAACATAAATACAGTACATACATCAATTACACATTACTTATTGAAATATGCTTACCAGCCAAAAAAATTGGTAAATAAAAATCCCGGAGAAACTGGAGAGCTTGAACATTCAAAAGTGTAAGGAATGGGGTGCATGGGCGAATGATCCCAGAAGGGAGATTCAACAGGGTGGATCGCTAGCTACTTGCCTGGACCTCCATGGAGAGAACATGCAGAAGGCAGTGAATGCAGTGGATTGGAGACCATTTATTGGGCATGGGAGCACCCACACTCCACAATCTAGGATAACAACAGCAGGGTAGAACATTCAGGCTGCAACCCAGAGCTAACCACCATGCATGCATATTCGATAACACATCTCCGAATCTCCCTCTTTCAGTGCATACAGTCCAGTGTGCATGTGCTCAACCAGCTTTGGTGATGCGTTCAGATGTCTTAACATCCTCACATGTAGATACAAGGTTTCGTGACTCATATACGGCCATATATAATCCAGTCTAATTAGAGTGAAAATATAATAAGTGGTTAGGCACATACGCAGGGTCTGAGAAAACATAACTGTAATCTACAGCATATCTCAAGATTTATATGCACATTTTTACAGCTGTGAAAGGGCATTTATTACAGAGTGTAGTTCCTGACCACATTACAGGGTTGTAAAGTTCAGCGGAATGGTTTATATTCAAGTGCAAGGAAATCACTGAGGGTTGATAAGCACATTTAATCATGCTGACATAATAGTCCCGAGTCTTCTACAAGAGGGGAGTGGGTGGACGTTTGGCTCATCATAAAAAAAAGGTTATATATGACCTGAGGATGCACTCGATGATTACTGTCTATGACCACATTATAGGCTGGATTATCAGTACCTGTGGTCCTGGTTATGGAGACCCCTCTCAACCCCACACCTTCAATGACTTGAGTGTAAGAATAGTCAGTTACATTTCATGTTTTTGTCCTCTTCTCACCAACAGAGAGCAGTAATATTGCATTATTACATATTTATAAAAGTAAAACACACTGTCAGCTAGATTGTTGTGCTTGGGTTTCATTCCCAACAACAGAGCATTTAGATATATCATTGATGGCCAATGAAAACATGTATCTCCCAAATGGAAGCTATACAGGAGAAGGTATCAATGCTTATAATTTTAGAGCATTTCTACTGGTCTGTTCATTTTTGCACAGAGTACAGAAAAATTGGCAAAAATGGAGATACATGTATTTATATTTAGCCTTTCACACACTACACTTACTACTGTTTACCATGACTGATTAATTTCTCATTGTAATGCAAAAAATCATTTGTTGATCATTGTTTTTTAACCATCATATACATAGAGCTCAGGTTTATGTAATACAATTTTAGGGCTGCCGTGATTGGTTGGCATAATCAACAGTGTCCTCACCATTCTGAGTTGATGATCTTTTATTTATTCATTTATTTTCTGAATTTACTTTTTTCATTCTAAAACACAAACATTCAAATAATAACTGTTTACCCTTAATATCTGTGCACAATTCCTCCAACTCCGTGGGATTATTTGAAATTAGCACAAAACATAAAGGCGCTTTGAATATTGTGCATAGTTGTGCACAGCAGCCGCTTGATGCAGCAACCAGCAGGGAAACCACCCAGTTCATTGGTTCCACAGGTTAGCTGGTTTTTGTTATGATAAAACATTGATAACAGCAGTGTTTTGGACATTAGTGAAAAAACAGCATTTCGCATAAATAATGTTATTGATGCTGCATTTTTCGACTGTGTTCTCAACAGAATGAGTTTTAATGTTAAACCCACATTCCCTCCGACAAGGATGAGTTAAACCAGAATGACTGTGAAATACTGAGCACTGATTACAGAGAGACTCGGCATAGAACAAAAAAACGCTCCAAACACTCTGTAGATATGAATTATGAAGTGATTATACTGCAAATATACCCTGTAAATTACCCTGTAAATGCCCCCCACTGTTGGTGTTAGAGTTGTGATATAGTGTTCAGCCAGTGTGCTCTGTAGGATTGATGGCATGTTACCATAGCGATGTATGTTATTGCTGTGATTTTAAGCTCTTGTGTTTGTGTAGGGAACACCATAAATACAACAGATCACATTTCAATGACTGAGATCAGTATTCTTTCTTTCTGGATTTCTTCTGGAGTTGATTACTGGCTGTAAAAATGCCTTTTTTGGTGTTTGTCAGGCTGGGGATTCCAGTTTACACTTTTCTGCTCTTCAGTAAACCTGTGATTACAATTTGCATCATATTATGACATAGAGCATAAAAATGAATATGAAGTAAATGTGCATTGATTAATCGATAAAATAGTCGATAGATTAATCTGTAGAAAATCATTATTCATTAGTGGCAGTCCTATACAATTCACTGCAAAAACAATAAATATCATCATAATGCCCAGAATTTATAGAAAATATAACAACTATTTAAATGGAAAAAATCTATTTTGTTTTCATTTCACATGGAGAAATTTGAGTTCAATAGATAAATACTTAAATTCCAGAAAATAATCATTTTCATATTCATCTATTGATCTCAATCCCAAAAGTCTTCTCAAGTTCATTTACTGAAACAGCCATGCTAAAAATATGATTCCACAACTGCCGTCTCATGAAATTAACAAGGCACTAGCTGTGTTGTGAGTCAGTTTCACTTCAATGTGCCTCCACACAATTCACAATGTTAGCCCATTCACAGCCTCACGATGACTTAAAAAGGACAGAGAACTTGGAACACTGACTGATTCAGAGAAAAGGCTCCAATCAGCTGCTGTTCTCTGCAGCAACACTGCAGTCACTAAAAAACAAAAACAGCCATGAAGAACAAATTTAGAAACTGAATGTTCTTATTTGCTTCCATTAATTTTTACACATGAGCTCTAATACCATCTTCCATTCTGTCCAATTAGAACAAGCAGTCTGCAGTATGAGTGAATCACCATAGCAGCGTCACAAAAAAGTAGTTCAGCCTTTTTTAAGAACACAGAACAGAAAACTAAATTCTGAACATCACATGCTTGAACGAGATATTCTAGGTTATAATATGCACAGAGCAGCACAAACACACACCTACACATCTATACATACACACCTGGGATCTTCTTGGCCCAGCTGATCATGTGGACGAGTTCTTTGTCGGCTAAGTTTGTGAGTGACATCATGATGTTAGCTTCAGTAAAGGGCTTTTTCATGTCCGTCATCAGATAAATGTCTGGTGGTTCTGCCTCTGAGATTTGGGCTAAGAGCGCCTCTGGGCTCAGTGTTGCAGTTAAAACTTCTTTAACCCTGATGGGTGGGGCTCCTCTTCGCTCTGCTTGTCTATGATTGCCTGACATCCGTGACATCCTCCTCTGCTGTAGGCCTGCACGACTGTAGCTGCCACGGTCTCGACGTGTACCTAACACACACACACACACACACAAACACACATACACACACTGACTATATAAATATGACTTTAGAATGTTTGACTGTAGGTTTCGTCATTTCCATAAAACAAGAGTATAAAACCATGGACCAAGTCCACAGTTACTGTGGTAGGAGATTAGGGTTATCAGTTTCCTCAAATTGAAAAAAGGTGAGGACAGGGATGGAGGTTCTTACCCAGAAAGAAAGAAGAGAAAATACAATTTGACATACACTAGTGCATCTCAAAAAATGAAGAGTACTGTAAAAAGGGTTTTTTTTGTTTATAATTAAATTAACAAATTAACAAATTAACTGCCATATATTTTATATTCATTATATTCATTCATTTAAATGTATATATTTCTTTTCAACTTTTCAAGATTTTTGTTTTCATTCTGAGATTGAGTTGTAATCTATTCAAACCAGAATAATGTGAGATTCTGGATTTCAGATTTTCATGAGCTATAAGTCCTGATCAACAATAATATTGATGATTTGCACAGATTATAAAACTTTACTAAATCAGTTTTTGTTCCTGAGAAATCTTTTATTTTATATTAGGTGATTAGATTAGACTGAAACTGAAATCGATTCACTCACTTCTACACACTCCTGCCTCTTGTCATGAAAAAGAGTGAAATCTTGTTCACCCAAAACAGCTTCACCCAAAAAACACCCAAACATTCACACAGAAATCACGATATCCACAATATGAATTCACTAAGAGAAAATAATTAATAAAGCACTGGGTCAAAGGAACCTGGTAGCATGGTGACAGCTGTTAACTTTTAATTAATATAATTTAGCCCAATTTTCCATCCCAATTCAGAAGTGCCAATTAGCCAACTCCACCAGGACTCTTCCCCATCACAGGGTGAAGACAAGCACATGCCTCAGATAGTCAGGCAAACAAACACATAGACTGACGGATATTAGAACACTTAGATAAAAACAAAAGGGTGAAAAACAAAGGGGTATAAACTGATATGCACACAAGTGTTGGGACACAAGTATTGGGACACATTGGCTCATTCATTATCTCTTCTGAAATCAAGGTTATTAAAAAAAGAGTTCATCCTGTTTTTTGTTGGAGTAACTGTTTGTACTATCCACAGAATGTTTGCTACTAGATTCTGGAGCAATACCTTGGATTTGATTGCATTAAGCAACAAGAGAGTTAGTAAGGTCAGGATTTTGGATAAATACCACCCCACCTCAACTCACTACTTAGAAGTACGATGGAGCTTCATCATTGCAGAGAACACAGATCCACTGCTCCACAGCTCAGTGCGGGAGGGCTTTATACCCCTCTAGCCAATGCATGGCATTAGGCATGGTGCCAGTAGGCTCATGTTTATCTGCTCCACAGATGCTATTGGTAGTGCATTTCTACAGGGACTAGACAAACTGTATGTGCATTTGCACATCTGTGTCATCATTGAGTAGAGAAAGGCTGCACAAGCATTTGGGAACTGTGTACTGCCGAATCAAAGGGGGTCTGCGTGAGAGATGGTAACATCAGGGAATGCAAATCTTATGAGGAATTACTATTTTATCAGTTGTTTTATTCTGACCTAATGTTAAAAAACAACAAGAGAACATGATGCATTCTGCGTGATCATACTGATGGTCACACAGTGATGAATATGGCCCACTAAACAGTTACTCAAACCACTAATATGAGTTCCTCTTAGGCAGGTTTCAATTTTTACTCTCAAAATATTGAACCTCATGACACCACAGTGCATTTAGAAAACACATCAAACAAAGTGTACCCAGTGATTTCAACATTTGCACCTGGGACTGCATTTTCTACCCCAAAATGTTCAGAAAATAACAACTCCATTGGGAAGAGAACCAGCGATTAATATGCACATGATCAAAACAGTGGAGTATTTCTGCTCAATGAGGCAACCCTGTAGCTTAAATCAGTTTCACACATCTTGTTTTTCTGGTGCTTGCTAAGATCAACATCTGTTGACTCCACCTTCTATAAAATACACTCCCATCTATAGTTTTTGGCCCCAATGTTTAGTGCCCATGCACTTACCACATTTCATCATTCCCACTTCATAACACTTGCGAAGCCTACAGGCCTGGCAGCTTTTGCGCCGGTTCTTATCGATGGTGCACTGGTTGGTTGCAGGGCAGATGTAGTCATTATGACCTAATGAAGACACGAGAAAACGTGAGTAGCTCACAGCATGTATTCAATCAGTAAAATGATATCAATTATAGCATCAAATAGATGGTTTGTGTCTGACAGCCGGAAGTATCAGGTCTCAGTGTAAGAACACTAGATAAGGGAGTAGAGCAGGTGTCTCTGAGAGAACGCATAAGACAAACAAAGTAAAACAGAACATAACAGCATTACAGGCCCCAGTTAAACTCTCAAGAGGGAACACTGTGCTGTGCTTCTGAAAACCCTTGAGGCAGGAAACCACCCAGAGTTCCCAGACCAATAACAGGAGAGTCTCATTAAGATGGCTGAGGTGAGAAGGCATATTAGAACAAAGTGTATGTACAAGATTTTTTTTTTATCCTTTAAAATATCCATTGTGTCCCAATCTGACGAATAGGATGAGTGCAATGGCAGAAGCTGCCAGGTCATAGTGACAAAGTTAAACACTGCAAACAAACCCATGAGGGTTGAAAAGGGTACTTGCTAAAAAAAAGGCAAAGCAAATGATCCCCTGTACAATAACAATCACTTTGAATAAGGATGTGTTGGGCATTTGCACATTTAAGGAGTTCATTACATCACTTAAGTGCTGTTACCTTGGATGCTCCTTTTGAAGAATGCTTTGCATCCCTCACAGGACCAGACGCCATAGTGGTAGCCAGAGGCATAATCGCTGCACACAGCGCAGAAGTGCATGTCTGTTTTTCTCTCCACAGAGCTAAAGTTCTCCTCATACTCCGCTGACCCTCTCCCTATTGGTTTGCTGGAGCAAAGAGAGATCACAAATCATGCCCCCGTTTCCATTACTCAATTTTAAAACATTAAAATCTCTTTAATACAATTTCTCTTGCACACCAAAACCAGACCCATGTAATGTCTAAAGCACTGGAGGTATTGAGCAAATGTAGCCACCAAGTGATAGAAGCCTAATAAAGTAAACTTTAAATCATCACATATTAAATCATCACACATTCGTCAAGTTAATGCATGAGCCATTATTTGCTAGTGTTACTGCATATGTAATTTACAGTACTGTCCAAAAGTTACAAGACCAATTATCATTTATTTATTTACATTATAGGGCCACCGGGCAGGACTGGTAGTACTCATATGACAAAAAAACTCTCTATATGCTTAAGAGAAATGGCAATATACATCACATCAAGTGTCAAACATGGTGGAGGCACTGTTATTACGTTGGTATGCATGGTTGCCAATGCCAGCTGGGTCCCTCATTATCATACGATTGCTGTAAGAAGTACCAGAATGTGTGTGTGTATATATGTAAAACGAGAGCCTTTCATTCTATAGATGGAATCCTATATATGTGGAAAAGGACTATAAACAAACTGAAAACCACAGGAGCTGCTCAAGGGCTCTTAATTGGCAGAGTAATTCTGTATCCTTGTTGAATATAAAACTGAAGTCAGATAAACACACAAACATACAGCAACTGAAGGCAGCTGCAGAAAGGTTTGGCAAAGCCTCTCCGGGGATTACACTTTGCATTTGGTGATATTCATTGACTTCAGACAGTCACTGTCTACAAGAGTTTTGCATTCAAATCTTAAAAATACATCTTATAGTTTATCATTGGATTAGCTTGGGAACCTGTAACAATGGATGGAAAGCAGCAGTAAATATGAGGCACTTAACCTCTGTACAAACTGTTAAACATAATGGTGGCAGCATAATGTTCTGGGGCTGCCAGTAGAACTGGTACATCGCACAAAGTGAATGGAATAATTAAGGAGGATTACCTCCAGCATAACCTCAAACCATCAACTCAACAATTGAAGCCTGAACACAATTGAGTTTTCCAATAGAACACTGACCCCTAACATGCATTTAAGGTGGTTGTGGAATGGGTAAAGCAGGCTCTGATTAAGCTTTTATAATGGCCGTCCAAAACTCCTGACCTCATCACTATCAAATACAAAAATATAAAGACTGTGCCGTAAATTTAGGGCTGTGCCAGGACAAAAAAAAAAACAAAAACAAAAGAGCTTTACAAATAATGCCAAGAGTGCTCAAATATCCAAACACATTTTTGCCAAATGTTGTTGATGTCTTTAAGTTTAAGGCTGATTTCACAAAACCACAAATTGATATATATGCTAAATCCACGTTTTTTATTATTACAGATGGGTGTTGTACCTCATTCTGCATCAGGAAAAAAAGAACATCAAAAAAATCACTGAAACCTCATTATTGCCATATTCATATCAAGTGAACCGTCAAAGAACCACAACTGTATACAGACATGTTTTTGTTTTATTTTTCTTTGTTTATGTTTTGTTTTCGAAACATATTTAAATATATGGACATGTTCGAGGATGGAGGTGATATAACTATACAAATAAAACTGAATAAATGAATTTTTTAAAGTAAGAATTATTTTTTTTTTACTTTTTTCTTCTGAGAAAAAAGTAAGAACACCCCCACATTTAATACTGCTTAAAATTAAAATCAGGTCCAGCACGTCACCTGCAAAAGATTAGACCAGCATTGGAGATCGAGTTTGGAGGAGGCTGTCTTACACTGACCTCAGACATAAGTTCAGTTTACTCTTGATGACTGAGTCTAGGTAGGGATTTCAAAAGATATCAACACAATTCAAAATCAGCCATTTCACTGTCCAGAAAAAAAGAGGAGAACATTTACAACCAACGTAACCAGGTCAGGATATCCTGGCAAGTTCAGCCAAAAAGCAGACAACAAGATGCATAAAGAAGTCTCGAATAATCCTAAAATATCATCATGGGATCTACAGGAAGTTCTTGACATAGATGATGTCAAAGTGCCAAACTGCTTTGATTTTCATGAGAGGTGTAAAAAAAAAAAAAAATAATAATAATAATAATAATAAAATAATATATATGTATATATATATATATATATATATATATATATATATATATATATATATATATATATATATATATATATATATCCATATTATGAGCATATTATCCATATTAATGGATTAATTATTTGTAACAAAAGACATGGGATCAGAAGAGCTCTCCATCATAGAAACCACAATGAAATCATTATTGTATCACAGGAGCCTTGAGGAACAATCTAAGCAAAGATTGATGATGTCAGAGATTGGTAGATGGTTATATCAAATATCTAATTATTATTTCAGCCAAAGGACAAAATACCAGTTATGAAGGCATAGATAGTCCTAACCTTTTCTTCACAAGGAAATTGCATTTTTGTTAATTTAGTCTATGATTTTTATGATTAGTTTTATCACCTCCATCTCCAAATAATATAGTTCAAATGTCCACGTTTAAATCTGTTAAAAAAGACAAAAGAAGTGTCCATGCGGTGTTCTAACTTGTTCACATGACTGTATATACACTGTATACATGAGATAAATGAGCAACCCCAGAACAGTGAGATGATTTAGGCACGTTTGCCCACAGCAAACTGTTTAATGTAAGTGTCCATTATTTGCTTTGGAGCCTCTTCAAACATTCAAAATCTTGGTTTTTATTTGGCGTTAACTATTTTTTATAATGCTCTTTGAAGTTGATGATGATGTGGGCAGCAGTACCTGTTCTCCTCAGCTATGTAGTCATGGGCTATTAGCTCCTGCCAGGCTCCACTGCTGAGCTGGTTCTGTTGAGTGTGGGTCTGTGGACGATGCAGAGTCAGAGTGGACACGTGGTTGTGAGACGGCCAAAAGAGGGTGGGGCTGAGAGACTGCCGCGATGATGGGCAGTCAGACAGGGATGTGCCATTATAACCCAGCAGAGTGGGACTGTAGAATGGGAGGGTGGTGAAGTCGTGCCCAAGGTCCGTGTAGGGTGAGTGGATGCAAATGGGGTGGCTCTCGTTGGGCAGGATGGGAGAGGAGGAGGCATTAAAGAGGGGGGAAAGCACCTGACCATCCACCCTGCCGAGGTCTACATCTTGCTGCTGCAGCAGGTGGGTGTCTTTCTCCGGAGATTTAGACATGGTGTGGCATTCAGGCCCGGCTGAGGCTATCGCATTATCAGAGCAGGACCATGAGCACTGAGACCAGGAGTTCCTTAATCTGAAATTCAGGGCTGCAGAAGCATTCTGGCTGACTGGAGGACTACTGCATCTTCATCTGCACCTTTTACCAACATGGCAGGAAAAAGAAAAATGTGTTTGTTTATGTGTTATAGCAATCCAAAAAGACGACAAAGAACAGCACAGACTAAATGTTGACCAGTACCTGTTGCAGGCTTAAAGAACCCTGCAACACCAAGTTAATAATTGTTGAACTTCCGCTTAAAGAGCAGACTGCGACTGGGTGACAAGCTCAGATCACAAAGAGTCCTACTAGGATTCTTATAAAAATGATATAACACACCCAACAACAAGCCAAATATTGGCACAAGAACTTCTTGGCAACCTTTTCTGAAATTACTTCTATTGCAAAAACAGGGGTAAGAAGTGTCCCTCATCAATAACTAGAAACAGTGCAGGTTGTGTAAATTTATCCTGCACCATTAGAATAAAACAATAGTGAAAAGTGTCAAGCACTGAACTTTCCACCCACTGCTGGCAGTTGTGTCAATTCTCAAGAGCTTCATGTTTGCTCACAGGAACATTTACTTTACTGCTCTGCAGAGACACAAATCATGCCGCGAATCCGCTCAAAACAGAATTAAGCAATAATCAAAGTTCTCAGTCAACATGACTGTAATTAAGGATAACCAGAAAATGTCTTTCTGTGTGTGCTTTGATTTCTATTGTGATAATAAAACAAAGAAACGACATACTGCTCTAATCAAGCTGTGCTATTTCATAGACTATTTAAAATTAACAGATCGAGATCAAGTTACTACAAGAACTCAGCAGCACCTCCCTGCTTCACTGACAAGAGAGAAACAAAGAGCCAACTGATATTAGATTGCCAATTATTACTGAACCCATAACAAAGCAGGTTCCAAAGAGCTTGTGTTTAGAACAAATATATAGACTGTCATGTCCAGCGGGGTGAATTATTCCAATTTTTAATATACTGTGATATGCAGCTACTGCAGTACATCCACAAAAACACTACCACTCTGAAATCCTCGGTTAGGATCAAGCTAAAGAGGAAATGCACATTTAAGACCTTAAAGGCCGTTTAAGAAAGGGCAGACTTATCAGTTGGTCTGTTCTTATGAGTCAGGTTGTGTCAGATCATCTGTTTTTTCGGGACAGGAAACTGACACTAATACGGGATATTGAAGTCACATTAATCATTTACATAATAAAGCCTTCTAAGGTTTTATTATGTAAATGATAAAACCTGATTAAAAAATGATAAGACGTGTATATTTAGCACTTAGGTCAGAAATGCTCAGTGCCTCACATCGACTCCCATGTAATTTTACCATTTACAAATACCTAGTAATGCTTAATCATTAATAAAAAAGTAGTGTTCATTAATAATTAGTTGAGACAGTACTAAACTATTTATTACTGTCATATTGATTTTTTGTTGCTGAGAAATCATACTGACACAGTTTGAAACCTTTCCTAAACCAGGACAATAGAGCATTTGATTGATAACAAATTAAGATAATATATTTTTATATTTTTACACATTTTGCTGAACAAATATATCATAAATACATCCTGATAAAAAAAATAATGATGAGAAATTAATTAGAAATTAATTTTTTTTTTTCTAAAATTTTACTGTCCTTTGGGTGATTTTCACATGGGATGCTTTCACCCTAAAATATTATTGGACATATCTCTTTGAGAAAAGAGATTTTTATCACAACAAAAATGTAAAACTAGGTAACCCAGGTGTTGGGGTAACTGTCTCTCCTGTCCGGAGAAGGCTTTGTACTAGATTCTAAAGCATTGCTAAGGATATGATTGCATTCAGCGACAAGAGCATTAGTGAGGTCAGGATGTTGGATGATCACCACCCCACTATACCCCAAACTCCACAACTCATCCCAAAGGTATTCGATGGAGAGCCACCATTCCATAGAACGCAATTCAACTGCTCCATTTGCTTTCACATGCATTTGCACCTCTGTGTCAGCATTGGGTGGAGCTTAAAGTAGCCACACCCATTTAATTAGGAGGGGTGTCTATGAATGTTTGGACACAGTTTTGTTTGTTTTAACCCATTGTTTTACTGACTGTTGTCTAAACCAAATACAGCTCAAGTGTCCCACATTAGACAGTGTCTCACATAATGACAATTGACCCCACCATCACATAGGGAGGTGCACACTGAAGCAATTTCCTGCCAGATGCTTCCAAATGCAATTAATCCTGCACACAGTGCAGACATTGGAAAATACACCCCCCTAATTCATTCACTTTTACTGGTCGATTGTCTAGCCACAGACTTTGCGATTACTATCTGAATAACACATGGCAGGGGAAGGCAGACGCAACACACCAAAATTAACAGTAGTTTTCAATAAACTGAGCAGTTAATTTTATATTGAATTGATTATTTCATTGCCACAATGGTTCTCTCTCAAAATTAAGTGTACTCTGAGGTTTGAATCTCAGCTAAACCGTGTGTGACACATATTAGGGCCCAACCCACATTATTTTCTGACAACACAGGCTGATATAACATATAGCCTATTTTAAGTTTACATTTTAATGATGCATTAAAATTATTTTATTATTTATTTAATTTTAGTTAATTTGCAGTGAAGCAGTGTTTTATGCAGACAAGCAGACACAACAAGTCACTTGTAATCACACTGTATACAAATATGCAAATCATTATCGAATCAGTAAAGAAATATACAACGAGGAAACCCTTGCTGTCATAAAATAATCAGGGCAACACTAAAGTTTGCCAGAGAACACCTAGATTAGGACTTCCGGAACAATGTGATTTGGACAGATGAATCCAAAGTTGAATTATCTAGGCTCAGTAACAGAAGAGCACAAGAACTTCATACCAACTGTGAGGCATGGGGGTGAAAGTGTCATGGTGGACTGCTTTGCAACAGCAGGGTCTGAAAAACTCTGCATCGTAGAAAGATTTCAGTGTGAAATCAGAATAAAGCGGGTTCGAAGAAAATGTAAGACCCTGTACAATGCACATAGAGAAGTGGGAAAATTATTGTTATAGGAAACATCTAATTGATGATAGAAACATCACATTCAAGGAGGACATAGCAGCTATGGGCATAGGGTGTTCTAAATTTCTCCACACAAGAAAACTGCATTTGTGTTTACACTTTTTTCTTTCTTTAGTTATATCACCCCCATCCCTCAAATTTATTAAAATGAAGATAGAATGCATATATGTTAGAAACATGTTCATGGGGTGAATATTGAAAACTACTTGGTTTCAGAAGAGGAAACTGCAGGCCAGCGGTGCATACCAGACACAAAAGCCCAAGGCCGCGGTGCTGTCCCCCACTCCAGCTTCCCTCACTCCCTTCTCTGAGGCGGAAAAAGGATAAGGGAGAGGCAGAGAGGGAAACCATTCCCTGAAGAGGAGGACTGGGAACCAGGCCTACCGCACTTCCAGCCCTGATAAGAAAGTGTCACATTCCAAAAAAAAAGCAAAAAAAAAAAAAGCATATCTTTACTTAGTTTGACAAACATGACATTTGTTGAAATTGAATAAACATCAGCTCAGCACTGTAACTTTGAAAGTTGAGAACAGATGTAAACTCTCATGATACATAACACACACATACACACACACACACACACACACACATATATATATATATATATATATATATATATATATATATATATATATATATATATATGCACTAACTTTTGCTTTTTAGTGAAAAAAAATTCCAAGTGCCAGATATATATTACAGCACTGATTCAAATGCAGAGCAAACACTGAGCATCTACTGTCACTTCCTGCTCTTACATTTCCCTGACCCATGTACTTTGATCAGTACTGCTGTAAATAGGAATTATGAAAAACTGCTGTTTAAGCCAAGAATTTACCAAAACATGTCTTGTACCAAACAGTCATGAATGTGTCAGAATGACAGCTTTTGTTTGCAGTGCCAAAAAGTGAGATCTCTGCTTATTCATCTTTAACAGACAGCGATGGCCAGATTTTCATAGCTCATTTAGATCATTTCTGTACTGGCACAGGACACCAGACGTGCACACCGAGAAAAAAACCCATCCAACAAATAAAAGTACAGAATATACATTACAAGACATGCCTTCAGGTAACCTATTCATTTGTCATTCTCAGAATGGAATACATTATACAGCCTGCACAATTTGTCAATCACATTGTAATAGCAGTAATTAAACATAATTTGCCAGAAGATACACCATGCCGAATAGAAAAACAGATCAGCCTAATGCAATCGACCTTCGAGCTATTTCTGTCAGACAGGACACCCCCACAAATCCAGTACCGTGTGTTCCAAGGCAAAGGGAATTTGTATAATGTCCAAAGAACAGTAATAAATCGAGATGTTTCAAGTTCCTGAAATGCAGCCACAAAGGCTTACAGACTTTCTGTTTTATAAATTATGGTATAAAGTACATTTGAGCCAAATGAATATTACAGTGTTTAGTGTAATAGTACACAGCGTAAATTATGAACTTTATTTTTGGGGGTTTGGGGGTTTATACCCATCTTAGAGGAGCTGAGAGTGTGAAATGTATTAATTAAAAAATCCATAAAAACAAATATCATACAAATATTATTTTGAAAAAGCACTGAAGTGCTGTGATGATGATGTGACATCATTTCAAGCACAAATTCTGAGCAATTAATGTCTCACAGATATTCTTAAAACGTAGCTAATGGGGAACCAAACCCATTAAAACTCCACATAAACAAAGTCATTCGGAGTGGTTTGATGGAATGCGTGTATAGTTTTTTTACAGTTGTGATGGACTTTTAAATGGATCACAGCTTCTAAAATGAAACCATACACTTTATTAACAATCCTCAATGACCTCCGACCTATGACCTTTAACTATTACCTCTGATATGATACTGATACCTGTAACATTATTAGTGGTAAATAAAAGTGTCAGCGAGGTCTAACAAGGATTTGCCCACCAGGTTTGATATTAAAACCTAAAAAAATAAAATAAAATAAAATAAAAAATAATAAATAAATAAATAATAATAATAATAATAATAATAATAACCAGCATAAAATAATAGATTGGCATCATATATTGTGATTAAAACCAGTTTAAGTCATGTTTGTCTTGGATGTACCTGTTAGGGTGGGTACAGGTAGGTGACACTGTGAGCCATTGAGAGCTGAGGAACTCCACCACCATGTTTAACAGCAAACCACTATAAATCACTTTATTTCCCATCTTATCATCTTAATTTGGGAAGAAAAATGTGAAAATTGGTTGAACTGCCCTGTAACTGCTGTTCTGCACTGCTTCTAACATCCTGTCATTTCTAATGCAATTAACAGCTGACCTTTATCATCTCTAACCTGATAAAACCTAAAACCCAGAAGATCGAGCTCCGCAGTAATGAAGCGCCTACCTGTAGATACGATCCCAGTACAGTCACATATCCGTCTCTCTCAGTCAGGATACTTCCAGCGTACTGGTTCCCACTGAGCGCTGGTCGCTCCTGAAAGAAGAGAACAGACTCATTCTCTCTGCTCACATTACTGACTTATTCCCCAGCGCTGCGTCAGAGCCCCGCCCCCCCACAGCCACCCCCTCTCCCCCCAGCCCAGAGCCACGCCCCACAGACCTTTGATAAGCGGGAGATAAAGAGAAAAGCTGACAGACTACAGTCTCTGGACCTCTAAGCAGTACAAGAGGCTGAAGCACTCTCAGGTCCTTTCTTTGGTTGTGTGACTTAAAAGTAATAAATAAATAAATAAATAAATAAATAAATAATTTTACTTTTAAGTGACAACCCAAACAAAAAAAAATAAGACCTGTGTCTTGTTTGTAGCCCTGCCCATTTGTAATCATCCCCAAGTGTTTCTAGTCTGGTCTGTGTATTTAAGGTCTTTTGTCTCCATCTGTCTTTGTTGTCTTTTTGTTTCATGTCTGCGTGCTGTGAGTTTATCATGGCTTCATTTTAAAAAATTGTCCTCTGCATTTACGTCCGCCTCCTCGTCTCCTCTACAGCATGACCCTCACCAGCCCGTGGTGCTCTCTGTGTGATGAATTGAATTTCTGAGAGTAATCCAGCTCAGAAAACAGCTGAAATTCACTCGTTTCAAATTGAATTAAATCCCAATTTAAATGCTAAAGGATAAAGGAGCTTCCAGTGCATATTTACTGCTCTGTCCATGTGTACATTCTCAACCTGCATACAGACACTGACTGATCAGCGGGAGGAGGTGTGGCTACTGACATCATTACATATACATCAATATTAAAAACAATAAAGGACATTCAGGTTGTGTTTGATTTCATTTTGTTTACTGTCAAGTATTTCAAAGACTTTACTATTTTAAAAATCGCTGTCAATCCATTCATTACAAATAACTCATCAGAACTCTTGCATTTTCAGCTCATAAACACTCTGGATGATTTTGGAGATGTTTTTAGTTCTTGTAAGCAAGAACTAAAACTTAGACTTTAGTGTTAGTATTATGGTTCAACTTTAGTGTTCACTCTTAGAGTTCAGTGTTAGTCTTACTCTTACAGATCAACATTAGTGTTTCTCTTAGGATTGAGTATTAGTATCAGGGTTCAACATCAATGTTTACTCTTAGTATTCAGTGTTAGTCTTAGCGTTCAAAGGTAGTGTTTGCTCTTAGTGTTCAGTGTTTGTTTCAGTGTTCAACAGTATTATTTACACAATGTTTAGGGTTGGTATTGGGGTTCACCATTAGTGTTTACTCTTAGTGTTCAGGTTTAGTATCAATGTTCACCATTAGTGTTTTCTCTTAGTGTTCAGGGTTAGTATCAATGTTCACCATTAGTGTTTACTCTTAGTCTTCAGTTTTAGTATGAGAGTTCAACGCCAATGTTTATTGTTAGTATTCAGGGTTAGTATCATGGTTCACCATTAGTATTTGCACTTAGTTGTTAGTGTTAATATTAGTGTTCGACATTAGTTTACATTAGTTTACTCTTAGTGTTCAGAATTAGTATTATAGTTCAACATTAGTGTTTATTCTTAGTGTTCAGTGTTGCTATCAGAGTTTACCATTAGTGTTTATTTGTGAAATTATTATTTTATGTTTAAATGATTTGTTTTGTACTAAAATGCACCAAGAAAGTTCACAACAATAGTTCAACCATCTAAATTTGTGATCCAGATGAATCCGAGTCTATCCAGTCCTACACAGCAATTCCAATCATGTTCACTCCTTTTGTCCTCTCAGTCTTTTGGTACTACACCCTTATTTTCTTTTTTATTGTATTGCCAAATCAGAAATTGCCTCATTATTTTGAAGACAAAAAGGAAGACAAAAAGACACTGTCAAGAGGAGGATAAACAGCTAAATTACCAAAGGAGCAAGGCACAATGGTGTTGGCTTCTCCAATGCCCTAGTTCTAAGCCCCTTGGGGCTTATTTGAGGAGGTGAATGGCTGCAAATTGTGCACATTTCATGGGCTAAAGATGCACTGTAATGACTCTGTAAATGTGGCTGGGCAGAGAGTGCGCCACAGGAGAGCCGAGCTTAACACAGCGACAGAGATGAGGTGCTGGCTGCTTCTCGGCTTCTCTAGCCACTCCTGCACTGAAGTTGCCACCTGCCTGCTGGGATGATTGCTCTTGTTATCTGTATGTCTTGGGCTTTTAGAGATCATGCAGTATGGAGCTGGTGATTACCACCAACTTTTCTAACCACAGAGACCATTCTCCTGGATGTGTTGTATCAGATAATGTGGAATGACTGCTGAGGCTTCTGGAGACTCTGGGCTTCAAGGGAGCCTGAGATGGATATCAGTCACAGTAAAGATTACAACCAGCCTGGATTAAGGTTCTTTACTTCACATCAAAAGGATCAGTCTAAAGTAATAACTTGAAATCAAATGATTTTGCCCTTCCAGCAATCAACTAGACAAAACTGTCCCTGGGATTAATTACTTTTTGTTAGTGTCATTGAGTTACTATCGCATTAAGGTCTGATCAGAGAATAACCGGCATAAGTGGAAGCAATTGAGCCTGAATGAGTCAGATTTATACAGAGAATTTATTGAATATATATAACTCTGTGCTCCCTATAGTATTTATTCTTAAAACCTTCAGCTCTATATCTAATTAAAAGTTAAATATATGAACAATTTACTAGTAAGTTCTTAAGGACCTGAATAACATAAAGCTAATTAAAGTTCTTGAGATGGTCACCAATTTCTCTTGCAGCTGGAATTAACACCTTCAAGATAAACACACCACTTAAACTATCGTATCTATTTCGGGTTTAACTTTTAGAAGCCTCAGCTAATTTTGTGGAGTGTTTTTGTAGTTTGATGTACCTTTAAAGTACCAAAAAGTACTTTGCCAGATATCAGGAGGTAACGGGAGATCCTCTGCTTCTCAAATATTTCTTCATTTGAGGTGTAAATATAAACAAAACTTAAATATTTGAATTTACAAAATGGCTCAAGTCTACTTTTTTTTTCTTTGCATAGAAGGGCTAAAGTGTGTTTTTGAGCTGGAAATGCAGACTTTTGATGAATTATTTGTAATTATTAAATTGACAAATATATTTATAATAATTGTTTCTTTAAAATACTTGACAGTAGTCAAAAAAGTGAAAAAGACTGAGACCCTTATTATTTAATTATATATAAGTATGATATTTAAGTGTCAGAAATATTTACATATTTAAAATTTGAAAAAAGGAGATCAAACAGCCCCGCCCTCATTTTTCCCTATAACTCAATATCTGTGTCAGTGACATTATTAGCCCTGGCCCCTCTCATTGGTCAGTCAGAGTCTGCATGCATGTTGAACATGTACATGTAGACAGAGCAGTAAAGGAAGCTCCTTTGGGATTTAAACTGCGGTTTAATTTAATTGGAAAGAAGTGAATTTTAGCTGTTTTCTGAGACTCGCTGATAGTTCATCACACAATGATAAGAGTAGTTAGTTAGGATATGTCTTGTAGGTTGTTATGATATGTGTATTAAGGTTACTCAGGAGGTTACTCAGATGTTTGAAGTTATGTTATTAAGACAAAAAAAAAAAACATGTAACTGCCCATGATATGCATATCTCAGATTGTAAGAGTTAATCAGCCTTTATTCCCAAAGCCATTTACCAAAAACTGACATCATTAATCTAGAATGTGTATAGAATAAAAGTCAAAAGTCTGGACTGCCTCTGGGCAAGCTACTACTAAAACTACAACTACTACTACTACTATTACTACTACTACTACTACTACTACTAGTACTACTAGTACTACTGCTACTGGGCAATTTGTCAGAACAGGTAGCTCCATAGTGGCTAAATTCAGAAAGTCCAATCCAAATAGCTGCTGATCTGCTCTTTCATTTTCCTTTTGCAGGACATACAAATAATATTATAATCAAGTCTTCTGTGAACACTTGGAAACATTTTAGAAAACACACCAATTTTTTGACTCTCCCCACATCTGTTCCACTCAATGGATTTATTTGTTTCAAATAAATAAATATCTTCTAGACATATATGCAGATGTCATCTTCATATCGTTTCAGCAATTAGTGGAAAACTAATCAAAAACCCAAAATCCCATCCAGTTCTACTAAATTCTATAACTTTAAACATATTTCTGAAGCCAGAAATGTCTTAATTTCTCAAAAATGACAATATTCAAATTTTCTAAATTATTTCATTCTATTAAATAATTGAATCTGTGTGAGTATCATGGGGAAAGAGTGGGAGGAGATTCTAAAAAGAGTCCATTCATCCTCTGTTTGTGGTCCGAGACTTACTAATGTTTTGTATGAATGAGTAATGTAAGTCTAATATAGTCTCAGTACTGTTTAACACTGTCATGACAGAAGCATTATTTTTGTTCATTCTATTTCTATTAGAATGAATATTTGTATTTGTAGTAGTATTTAGTATTAGTAGTAGTATGTAGTATTTGTGCAGCACCATTAATGAAATGTAACTAAAATGTTACTGGGAGTCTTTTAAAGTCCTCCTCCCACTTCCTGATGTGTAAATTACTGTATATGTTTAGTAATGATGCTTTAACTTGATTAATAGTGTGTCCTTTGTTGGCAGTTATGTTGGAAATTATACAGTGGTCCAAAAAGAGCTAAAGGTTAAAAAGACATTAGATAGTTTAAAACAAACAAACAAACAAACAAAAACATTATCTACATTATATGTTCAAATGCTTTCTATTTAAAAGTGATTTTTTTTTTACCAACTGCTGGCATAGGCCTGAAAATTGCATATACTCTGTTTGCTAAATATACATGTAAATCATAGACAATATAACGGGATGCTCTGGAGCAACCAAACATGACTTCTCTCAATATCTCTGCATTTGTGAGAAACATTAAATGACGGGTGTCCACAAACTTTTGGCTATATATCGTGTGCATAGTAGTGTCCAATAGTTTTGTGCCAAGAGTGTGCTAGCTATGCACTTTCTAATAAATCATGCCAACTTTAGTTACCAGAGGTCAGCAATTACCCATACTTAAGTGTAAAGGCTGCAGAGGTGATGCACAAGGTGCCTTAAACTCGAAAATTAATGAACTATCATGTCTTCAAAGATTGAATAATTAGTAAAGGTAAATTTTCCAAAAAAGGCTCTGTATTTTTCTTTGGTATATGATTTAATAAAGCCAGTAACTTCTTTAGTAACATAAATAAAATGAAAAAGAAAAGCGAAAAGGAAAAAACAACAACGAAAAAAGAAAGTGACAAGAAAAAAGTCTGTGGAGGGGAAACATTGTTTAATTTGATTGGAGCTGAAAAAGGAGCTGCAGGCAGTAAGTGAGTGAGTGGAGTTCATTACTGTGATGCAGCAGCAAACTGTTAGGTAAGAATTAATGGTGGAAGGAAACACTAGCATTCAAGCATATTAAACACTTCATTCACAGCTCAATTTACTTATTTCAACTTATAAATAGATAATATATAAAAGCAATAGAAAATCTTTGATGGGGCATCTCCGACTGCTTCGTCACAGCGATGCCATTATTTCACAATAACATATTCCCAAGTTCTATAGTTTTAATGAAGTGACACTCTGTTTTTAATTCTTCTGGTCTAAAATAAACAGTAAATCTCAAAGTAAATGTAGCAGACTGAAATAAAACAGAATAAATAAATTAGAAGCTGTCAATAACCTACAATTGTACACTAAAAAGTACACAGAAATGTTCTATACACTACAGGAAGTTTCTATACAGTACTTCATTGACTCGTAACCACTGCAGAACCCAGAGGTATTGATAAAGGTGTTGTTTTTGTAGCAATATTTACTTTGACGGCATCAACTGTTTATTATTATTATTCCACAAACTGCACAATAATGTCACTAAACTACTGACTCAGCAAAATTAGGGAGAAAGTAACAGTGGACAAAAAACTACCAAGTGTTTCCCTACATAATAATGCAACAAATATGCCAGATCAACCCCATAACAAGAACAACTTCCCTCTCTCACTTCTACAAAGCTGTCTGCTAGCTTCTCCGGCTGCTAAGACTTTGTCTTTATCTCTAGATTTGTTGTGCAGCTGGTGCCACCTGCCAAAAAATTAAGTTTTTACTTGTTTTGGTTTAACCTATTGTTGATACACAGCCTACATTATTTGGTTCTTCAATGACATTGCTCCATAAAATCCATTTTGGCCCAAAAACCCATTTATGCTCTACAATATTTCCTTTTGTTTTTGTTTATGGTGATGATTTTCTTCTGTTCTGCTTAAAAACACAACTTAAAAACACTATTTCTGAGGAAGGCTTTAGTTCTTCTTTTTCACTGCCAGCTGTTTCCGGCTCTGGGACACTCATGGCTTGAGGAGAGCGGGTATGGGTGGGGTCAAAGGGGCTGAAGGATCAGGTCTAAAAGGTAGTTTTGAAGAAACATGTAGAAGTTCTCATACCATCGTTGTCCAATGAAAATTGAGACTTTACAGAAGAAAGCAAAAAATGCTCTTAACTTTGAATGGAAGTTAATGTAAAATTTCTATGAGCATTTCTATAGACCTACTCATCAAGTAAGTCTCATACAACATAAAGAACAACTCCCAGATACCTATTATAAAGGAAATGGACAAAAATGGAAATACATGTTTCTTATTGGACAGTGATGATGTTTGTGGTCTCATCTGGACTAGGATTGGACTAGGTTTGGGTTAAAGTTAGGCTTAGAGTTAGGTCATAATTTAACAAAAAGGCTAAGTAAAATATTTCAAATATTCTATTCAAATAAAATGTTTCACATTTTCCTTGTATTTCATTTACACAACCTGTCCAAATATTTGTGGACACCCCTTCTAATGAATTCAGCTACTTTAAGTTGCACCCATTGCTGACACAGATGTGCAAATACACACATCTTGTAGAGAAGTATTTCCAATAGGATAGGACTCTCTGGAGCAGATAGATTTAAACCAGTTAGCACCATGCTTAGAGCCAGGTGTGGGCTAGAGGAGTAGCTGTAAAGCCCCCCAGCATTGAACCGTGGAGCAGTGGAACTGTGTTATATGCAGTATATAAACACTGACATTCATTAAAATGTATCATCATTATAGGTTGCAGTTTCTGCAACACAATCGCAACATAATTATCTCAACAACGTGTTCTGCAACTTAATCATAACTGATTCACCCCAGTACTTTAATGGAGAAATTAAATGAATTAAATTAAATTTTGTCCAAACATGATTTCATCAGTCTACACTACTTGTTTCCAAAATGCATCAGGTTTTTTTAGATGCTGCATTGAAAATGTCTGCACAGAGGAGCCAATGGATGCTGATTGTTGGGGAAAATGAGTAGTCAAGAGTATTTACAGCTTTATAGTTATGAAATTGTAATCTCCTGCTTAATTAAGGTCTGAAACTTTGGTCAAATCTATCTGAGGGCTTATGTTTCTTGGGGTGTTCATTTCCCCTTTTCACTCTAAATTAGTTTTGCTTAAAATATTGACAATAATCTTCCATCTTTAACTTTGTCTTTTGGAGATCCATTCATTTTTTTTTTTACTCATGTAAACATGAGTTTACATAAATAGATGTGCAAACTTTTGCATGCCACTGTATGTAGTATCACCATTGGTTTTTGAAATCTAGGAAATTGTTCTCTAAGCCCTGGAGATGAAAATGAGAAGACATGACTTCAAAGAGAAGGAGATGAAATGAAATAAAGGGGAAAAAAAATAAATGAGGGAGATAAATAGATCGAGGGCTTGGGAGAGCAGACCCATGCCCCGCTGAGAATGGCCAGCTTCCCGTAAGAAAGCAGGAGGATTTATTGCTGTGTCATGCTTTGCATTCTGTGCCTGAGTACACTTTGTGACGTGGGAGTAAAGTTCTCGCAAAAGCAATTAAAACCAACCTTCCTTCAAAATAAACACAATACAGCACAATGCAATGCGATGCAGTACAAGCTCAAATTAATCACAGAGTCATCTCTCCTTCTTCCCTTTAATATCCCTCATTTCATTCTCATGTGGAGAAAAAAAAAATGCATCAAATCATTTTAGAACCACAATCAGAGAAGCTCAGGTCATGGTCAAGGCTGGTGCAGTAAGCAGGCCTTGTCCAAGTTTGTGTACAGTCTCCTGAACAGGGATTCTGCTCTCTCAGCTCATAAGATACTCCCGTCTCCCATCTGGACTGTACGAGTCTCTATTCTGTACCTCCATCTGCTTTCACTGAAATGTATCTCTGGAAAGAAATAATGAGCATTGTTAAGCAGGTAACAAACAAGCAGAAAAACTCTCTGATCTTCTCTGTTGAACATGGGAATAATTACATATGGTAAAGCTGGCACCACACCCTAACCAGAGAACACGTTCTGCTGTTAAAATGAACAAAATCAGTTTCACATGATACTGTTCCACAGGATATCATTTTAAATACAAGGTATCTCCCAGTCACAGAAGTCAAGAAACAGAAGTCTGTCATAGTCCTCTGTCTGTGACAGTCATCTGTCTGTGACAGCCTTCCAATTGTCATAGTCTTGTCTGTGATTGTCCTCTGTCTGTGATAGTCCTCTGTCTGTGACAGTCTTCTGTCTGTCATAGTCTTCTGTCTGTGATAGTCCTCTGTCTGTAACAGCCTTCCAATTGTCATAGACATGTCTGTGATTGTCCTCTTTCTGTGACAGTCTTCTGTCTCTCATAGTCTTCTGTCTGTGATAGTCCTCTGTCTATGATAGTCCTCTTTCTGTGACAGTCTTCTGTCTCTCATAGTCTTCTGTCTGTGATAGTCCTCTGTCTGTGATAGTCCTCTGTCTGTGATGATCTTGTCTGTGATAGTCTTCTGTCTGTGATAGTCCTCTGTCTGTGATAGTCCTCTGTCTGTGATAGTCCTCTGTCTGTGATGATCTTGTCTGTGATAGCCCTCTGTCTGTGATTGTCCTCTCCCAGACAAAAACCCAAGAAACAGAGAGAAAGAGAGTCCAACACTAAATCAGATGACGTTAATAAAAAGCCAAAACAAGCTATGAATGGAGAAGCATTCTTAATGCCAAAGACCAGCACTACTTTTAAATGATCCATCAGGAACATTTAATCTAGCATGATAGTGTGTGTGTGTGTGTGTGTGTGTGTGTGTGTGTGTGTGTGTGTGTGTGTGTGTGTGTGTGTGTGTGTTAAAAAGGAAATTCAATGAAAAAAACAGCAGTAAATTGTAGACGTGGCTGCATTGCCATGTTTTTCTACACTGCAGTTTGACAGATTAAGTGCCTGTAAAAAGGCTCACTGATGGCCTGAACATGGCCCTGAAGTCTTTGAAGTGATCTGTCAGCCGGTCTTCATCTCAGTGTGGGTCATCAGGAGCCACAGTCTTACCCAGAAAACCAACTCCACAATGTCACTCTCATAGCACTCATAGCAAGGTATGGTGCCATCTTTACCAGGGCACCATACCGTCTTCTCTCTGTGATAATCCTCTGTCTGTGACAATCATCTGTCTGTGATAATCCTCTGTCTGTGACAATCATATGTCTGTGATAATCCTCTGTCTGTGACAATCATCTGTCTGTGATAATCATATGTCTGTGAGAGTCTTCGATCTGTGATAGTCTTCTGTCTGTGACCTTCATCTGTCTGTGATAATCATATGTCTGTGATAGTCTTCTGTCTGTGATAATCCTCTGTCTGTGAGAGTCTTCGATCTGTGATAGTCTTCTGTCTGTGATAATCATATGTCTGTGATAATCCTCTGTCTGTGATAATCATATGTCTGTGAAAGTTCTCTGTCTGTGATAATCACATGTCTGTGAAAATTTTCTGTCTGTGATAATCATCTGTCTGTGATAGTCTTCTGTCTGTGATAGTCCTCTGTTGGTGAAGGTCTTCTGTCTGTAATAGTCCTCTGTCAGTGACAGTTTCCATCTGTGACAGCCTTCCACATGTGATAGTCTTTGTGAGAGTGCTGTGCCTACAGATGTGCTCTTTCATAGCAGCGGTTGAAACCATGAATGGCCTTTCAAACATTTTCAGAAATGCATTCAAGAGGTTTCATTTTGGTTTGTAATTCACGTTTCTAACCTGACTAGTTTCTAGCTGCTGCAACACAGTCCTGCTCAAGACTGTAGCATTTTAAGGGATTAAAAAAGTTTGGTAAGTTTAGTGAAGCTATAAAGTTTAGACTCTCTCAGAGTACAGGCTGAAAAAAAATCATCTTTATAATTGATCTGCTTGTTATTGCTCTGCTAAAGCTAACCATTCCAAAATTGACTGAAGATAAAGAAATGGGTGGTATGTTTATATTTAATACTTTTATTTAATAAGATTAAGCAAGCAAGTCAAAAGCCTACATGCAGTACAACAGCTCCCTCTGCTGTTCCCTGTGGTAAAGCATGGATTATTATCTCACAGTTATAGTTCAGGTAGTTCTTTGTGAATAATACGCTTTAAAACCAGAAATGTGGTTTCATGACCAATTTATAACAACAGATAGAAGGTGGAGACAAGGCTGAGAATATAACAACTTACAGGTCACCCTGTCAGTTTCACCCTCTTTCCCATTCAGCCTTTCAATCTCAAAATCAATGAGACAATGATGTGCTCTCCAAAAATCCATTCCAATATTTACATAATCTGGACAATGAACGAATAATTCATCATTTACAGTTTATATAAATATAAATGTGATCTTTTATAAGCAGTGTCTTGTGTATTATATACATCAGTTATAGTGTAGGAATGAAAATGAATGGAGAAAAATTACCAAAGAACTGCCTGGACCTGCACATTTTTGCACTTTTTTATAGAAAGGCCTGAAAGCAACACAGAGATCAACAGTGACAATGATTTGGACAGGGGTCCTGATAACCCCAACGGCAGTGAAAATCTGCGCAGCACCTAGTTTGTATCTGGTACATGCTGATGTCAGGGTGTACCTGAGGTCCCTGTGCATAAACCTAGGCACCTCATGGTTTAATCCCATTAAAATGATCCAGTTTCATATTTTTTGTGCTTTCACATCACTACAAAGTTCACTATTACATGCATCAGTTTGTAAACACACACATTTTCCTCTGTGTTGACATCTGTATGTAAAGTGATTGTTGGAAACTTGGCCTCACTAGTGCCTGAGGAGTTGACTGAGGCTGATGTCAGTGTATCAAGAGCTACCATTCACAGACATCTCCAGGAAAGGGGTAAAACTGTCTGCATTCCTAATATCAAGCTCCTCCTGAAGCAGAGACGTCAGAAGCATCTTACCTAAGCTAAGAAGGAAAGGAACTGAGCTGGACTCTGTGCAGAAGAGCTGAAGCCTACATTCTGATCTTTGACTGGGCCACAGCATGATCCTGCCATCACCATGTTTCATGGTGGGAATGGTGTGTTCAGGGTAATGTGCAGTGTTAGTTTTCTGCAACATATAGCATTTTGCATTTAAACCAAAAAGTTCAACTTTGGTCTCATCTGATTCCATGTTTGCTGTGTCCCCTACATGGGTGGTTCAAAACTTCAAATGCGACTTCTTATGGCTTGCTTGCATTTCTTTCTTCCATTAAGGCCAGTTTTTGGAGTAAATGACTAATAGTTGTCCTGTGGATGGATTCTCCTGTCTGAGCTGTGGATCTCTGCAGCTTCTCTAGAGTGACCATAGGCCTCTTTGCTGCTTCTCTAATCCTTGCCTGGTCTGTCACTTTAGATGGACGGCCATGTCTTGGTTGCAGCTGAGTCATACTCCTTTCAGTTGATGGATTACTTCATGAATGGTCATGAATGGTCACGAATGTTCTCTAACAAACCTCGGAGGCCTTCACAGAACATCTGCAGTTATACTAAGAATAAATTACACATGAACTCTATTCACTATAATTAGGGTGATGTCTGAAAGCAGTTGGTCACACTGGATTTTATTTAGGGATATCAGAGTATCGGTGGATGAATAAAAATACACAGCATTTTTTTTTATTTATTTTTTAAACCTGCAGTTTCTTTTGACTTCACAATTCCTTGCTACTTTGTGTTGGTCTATCACAGAAAATCAAATACATTTGTTTTTGGGTTTAACATAAAAAATATTTTTGAATAGTTTTGCAAGGCACTGCACAGCAACAAGGAGTTTAAAGTAGTGGAATAAGTTGTGCATCAGTAACATAATAATAATAATAATAATAATAATAATAATAATAATAATAATAATAATAATAATAATAACTGAATGTTGGTTGGAGAACAGATAGAGGACGTGTGCTTTATGTCTCTGGGCTGAACAGAAGAGGGCACCATCACCCAAATAATGAACCTGTTCATGAGATGGTTCCCCTTATTGGTTTTACATTAACGTGTAAAACAACTTCAGTATGACACTCTTTTCTTCTGAGAGAACATGATGGTAGATATCTGTTTTAAAAACAGTGTGTGTGTGTGTGTGTGTGTGTGTGTGTGTGTGTGTGTGTGTGTGTGTGTGTGTGTGTGTGTGTGTGTGTTTGTGTGGTGCTCTTTCTTAATTGAATTAATGCTTTAAGCAATGTAAACGTGCCCTCAAAAGAGCGCCAAGATTCACTCCTCACTCACATCTCACTCTTCTCTCTTCCCTTCTCGCTCCTCACTCTTCTCTCTCCCGCTTACTACTCACCCTTCTCTTTCCAACTCACTCTCACCCATTCTTTGCTCTTCCCTTCTCGCGCCTCACTCATCATTCTCCCTTTGACTCCTCACTCTTCTTTCTCCCTCTCACTCCTCACTCTTCTCACCCCCTCCCACGTCTCACTCTTTTCTCTTTTCTGCTCTTCTCTTTACTGTTCATTCCTCACATGCACACATTTTGTTCATTCTTTTCTCTGGAATGGAGCTGATATGTGTGTAAGAGTAAGAGTCACACCCCTTCAGTTCTTCACTCACACACACACACACACAGACATCACCATCGTGCCTCCACACCTGACGGATATGCAGGCTGCATGGGGGTGTCAGTGCGGGTCTTAACCCCTGTGGCTGGCTCATGGCGGCTCTCAGCCAGTAAGAATGGCCGCTTACAGCATGGCAGCTTATAATCTGTTCAGGAAAAAGAGAGGTTTTCCGTCCTGTAGAGACAGGCCAGGTTGACGTGAAGCACAGTGTGTGCCAACAGGATGCCTCCACACCCAAGGCATGGCACGCGTCAGTCAAACCACAGTCACTGCACCCACTCAGGAGTGGGAGTGGTGGAACCACAAGACAGAACTGAACTCCGAGGCTGAAACACTGAACACAGATAAGCATCAAGTCTCAGTTTTCTTTTCACTTTCTACAGTTTGAGATCTTTCTCCTGTACTTTTCACAATTGCGGTTCCTCAGCAATAAAGGTAGAACCTTTACATCACGTGGAGTTTCTATGTATATTCTATACAGATCTCTCACAGTTCCAGCTCTCACAGTCTTAGGGAATCAGTGATGGTGTTTCTCTAAAGTGCCCTTTTTAACATCTTGATGTTCATTAATGTACAGGTTACTATACTGTTGTAATATTTGCTATTTATTATTTTAGCATGTGTTGTTATTATTCTTTTCATTGATTGATTGATTGATATTGTGCTGCATTTTGTTTTACTTGCTCTATTACATCTGAGCTACTTTATCAGCTCGACAACAAGCTCCCCTGAGCAGCAGTGGACGTGTTAGAGCACATATGCTCTAAAATGTGCAGGACAAGGGCAGCTACTCAGTGCTTACTCTAGTAAGAAATGTGCATTGATTGATGGTGTCTCTGCATGAGTTGTAGTTTTCTGAATGATTGCTTCAATATTCCTTTGAGTGACGCAGGGCAAAGAAGTTCAGATGATGTCAGACGACAGGCTAATAATCAGAAGGGTGGTGGTTTGGATGACACTCTTCTTACTGGTGGTGTGAACGTGGTTTCCCAGCATTATAAAAGCAAGAGGGAGGGTGGGTTGGGTGATGAGCTGGGAGTTGAGATGGAAAAGTGGGGGTTCACTTCAGGGGGGCTTGTGCCGCGATGCCTCTGTGATCTGCAAAACTTTCTGGGGCCTAATGGAAAGCAGCTGGCTGCCCACCATGGTGGATCTGGCGGCACAGCATAAGCCTCATGCTGCCTGTGCTGTGGTGTATTAGGACACTGGGCAGATTTTACTGTGGGCTGGTGCCGCTGCTCCACAAAAGCCGCCGTCTGGCACCACAGCCCGGCTCCATCCGCACTGTAAATGCGCAACTCAACGCATGGCAAGAGCTCCAGATACAGTGGTTGGAGGGGCTCTGTGAACCATGTCCTTCAATAAATAGTGTTTCATTTAGAATTAGAGTCAAGTTTATTTGCCATAGAACCCCCCTAATTTCTCGGGGCCCACCCTTCAATTCTTCACTTCCACAACTGTGTAACTAAGATGTTTCACGATAATAATAATAAAGATAAAAACATATCCTAAGAATAATAAATACACACAAATGAATGTAAGAGATAAAACAGCAGATGTACGGAATAATGCTTCGGGAGTATTTCAGGGAGGAACATGGCTATCAGCCATTAGATCACTATTACTAAACATTCTTTGGCAATACTGCCTCATAAGGCATAGCCACGAGACTCGTTTTTAGGGACAGTCATGATGAGATGAGGAGCCATAGGCCTGAGCAAGCAATGAGCAATTCTTGTCCTCAAGGCACTTCATTAGTGCTCAGAGGGAGGCGTTCCTGGCAGTAGTACCAACATAGACACAGGTCAGGCATGCCATTGCACGGTTTCACCATGAGTAGTTTTACAACATGCTGCACTGTAGAAACGTTCCTCTGAGGCATAACAATGAACTCCAATGCTTCTGCTTCTTGCATAAGGGTGATGCTTTTCCCCAGCTGCCTGCAAGTAGCTTGCCAGAATCTCGTGAATGGGGTAGTATCTCCTTGGCTGTGTTAGAGTAGGCAATCACCTACAGGGACTGTAAGGACAGAAAACACCCCAACGGGGCTAGCTCAGGGCAGAATCAATGAGCAGAGGCCAAACGGGACAAACAGCATAGCTTATTTTCCATCAGTCAATGCCTGTATGGCATGTAGTCAGGTTTTCTACAGTATCAATTACACCATGCAGAGTTAGCATGAGGTCTTTCTAGATGTGCCCCTGTGGCCTGGAGATTTAGTTACCAGGAAATAAAGAAACCGTTTGTAGAAAAATTGAATTTGCACAATCTTCTCCTCACAGCAAATGAAATCCATCAACCCAGTCAAATACTGCTTGTTCTGTATCAATGTCTGGATAGAACTGGACGTCAGTGATCAGTTATCAGATTAGACAGTGTTCAATAAGACACAAATCAGTGTTTGTACTTTACTTAAGTACTAATACTTAATATTTTACTTCTACACACCAACCTTAGACAACCAGCCTTGTTACTGGAAGGTTGTCAGTTTGAATCTGCACTGAAGTGCCCTTGAGCAAGACACTTAACTCCCCAACGGCTCCAGTGGGCGCCGTGGATATGGCTGCCCACTGCTCCGGGCATGTGTGCTCACTGCCCGCTAGTGTGTGAATTCACTAGTGTGTATATGTGTGCGGCAAATTCCAGTGTGTGCAACCACAGTGGGTCTGTGTGCATCCTACTTTACCCTTACCTTATTTCTAAATAAGAGAACTAATTTCAAAATAAGCATGTGACCTCAGACATTCAATTGACCTGAATCATTTAAACCCTTGGTTTGTGTGAAAGACAGTCATTGCTGAGCTTCGGTAATTTAATCTGATGAAAATGCATCTTTGTGAAAACCTTTTAACTGTCCAGTGGAATGAACTGCATTGACATACAACCTTCACACATTCACATAACCCCCAACATACCACACAGGACATCTGCACAAAGCTCTCTAAAAGTGTACAATAGTAAAATGGAGAGTTTTACAGCAAATAACTGGACAAATAATGTCAGTCTTATAACAATATGATTTCAACATCATTGACATCCAAAATATATAGTGGTTTCTAGTGGAGATTGACAGACCATTCTGCCCCAAAAGCAGCCCCAAACTATAACATTCCCACCCCCATGCTTCACAATTGGCTTGAGGTTCTCAACGGTGCTCAAATGCAGTCTTCTGTTATTGTTCCTAAATAATTCAACACTGGATTCATCTGTCCAAAACAAACTGTTCCACAATTCCTTTGCTAGGTGTTCTCTAGCACTTGCTGGTCTTGCCCTGATTTTTTTTTTCTACAGGAACTTCCTCCTTGCACACTTTCCATGACAGTCAAACTTGTTTGGTCTCTTTCTGATGGTAGAAGCTGTGCACAGAGGTACATTTATTATTGCTGGAGATTTCTTTAGGCATCTTTGGTCTGCTCATCTGCATCTTTCAGAGATTAGAATGATTAATTGCTCATTTTTCAGTGACCTTTTGAAATCCATTCTCAGACTCATGTGCATCAACAAACTCAACTTCTACAATCAAGAGTAAACCAAACTAAATGCCTGAGCTTTAAGTAAGAAAGTCCTCTCTAATAATGATCTAATCATTTGCAACTGATGTGATGCAACTGATTCTAATTGTTTAGATCTTAAATAGTAATAAATAATATATATATATAAAGGTTACTCATTTAACAGAAGTGGGCCAGAGTTAAGTGTTTTGCCCAAGGACTTTAAATGGTGTAACTCCAGTCTCCCACATTGTGTAGTGGCTCACTGGTGATGTAATCTGTTGCACCACACCAACCAAATTAATGAAGAGCTTGTTCACATTGGTATCAACAATTTAATTTAATTTCAGGTAGACAACATCTTGAACATCTTGAACAATGTAAAGCTTTAAAATGGTCTGAAGTGATCTTGCCCAAGTTATTGGGCTGTATTCACTATAAACACACAATGATTGGACCAGGACCAGCCGATACTCAGCAGTAAGATACTCTGAACCGACTGGAGACAAAATAACTGGACTGGGACATGTCTGCTGATTGTACACATTTTCAAATATGAAAACAGCCAATGAATGGCAGGCTTTTAGCACCAGATAGGAGTTAAATTAGGGTTAATCTTGCATATTGACCCAATGCCACTTTACTCAGTTTAATACTTTCACTTTTATTGTTACTGTAAGAAAAGAAGTGCTCTACACTGTCATACTGCAAAAAAATTCAATTAAGCCTGTTAAATGACATTTGACATCTGGGGAGGTACAAACCAGGTGAGGATTTCAGCTTAAACGATGCCCCAAATGAAATAAAAGGCTACTTAGGTCACTGTACTTCAAGGACGAGTAATAAGATAATGAGCCACTATGATGAATAAAATATTGAGTCAAAATCAATGGTGGAGGATGGAGGAGCACATCACAAATAAAACGCATGGAATACACAATCATGGCCCGAATCATGGGTGGGCTGCAGAGTAAAACTCTTTGGGACACTCTGTAATTTTTCATTTAATCTAGCTACACTTTAGAGAACAGCAGATCCACACCCTCCTTATTCATCTACAGTGTCTGACATTTGGTCTGGCAAAGACTTGGGCACGCCTGGCAAGATCAGCAGCAGTCGTAGTGTAATGAGTCATGACCGAGGTTTCTAATGCAGGCCTGCACGCTCCATGGATGAAGTACCTTGGTTTCTGTCTCCAGTGAACTTATAGATGCCAAGTCTTAAACTGGCAAATGCAACACCTCCAGCACATGATTTCGTCTTGTAAAGGGCTACAGATGAAGGATGGAATTCCATTGTTTTTCTTCAGCGTTACACTCTTTTTACAAAAACCAACTCTTCTCCAGCAAACCCAGACTTGTTAGATCTACATGTCGGATTTAAAAGGATTCTGTGTAACTGCTAGCAATCATAAAACCAACTAGAGTGTGACTGAAAAGCTGAGACATAACAACAGTCAGGAAGTTTTAATTCAAGTGTTTATGATCCAATTCAAATAAAAGACAAAATTCAACCCCAAATTATCCTAATTGGAAAAATGGTCTCCAACCCACTGGGAACCATGTCTGACTTCCAGTTGACTTCTTTTGACTTGTCTTTCAAATGGGTTGTCATAGAAATTGCCCAAATATTGTGCCATGTTTGCCTTACAGTTGGTCATATTACTCTATGTGATGACTTTCCCCGAAGCAAGCCAGTGATTTTCTCTTTTCCAGGTGTTGACAGACACTGACGTCGAGCAATTTCATCTGGTGAACACGTCAGAGCTGCAAGACAGAGATAAATAACCGAGACATATAAAATTAAACCTTGCATTATCAAAATGCAGTTAAACAAGCAGCAGGTACGTTCCAGTTTATCAGAAAGTGGCACCTCCTCACCTTTTTATAATACTTTATTTTAGCTGATCTCTTCTGAGGTGGAGGAAGGCTCGATAATCTGACAACCCATACAGTTGGTGCTCCTGCTGCCTTGAAAGCAATGACACATCTTTATTACTGTTAAACCGACAGACAGATCCGCTTAATAAAAGCCACTTGTGTTAGATTACTGCACTTAGGTTGTTAAAACATTAAATCCCACTATCAGAAGGAGGATAAAAAAAGTAAAAAGGGCGTTCACATGTCCCACACCCTCTCCACTGTCCCTCCCTCCCTAACAGCCTCTGTCGCTGTTTTCCGAGTCTGGGCTTTATGGTCCTCCAACATACATGTGTAAGTTATTGTAAAATCCAATGACATCACCCGCGAGATCCCACATCATAGTGTGAGAATGATTTCACATGTCACAGAGGCACGGAGATGTGGTAAGTCACACAGACCTACAATAACTCTGCACAATGTCTGATTCCATCTCAATAAGAAGGGTAGCACTAAAGGAATGGCTGTATTTAAATGAGATCATGATCAAATGTTAGCCTTTAAGAATGGCTTCCAAACCAGTTCATGGACTGAGAAAGGAAAACGAAAATGAACAATATTTTGCAGAACAGAAACTTAAGCATCACAATGTCCTACTATTGATTGCTATCCAAAATTATTGATACTAGTGATCCTGCATGTGTTCTTTGAAGTTTTTATGTGTAATGTTACATCATTTTCAGTTATGTTTATGTTTATTTATGTATTTTTTTTTTCACTCAATATTCAAGTGCTCATATATACAATGAATCCTTAGCCTGGACTAAGCTCTAGAAATCTGATTAAGAAATGCGATAGAGATTGATTTTTTCTCAATAATCAGATTTATCAGCACATGTATACATTGTACTCTACACATGCTCTCTACTTGCAAAATATACACATAATTATTGCCCAACTCATGTAAACCTGGAGTTTTCAAATTATCTGATCACCCAAGTGCATGTAAATTACTCACACAATCTGATTTTTAGTAGTTATCAGATTATCATTATTATTTTCTGACAAAATGTATCTTTCAGATGCATTTATATTTCTACTTGTCTGCATACTGTCATTTATATTTACTTATAGTTACACAGATAAGTGACAAGGTTACAACGACACTTATTACTGTATGGTGGTAAGCTTGCACAGCCAGGGAATCAAACCCTAGTTTTAGTCAAACTCTAGAGAATGTTATGACTTACTGGGAGCAATTTGAATTGAATAATGTTTCTAATTTAACATTTTTTTGGTTTATGTTATTAATGTTATTATTAAAGTGGCATTATTATAGAAATATTTAACTACTGGCCTCACACAAACCCACACACACACTACCATGGTCCTACAATGTGACATGTCCCCAGTCACATAATTTTACGACAGATGACCTTGTGTATCCAGTATCCTCTTTTTCGAAACTCGAAATCATTAACAACAACAACAACAACAACAACAACAACAATAATAATAATAATTATCATTATTATTATTATTATGATTATTATTATCATTATTATTATTATCATTATTATTATTATTATTATTATTATTATTATTATTATTATTATTATTATTATTATTATTATTAAGATGTGTTGAATTCTGTTTCTGAGTCCTGCTGTGAGGAATAATCGCTACATTTATTTTAAAAAGGAACAGAAACTTCCTTTATCAATTCAGCAGAAAGATGGAAAAATGTGTCAAATGTTACTGTTAGATAAAGCTGGTTAGTGTGTGTGTGTGTGTGTGTGTGTGTGTGTGTGTGTGTGTGTGTGGGCAGAAGGTGGGCTGCAAAGCAAATTCACAATATATCTCTGCTGTCTTCTACAAACACAAGAGCTTCTCTCTGCTACTCTGTATTCTTCTTTCAAGGATTCATTGAAAGCTGCTTTTGAAGAATTGCTAAAGCAATAAAGAATTGCAATAAGCACTGTGTCTTTGCTTTATCAAATCAAAGTAACACTCATTCAAACAGCACAACAGCCATAATCTTGTAAATCGAGACATTGACCATAAAATTGCAATATTCCCATTGTCTGATTCTCTGGTCACTTGATAAATGACCAGTGCAGATCAGGTCAGTAAGTGTCAGAGGAAATCAGTTTAGCACCTGGTGGAGGATCAGTATTTCACACTACTAATAACATCAGCACTCAGCACTGGCAGGTTGGCTTAGACAGAATCATTCATCACCTCCAGATGTTAACCTCGCTCCATCCAACCATCCACCACCACCCAGACCCAGGAGTGTTAAAATGATTAAAGTAAAAGACCTGGAGCTGAAGAAAGAATAAATATCTCATTTAGGTTTGGTTCATTAGGGAATCAAAAGTGGTTCTTCTGTACCACTGCTCTCAGAAGCACCCTTTGCTTTTTACTGTAACCTTCATTTTACAAGAGTGTCTTGGGTTGGGAGATTAGAATCAATGTAGGCCACTCCAGTGTTTTCCTTGAATCCATTTCTCTAAGGTAAGGTGCACATAGATCCATTGTGCTGCACACAGGGGAATGTGATCTCCACATTTAAGCCATCCACACACAGTGACACACACACATACACACTAATGAATTCACACACTAGGGGGCAGTGAGCACACATACCCAGAGCAGTGGGCAGCACTGGGAGCAGTGCCTTGCTCAAGGGCACTTAAGTCAAGGGCACTTAAGTCATGCCCTGACAGTTCAAGGATTCAAACCAGCAACCCAGCCTTGTGACTGGATCCCTAACCACCAGACCACATCTGCCCATTAAACAGAAGTTGTAATTTCTACCCAGAATGGTAGTATTTTATTTGGAATTTGTGAGAAATGTTGTCCAAGCTTCATAGGATAAAATTAAAAAAGTGTACTTTACTAAAACACATGTCTATAAATAGTAGTTGGTTGTTGGTCATGTGAAGTGGTCTCTTCATTTTCTCCAGAACTGCTTATTGTTCAATATGAGTTTGAAACATAGTTAGATCTGAACTGTTGAATGCATTAACGTTTACATTCACAGCATTTAGCAAATGCCTTTATCCAGAGCGACTTACAAGAGTGCTTTGCTGTTCACTCGGATATCTATAGCCGTTAGACGAGGCTAGAATCCAGAGATTCCTCACAATTAGATGTGAAAACAAATGTCAGATCTGAAACCAACAAGATTCAGTAAAATTATGAACCCTTAAGGAGTTAAATACTCTTGAAAGAGATGGTCTTCAGTCTGTGTTTGAAGACAGCGAGTGACTCAGCTGTTCGGACCCCCAGGGGAAGTTCATTCCACCACTTTGGAGTCAGAAAAAAAAGAGTCTGGATGCATGTCTTCCTTGTCAAAGTTATTATCTGGCGATTTTGTTTATAATGCCATTCTGTGTAACTGATTTCTATATGATTTCTATATATATCGCAGCTCCTTTTGAGAGTTGTAATCTCTTGATCCTAAAATGCGGTTAAGTTAGGGTCACTGTTAAAGACTCTCCAGGAGTGTTTTAATAGACAGTTAAACTCTAATAGGTTATACAGGTTAAGTGTAGTGACTAAACTGACCTTAACCAAAGCTAACATTAGCCTTTCAGGAAACCAGGCCTGCAATGAGCCAAAGGAAGCCTAAAGGGCAGAACAACTGTGAAAGCAACCTTTGACCTTGGCACAGGCTGCACCAGAGACAATGAGATCAGATTTCCGACTGCATGATGCTGTTCTGCATCTGTCTTCTCTCTTTACTCAACCTTTCACGTATAAACTTGTTAGCTTTACCCCTGAATACACAGCCTGTAGCCCACCCATATACATCAACTAATCCTGCACCGTCCCTGCCCGAGAAATTACAATACATCTCCCTGATCCTGATCCTTATACTGATCTCATATCAGACCTTTGGTCACTCTCACAGCAGGAGGTGGGGCAGGGAAAATTTGATTTACCTAGGTTTCAGTTTCAGGCAGTGTTTGACAGTGGCAATCCATCTTGGTCTTAAAGTGTTACGGAACACATTAGAAACTGCATGCATATGACATCATCATAATCTTCTACATGACAGGCAAATCAATATATTCATCTTATATAACTGGTAATCAATATATCCACACACAAAGACAACGCAAGGATGTTTCAGCTGAAAGGCGCACACAGGCCAACATTTAATGACATGAGCGATAAGCATAATGCCATCTTGAAAACCCTGCTGACATTCCAGGTATGATGCAAGGATCTTCAGGTCTTCTTTGCTGTTCCCGCTGTCAACCATGTTTCAATGAAGAAAGTCCACGAGTATTTTCTGCTCTTCAGACTTCTCTAGTCTGGTGTCATATAAAATGATGTCTATGAAATTATAAGCCATAAGACTTTCTGCAGGGTGTGAAAAAATTTGTTCTGTTTCCAATCTAATCTGTTTCCAATCTACTCTCTAAGTTTCTGAACTTGGAGTACAAATTTCAGGGTCAATGGAGAGGCATGCATATATCTACCTGTCTGTCAGATCAAGTATTCCTGGCTACCCAAAGATCATGCAGATAAAAAGACACGGAATGCAGAAGCAAAGCAGTTGGTCCTCACAAACTGAGGGACCAAGCAAGAAGGATACTAGTGCGACATCCATGACGACTCTGTGTGAAAGGATTCAGCAGCTGAGACGGGAGAGGTGTTTACATATGTACATACAACTGTTGACCAGGTTCTTCACCAGACAGACCAGCAGGCCTGGGAAGGCTAGTGAATGCAGAGGGTAAAAGTCTGATTCAGTCTACAAGAGAAGAAATGATTGATGTTCCACCAAGACAATGACCCAGAATATAGAGCAAAAACATAGAAATGTCAAAGTCCAGACCTCAATGGAGAATTAGTGGCTGGACTTGAAAAGGTTCACACCTGATCCCTGTGCAACCTAACAGAGCTCCAGCAGTTCTGAAAAGAGGAATTAGGTAAAATTGTCAGGAATCTGCAAGCCTGATTGAGACCTTTACACAGATTCAGTGCTGTGATTATGTCCAAAGGTGCATCTATGAAATACTGATTTTACATTCCATTTTTTAATTTACATTACTTTTAAGAAATATTTTTCACTTTGACAAAAAAAAAAGACAAATTATGCAGATCACTGTTTAAACCTCATTCCTCCTCAAACTCTTTTATTCTTGATTGATGGCCACAGTCCTTTAAAGCCGAAAGGGTTGAATCACGTTGAAACATCTGTGACAAGGGCATGACTCCATCTCAGACAATAGGTCAGAGGTTATACTGGCCTGCCTGCTTCAGCAGAGGCTCCTGTGAAGCAGGAGAGACCATCACTGTAGCTCTCACCAGCAGATGCAGACCATAAACTGACATTAGCTTTTCTTATCGACTGTCTTAGTGCACGGCTGAGGCCATCAGCACTTATGAGTGGGGCAGCATGGCTCATGGTCCTGATGAACTCTATAACATGTTACACCAGTGATGGCAAAGTACATAACACCATACTGTATGTCCCTCTGAACATAGACACACAGACTCAAGTAGATATTCAGTGAAATAAGGGATTTTAGATGTGAAGTTACAACATGTTTAAAAATTCAACCTTAAAATGTCCATTAATTAATATTATAACACTTTATTCAGTAATTTTTAATGCTTTGTAAGTTACCTAGTCCTAGTAATTCAGTCCAATTCTAAAGCAGGGGTACTTTCTCACCTACCATGTCTTAAATCATATTCGATTGTGAAATTCTTACTGTGTCTGAATGAGATTCCCTCCATTAACTGCTTATTTGTGAGCTTCATAAATGTGAAAAACGCACATTTTCTCAATTCTTCTTTGAGTGCATGACAGGCTGCGTTATGTGCATTTGGCAAAACAGTGGACAGGAGCTCACTGTGAAACACAAGCAGGTCATAGAATGTGTAAATATATGTGCACTAATATGTACATTATGTATTAAGGGGAGGGGAATTGAAGCTTAAGTATTGTATGAGCACATGCACAGCAATGGTTTAATTGTGCCCCTCCTCAGTGATGCAACTAATAGCTGAGCTGCTCTTCACAGTACAGGGATGATTCTGCGAACTAGTGACAACTTTAGTCTCAGCCTGAATATAGCCCAGTCTGACCTGTTTCAACAAGTTTACAATCCAAACCTGACAGGAGCCTGACAGAACCCTCCCAAACCTGAGGTGAATAATTAGGGCTGCTTGGGTTCTGAAAACTATTTGAAGTTCTGCATGTTTTGACAGTCCTTGTCATCAAGCATTTTATCAAAAAATATATTAAATTCACTGATCTGTTCATCTAAATCAGATACAGAATATCTGGCATTAACACAGTCTGCACTGCATGGAAAATGGTTTAGTCGAGACTTGAAGCTGAGGCTATTTATATGTTCGGAAATATAATAAAAAAATAAATACCCCGTCCAAAAAAAATAGTTGGACAAATAGTGGGATTGTTGAATTTTACTGCTATTCAGAAGGAACATAAAGAGTACAAGGAAGAATGAATGATTCAAAATTTAGACTGATATGGGCAATACTTATTAATCTACACATGCAGAGGTAGTGTCTATTAGTACGGTGTCGGGTTTTAAGGCAACATGCCAGACGTCTCAGCATGGAGTTGTAGAGGTTCCTAATGGTGTCCTGTGATAATCCGTCTCAAACAGAGAGGTAGCATCCCACACAGTTTCAAGGATAGGCCAGGTGATGCAATTGGTCATGTGTCTTCAAGGCAATGAAGTGTGGCTGTTGTTGTCCTGTTAAAATAGTGCACCAGAGTGAGTGGTGGGAAAAGGTTGGGTGACTGGTTGCAGGAGCCCATTAACATAATGTTGGTCTGTCAAAATGCATGTAATGAAGACCAAAGGGGATCAGGCATTGTATGAAATTACAACCCACACCATGACACTAGGTCTTCTGGACATGTGACAAATGACCATTAATCTTCATACACAGGTTTGCTTGGTCATCTCCACCAACACAAAGTAGGACTCGTCACTGAAGATGCCATTCTGAATGACTCCATGAGGCACATCACCATTGCAGACGTTCATTGCAGTCTGTTGATTCCTTCTGGGTGCAATGAATGTATTTGTCTTATATGGTGCACCTGGCAAATAAATACAAAAGATAAGATTCAGAATGAGCCACCCCACCACCGTGTCAACAAATAAATGTGCCCAACAAGGTTCTTTGGAGACTAGATTAAATTCTAATCTAGTGTGACCAAAGCCCATTGCATGTCTATTCAAACCCATCCCGAACTTGACCGCTGCCAACCAGAAGCCAAATAATGCTCTCCTCAGACTCCTGAAGACAGAAGTGGTGGAGATATCTTGGTGACAATGGTAAGTTACTTTCATTGACATTCCAGAGGTTTTCAGTCCTGAAAAAAATAGACACAGACTAATGTGCTTCTGTGATGGCCTTGTTCACCCTCACTGTCAACAACCCACATGACTCCAGCATGCCAAATTATAGATTTAAGGCATTAAAGGCATGCAGCTAAAATCTAATAAAGCAGATAAGCAGTGAGAAACTAAATGTGACACTGTGTCAAAAATGTTAAGATATCCCACCAAAACCAGTGTGTTTATGTTTATGTTCTGTAAATATATTCAATCCAAATATTAATCCTTGTCATGGACTGGTTTTTTTTCTGAACACCAACAATGAAATATGAAGTTAAAAAAAAACATTATTTGCTTCAATCAAAATAAAATCAGACACAAATGATCTGACATTCTTACTACAAGAGGACAGTGATGTGTCACCCCTCCAATCTCCCACAGTCATGATGATGCTTGTCTGGATGGGAAAGCTGGAGCTGAGTGAAGAGAAAGCCATGGATCTCCCTCCCTTTGTTTCGCCAGTGGCTGGATGGCAGGAGGGACCGGGAGAAAGGAAGGCAACTGTGTGGAGGCCATAAGCCCACAGGAAACCAAGATCAGGAAAAAGAGATCAGCTATCCCAACACGATGCGCCGAGCCAGCGGGGAAACAGTAGCAACACAAATCCCATCGACAATGTGCTCACTCTGAAAACACACAGCACCAAGACACGAAACTCTTGACCAGCACAGTAATGCAGGGTAAACTGCAGGTCAAATCTGACCCATATTTAGTAAATAAGATTACTAAACACTAAATTATTCATACAATTTTGATGTTATTAAAATGTAATTACACATTTATATAGTTAACTGCATAGCAGACAACTGGCAAAATTACATTTGCATTCAGTTACATTTTTTTGAAAGTCAAAAAAAAAACAAAAAAAAAACAAACACTAATGTGCACTTTTAGCAGGCTTTTCTACTTGTTTCAATAAAACAGGTTAAACTCTTAAATCCCATGATCTGCACTTTGTGGTCAGCTACATCTCCCTTTTCTAGGCTTCATAACTCAGGATCACAGAAACCTATAGACATGATACACACATCATAGCAAACTAGATGCCTAACCCTATTCATCAGCTCAAAACAACAACCACTCATTTCCATATGAATTAAATCCCAGTTTAAATGCCAAATCAGCCTTCAAGTGCATTTTTACTGCTCTGTCCACATTTGTTTGCTCACACATTGTTCAAATTCCAGAATAAAAGTCCTGAGAAGGGATAATACATACATAAATTCCAAAATATTAAAGGATATTCAGGTTGATATTTTTAAATTACAAAATTGGTATAGGGTTCTAAAGGTTAAAATGATCATTAGAGATCATTTGAAAAAGGCCCATAAGTATAGCGCATTAGTCTTTAGCGCATTAGCATTAACAATAATCTAATAACCTTTTCATTTAAAAAAATCTAAAATCACAAGAAGGCAAACATACTGTATTAGTCAATGAATAGCAATCATGCATAAATATGTCAGAATTCAAGCCACATTTGGGAAATTATCCATGCTGTGTGTTCCCCTTCCCCCCCCCAGCTCTTCTAAAGTGATTTAATAGGTAGCTGAAGCTGCTCTGGCGAATAGAGGAGAGGACAATGCTGATCTGAGGCGAATAATGATGGGATGAAAGAAGAGTGGCAGATGAATGTCAGGTATTGTAGGAGCCGATAAAGGGAAAGGCCCTGGACCGTGAGGAAAAGGTCAGTCATTAGCCATGTGGAACCTGGATCCATAGAGTGGGCCACAGGGGCGGGGAGAGGGGGATATTATGCACAGATCAGCACCCTTCCCTCTCCAAATTCAGCCCTAACACTAATACAAGGACCCAAAGGAAAAGGGCAAACAATGGCTGTGGAGGTGCTCGGACGGTGAAGGAGAGGAGAAGAGGTCAGGAAAATGGATGTATCGGCGATGTGGAGGGATAATGGTCATAAATAGAAGGAGAGATGGGAGAGAATAGCCGAGGAAGGCCAGAGGTCAGGGGGTCAGAGAGAAAGAGAGAATGAGAGGAGCAGACAGAGAAGGGGTGGGAGAATAGAAAGAAAGATGGAGGTAAAGAGAGAGCGAGAAAGAGGGAGATCTGTCATTCCCTCATCAACCTTGCAAAGTAATTATATTGTCAAGGATCCCATTAGTCAGTTTGCAGTTCAATGAACCTCTCCTTTTTTATCAGCATCTGCAAGCTGCCATTGAGGGAGTTTTAGGGGTTGCTGTGGTTTAAGTAATTCTTGTGGGAGATGTGAAATAACATTAAGACATAACTTTTGTACAGTAGATCTTTATCCACTAGGTCAGGGGTGTTCAGACTCAGATGACCAGTGTCCAGTACAGTTCATTGATTTCACTGCTGTAAAATAAATCGATCAATCATGTGTTAGTTGCGAGGTTTTTGAAAATGAGACCACCAAACTGGCAGATACTGAGTAAGCCTTATTAGGAGTTTCAATGTGTTTTCTCTATGATGGAGAAGCTGTTGCATATAATCCCTAAATGAACCTCTTAAAAATTATCCGCCTTATTTTGCCACGGCCACTTTGGGAGTTTCGTCCGTTTGTCTCTGATGTGACAGGGAAACCACAGATATGTATTATAATGACACCAATAATAAACATACAGAGTGAGTATTATAACATGCTCAGTTAGAAGGAGGGGTCAGTAATAGAAATAATATTTCACATTCAATTTTACAATGCACAAAACATTTTTTGTATAGCATCAGATACCATATAGCTACTGTCTTCCAAAGAAGAAGACTGTATGTACACAGAAAATTCTACGCAGAGGTTATGTTTAGGGCTAGCAAAACTTTACATTAACTTTACACTGTGTTCACATATCAGTTACAGCTAAGGTTAGGATTAGGAAAAGGCTTAGGTTTATGGTTAAGGTTAAGGTTGGGGTTAGGGTTAGAGTAAGGGTTAGGGTTAGGTTTTATTGTTAAGGTTAAGGTTAGAGTAAGGGTTAGGGTTAGGTTTTATTGTTAAGGTTAGGGTTAGAGTAAGGGTTAGGGTTAGGTTTTATTGTTAAGGTTAAGGTTAGAGTAAGGGTGAGGTTTATGTTTAAAGCATGATGCTGCTCTCTTACATTATATAATAGTATTGTATCTATGTAGACATAGTATAGTATCATTTTTGTGATCTTTGTGAGACCAACCAACTTCACATTTTACAAACAACAGTTTACAAAAATAAATAAATTCAACTAAATTCATGTGCATTATTACTATGGTTACTATCATGTGATAGTACACAACAGTGATTGCAACAGTGTGGATGGTACATCAATAAGAATATGCAGGTTTGTATATTGAGTGAGCTCAGGTGTGGTAAGCATGGTAATACCCCAGATTTCTGAGCTTCCTCAATCATGTCTAAACCAGCCTTGAGTGCAGCTTCTTGGGGAACATGTTTGATGTGAAAAAGCATATCATTAAACATACCTACCTCAGAATATTCTGTTTGAACCTGCATAGATTGACTGAGACAAATGTCAGCATATGCTCTAAGGCTGAGTAACTAGATTCCACACACCATTACAATCAGGGTATATATATATTAGTTGAAATAATAATATGGCTTCATACTCTACATTCTGTCATAGATAATGAGTGGCAGTGTGAGTAGAGCAGTGGTAGAGACAAAATTGCTTGGAGGAAAATTGCTGGTTTGGGCGGTTCTCTTTATGGTGATAGCAGTATTCAGATATTGGATTTTTTTTTTCTTTATCGTCTGAACACAATGTTCATTTACATGTCAAAATTCCACGATGAATGGAACAATAGAAATGCTCCAAAGCCACTTGGAATCTAATCTAAATCTATTTATATTAACTTACATTACCAGGGGTGTTTTTTTTCTTCTTCAGTAAAGCTGCCAAATTAGAGATACAATTTTTTTTTGTTATTTTGTTTAAGGTGGAAAAATTTGAAGATGCAAGATGTTTTGGGTTCGTCCTGTATTACATGAGCCTGGCTTCCAAGTGAGGTAAACCTAGCCTCTTCAGGCCTCCTGTAACTGTGCTCTTACAGAAGAACACAGACCCACACAAACAAATAAATCATGAATGGGATTAACCTTTCTGTTTTCTCACTATGCAAACCGAGACCAAACAGAATGGTAACTGGGTCTTGGCCTTGACTGTCCCTACAGGCTCTGCAAGTAAGCAATGACCACTGGCAAACCCAACTATTCAATGTAAGTCACTACACTTGTGCCAGGACCATGGGGTGCAAGGGTCCAGTGACCCCTCCCCATCATCCTTCTGCAGTCCAAAGGCCAAGCATCACACAGCCACATTGTCCTGCAGTGTCGCTAGATGACATCACTAGCTGATTTATAACATGCTCCAAGAAAGGAATTCTTTGTGTTCACACAAAAAGGCTATAAATGTATGACACTCCATTAATTGGCTTGCTCATTGTGCCTGGAGTAGAGCCACTGGTAATGATTAAACAGCATGCCCATCTCCTGATTGGTCAAACCTCCAGCAAAATGTAGATGTGAATATGGGCTTCTAATGTAAACTACTTCAGGTCACCACACCATAACTGATGTTCTTGTACAATTTTCTGTATCTCTTCAAACTAAACAAAATATTGAAATTTTCTGAACTGATTCTGGTGTAGGAGTGGACACCATACTGCAGGCCCAGTGGGAGACGACAGGCGGCAGTGTGTGTGCAGGCGAGCCTGGGAGCCAGCAGCACATGGCTGCCACTCACGCAGAAACCCAATACTCCACACTCGTACACACAGCATGCACACACATCCTGAGCACACGCAGGGCATACCGACACTGCAGACACACTCCAACTGAGTTTCGCCTAAGGCTTCGGGGCAGCAAAGTCCTGCACCTCATTTGCACATTCTGTGGGAGAGCTCTTTTATCATCCCCTCTGATGGTGCTGCCTGGACTGGTAGTTCAGAGGCACTCTGCAGATGGGGTGATGAGTGAATATGTGGACAATTTCTTTTTCGCACTGAAATACATTTCACCTTTTAAAGTGTGCCAGACTTCGTTTGTCATTCATGCTGTCATTTGATCTGGGGTTTACAAGGTGCAGTGAGTAGATAACCTCTTGCATAACACAGCCAGTTGCATTGCCAGACTTGCAAGACAGTGATGAATGCCAAATTCTGTGGAGATGGTTTCACATAGGCTTTGGTCACACTGCAAAATTCATGCTCCAACTGTAGTCGCTTGAAAATTAGAAGCGTGCATCAAGGATGGGAGAGTTACTAAAAACACGTTCTCCATTACAGATTACTAATTACTTGTTCAAAGATGTGCTATAATGTATGTTACAACGTGAAAGTAACAATTTCATTACTTTATTTTACTTTTAAAGCCAAATAAAGAGAAGATTTCACCGTACAAATCCACATGCACAGTCCTGTATCTCATGAACACATGAAACATTGTGTCCTTGTGAACCGAAAAAAAAAAAAAGTATGCTTTCACTCTAACCATAATAGAACACAGATTCTTTTTGTATCCTGATTACATAACCACATTATATGTATTCCATTACATGTATTCTGTTGCTACCCAACAATGTGAATGGTGTGCACATTCACATTGTTTGTCACCGTACTGACCTACATGTCAGCATGCCAACTTGGGAGCTTCAAGTAAAACTTTTAAACCAGTCATGTTGTATAATGTTGAAGTTTGAATGTAGAGTTGTGTAGTACAGGCGTGTGAGCTTGCTGTTAGCATGGACTGAAAAATGTATGCAGGATGTGCATACAGGTCAAATAATTGCACTGCTTACTTTGTAACATTCTCTGTTCACATCTCATTTCAACATCCCATCAGTATTTCCTGCATATGCACGATTGAAATATATTTTCGGACACATGGTACAACTTCTGCAAATGCTTTTTTCACACCTGTAGGTTATTTACTTTGGTCTGAATCAATTCATGATTTTGTAAACTTGGTGCATTTCATTAGAGGGTTTGGTTTGTTTTCACACAAGGAAAAATCTAACTGCACCAAAATGCGTCACAACAAACCGTGAGAGGACGTTTTGTCCACTTATTGTTCAGACCGGTCTGCAGTGGGAGCAAGAAAATAAACATGGGAAGGAGATGTTTTGGAAGCAGTGCAGATTTCTGTGCAGTTTAATGTAGAGCAGCAGCAGAGATGGCATTTGTTCATAATGTATTTAATTATCCAAGCAATATAGAATCTTAAACTACTACTAACTGCAGAGCAGTTTAGCTCAAACATGAGGGTTACACAAGATCATTGGCTCAGATCAAGGTTCATGTTCTTGGCACAAACTAACCACTTTGGAGTTCATTTGGGACCAGACTGAGACCACCTCCTCTAAAGGGTCTTGGTGTGGTTGTTCTGGTCTGCATTCCAAGTGGGATTATTGTTTTCACACCTGCCCAAAAGAGTTGCATCAAGGGTGAAAAGGAACAAGAGTTCGATTCAACTGGACTAAAAAGTGCAGGTGTGAAAACACACTTAGTCAAATATGGATGAATTCTTTTTGAGCGCAGGCTGGCCCAGAACTGTGCCCCACACTGCTGTACACATGTACTTTACACATCTGCTATGGGGAGCTGGTCTGTGACAACAGAGACCGCACATTGTGACATACGAGAAGTGATGAAAAAAGGTCCAACTGACTGGCCAAGGCTGAGTCGCATGTCTACAAATCCAATATGAATCAAAAGTTCAAAGGAAATCTGTCGTGCTCGTAAGTATATGCCAAAGAAGATTTGAGCTGCCTGTCTGAACAAAGCCAAAGAGTCTTGGAATGAACAGGGAAAGAGTAATGTGTAACCTTACTATGTAAGAGAGACCTTCTATGCCCCCCAGAAGTTTCCAGAATATCTGTGTTCCAAATCAGTGCCAGCTCCTTGCAAAAGGTTGAATGTTGGCAATGGTCCTCTCATTTGCCAGGAAGCGACTTCCTACTTGTCACTTGATTGGCACAGTTAGGAAGGTCTGTGTCCTATTCTTATCTTTTCAGAAATAACCATTGCCCTCATCTTTCAGTGGCTGACTTTGGGTAGCCCCCCAGTCACCGCTCAGTGCAGAGCACAGCCCACCTACCGTCTGCTGAGCAATCCATATGCCCAAGTGCCAATTCCATCTCAGCTCAGTCAGGCTCTGAAATGAGTGGGCTTCTTTACAGGACACCCACTACCTCCCTTTATTGGATCCATCCGTTATTTACCATGTTATTTATTAATCAGTGTCTCCAGCCTCTTTCCTGGCAGCACCCAAAGCAGGTCCGTCATTTCCCTTGTTTTCAAGAATATACACCCCAACCTGCACACAACTTACAATGCTTAGATGCGTGTGGTTATACTCAAAATCGATGTATTTAATAACTATTTGTTCTGCTGTCCCCAGTGCCTTACAACATCCGTGATTGCAGTGATCGAAACGTAACGGAGTTCCTGTTTGAACCTTGCCAACTGTGATAACCGGTAACAAGTGGAGGAGCCATCGTGTGTATAGTGGATCCAGGTAGCTTCAGTAAATAAACAAACATCTCCTCTATCAGAAATAGAGGCTGATCAAGTAACCTGCTTCACCGAACCACATCTTCTCAAGTCTCACAGAACATGATGTCCAACTTCTCTCTCCTGAACAAGTGACCTAGGCTGAATGGGCCTCCTGTGTCCCCAGTGTTACCTAAACCTAAGCAGTATAATTAAGTTGTATAACTTTGCAAGCATGTATATTTAACATGTTGTTCACTCAAGCACTGCACAGCCCGCAAGTGCAAATCAAGGTTCGTAATCAGTAAGTTACAAAGCAGCTGTGACACACAGGGTGGGATTTACAATCAAACCTGACCTGGAGTATGATGTAAATGAGAAAAAGGAACATGCAGAATCATCTTCACTGATGTGGGTGGAGACTATGACACATAGTATGACTAAAAAATGAGGAAAAATATGTGAAATCATCTTTGCTAATATGATCACATGATAATTGCAGCAAACGGTGAAGACTTAAGATACATGAAGGGATTTATAGTAAGATGATATGATTATTACAAATAGACAAAAAAAATACTTTAATACACACACTTATTGGTCATTTCTCCCTTTTTCTGTTTATTTGTTACAGTTTTTTGTGAAAAGGTTATTAAGTTATTAAGGTCTAATATGTTTAAACCTAAAAATGTAAGCAAATGTTTGTATTAAAATAAACTCATTAAAAATAAAAGTTGAATGGAATGTTTACACAGATAATGCCACATAGCATGTAATGTTTAGTTTATTATCAATGTCTTAAATGAAGCAAATAAACAGCAACATAAATAAAGATATTTAAGGCAGGGGTATTCCAGCCCCATGGGCCTGAAGTTGAGGGTTCAATCCCCGCTCGAGTCACTGTCTGTGAAGAGTTTGGTTTATACTCCCTGTTTCCTCCAGGTACTCCAGTTTTCTCCCACCTCCCAAAGATACACATGGTGGGTAAATTGCCATGCTAAATTACCCCCTAGGTGCGAGAGTGTTGCACCATCTCCAGGGGGTATTCCAATGATTCCAATTATTCTGGGTAGGCTCCACCATGGCCATCATTGCCCTGACCAGGGTTACAAAGGCAGTAAATAAATAAAAAAGGCAGTAAAGCAAGTTTCCTGTGGAGGACTCATTTTCACATAGAAAATCAACATCCTTACAACAGGACTTTTTGTTTGTTTGTTTGTTTGTTTGTTTGTTTGTTTGTTTGTTTGTTTGTTTGTTTGTTTGTTTGTTTGTTTTGTTTGTTTTATCATTCATATCTTTAAAAGAGTTTGTGGGAATTTATTTGGAACTGGCTCGTACTTAACCCTTAGAGCCCTCACTATACAAGTTGTGTGTCTTTTGTGTGTTTTTGACTCTTTTTTTTATAACACAGTAATTACATGAGATAGTCACATGGCATATGATGATATCTTTCTGGAAGGCCTTTGGCCTCTTAAATATGTAATTACTTGATGTGTACACACTATCAGAAGTTCAATATCTTGATGAAAGTGACCAAGTTGTTATCAAAAATTGCCAAACGCCTGTTTTTTGTTTTATTTTTGAATGTAGAGACTTGAACCTGAAAAAAATTTTGATTTGTGAACAAAATGTTGCAGATGGGTGTCTATCAGTTGAGAAAAAAAAGATATTTTATAATTTCACACTTATTACTGTGAAAAAATGTAAAACATTTTGCCTTTTAGATCCATGCCAAATTCTAAAACTGCTTGACCAACATCTCAGGTATTAAAAACTGCTTTATTATATTGGATTTTAATAACAAGAGCCTCTAAAAACAGTTAATATGTGTTTTGTGCCAGTGTGTCAAGGCATTCCTGACTTATTTAACTGAGAACACAAGGTGTGATTGTGCCCTCACAGTGAGAAACTACTGTAAAACTACAGCAGTTTTGAGAAATATACCTCATGAATTAACATCATGTAATACAGAAACCAAGGCTGAAGTTCCTCCCATCTTCAGTTATGCTCAGAATCGTCTCCTTCAGTATACTAATTAATAGATGGTAGGCAAGATCTAGGCCTAGTCCTGGACTACGTGGCATCTTAAATGGCTTAATTCCTGTCTAATAGACTTATGCTTTGTGTAATTTCAGAGACACTTTATGGGGTTGGTGGGTTTAGTTTTTGACACTGGATGACATATTGTTGTCAACTAAAATAGCCAGATTACGGATGAGATTTAGGTGTCAGATATGCCGCTACTTCAGTAATTCAATACCCTTTTAGAACTTCTTACACCACAGCTGTCTTTGGTGATTGGCTGTATTTGGCATAAGGGAGTACATTTGCTATTTCAGACCATTCCTTTAATCAGCTTGCACGTCTGCAGTCCTGCCATAGCTGTCTATAATAGTTTTTCTCAGGTCTGTGAAGGAGGGAGGCACACTTCTCCAACAGCTTTTGGCACCTCTGCTCTTCACGCTGGTATGCCTGTCACAGCTCTATATGAAGGTGGCGGCTCAAGCAGCCAGTGTGTCAAATGGGTGAGAGGAAAACTCTGTCATGAGGGTAAGGGTTTAGCAGATCAAGAGAGGTGCCCGGTCACACATGTCACATCCTAAAATGTCTGCCTCTTGAGGGGCAGTCGTCAGCATCAGAATGTGTGAGATATGAACCATGAGCTGGCGGCTGCCTTCAGGAATGGCTGCCATTGTCTCTAAAATTGCAACATGCATAGTCCAAATTGTGACGCTGCTACTTGTAAGTGAATGTGCCTCTTTCTGTACGTGCTTGAATTCAGTAGGAGCAGATTCCAGGTTGGAAAGAAACATTCTGTGCTGAAAATCCTTTTGGATCCCGTAAAGGTGCTACTGAAAAGTGTCCCAGGCTATGAGCTCAGCCTCAACACACCACTGCACACCTCTTTATCAAGTGTGAGCTGAGGAGCTGGCGTCTGTCTCACACACACACAAGCACACACACACATACGCACACACACACACGCGCACACACACACACACACATATACACACAGAGAGAGAGAGAGAGAGAGAGAGAGAGAGAGAGAAGAGAGAGAGAAGAGAGAGAAACGATTATTCATTCTTTCAACACAAGCAATGCATTTGCAACAATTTAATATACAGTTCATTACATTTTGCCATGAAATAATTACACCATAAGAGGGCACCCATGCTCTTGATCACAATTTCATTCAAAAAGGTAAACTGTCATATTTTATATGTATTACAAAATTTTATCACATTTTAGCATTTAGCATTTTTGCTCAAAACCAGAATCTCAATATAATAAAATAGATTACTAAAACACACACACACACACACACACACACACACACACACACACACACACACACAAACATTGCCTGCAGCATCTCAACACACTCAATCTTATATCTGGTCCCAGACCGTCTGCTACCACCACATGAGTTGCAGTAAGTGTGAGCAGCTGTACTAGAGAAGTATTAAAATAGGGGTGGGGAGCTGGCGTACAACTGTAGCTACAGGACAGGCCGCAAGCTGGTGGACACTACTCTGACCTGATGGTCCAAGAACTTAGGAGCATTAGCGTTCAACAACTGCTGCTGTCCTTATCACTGAGCTGAGCTGCTGATGGTTGTGCGAACAGAATAAGGCTCTTACATTCAGTTTATATTTCAAATGTTCAACAGAATAGTTTCTGTCCATTGAGGAGAAATTGATGCAGAGAACAGTTCTGGTTCAAGTCTGAAGTTGGTCAATGTTGCCCAGAAAATGCAGGATCAGGCTGTTGGTGGACATTTCTGTTTAATGTCTTTATAGATTTGGGAGGACCTCCCAGAAGGGTTGGAAGAGGTGGCTGGGGAGAAGGAGCTGGGCTCTTGCTTAGGCTGCTGCCCCCGTGACCCAGACCCTGGATAAGTGACAGATGAATGGATGGATGGATGGATGGATGGATGGATGGATGGATGCATGCATGCATGCATGGATGTAGCTCTATGTATGTATGTATGGATGGATGTGGATGGATGGATGGATGGATAATATTTTAGTATATATGTATTTTAAGTGTAATCAATCACACATACTCACAGCTTGTATGTGTGAATATATGCGTCTGCCTGTATGTTTGCCTCACTTAAAAGCAGCTTAATGTTCTTATGTTGTGGTATGTGCTACATCTGGTCATTTATAGAAATTCTAGTGTATTTTTAAAAATGTAATGTTATGAAAAAGTACATTTATGTTCATAATTTCATACAAAAAGTTAAAGTTTTATTTTCATTACATGTAATATATAATTTAATTAATTAATTAAATTATTTATTTAATACCTTTTTTGTTTTACTGCTGATGTGTTTGTCCTATAGCTCATGAAAATCAGAAATACAGAATCTTAAATTATAATTATATTTATCTAAGTTTGACTAAATGACTTCAGGCCTATCAAAAAATCAGATGTATGGAAATTTAAAACAAATGATATATTACTTTAAATGTAAAGGAATATAACATAAATGACAGTTTAATTTTTGAATTAAATTATGAACCAAAATTTACAATATTCACATTTTTAGATGCAGTTGCTATGTTAAACCTGACTGTTCTACACATTCATAATTTTGTGTTTTTAAATTAATAATTGGTCAAAATGAATCTGAATGGTCAAAAATGAATTGGTAAAAGTGCAATAACATGTTAATGATAAAAAATAATTACTTTTTTTAATCATTTATGCCGTAAAATTTCTTATACTCTGTGAGAATTTGTTCACATTTCCATGATTAAAGTTAGAAAACAAGAGTCCTTTTTTAAAGTAAAGATGTGAATTCTTAAAGTAAGCAACATTTATTCCTATGGGATCATATAACTAAGAAATGGTGGTGTGTGTAAATCATCCAGGTTTCTAATGTGTGATATATATATATATATATATATATATATATATATATATATATATATATATATATATATATATATATATATATATATCACATAGAATCACCTATCGTTACAACAAAGATAAATTCCAGATGAAAACTACTTGTAAACCTATTCAAGTCGAGATGAATGTTCTCAAATCTTCAGGAAATCTGAGGGAAAAGTCCATGAAAAGTCAACATGAAGGTGACTGTAATGGTGAAAATCTGTTGTGTCTAGAGCAACAAATCTCATGTACAACAGGAAGCCAGGAGTAACCTTAAAAGCATAATTCAATTCCACTTCTGTAAAGACACCAACTGAACAATCCAAAAAGTGTGTCAACATTATCCATGGGGAGACATCCTTTAATGTCTAATTTTCTCTAATTCTTGTCAGCCAGAGGGGAAGAACATGCATCCACCTAATCCTACATTAACCTTTCATGTCTGAGACTCCCTCAGACACCAATTATTGGGACTGATTTGAAGCCATACATGCTCCAAAAGTCGCAGCCTGGAACAGTGATGGGCGGGGTCTGGCCAAGCGTGGGAAAGCGAACATGAAAGGCCTTGTTGGGTAGGTCATGATTACGGCCTTGGATACACTGTAAGTGAATCAGGGTTAAGGACAGAGAGAAAGACAGAGAGAAGGAGACATTCAGAGATGTTGTTCACTGAGAAAATGAGCTGTTTCATGCAGTGCACCACTGACCATCATTGGCAATTAGCCACTGAGAACAAGCCAGGAAGGCCATCAGACTGTGAGACAGACTGATGGGAGCAGCAGGATGCTGGAACGAGAGAGTAGCAGTATTGGGAGAAGATCACACTAACACTAACCTACAATTACCTTTTTTTTTGGCTTATAAAAAACTTATTTCTCAGAAAAGTTAGGCTTCAAAACTCAGGATCAGAGTAACCTGTGACATTTTATAAGTCTTTCCCTATCTACCCATTTGGTCTCATCATTGTGCGATGAATTATCAGTGAGTAATCCAGCTCAGAAGAAACCTTCCAGTGCATGTAGACTCCAACGGATCAGCAGGAGGGGCGGGGCTAATGATATCACTGACCATTGAGTAACAGAGGGACATGAGAAGGCTGTTTGCTCACAGTGTTCAAATTTCAGAATAAATATCCTGAGAAGGGGTTTTTACCCTTATTACCCATTACACACATAAATAACAAAAATAATAAAGGACATTCTGTGTTTGTTATTTTTGTTTTTTTGATTTTTGGACTACTGTCAAATATTTTGAACTTATTATTGTTAATAGCTTTGTCATTCAAATTATTACAATTAATTCATTAAAGTTTTGCTTTTTGAGCTCAAGAACAGTCTGGATGTTCCACTTTCAACACGATTTCTGAGACATAAAGTGTAATTTAGTAAATGTAAGTAAATGTGTGATCAAAACATGGTCAAATTCATACAAATATTTAAATTATGTTAATTTATACATTTCAAATGTAGACATATTTGAGTATCCTAGGATCTCCTGAAAATAACAATACCTGGCATGTTTGACTGCTTGAATAAAAGTTAATCAAACTATGAAAATATTACACAAAATAAGCCTAACGGTTAAAATCTAGGCCAGTAAAAAAAACTCTATGGGCCCAAAATGGCCTTTACATATTATATGATATAATGGTAAAGAAAGTGCCATACATTTCCTTAGAAAAAGACATTAAAAGTAAGGGGTAAACATGTATAATGATCCCACATATACTAGTATATCATAGCTGGAACAGAGGGAATATTATTTATGTAATATTATGTTATAAAAAGTTTAATTCAATAATAATTCATGCAGGGCGTTGTGTGAATCTTACATAATAACTCGTGAAATATGTACTACACCGGCACTTTGAGACCTAGTAAACAGTCATGATCAACCTTGTCTCTTAACACAAGTCATTGTTATGCATGGTACATTAAAGTACAGTAAATTGTACATACACAGGAGGATATTCTGAGATTATGGGTCTCAAAACTGAGAATATTAAAGCTATAATTGTGACTTCTAAACGTTTGATTTAATTGTGTGTTTCGTGCAACATGAATGTATTACTGAAACACACACTAATATTTAAGTGTTGAGGCTGGTGCACACCCGGTGTAATCCTGTGTTACTGGGACCAGTCATTATATCCCCCACCTGTGGCACTACCTCAAGGATAATAGCAACCTTTGGTAGGGGCTTGTCACCATTTGAAGGTGCAGACAACAACCTAGGTTTTGTCAGTCTCTGGGTGTAAATTAAAGCATTCAGAATTTGCTCTAATTATCCAACAACGTACAGTGTGGTGATGAGCAGACCATCAGCAGTGTGTCAGCTGTCCGGTTTAATCACTACTGGCATGCCAATATCAAATCAGACCTTGAGCCGGACTGTGTGTGGGAAGACTGGGAAGCTTGCTATTGAGGATTGATACATAAATAGAGGCTAAAGGAGGAGATATGGGGGGAAGTGATGGGGAAGGCCTGTCATATGTCATAAAGCGAGGGATGTAACTTATATGATCTGGGCCTGGAGATATAGAAATGGTTCACAGTATGGACATCACACCCTGTCGAGCTTTTCTGAGACTTCTAATGATCAGAACTGGGACAGGTGTGAAGTGGGTTTAGTTGAAGTCTTATTGGATGTTCCTCCATGATCCCCATTTCAAAGGTCTGGTTTGAATATACTGAATATTTGACTGAATTGTGGTGTCAATGAAAATTTTTGTTGTTTTTGTTTTCATCTTACACGTATCTTGCACATGTAAAGAATATAAAATATATGACAAATTACATTTTTTGTATTAAATTATGAAGAAATTTTGTTTTTCACAATATTCCAATTGAGATGCACTAGTAAGTGTATAAAGATGGGTTCAGGTACAATCATGTATCAGATGGACGCTGTTCCTCTCCCGCACCCTCATGTGCATGTGTGTATAGCGGATAGAGGTGAATCCAGACTGGAAGCAGGGGAAGATTTTCAAAAGCAGACTATTCTTAGAAGAATTTGATTGTGAGATTTCTTAGATCGTGAGATTTGGGATTATATGTGATAATAGGAGTATTATCATGGACTTTAATCAACTATAACTGGGTGGTCATTTTTGGTCAGGAACATCAGGACACAGCATATGGAACCGAACTGTGTCCCGTTACTGTTTACTTAGCCTTGTTTAAAAGCCCTGCTGTTCAAGGTTAGCTTTTAAGCTGTCCAACAAGCAGTGCAGATACCTACCATAAAATTGAACAAGCCGCCAAGCAAAAGAACATTTCTCTTCCAAAATGCTTCTGAATCAGTTTTTTATGTTGACATCCCAATAGAGGTTTAACTGAGAGTTTACACCATGGTTGTGAGGTTTTGATTGCATTCAGTCACAAGTATTTGTAAAGTCAGGTGTTGGATGATTAGATATGGATCAGAAATGCCTCTTGAACTTATGTTAAAGGTACTGGTTGAAGTTCCATCACTTCAGCGAACACTGTTCCCCTGCTGAAGGAGGTTCTCTTCTACCTGACCCTTGGCCTTTGGGGGGGAATGATACACACACACACACACACACAAAAACACACACACACACACACACACACACACACATATATATATATATATATATATATATATATATATATATATATATATATATATATTATAGACTATATTATGTATGTTATATAACCCTTATTGCTTTGAGTGTAGCTGTGGTCAGCAGTGGTCACCTACTTTACTCTAAGCTGTTGCTCTGAAGAAGAACAGGTGTCTCCTCTTTGCCCCTCATACACTTATTAAACACTATTTATTGTAGCATATTTCAGTAAGCAGGGCCCATCATGCATCTGCTGACACAGCATAGCAATATGTCATTCATTCTCTTATGCACCTACACGCCTACTACTTACACAGTTGCCCATGTCCATGTATGTGTGTGTGTGTGTGTGTGTGTGTGTGTGTGTGTGTGTGTGTGTGTGTGTGTGTGTGTGTGTGTGTGCGCGCGCGCGCGTCAGCCAACAACTCATTCCCCAAGCGTACTCCTGTTGTCTTGGAAATGACGAGCAATGCTGACGGGTGGTTTCAGCAGTGTGTGAAGGGATCAGACAGCTGCCTTGGGAGCCACTCTCTTGCTCTCTCTCACTCTCTCACTGGGCCTCGTTCAATTCAGGCTCCTTAATTCTTGGCTGCTGCATCCAACCAGGCATATAGTTTTTACAATTCTCAGTTTTCTGGGCGTGGCAGTGATCTAAGTTTAGTGGACACACTTCAGGACATGGAACAGAACAAAACAGCATGAATAGGAATGAATAGGAGTTAAAGGGCTTTTTTAAAGGACTGTTTCATGGAAAACTGAATTTTCCCCACTTTTCCAAAGAATGTTTATTTGATGTCATGCATATCGACTAATCTACATACATCATATGTCATATGTCAGAAACATTCTAAGTGTTTCAGCTCAAACTGCTTATTGAGGAGAAGCCACAGAAATTTATTAAGTGGACTGTATTACAGGGGGAAAATGTAGCAAATGGTCACTTTGCACCATTTCTGTCTGTCCAGATTGCAAGTAAAATGAATGAATTGAACATATTTGGTTCTTCAGCAACTGCCCAATTGCTTCAATTGTAAATCTGTTTGAAGTCAAAAATGCATTGTTTTGTAAAAGGATTTTCCATGTCTAAATGATTGTCCATGCCCACTGACCAAAACCCATAGGGGTTGGAACTTGGATTATGATTAGTAGGGGCAAAGGTCAGTATAAGGACAATCATAGGTTTTCAAACCTAGGTCAGTGGTTATAGGTGCAGTCTAGTCATTACAACACAAAACAGTGACACATTGCTTTAAAGTAAAAAATGTAATGTTCCCATCCTATCAGATGCTGTGAACATACCAAACAGCCCACTCAGCTTGACCTGTATTATATGATTAATCATTTACTATAATTCATCCACCCTTTAAAACTGATAACAGGGTGAATGTTTCATATGTACGGCTTGTTACCCAGCTTCGCCCACAGCCTAACTGGAATAGATCTGTAGTAGTCTCTACCCACACCCCTCCAAACCGCCGCCCTCAGTCATTCGATCAGGTGTTGAGGGGGCGCTGTATACATCCAGCCGGGAATAACGCCTATTTTTAGAGTGTCAACATGGAACACATTCTGGAACGTGCTCCAAAGAGATCGCTGGCCTTTAAGCTGCAAAGGACTGTCTGATAAAGCCGTCTAATGGCACACAGAAAGTTGCTGCTGGGATCAACTTTGGATGAGACCAAATTAAAAAATAGATAGAAATATAGATGCTTTATTGATCCTGAGGGAAATTAAGGTATCCAGTAGCTTAGTTAAATACAGTAGAGTAGAGTAAATAAAGATAATGATTTAATACAATATAATGAGGTATAAATAAATAGATTGGGAGGAAAACTATACAACTTATACTAAACTATACATAAAAAAGAAAACTTATAAAACTTATTAAAAAATAACTTATAGTACAATAATCAGTAAGTTGAGTCCTGTGGTGAAGCTGCAACATGATGATCCTCAATGTAAAGAAGGGTGTGCAAAAATGCAAAATATACAGTGAAATAGTGACAAGTGATACAGTGTCAAGTCTTAAATGTAGAAGATATTTACCAATATAACCAGAAACTGTATTACCAGAAACTGTAAAACCAGAAACTGTATAACCAGGCACTGTATAACCAAAATATAAATAAATATGCAGATATATGTATACATTGAGACCATTGCACATATGTAATAATAAAAATGGGTCTTAAGATTAAGTCCAACAGCAGCCTCTCATCCCCAGTTTCATCTCATCCCCCCACATTTAAAAGTTGGCTGTTGGAACAAATTATCTTCAGAGTCGGTCGGTAGAGTGACCACAGTCCTCCACTGAGCAAAATTCAAAATGTATTTCAATACATATTGAAATATCCATTGCCTGGACTTGTCATTCACTATTAGGGTAAAATATCAGAGAGACAGTCTCAACTTTGAAAATAAAGGTGCTTTAAATCACATTCTACAGCTTCTCACAAAAAAATATTTGATTGACCTTTATTTTTAAGACAAGCAGCTAGATGCCTGAGATATGGATAACACAGCAATGTGGCCACTATATTCTTGCAGCAATAGAGCACTTCAGCAAATGGCCAGAAGCGTATGTGGCCCTGGACCAGAGTGTGACCACTGCTGCACAGTGGGTGGAACTTTAAATTAGCAGTTATATCTGAATTATGCAACGGCTCTGAGTATTTTGCTCCACCTATAGAGTGATGGCTGTGGAGTTTTTCAATCATGAAACATTCAACCCGAGCTCGTCATGATCCTCATACAGCATCAGCATGACTGGTTCTTCTGTGGAGGAGCATGTTTTGGTTACCAGTGACGAGAAAGTTTTATAACTTGGCTTGCTTCGAGTGAATTCGTTCATTCATTTCTGTGAGTCACATTCATAAAATATTGCGAACAGACTTATTCATTAATGATTGTATTTTTCCACTGAGAACATGGTTCTCCGATTCTTCTGGCGACACGACAGTATAAAGGATTTTGAATTTGGAGACAACATTGGACTTCTAGCAAAAGGAAGAATGTATTTATAATAATGTGAATTTGTTCATGGAGGACAGGATTACAATGGTTCATGTTTTCTTAGAATTTAGTCTTATTTCTTAACAAAAGCAGTAAGTCTTTAGAGTGAGGGTGAGGTTTAGGTTTTATGGATAAGGTTAGGGTTAGAGTAAGGGTTAGGTTTAGGTTTTATAATTAGGGTTAGAATAAGGATTAAGTTTAGGTTTTATGTTTAAGGTTAGGGTTAGAGTAAGGGTTAAGTTTAGGTTTTATGGTTATAGTTAGGGTTAGAGTAAGGGTTAGGTTTAGGTTTTATGATTAGGGTTAGAGTAAGGGTTAGGTTTAGATTTTATGGTTATAGTTAGGGTTAGAGTAAGGGTTGGGTTTAGGTTTTATGTCTATATAAGACCATAAAATATCTATATAGTAATAAAATATGTACAAACTATATATACAAATACATAAAAAGATTTCTGAAAAATTCAACTTATATAACAATGAACACACATTTCCATGACTTTCCCTTCCCCATCCCTATCAAGAGCACAGAGTCTTACAGAGCTGACTGTGTGTTATGTTAAAGTAGCAAACAAAGTGGCATATGATTCTGGTCTCGACTACAATTCGTTCATACTTTGATAACACATCAGGCCCTTACGCACAGATCTTCATTAGAACTGAAACAGAGACACAATGTGAGTTGGCCGCTCACTCAGGCCTCTCATAGCATGGCTGGAAACCTTGTTCGCTGGGAGGAATTTTCTGATCTTTGATGCTTAGCCTCGCTTGGCTATTTATACACCAACACTTGTTCTCCTCTGACTGAAAGATGTTGTTTTCATCCAGTGTCCCAATGCACATAAACACTACTTGGCCACGAATAGCCGACAGCTTATCAACAGGAACTCAGAGTTCCTACAATGGAAATGTCATTGTTCTCCTTCTACAGTACACATTAAGGGGCTTTCTGTAATCAGTTATGGGAGGAGAGAGGCTGGGAGAGAAATTTCTCTATTCACATATTGGGTGGTACACAATCAGAAACTTTGAGGGTACTTCGAACCAAGCCAAACAAAGTTATAATGAACAATGACTAAACTCTGGAAATGAGTTTAGGGGGAAACATTACTTCAACCTCAAGCCCTCAATCCATCATCTTATTGATGCTGAACAAAGATTTTTAGTGCTGCTATGTTTCCGCATCCACCAAAAATATATATAAATATTGTGACGGCAGCACACAATAATGATGGACATACAAACATGCTTGTAACTCATAAACAGTGAACTATTCGAACACAACTGCAGTGAGACCCCTGCTGCAGGTTATGCCAATATGAGTTAGTTTCCCCAGACAGAGATTAAGTTTAGATAATACATGAGTTTCTTGACTGATTATTAGACAAAGAAGTGACTCATTATGCTCAACCCTTTCTTGGGAGACTGACTCTACATGCAGCCTCAAGATCATTTATATGGATAAGACTAAACTATTTCAGAAAACAAACAATGTGAACTAAATATAGATGTAACCTAACCCTAACCCTAATCACGAAACCTAAACCTAACCCACTCCAACCATAAACGTAACTGTAACTAAATTGTGAACGTAATGTGAAGTTAACCTTTACAACCCTAGCTTCATTTACAGGAGAAAGCTACACATCCAAGATAGATCCTCAAATGTATCTTTATTTGAGATATAAATATGAACAAAATTTAGATATTTGTATGAATTTGGCCATGTTTCGATCAACAATTAACTTGTGCCTACAACTGTTTTTTTTTTTTATTTTGTGTATAAGCACTAAAAACTGTTTACTGTTCATTTTGATTAATAATAATAGACAATAATAAAAGTTCTTGAATAATGAAATAATGTCATAAAATTCATAACTGACAGTAGTCAAAATAATAAAATACCTGAAAATCCTATATTATTTTTATTATTTATGTATGTATTAGTATAATCCTTTCTCAAGACTTTGAATCTGAAATTTGAACAGTGTATTGTCTTTTTTAAAGCCAGCCTGTCAGTGATATCATCAGCTCCACCCCTTTTCACTAATCAGTCAGAGGCTGCCTGCAGCTTGAGCATGTACATGTGGACAGAGCAGTAAACACTTTAGACACTCATAAAAAATTAATTCCATCCAAAAGATCACTCCTACTGAACTTCCTTTGGTTTGAAGAGTCTGGAACACTTCCAGTTACAGGGCGTGTAAAGGAATCTGTAATAGCTCTCACTGTCCTCTCCCTTCCTAGTCATTTACCTCGCAGCAAGAGTTTGACAGCCTCATTAGAAAATTAATGTTGTTACAGAGGCCTTTTATGTCAGTTAAACTCCATTAGATTTCAGAATGCCTGTATCACATTTCCAGTGTCAGGAAGGTGGTGCGTGGTCAGTAATTACTCTGGCTTGCCTATCAGTAGATTTTGTTGAATTCTGCTCATAATCCACCGTGCCTTTATCCTTTCCCTTTAGCTCTTATTGTTGTTGAATTCATGGAGTCAAACAGTGGCACTTATAGACAGGTCAAGTGCTGGGTTTCATGTTAGACTTTGTTTTAGTGTTATATATGTATAGAAAGATGAAATGATTAACAAATTCATGAATTTGAATAGATAAAAGACCTGTACAGTAATTAGATGGATTTATATGGAGAGAATGGACAGAAATACACTATATGTCCAAATTGCTGAGACCGATGTACAAATACACACACAGCTTGTCTAGTCCCCATAAATAAGCACTTCAAATAGAATAGAACTGAGTTGTGGTGCAGTGGAAATGAAAGCTTTAGTGAATGTTCTGCCAGGAGACTCAAATACCTTCCTTCCTTCTTTAACCAATCACTTGCTCTCATCTGTCTTTAAAAGGCTTTTTACTCACATGCTCTTTGCTGATGTCTGCTTTTGCCTCCTTCCTCCTCCGTCCTCCTCCTTGCCACCAGTTTGGTCCTGTTGGTCATCCTTCTATACTCGGGAGAATCTGAGAGGGCTTAGATGTTTCAAGACCTGGTCTGACTACGGGGCCAATGCCAAAGACCAAAAACTCATAAACATTCATCTTCGAATTGAATGTTTCTACATACTCCTCAGAGTCTTCTGGTGAAACTGTGTTCTCTGGAACGAAGGTTCTCCATTTGAAACTTTTGAGATGAGTTGGGGAGTTGAGAATGAGGTCGGGTGATGATCGTCCAGTGTCCTGACCTCCTTAATGCCCTTTTCACTAAATGCAATCAAATCCTCAGAGCAATGCTCCACAGTCTAGTAGAAAGCCTTCCCTGGACAGGCCTTCTCTGTACAGCAAAAAAAACAATGAATGATCAGGTGTTCCAATATTGGTTTTCTATGTAATGACCACACAACTGAAATGATGTTACATGTACTTACATACTACACAATACGTATATAATATGTTATCCAGACACGCCCATTTTAGGATGCACCCATCGCCCATACCCTGGCATATGAGGCCAAACCACGAGCTACCTCATGCCCAATGCCAAGCAGCAGCTACTCACTTTAAGACTGTAGAGCAGCAGAACTGTCTTCTGTGGACTTGAGTGTGCCAACAGTGTGTACATGCATATCAAGAAAGGGTTGGCAGGAGATGTACGCATAAGGATCTTCATACCTGATTCTCACACCCTGGTGAGTTTAGATCTAACTAATCAGGCTCTAATATTCAAATGCCTCTGAAGGCCTTTGTTACATGGTGTGCAAGAGATTAGGGTTAGAATTAAACTCTACAGGGTGTTCATTACCTGGAGCAGAACTGGGCTGGATTTCTCTCAAATAGAGGAGAGTTTTAATATGTTTTGCATAATTCTATGCATATTTAATTTCATTTTTGATGTCTCTTCCTTTCCAATTCAGGCTTTCAGCTCATCCACCACCCATCATTATGCCTTTCAGATAAGCTGGAGATTTGTTTGTGATCCAAAAATAATCACCAGCACCAATTCCTGACCTCATGAATGCTCTTGCAACTGAATGCAATCAAAATCTCATGATAATGTTTCTACATCTAGTGTCAAAGCCTTCCCAGAAGAGTAGAGTAACTGGAGCCAATTGGAGACAGATTTCCTGTTAAACCCTTTCATTCTGAAGGAATGGCAGATGGACAGGGTTCTATAAATTTTTGAACATTCAGTATTGACTTCTGAAATTTGCACAAAGGGATTTGGGTGTCTTCTGGGAGGTTTCGGATTTAACATGCGCCGTCTTGCAAAATGATTTTGAGGGATTTCAGGGCAAATTAGAGCAAACAAATGAATACATCCAGTATCCTGAACCCTTGTCCTAAACTTTGAAACTGAATATAAAGAAAATTTGAAATTAAAGGAGGTTGCTTCTATTTATGTGCAAAACCATAAGAACACTTTTTTTAATTGAATGGGCCAATAAGAGATGTTACACTTACAGTCGTGTGAGTTTATGAACCTTCTAGATTTCTTGATATTTCTGCATAAATTTGACCTAAAACTCCTAAAATTAAACAATGAGAACCAAATAAAACAAATACTGAGAAAAATGATCCAGTATTACATATCTGTGAGTAGAACAAATATGTTTTGTTGGTACTCAAATATTGTTTTCAATATCAGGTGTGATCCCCTTGTGCATCAATAATTGGAACTAAACAGTTCCAATAATGGTTAATCAGTCCTACATGGCTTTGAGGCATAAAGGAATTTTAGACCCTTTTAGACCCTTTTTTTGTTGAGCTTCAGCTCATGTTTTCTCGAAAGTCATCTTAGGGACAGGTATTCTGACATTTTCCTTAAGAATTTGCTGGAATAATTCTGAATTAATCGTTTTTATCAATGCTTTTATCAAAGCCATCCTGGCTGAGTTGCAGAAAAACAGGTTCAAACCATTATATTACCACCACCGTATTTCACAGATGGTATAAGGTTTTTATGCAGGAATCCAATGTTTCCTTCAAATGTAAATGGTTAATGATTCTCATAAACTGTGAAAATCTATTTTGGTCTCAACCATCCACAAAATATTATTCCAGTAGCCTTCTGGCTTGTTTATGTGATCTTTATCAAACACAGAAACATTGTTCTGAGCTCCTCAGAAATCTCCTTTGTTCGATCTATGATACACTTCCAGAAACATGTGTTGTGAATATCAGACTTTCATAGATCTCTGTTCCTTAAATAAAACAGGCCAAAATCTTAAAGGTTCACATACTTTTGCCACTCACAGATATGTAATATTGGATCTTAGTCCTCAAAATGAAATGATCAAATGTAATAGTTTTATCTCATGTATTTGATTTGGTTCTCCTTGTCTACTTTTAGGACTTGTGTTCAAATCAGATGAAGTCAAATTTATGCAGAAATAAAGAAAATATTATAACATTTGTATGAAGGGTTCAGTGTTGTAGACAGTTCTGGGTGATAAAAGTATAATAGGAACTGTGATTTGTAAGCAACTGGACTGTAAAAGCCCTGAATTTGTGTTATTAGTCTACTGTGGTATGGAGTGTACGTTGGTGTGGTCTGTGGGATAAGAGTTTAGAGTTTACACACTTCACCTCTTTTCACATCATTCACAGACTTTCCACTTTCTGTCTTTAGGCATTGCTGGGTAGCAGGAATGTCTTTAATTTATTTAAATGCTCAAGTCAGTGTTAAGTATTTGAGAATTGTGGTATTGCTACAGTGCCAAAGGCAGGGGTGGTGTTTTTAGGGCCCTAATATTTCAGCAAATATTGCTCAGACGAGTGGGAGATTTCTTGATTTTTCCACATAGCAATGAATGTTTGGCCCAAACATGACCCACTTAAGCTAAGCTAAGCTAAGCTAAGCTAAGCTAAGATAGAACTTCATTGATGGGGAGGGTTCCCTCTGGGAAATTAAAGATTTCCATTCATTTTGATGAATAATTTGTAATTAATAAACAAAAAAAATAAACAACTTTGTGTGTGTCAGTATGATCTAGTCTCATAACACCAGGGTTGGTATGGGTAAGTCTTGAACTTTCTATAAGTACTTTGTTATGTAAGACATAATACAGTCATTATTGAAGGAAACCTGCAGTGTAATAATTCAAATTTTTCACCAACTATTACTATAATAGATGGCTTGACCACTGAAAAGGTCAGCACTGGAACAGTATTTCGCAACGTTGCCTACGTGTAGAGAAGTTGACTTTGTCACAGAAAGGAAATCATGATTCAGAAGTGCCGAACAAGACAACAAACAGCCCATTCCTCTCACTCCCACACACTCAACAAACACACCCACACACCTTTTTAACACTGACCCTTCTCCTGGTCAGCCTGAACTGGAAGGCTGTGAGGCAGTAGGTGATTAGTGATGTTTCTAAGCAGCAGCCAGGCTGCGCCTCACATCTCTGATCAATGCGGCACTGTGCCACTGCACTGAATGTGATGAACACCGTGGCAGGCTGCCATCCTACTCTCTTTCCCTCTCTCTCTCTCCCTCCCCTCTCCCATTATCACCTAATACCTCTCTCACTCTAACCCACATTATCATCAAGACGAGCCCTGGAGTTGGAGTGAATGGGCCTAACTGAGGTGTATATACTGTATGCATCTGCATCCGGATGTGATTAAGGGCCAGAGGCATCAAGGTTGTCACCTAAATCTGATCAAGCGAACATAAACCCCCTTTGAGTGCTGTGTTGACTGTTAGATGGATTGGACATGAACAGGAAGGAAGCAGGTGGCATATGTGGCCAGTGCATTCGGCACTAGTATTAGTGAAGCTTCAGCAGGATGACAGGATCACTTCTCATGACCCCAGATAGCGTGGCCAACCTGAAACCAGCAGGGGTCCCCGCTTGTTGGCCTTGTGCGTGTCTGTTTTTAAAGACACAATGACCCAGAAAGGCTGAGCTGAAGCCAGAGGCTTAATGACTTTGCCGTGCTTCGGCCTCTGTAGTGACCCCCGCCTCCTCCCTTCATCCCCCGCTGCCTATTTTTGCATAATCATTGGCAGCGCATGACAGTGCTTCACGCTAGTGTCTTACCGCAGACCCTTTGAAAGTGTAATACTCACCCTCCTTCCTCTGAATCTCACAGCTCATTGGCCTAGTTGGACAGTGATCCATAGTGTAAGATGATACCAGTTCTATGGCAATGTCCGAATGAATGACTTTGACCTGAAAACAGAACTTTTCCTGTACATGTCTCGTTGATGCTTACATACACTCACTGAGAGCATATACACTGATCAGCCATAACATTAGCACCACTGGCACTGAAAAATACTGAGTGGCTTGTGTCAGATGACTGGGTGAGAACATCTCCAAAATATCATCCAGACCTTGTTGATGTATTTTCTAGTATGCAGAAGTCAGTATCAACAAAACGTGGTCCAAGGAACGACCAGTAAACTTTGGACATGGTCATGGACAGCAAGGGGATTGAGACAAAGACACCAATTTGCCCTTTGTGATAGACACAGATGGAGTCACTAGCTGGTGTGCAGATGTTGGTACAGATGTTGATTGCTGAAGTGTTGGTAGGCAAGTGGTGAATGGAAGTCTATTGATACAAATGAAAATTTAATGTACCAAATCGTTGACCAAACAAGTACTTTGGTCCAAAAACTACTGAAAAGCAAAGGATGCCATGTGAGCTGCCCATTGTAACATAATCTACATGATGTTTCTGAAGATCCAACAATTGTTTCTTAATCAGAGAACGTCCACATTGGGCATGAAAACTATGAAAACCATAAGACAGTCTGTTAAAAATCATAAAACTAAGCTACTGATTCTATTTAGAGGTCATAGCTCAAAAAATGTGACCTGTGGAGATGTTTGACAAAAGTTTATGGACACATATCAGTGCATTCCTATAGGACTTTTTCTTTGGATAATTACTATATGAATACGTTTGGTCAAATAGTTACCAAAAGCACATCTATACTACTGGTTCTACGATTGTGCTAAATGGTTACAACTGGAGAACATGTTTATAGAAATTGTTTAGAATAAAATCTTCAAGATATTAATAAAAAAATGAAGTAGAGCAAGTTGACAGCACAGCAGAGAGAAGCAGATTGAGATGCAGATGGACAGAAGGTGAGATGTAGAGGATGTAAGCTGTCGTGGTCCCAGGTGGGGAAGCACACCTTCCTCTCAGCTCACGACGGACAGTTCCCTCTGGGCTAATCTGGGCATCAACTAGAACTGCCTGTTTTGGCAAAGATCAAGGGAAGCGCCTCTGCCAGCCTGGCACAGTGCCATCCGACATGGTGACCTGCCAACCCCAGCTGTTCCTGCCATGGTGAGGTCTTTTGAGTCTTAGGTTGACCTTTCACATCGCAACCTGCAGCCTCATGGGGAAGCTCCTTCAGGGCCGGTTGCCAAAAATCAAAATTGCATTACAACCTTGACGAGCTTCATCCACACATCCATTTATAAAAGCAATTGCTTGTTTCCTGTCCAGGCATGTGATCAGACAACATTTAGTGGATTCAGACTGCATATACAGAAAAGACTTCTCCCCTCAGAGGGCTACCACTCCCCAACCTTTTGTAGAAGCAGCTCAGAGAAAGTGTAACATCTGCTGGAGTTGGCTCTGGAGGCCAGAGGACTGGGGGCCCAACCCTGCTTTGGCATGTGAGAAGCTCCTTCATCTTTATTCACCTCACACTGATAAAGCTCCCTCTGAAGTCTGTTCCCTCTCATACAGAAGAACACACTGAACAGCTGGGTGTGAGAGGACAGAAACCCCCGGAAAAACCCTTCAATAATTTCATGAGCAGGACTCATATAGGACCTGCTTTCTGGTGCTCCTATAAAATGAGCAACAAATAGAAGGAGATAATATATTTAGAATAAGAAATTTCTAACCATGGTAGATTCTGGAAGCAGGGTCTTACATGGCTTTGCAACAAACAAAGTACTGATCTAAGGTCATCATATGGATGACCGTATAACCCAGTATACAGAAATATAATTATGACCCCTCCGGTCTTTAACTTCTGTCATGCTTTGCTTTTTGCAGATAATAACACGACTAATAAGGTTCAGTTTACATGAGTGCAGGGCAATTTGAAGACAAGCCCAAACTAACACAGGAATGTGTCTTTACAAAAAGATTTGTCTATCATCTACGTATCTGAGAGAAGTAGCAAAGACTCCACTGCCTTAAACTGCAGACGCAAATTAGGACGTCAAGGACAGAATACAGTGGCATGCAAACAGAGGTATGGAGGGTGGGGAATGGTGGATCTGCATACCCGAGGCCCTGCCTGGTTGGGGGGCCCAAAGAAAAACAGTTGTGCCTTTTGCAGGGGCGTAGAACCAAATCTTGGGAGCCCTAGGCAGACAGCTGTACCCAGGACACAAGATGTGGTGCTACACCCCTGCAAAAGTCAAAACAGTAGCTGCGTTCCAAAGCCTAAGCTGCAGCCGGGCTCCAGCGTCACAGAAGGTTGTTCCAAAGTGAAAGATCCTGTATATGCAAATGCAGCCGATCTGGATGACGCAACTGATGTACAATGGCATGCAAAAGTTTGGGCACCCCTGCTCAATATGCCTGTTACTATGAACAGCAATCTCCAAAAGACACAATAACTTTGTATTTTAAGCAAAAACAATTCACCCCCATGCTTAACAGTTGGAGAAAATGCTGGAGAATCCTTAAACAACCCACTTTTAAAGAGAGTACTTCCATGAACTCGCCTGTATGTAGCTGTTCTTGCAATATTTTCTCCCGTAGAGAGAGCTGATTCCATTTCCCAAAAAAGAAATGACTTCTTTACACAATAATAGACAAATTTGACATGTGGTGTATTCAGACGTATCGGGTCTTTGAAATTTCAGCATACCAGCAGGTATCCCCGGATTCAGCATTGGTGGGTATTGGCAACGCTCTACTGCCTCACAAAAGGAACTATTCACAGCAAATATGTTTAGACCACAGAGACAGATTAGATTACAGTGAGCTCATCACTGTCAGACTAATGGCGGATTCTCATGAAGGTAGAACCGAAACAGAGAGTGCAAAGTGATTCCTTCAGGCTGTTTACTGACATGCGTCTTGAAGCAGTGCAGAAACAAATGTAGGTCTGACCATTTGATTGTAAAGAGCCTATATTTTAATGTAAAGGCCTGTGCAAAATTCAAAGACCAGTCTTTTATGATTTACATTTCTATATATATCTATCAACATTTTGCTGCTTTTCCCCATTTAAGTAAATTCCAAACACCTTCAAACAAGTCCCACTGTGAGCACACGTCACCGAAGCGCTGGGCAGCCCTATCCCTGGGTGCAGAGCTGGGAACTACAGCCATGTCCTTCCAGTTCAGGGATTCAAACCAGCAACCTTCCAGTCACAATGCTGATTCCGTAACCCCCAGGCCACAGCTACCCAATTCAGTGACAACATCTGGGCTGGTCTGAAAACACCAGCTTCAGACATTAGATTTAATCCTGCTTCTCAGTATGAGCTTCTGAACAGCTCCACATGCCTCCAGACCCCCAGTGTTGGGTCATTGTCCCACAGTCTAAGAATGGACAATGCCAGTGGATTTTTCCCGATCCTGGTGTAGGAGTGGAGCTTTATTTTCTGCTTTTTCTCAAAGATGAATGCAAGAAAAACAGAACGCTGTTTATCCAATCAGGGTAGTCTCGCATGGTTGTTAGGTGTCCCGTTCATTTTGTACAATTTGTACAATAAATATTCATATATGCAAAACAATGGGATGAGCAATTCCAGTGACCTTGTCAAGTTCATGTGAAGAAGGTCTGATCAGACAAGAGCAACAGAAGAAAGAACACATAGGAGTGTAAGAAAAGGTTGTTGAAATGCTCTGGAATCATAAAAAGGAGCCTGACCGATGAATAAGTTACATCAGGATCACCAAGTCTCTTTCAAGTTCTGTTTGATGTCCAAGGGAAGAGAGAACCTGTGGATATTTGAGAGCTGAGTCTGACACAGAGTGTATATTTTGGAAACTCCTCTCTTTGATGTCTGTTGGACTTCTTCCATGGAGCAGGACAGTGGTCCCCGGTCAGTCCAGTTTGATTTTGAGAAAAGCATTAAATTTGAATGTCAGCTGACTATAAAATGGGGAGATCTGGCCTGATGAGGAGGAAGTGAAGCAGACCAAAGTCAACAACTCTGCAGAGTGCTCGAGTGGACAAGGACTCTACACTGGCCTTTCTGTTCTTCTATCCTTTTTTTCTTATTTATCTTATCATCTGCAACAATAACATCTCTGCAGGTCCCTGGCATTGTGGTTCTCTCTAGCTGCTGGTCTGGGACATCAGCTGAGGCTGTGCATTCTGCTCATTACTAAACTAGTTGTGCAGTTGGCAACAATTTTCCTTAGAATAATGCAAAAAAAAGTTCTTCTTGAAAAAACACAGTGGGTTCTCATGGAGCAGGATCCTTGATCTTCTGTGTGGAGGTGACGTCTGCGTGGGGGCTTATGACCTTTATCGTGCTGCCAAAGCCCATACCAATGAGAATGTGCTGCATAATCCACACCTAATCTCTAGAGCAAAGGCCCCTGGGTGGAGCTCATCTGCTCTAGTGCATATCATGGAGTAGGTAATTGGGAGTGGGCCTACAGATGCACTTATGGTTGCTCAAAATGTCCTTCAGATCCAGAATAGAGGTTAAAATGCATTTTCATCACCCCCTTTTTTTCCCTTTTTTGTGCTGCAATGGTGCATTTCATGTTCAATTCCACGAGTACACTGTAATATGAGGGTTTGGACGTGAAAAAAGGAATATTTAAGGTGGTTTCAAGATCCTGGGATGAAGGAGAATCTGCAGAGGACGTTTGTTCTACATTAAATCCAATGTCATTTCAAAGCAGCAGGCCCAGTGGTTGGGTTACGTAGACAAACATCTAATACTCTGATGATTTGTAGGACCTGGGGAGAGGTTAAAAGCCAAAAGGGGTATCTAGGCTTTTGGTGACCCCTCACCCCATGGCAACTGGCTCCCTACTGGTTACAGGCCAGAACATATGTGGTTGTTTGTTGAGCTCTGACATCTCCAGTGTTTGATCAGTGCAATTCACATGGGGAAAACATGGATTTTATAAAAACAGGTACAATGATACTGGGACAGACAGACGGACAGAATTCAGCATCTCAAGGCTTTACAGCTTACAGATATTCATCAAGGCTATGTTCAATAGCAAAAATAAGTCCATTTCTGATGCAGTTTGATGTCTTCTATAACTAATGTATCATAAAATACTTGGGATGTATTTGAATCTGTCAATGTCTCAGAGCCATGGAAGATATGTAATTGTGAAGTTTAGGTTTAACAAAGTCCACTTAATGTTCAAAGAAACATAAAACCTTCACATTAATTAAAGGTCTCCTTAAAGGTTCCTTAGCCTTTTGGTTATAAGGAATAAAAGACACTTTATATCTCAACAAATCCTGTTGGTAATTGATCATCTAGAGTGTTTTTGAGCTGAAAATGCAAGAATTTTGTTAATCAAAACACTTGAATATCCTTTATTGATATTTATGTATCAGTATTATGCCATTTCTGGCCTTTTATTCTGAAATTTAAACACTATGTGAGCATAGAAACCGAGCAAACAGCCCCCCCTCCTTCTTGTTTTCATCTATAACCTAGTGTCTGACTCAATGACCTCATTAGCCCTGCCCCTCTTTGCTGATCAGTAAGAGTCTGCATGCAGGTTGAGCATGTTCACAGTAATCATGCACTGGAAGCTCCCTTAACATTTAATCAGGGATTTAATTCATTAGAAATAAGTGAATTGGATTACTTGCTTATAATTCAACACATGAGAACACTGTTGTCAGATTGTTTTGTGGATTGTTATATCTGTAGGTTACTCTGATCCTGAGATATGAACCCTAAAAACAGCATGTAACAATGTAAAAAGTTCAAATGGTTTTCACGTTTATTTAGAGATCAAAAATGGGTGTCATTATTTGATAGAGCAAGTAAGCGCACTTACAACTGTATCAAAATCACCTCTATTGTAAAATCATGAACTAATTGGGTCTGTTGCCTCTTACCTTATATGGTGGTGTTATCATTAAAGCAAAAATATTAAATTGTATTAAATACAATTTAAATCACAACCTTGGCTAAAAGAGAGTACGGAACATTTTATGGAATAAAAGGAGTTTGTAGAAGTCATGTACCAGCATCGATCCATTGAAGATTCGACAGGCTTCACCCACTTCTAACATAACACAGCTTCCACGCTGGTCTGACAGATCAATTACTCAAGCAGATCATACCTGAGATCAGTTATGTAAGCATTCAAGTGTTAATATGGAAGTAACCTGGATGCAAAGCTTGGGTAGAATTTTTTTCCTGTACTATTTGTTGAATATACTGAGATTGACATAAGTCAGTGATGGGAGAGACTCTGCATACAACACCCCGGTTCTATGTGGGACAACAGCAAAGGAAAAGCCACCACTGAAGAACTTTCATTTTAAATCACCTATTGTTCACCAAAACAAAGTGATGGCTAGAGACTATACATGACCACAAACACAATCTCCTCTATGAAGCATGGTGGTGGCAGCATCGTGCATCATACTGTGGCAATGCCTGAGAAGGTCGAGGGTAAAATGAATGCTGCAGAATAAAACAAATCCTGGAGGACCATCTGATTCAGTCTGCCAGAGAAAAACGACCAGCGAGATTTGCTTTCCAGCAAGACAATAGCCTGAAAACTACACAGAATTGTTTTTAGACCAATAAGGTGAGTGTATTGGAGACGCTGCGTCAAAGACTAGACACAAGCCAATAGAAAAAACTGTAGCTTAATTTGAAAAAAGCTGTTTATGCCTGATCCCGACAGACGAAGAGTAACATTGCAGTGCAAGCCTTATAGATCCACACAGACTCAGTGCTGTTACTGCAGTCAAATGTGTATCTATTTTATTTTGTCAAAAACAAATTATTGACCAAAAGTCTGTTCATAAAAGCAATTAAGGGAGAACGTATTCAATGAGATGAACACTTTTCATAGGTGTTCTATCTTAAACGGAAACTGATAAATGGAGAAAGTGTGGCTCCCGTTTAACCACCCCTCAGGTTTAGTGTCTGCATCGCTTCAAAGCCTCACCACACCATGAGTCATCGTAAATGGTTTTGACTCTCCCATCCCACAAACTCTCGTCTCTGCACTTTTGACAGCAATTTCTTGCACCAACTTGCCAGTGTGCCCAGGCAGACCTCTGGAAGCACAATGCATTGTAATCAGTCAAACAGGCAGGCGAAAAAGGAGCCTGGAGGAGGGATTTCTCAGCTGAAGGATGTGACAGCAGACAGACGGCTGGTTGAGACGGGTGTACCTGGCATTTCAGGTCATCATAGACACACAGTGTTTATAAATGAACGAGGGTCAGACGTCCTTGACTGCTGGGAGACACTCCAGGAATCCGGTGTCGGTTTTCAACCACATGCTGCAGTCTAGGCCAGGGGAGACATGGAGCAACTTTATGGATCCTGTGGCTCTTGGCACATATAGGTCAGCCATGCTATTGGGAAACATTCTGGGCTGGGAAAATGACAGATCAGACGGAAGCAGGATTCACATGAGCAGGAAGGCTTTACTTCCGTGCAACATTTCCCAGAGGATATTACTATCCGTTGGTGTGGGTAAGACTACAAAGTGCGGTAATAATCCTACTGAGGTCCTTACAAGCCCATCGTTACATGTCCTGGATTACACTATGTGCTTATTATATGTTAAGCCTACCTGCATAAACCTAATTACAGAGTGGAACCACATTAAATATTTAAGTGCATTTACTTTAAAGAAACTCAATTCTTCAGCTGTCCAATCGCTACTGTTGTTATTATTACCCGGTCCTACTCCCCAAAGCTCTTTATCCAACACTACCAGCATGAATGAAACAAATGACAGTTTTGGAAACACCTACAACCTCCTCCATCCCCTCCCTCAGAGATGTGTAACCTGACGCCAGTGCTCCATCAGACAACCATTCCATTAGCTGCAGCCCCTCCCGGGACAAAAGCATAACTCCCAGCATCATCATAAGCATCCTCATGAAACATTCAGAGTGGATGAAGCCACACGAAACCAAAACGTCTCATTGGTCGGTGGGCAGTCAGCCGAGAACAGGCGAGACGTTGCCATTGGCTACTTCTTCCCAGGGCTGTCTTGACTGGAAGCGAGAGTTGCTGTATCGATCTGCTAGATCCTTGCCTCTAGCAATAGCAAGGGCAAGCAGGTTTATTTATATGATTATATCAAGACAAGGCCCAGAACAAGTCTTTTCCGCCATGACCTAGGCCTGCCTCAGAGCTGCAGCGGCAAACCCCAACTTGGACCTTTTGTTTGAGTCAGAAATGGAATAAATCAATCAAACAAACCAATGAAACAATAAAATATGGTTATAAATATACACAAAGAATGATTTTGCCAATTATTTACCAGCCCACCACCAAAAAACCTGCCCTAAACTAAAAGCAATAGCATTTCTTGGCTGTTATAGACTCAATATAATTTGAAGCTAGTAACCAACATTAGAGTTGTTGCAATAGCTCCCGTCCATTTGATTCCCATCAGTTCACAATTAAATGTTTTTTCTAATGTGTTCGGTCTTCAGTTCTGCTTGTGAAGTCCTAGGCGTTAGGAGAACTAGTTGTTAGCTGTACAGTAGATGCCACAGATAAATAAAATCCAAATGAGACAGTTTTCCATTTGGCTGTTTAGAAACGAAACCTTTCTGTTGTCTAATGAGCTTCATACTTCAGAATAAAAAAAATTATTCCCAGAAATCATTAGGCTTCCTGTGAAAGCCTGGGGGTCCCACTGGAGTGCAGCGACCATCCTTCCGTCATTATCCATGCAGAGCTTGCCAGGTGCAGCCAGTATAAATGGCTGTGGTCAGCATGCTGATAGTTTGGATGTTGTGGCGGTCTTTGCAGGTCTTCTATGGCCTGCAGAGTTGATCCTGTTCACGTAACCAAGTAACATGCAACTATGTAAACAGCTGCTTTCCTGTAAACAGCCTTAATGATGCATGGACCAACAGAAACTCACACTCAATAGCTCTTCCTTCTCCGGTTGCCAGTTTTATATATTTTTTTGCAGCCACACCATAACCTGACCATTATGTCTCCCTTCTGTTCTGCTGTGTAATAAGCATAGATGTTGTAACACAACTGCTATAAAATAACCCCCGTGTCGTTAGTTGTTGATGTGCGTTTTAATACTAAATACCAGAACACAGTGGTTTTCTTCAGGAGATTGTTATAAAATGCTTTAATAAATAGTTTGATTTATTTCTAAGAACAAACATAAATTCCACTAAATGAACCAAAACGTTTGCAGAGCAATTCTTCTGTACAAAAAAAAAAAAAAAAAAAAAAAATAGTTTACATTTTTTTTTTTTTTGAAAACGTCCTCCGACCCCACTCCATTCCTTCCAGTAATGCACATCCAGCGTTATGTAGTTAGATTACTTCAGGATAATATTTCAATTCTTTTTATTTTGCATCCTCTCAAATATGGAAGCCAGAAGCCATCCACGAGAGTAATATCCAACATGAAAATGAAAGAAAACAAAAATTATAGCGAACCACTTCTGAGGTATTCCATTTTTGTTTGGAGTTGGTACCTCGAACACAAACGCTTTACAACAAAATTGTTCCCTTCATGAAGCCTCAACCCAAAAACAGCAGGAAAAAGCAAATGGAGCAAGAACAAATTTTACATCGTATAAAGAGACCAGTGCCCCAACAAGCCTTCTAGGCCTCGACACGTGCTGCAGGAGCTTTCCACAGGTTTCCAGAACATTCTATGACAGTGAGGAAGGACAGAAGCTGCAAGGAGATAGGGATCTCGTTTTAAACGGAGGCAAACACACACGCCACGATACACCACACAATCTTTAAAGAATTACTTGCCTTATAAAGTGAAAACAAACCAACAACATAAAAAAGATGACCTGTTTGATTACATTATTGTTCTGACTGTGGGACGCTGTATACTTGTTATAAAACCTGCCTGTGTCAACTGGCATAAATAAAAGGAATGGCGTTGTAAAAAAAAAAAAAAATAAAAAAAAAATAAAAAAAAGAAAATAAAAAAAATAATCATAATTTCAATTATAATAGTAATAAAAAAGTGTGACTTGTCTTAAGTTACTAAATTCAAATATACACAGCGACTCCTTTACTATATACACATATTTACAGGTTTCTTGTCTTTCTTTGATCAAATACCTCGGTGGTAAAACGGGAGTTGCTCTTAAGACTAGCCTCTCCCTTTGTAGTGATCTATCTGGGGTCGACCTCGGCAGCGAGAGACACAAGCAAACGGGCTCGTCAGAAGGCACTTGCTACCAACTCAAAATACTGCAATCCTTTTTTTCCCATTAAAGAGCGTTCAGCCAAGACAAACAGACGTGACAGAAAAAAAACAAGGCCACTTCGCAGGCACTGACCCACAAGCTCAGTAAGGCAGGCGTGGAGTGAGGAGAGGTGGAGAAGTGGTGGATGAGGGGAAGGAAAAAAAACCCACAAGAGTCAAAGTTCTCGCTTCTGACCCCATAGCCAGTGCACCTCACTGGCCACCCTATCCAAGTTCTGTGCTGAACACACGGGCCGCATACAATGAAACAAAACCACAATCATCTGTAAACAACAACAGAAAAGTCTTTATACAGTTTATAGTTTTCCTCTATTGAGTGTATTTTCCTGCTCTTTGTTTTCAGCAGTACATTTTGCAAAACATCAAAAGAAAAACAAAGCAGGCGTCTCTTTAGCCTTTCTCTTATAAAGTAAAACACAAAAATCTGCTTCATCTGTACATATAAAAATAAAAATGTGTCAAGGAAAGAAAAAAAAAAAATCAAATCATCTCACCATGGGGGAAATAAAAATAAAGTGAAAAAGAAAACGGAAAAAAGAAGAGTTCTCCGTCTCTCTTGTTGAACTCAAAAGCCTTCTTCCGTGGAACAAGAGAACTACTCTGTCTGCGTGTCGTTCCCAGAGTCTATACGCAGAGCTCTTTGGCGTCTTGGCCAGCAGAGGTGCTGTTGACATTTTTCCAGCGGTTATCTTTGGAGCTGTGGGCCGTCCGGTGTGGGGCTTTGAGGGGTGCTGCCCCGCTGCTGCTGCGTGTGGTGCAGATCAGCTCGCTGTTCAGCCGCACTGTGGCCTTTGAGTACTTTGGGACGGGCCGCTTTCCGACCTCTGTCCCGCACCGCCACTCCTCGGCCAACTCCAACTCATCTTCCTCTTCGTCCTCCTCGGGCTCCTCGTCCATCTCTCCTTGTGCCCGCTCCGGGGAGCCCATGAGCTTGGCCCGCTCGTACTCGGCATCCCGGTTGTCCTTGTGTTGCTGCCGCACTACGGGCCGCAGCGGCTCCCACTGGTTGTTGACACTCTCTTCCACTGGGGCACGCTCGCGCCTCTCGCGCTCTTTTCGCCGTTTGCGTGTCCACCACACACACACAATCACGCAGAAGATCCACAAGGCACAGAAGATAACACACAGCACGGGCACCAAATAATCTGTTTTAAAAAAAAAAAAACAAGTATTCAGTTAAGCCATAAATATGTAAAAAGTCTAACCAGTAGAGCTGATTTAATTCAGGAGTGTCCAAATTGCTTACGACTGCATAACTCTAGTTCTCATAATGAGGCCCCTTTTAACTCTTAGTGAACACATTCCTGCACCTCCACCAGAGCAGGTCTGATCATTTAGGGCTCTTTAGGAGTCATTACTGACGGAAAGTATGCAGACAATGACTTGGAATTAGTCATGTCGTTCTCATGCACCATCAGCAACAGCGAGATAAAAGAAGTGACAGTAAAATCAGTCTGAATCACTCTGGTTTTATGGCTTCTTGCTCAGCTGGCACCATAGTGTGTCTGGCACCCTGCTCTTAGATTTTCTCAATGTACTAAATTACAGTAATTACATAAACATTCTTAAGATTAATAGGAAGGAAAGAAACCTGTAGGGGTTAAAGTGCATAATCTGGTGGACATCGTTCAGCCATAGCTTAACTGTGGTCATTTCCAAAGCTGCCCTACTCACCCACTGGCTTGGGCACGAGCCGTGTCTCCACTCTGACCTCAATGACGGCCTGCATGATGGTGCTGTTGTGGCGCTTGGACAGAGTGCTGACGATGGTGCTGGCCGCCTCCTGGATCCGACTGTGGTCAGGCTGCTCGTCCTGCTGGAAGGACTGCGGAGAGCCAACAATGGAGATGTTATTAGTGTGTGAGTGTGTGTGCGTGTGTGTGTGTGTAGCAATAATGTGTGTGGGGAAAGAGGAGTGAGGCTGATAGCAAAAGATGGCGAACACGAGAAAGTGGAAACTGAAGCATGAGTACAAACTGTAAACTGATAGTTTTTCACCAACAACTAGTAGAAATAACCAGCCACCTACAGACAAGACAACAAACGTGCACCAAGTTCACTAGTTCCTAAGCTCACATATGGAGAGAGCAAGCCTACAAAGCAGTTAACACAGATCTTTCGTTCGATTCAAACCCCCATGCCATTGGTTTTATTCATCCTCCAACATGCAAAGACCTGCAGCAGGGCATATCTGAGCAGCTCCTAAATCTGAGTCAGCTTGTTAGAATACTGTGTATATGGATTCAGATCACATTGTACAGGTACTTTAGAAGATTTTGCCCACAATCCACCTTAAGCCCCAATGACTCATATAAAAGCTGAAAATGTACTACCAACAGCGGAAAGCTTACATCTACCCAACACCTTACAAACACGACTTCTCCAACATGAGCTTTTCTCTGTCAGAGTCATGACTGAACAGGAACGGTCGTACTGCTTTATCTAAATGGCTTATCTGCTAATCTCTTTTCTAGCGACACTGCCTCTGATAGAAACTGTTGGAGTTGTGTCTCAGCCTGGTTCGGAAGCAGTCAGGGCGAGTGCCGCATTGCGGGCGAACCTGCTGCCGGTCAGTCAACTGAATCTTATTACAGCAGAATGGACAGGAATTGGGGAGGGGGACCGGTGCACGCGCCATCATCAAGGAACACTTACAATGGCCACCTCCACTGCATCTTGGTTGGAGTAAGAGAGCTCACAGAGAATCAACAGAGCTTCCTCCTTGGTAAGGTTTCGTGTAGCAGGTAGGTACCTCAGCTCCGAGCACACATGCTCCACTGCTGTTCCCTAAGAGAAGAACAAAGTCATCAATGGAAAGCTCCTTTCACTCTTTAAACTGCTTACATTTGTCTCTTTTGGCCTGAAATAAACTATAAATCAGAACAAAATCATTGTACTAGAATTTTATTAGAATAATATCATTTACACTGACCCCCAACATAAAGGTGGATGCTATGCTGCATGCAATAAATAAAAACTGTTGTGACTGATCCAAACTCACTGTGGGTAGTTTGTCCCTGTTGAAGACGAGGGTGATGTGGGCACAGCTGTTGTCCAAATAGCCTGTGTTAGGCTCACACTTGCTGTTGACTGCGGGGACGGCCTCAGGGCTGGAACAGAAACCCCACTGATGGCAGGGGGGAGAGAGGCAAGTCAGGAAGCTGTGCTCCAGGCACTCTCGACCACCCGGACAGACTGCACGCTCTCTACCTGGGGTTCCCGGCAGCAGGCACGGTCGCCGGCCACACACCACCTGAGAGAAGGGACAGGGGTCATATAATGGCTAGGGACAGCCAATGTAGTCATTTTTGCAATTCAAAATTAAACATTACAAGCAGTAATTGAACAGCCCAGATTTTTTTTTGCATTTGAGTTGTATGTGATTTAACACTCAACCAGCTGACCTACAGAATGTTACAATATACAAAGGTGTGATTTCAACTATTTTCATACACAGCTCTGCTTAGATATCTCACATCATGGGATGCATGATCAGTTTCAGTTACTTGTGAAACATGAAAAGGTGTCTATAAATGTTTTCTTTAATATTTATTCAGAAGCAATGAAAGGATTTAATGATAAATTGTTCTTTCTGTCCAGTGAAATTGACAATTAATTCTCTAATTAAAATGTCTCATAGCGTTATGATTCCAGAAACAAGTACAACTATTTATTATTTGCAAATTCTTCAAGCCTTTTTTCCCCTCAATGCTAATTTCTTTTAAATGTCATCCCAATTTTCTGCTCCAAATTTGTGCCAATTAGGAATCTCCCCAAACACTGCCACACTGCATCATTGCTGGGCAGCCGACACACTCAGAGGAAAGGGAAGATCCCCCAAACAAAGGCTAACAGACGCCTGCGCTGGCCAGCATCACACTGTTGCAGTGTGGGAGAGAGTGCCATCCATAGACCTACAGGGAGTGGCCAAGTTTGCTCTCTAGGACTTAGGCTTCATAGGTCACTGTTTTTCTTATATCAACTCTCAAACCAGCTGGGTTACATCAAGCACAAGAATAAACCACACCCATCCCTGGCACCTACACACCTACAATGACCAACAATGTAGCATCACGAGTGGAAAAAAAAGACCAAACTAACACTCCCGATTAGAGTGACGTGTGTTTTTTTTTACCTTGGTGCACTCTACTTTGCCGTTGACGCACTGGCAGGCATTGCAGTCCTCCTCCCATCGGCTGCCATTAGGGAACTGCAGTAAGGCGTAATGACATGTCTTCCCAATGCCTATAACTGCAACGAAATCAGCAAAACTGTAAGCCCACACTGAAGCAACTCCAGCTGAAAAAAACTAGACAAGCACTCCATGAACTAATGAAGGATAAGGACTGTTGCACAGCTTTCGAGCAAGTACTTTAAGTCAATTTCATGAGAGCAGAGGGATACTCACACTCTTGGCATCGAGGCCCAGAACGTCCGAGTGGACAAATGCAGCGGAAGCTGTTGATCTCATCCACACACGTGGCTCCATATGCACAGGGCGATGACTGGCACTCGTCAATGTCTGTGAGAGGCAACGTAAACACACATTTATTATCTTCTCGCCAAAGCACATCTGCATGAGGGACTATTGAGGAAAATAAACAGCACACTCTGAACTACTGGTATATCCACGGGGATTGGAGGCCATTCCCTCTGCAGCTTGCAACAATTCAGGCTAGAAAAATGCATCCTTCAAGACTTATTTGCTATGTAAAAGCCATCAACAGTCATATGAGACAAAGCGTTAGCTCCTGGAGCGCGGCGAGGAATTTTTCCCCCGCCTGAATAATTCATCTCCTCCGTCTGTATGCAAGCGAGGGCTGACCTTTGTGCCCTAAATGGGTCAAAGGTTACGGGATGCTGAGTAATCTGGCATTTCGGGTGACACGCCACATGCACCTCTTTTTCTTTAAAAAAAAAAAAAAAAAAAAAAAAAAAAAAAAAAAAAAAAAAAAAACACGTTACTGCTCCCGCGCTCTCCCTTTCTCTCGAATACTTACTGATGCGGCAGTCCGGTCCAGCAAAGCCTGGAGCACACTCACAGCGGAACCAGTTCACTCCATCCACACAGATGCCTCCATTGTAGCTTTGAAGAGGAACATGAGAGAGCAAAGTGTTAAAAAAGACTATGGGATGATTTGTAGAATTAATCTTTTAACTCTGAAGCAACTGCATATTTGCTTCTACAATTTTCTTATAAGCACATACACAACCAGCTTCAAAGCAGCTAAAACTGAATCATTTATAGTAGTTACTGAACCACAGACTTAAGATTAATAACTGAATACTACATCGAGATTTTAAGGGTTAAGTGAAACTGTAGAGGTCCAGCACACAGTGGAAAGATAGCGAGATAAAAGGACACTAAGGAAGAAAAGAAAAAGAAAAGAAAGACAGAGAGGGGACAGAAAGGGTTATAAAGGCCTTGTCCCGTTCATCAATACCACACCTTTCAGATGCTAATCCCTGCTGACCCCTTGCTGGGACACCCTCCCATTCCCCCCTCCTCTTCCCCAATCCCACTACTTGCAGGTCAGCGGGGCAGAATGGCAGGAGGGCAGCAAGGGTCTGGAAGAGAAAAAAGCCGCTCTACCCCTCCTCCTTTAGACCCCTCAAACCCTCACCGCTGGGGGCACTCTTTTAGGGCCTTTGCCTCTATTGTGCACCCCATTAAAACCAGCCCAGGGTCTCCCAAGCTGTCGGATTTAGAGGTGATTTAAGGACATCTTCCCCTGTCTTTACAACACACCCCCCCCCTTCTCCCTCCCCATCCCACTTTGCCTCCTCTGTTGCTGCTGCTGCGTATCCGCTCAGAGAGAATGGAGGTGACTTGGGGGTGGTGGTGGGGGGGATTGGGCAGAAAGCCATGCAAGAGGGGCTATTCACAGCCGGTGGTGTTGTACAGGGAAGGGGAGGGTCAGCACAGACAGCAAGGACAACAGAGCCACCAGCAGCCCTGGCTAGAGTAGAGTAAATATGAAGGGGGGGACTGCAGCCCACTGCTGAAGACACAAGCCTACTTACCAAGGGTGAGGGTTGCAGTCGTTGATGTCTGGGAAAAGAAAAGAGCAAGAAACAGTGAGAACTTAGTAGTTACTAAAAAAAAACAAAAAACAAAAAAAAACAGTATTGTTCTTTCACATTAACCTTATTCCTATTCCCAAGTCTTTGGAATGTATTAAAATATTACTTTCCTATATGTGGAGAAGAGTAGCAGATACTCACTCTGAGCACAGGTGGGCCCCTCCCAGCCGTCCTTACAGATGCAGGTGAATGCGTCCCCGCCACCCACGCAAGTTCCGCCGTTAACACATGGACTAGAAGCACATGTGCTGTTCTTTGCTGAGAGAACAGACAGAGAGTCTTTAGAAAAACTGCATTCTGGAACATCACATTATTATCAAAACCTTCCTGAGATGGAGCAAGAAACTTTATGTTTAATGGTCAGTGGATTGCTGGACAGCAGCTTGACACTTATAACTTTAGTGTGAAAGGGTGGGGCTAATCTGTGCTCAAAACAAAAACCAAAAACAAAAAAGGTGCATCTATGTACTGACCGTATGGAAGGTTAGAGATCAGCAACCTCACCTGTGTTGCAAGTGCTGCCCCCCCAACCAGGTGGGCAGGCGCACCGGAAAGTGTCTCCGTGGTCATAGCAAGTGCCTCCATTGCTGCAGGTGCTTGCATCACATTGGCTCTCGCGCGAGTGGCAAGTCTTGCCTTTCCAGCCGTTGGCGCATTCGCAGTAGAAGTCATTCACCTGATCCTGACAACGGCCTCCGTTTTTACACGGGTTCCTACTGCACTCGTTCACATCTGAAGAAGGGATAAAGAGTTAGTGGAGAGAGCCGAGTAAGCAGAGACGGAATAAAGAGGATGACAATAGCTCTACTCACTTAGGTCACACAGGTCACCCTCCCAGCCATCAGGACAGAAGCACTGGAAAGAGTTGACACCATCGATGCAGGTGCCGCCATTGCGACAAGGGCTGCTCACACAGTCATTCACATCTGGGAGATGGAAGAGCAGAAGGTACAGGAGTGGAGTAAGAAGAGAAGTGTTGGGTAAGGATCTGGCCTAAGACATGCATCCATATAAATATATTTCAGAATGTGGGTGGATCTCTGGGTCTACAGGTGGATGATGCTCAGCCGTGGAGAAGGACAGACTGGCTAGCAGGACTCACTCTCATGGCAGTACGTTCCAGTGAAGCCCGGCTCACAGGTGCAAGTGAAGTTTCCGGTGGGCTGACTGACGCAGCGGCCATGAGGGCCACACACATTGGATGAGATGTGTCTCACACCCCCATCTGTGCTGTTACTCGCTACCGCAATTGTGCAGCTGTCGATCACTGAGAAAGAGAGATGCAAATGCTCCAGTCAGACATGTTCTGTGGTCAGCAGTAGATCAGGGAAGAGAATATTTCAAAGTAATCAGTTCAGTCGATAACAGACGAAGGAGCCACTGTAAACCAGCAGCTGGAGTGTTTACTGGCGGGTGATACCTTGGCACAGGGCTGTCCTGCAGTGGTCTTTCCGGTCTGCACAGGTCTTTCCCTCATAGTCCTCAGGACAGGCGCAGTAGAAATCCCCCAGCAAGCTGTGGCAGGAGGCGTCATTCTTACATGGGTTGGGTTCGCAAGGGTTCGAATGGCTTGGCACCTGTATAAAAAAAAAAAAAAAAGATGTGTTGAGAGACAGAAAGGTTATAATGCTGTACAGTCGCTACTCTGTGCACAACTGAACTTTCCATACTAAACAGACCTATTAACAGTTTCCTCTACTGACTATTCTCTGTTGGTGCAGTTCAAGCCTGTGATTCAGTTCAAATTTATTTTACATACCGGATCTCTTTAAGGAGCTGAATATAGAAGAAACAAGAATAAAACAGAATAACATAAATCTGTATCTAGAACTGCAGGCACAGAAGAGGAATCCTCAGAATCTGGATCTGGGGCACACCTCAGATCTTCTTACCAGTTTAGTTGTGTACTGTAAACTTTAAATGCTTCTTCAACAGGTTCAGTATTTTGGGTCTTAACCATTCACTGATATATTGACCAGCAACAGGACTTTGAAATCTAATCTACAGCTAACTGGAAGCCAGTGAAAGATCTTAGACACAGCAAATAAAAAGCAAGATATGGGCTAAGGCAATATCATTCCAACTGAATTGATTTTTAATAATGTTCCTTTGCTCCATCCCTCTGCTCTGCCCCCTGCTTCTCTACTCTGCTCAAATTTCAATACGTTTGAAAAGTGAAATATATACAGTATATTTTGTATTTCCCTTTTCAGCAAAAATGGATCAGGGGATTATTTTGTCCTGGTAACATTGCATTTTGAGTTCAGCTGGAGCTGTTTAATGCTCTTTTTGGAAAGTCCAGTTAAGTGCCTGCTTGGAGCAGAAGGGTGTGTGTGGTGTTGAGGGGGTGGGGCTCAAGGAGCAGAGTTTTATATAGGAACTCACTTGGCTACATTAGCCTTAGTGTGCAAATCAATTAGTCATGCCAAGTTTGCAATGCAAAACCACCTTTTGAGTAGTTTGAGCTGAACATACCAAAACTTGTGAACAACTGGTTTGACTGGTTGCAAACTTTGGTTTAAAGTGAATTGTCAGGGTTTTTGAATGAAATAATGAAGCTATATCAGCAGTAACATTACAGACAAGATATAATATATAAACAAAAACGAAGCATCTGAAAGTAGTTTACTGCCAAGGGCTAGATTAGTCTTTTTTAAACAATGGAGAAAATGACAAAAGGTAAACAAAAGAGACAGACCAGCAAAGGCCAGTAAGGCTTTGATTTACTCAAGGCCTTAGCTCTTCAAGCCCAATCGTCTTAAAGTACGGAGATAAACAGAGCGGGGTAAGCTGTGGACGCCTGCCAGAAGCTTACAGCTAAAGGAGAGCACACCATTGCCCTCACACAAGAGAGCCATCACAACAAAACGTAAAGCTAAATTTAGCCGTCCTTTCGCTCTTGGTGAGCAGATTCTACAGGGACCTGAAACACTTTCACATTTCTTGACTTTTCTCTGGCTAATATTCTAGGCCATACAAGAGACTTCAAGTTTGCAGATGGAGGATAGATCACTGCATTATCCAGTATCAGAGAGGCTGATTTAGTTCAGCTGCTAATTCACACAACTTCAACAGTACGTCTCCAGTCTGAATTTTTTTATGCATCTTCAAGAGGGATGAACTTGTGGGGAATTTAAACAAGCCTCTGAACAGGAGAGATCATGCCAGTTGCCATGTAAGGCATTTTGTGGGGCTGCAGCCTGGCCCTTCCTTCCCTCTGCTCCCTCCATCTATTTATTTTATTAGGGATGTGCTGCATGTACAGTGGAAGGCTGAGGCCTGCTCTCTACTGAAAGTGATGCAAGAGATGGTGACAGCAGGGCAGACAGCGCTGAGATATGAAACCGCTCCGGGCAGGCTGGACTAAAGGGAATTCGGCATCCGTTTCAATACATTAGCTGGCACTTATTCAGTAGGGTATCAGTTTAGGGCAGGGCTGTCGCAAGCCTCGGGTTTGGGTTCTAAAAGTAGGTTTGTGTGCAGGTGCTCATGAAGAGAGCGATCATAGATCAAACGCTTGCTCTGTATAGTGCAGGATCCGCCCACAAGACTGGAGCCCTTGCAGGCTAATAGGAGCGTAATGGAACGCCAGGCATGAATCGAACGTAAAAATCAAGGCCTTGTTCCCGGGCCACGCACAGGCACACAGCCAGTCAGCCCAAATAAGAGTTGCCTCATTCACTACGCCCTTTATTTTTAGCCCGTACAGTGAGCCGGGGACTGGTCAGAGCAGCTTGCAGCACCTCCACAGAAATCCACTTCAAAACCCTCCGCTGGGCGACGGCTGGCTGCGGACCAGACCTTTCCGCCGACCCGTCCAATAACAAGAGCAGTGTGGCAGGAATAAACCCCTCTGCTCCAGTTACCCACTCACACCTGTGCTAGAATAGCAGGACCAATCTGCCCTGCACCAAGGCTTCAAACAAACATGCGTGCAAATGGGAGGAGGCCTCCGAATTTAGATGCTGCAACAGGGGCCAGGCCGAGCTGGGCGAAAGAAAGCAGAGCATGTATGAATGCCATGGAGAGCAATGCCATTCTCAAATGTAATGGAAAACAACTGTGGAGTGAAAATCGATGTTTCTTAATTAATTGAATTTCTGTATCAACAAAAACTGACCTCATCAATGAGACTGGATTCAGTAAGTAAATAAACAATTATTGGAGCACTTCAGTTGTGTGAGCTTCTTCAGGTTGATGCACTGAAATCGTCAGATCCCATAGATGCAGCTACCTCAGTCTGGAAACCTTGAGGTTGAAGATAAGATGTTCTGCTCAGGCTGGCAGGCGATGGACACTCACCTCGCAGAGCATCCCAGTGTAGCCAGGCAGACACTGACATATAAAACTGTCCAGTAACACATGACAGTGGCCACCATTCTGGCAGGGGCTGCTGGCACACTTGTTCCTCTGGATTTCGCAGTGGGTTCCCGTGAAGCCTGGAGGACACTGGCAGTGGTAGCCTCCCCGTGCACCTTCCTGCACAGGATTATTAATATATCAGCAATGATCTAAACATCTCTGATTCAAACACAAAGGCTAAAGCATGCATTCAGAGTATCCAGCAGTACAGCACAGTTTCACAAATATACTGAGAATTATTTAAAATGGCGACACATGCAAAGCATTACCAACACTTTGTTGTTCAATACACCTCTATGTTAAACCAAGACATGACCGAGCTGTGCTGGACACAGGCCCTGCAGCCCCTGGGGCAGTTATAGACTAATAATGGGAGAGGCTCTACCTTGCAAGTTGCTCCATTCTGGCATTGTCCGTGGCAGCCATTCAGGTCTGAGTACAGGAAATGGGGGGGGGAACAAAACAAAAACAAGACCAGTAAATTAAGTACTTGAGTGAAAAAAACAGGGGTAATGGACATTAGTAATGAACTGCATGCAGGAAAGATGAAGAGGAGGAGTTAGTGAGTTGAACGTAGAATCACTTCAATCAGCACAAGCCTAGAGGCCAATCAAGAGGAAGCAACATCCCAGCATGCAACAGGAGGGCTGAAGGCTATGACACTGTGTTTGGTGTTCATGTCCCTGCAGAGTATCAGGTGCCTAGAGAGGAAACCCTGGCCGCAGTGCCCTTGTGTGTGTGTGTGTGTGTGTGTGTGTGTGTGTGTGTGTGTGTGTGTGTGTGTGTGTGTGTGGTGTCTCAGAAAAAGAGAGAAAAGAAGGGACGGACACCAGAGTGTGTGGCACAGGGCCCAGTGAGGAGAGGAGTATTTGACGAGAGATACTGACTGATGTCACAGTTCTGTCCGGCCCATCCTTGAAAGCAGTCACAATGATATCCACCAATCAAGTTTTTGCAAGAGTAAGCATTAACGCAAGGCTTCCCCACACACTCATTCACATCTGTGGATTAAGGGAGAGAAACAGGACGGGATAAGGAACATGGGCGGAGAACAAACGTGAAGGAAGGGATAAAGGAAAGACGAGAGTAACAGGGAGAAAGAAAGACCGAAAGCAAAACAAAGGCAACAAAGTCAAAGGAGAGAAATTGGAGCTCTCTCTTTGTAGACCCACCACCATTAAGCACATTCAAACGGCTCTACATCTGTAACTTCCTACCAGTTCACATGGACCAGCCACACTTTAGCTATTCGACTCCAAGGCTACACTGCTTCTTTTTAGTTCTCTTCCACACATCTTGCTTCTCTCCACAGACCACGCTCATATCATCTCACCAAAAGCTTCTGCTCGTTCTATGTCTATTGAGATTTGTGCAAAGAAATGTAGGTTCCTTGAAGCAGCAACTCACAAAATGGGAGCTAAGAACCATCCCAAAGAGCAGACACAAAATGATAAATATATATAATTTTGCAACAAATTAAAAAATTCTGTTTCCACGTTGTCATCATGCGGTACTGAGGGCAGAATGCTGGAAGGAAACTTGGGGCTCCAAAACCACACAAGTGTTTTGGCCTCTTGAATCTTTTCACATGCTGCGTGGGTAAGGATGGCCTTATCCACTATGCTATCCATTGTCTTTCAAAGCTAAAGTAAGGAAGCACTGGTGCCGTGACCCTGGCATTTATTAGGCAATTAAATATTCAGTATGGGCTCCTGTTGAGGTGCGTGCCGCTCCCCTACACACCTGTCCTGCGGGAAACCTGACTCCAAGCTTTAGAGGGACTGGGAGAAACGCGAGCTGGGGGCTAAGGTTCGGCCTGTAAGCTGAGCGCACTAGCTCTGGTTCCCTCACCCCACTTGTTTACAGGTCATAATCCGCTTCCTCCTTCACATCCTGTACTTCCTTTGACGTGACGACTGTGGGGAAAGGAGGCACGCAAACTTCAAGCGAAGTCCAAGTCACAGATGAAACTCACAGTTGCGGGATCTGACCTCAGAAGGCTGACTGTCTCCAGATTTGTCTGCTCTGTGTATAAACACAGCCTTCCTCTATTCTGGAAACGTATACCCTCCCCTACCCTCCCCTCAGAAAGTCTTACCAACTACCGCATAACAGCCAAAAGGTGGTGGCATGATCACACACATGCAGGTACATAATCACCTTCACAAAGTCCAAAATAAACACACATGCACTAACAGCCCGGTTGTCAACAAACAGAGATGCACAATGCACAATGTAATCGATAGGGTGAGTCATGGATTACTATGACTGGATGAGTCATTATATTACTGAAATATGAGTGGATGCAGATTGTACAGTACATGTGGAGCTTTTATTACCTTTCTTAATACCACAACACAAGAGACAGGTACTCTCACGTAAAAAATAAAACAACAACAAGCAAAATAGGCCACCAAGAAAGAGAATGGGGCGAATACCCTAATAACTGTTTTATTACTACCGTTTTAGTAGTATAATCCCAATAAAACCATAAAAGGATGACTATATTATTTCATATATTTAAATCATAATAAACAGCTTAACACAGAACCACGCCTGACGACCTACACACTAAAAAATGTTGGGTTGAAACAAGTTTTTAGGCTGTGTTTTGATTATGGTTGTGCATCACCATCCAACTGGATACCATAGGAGCCACTAAACAGCCAGTTAAAAACTTTATAACAACCACATAGCAACACCATAGTAACCACTTGGCAACAGCAGAGCAACCATGTGTACTTAGCAACACTATAGCAACCATCTAAGATACTACAGCAACCACTTAGGATACCACAGTAACCACCTGGCAACATCATAGCTATGGAGCTATTAGATGGCAGCTATGGTGTTGCTAAGGTATTGCCAAGTGGTTAGGGTCTTGCTAAGTGGTCGTTATGGTGAAGTTGCTAAGTAGTTACTAGTTACTATAGTATTCATGTTGGTCTACAATGCACAACCCAAACCTTGGTTCATATAACCATATACAGCATTTGACCCAAATTTGCATGACCAAAAATTCTGGGTCAGAAAAACAACCCAATGCTTAGTTTGTCCAATAGTGACCCTGAGCTGGGTCAGCATTTTAGTGTGAACTAAGCACCCATCTCGGTATGGTCACTATGCCTTGGATAGGATTAATTCCATATCAGATACAACCATTTCCTGCAACATGTAGTCAAAATGCACAAGTGCTTATATTTTTAAACACTCTGAAATGTTGATTATATACATCTTCTTGCACCAGATTTACCAATTTTGCAGGTCTTCCCAGCCCACTGCAGAGGACAGAGACACTCAAAGCCATTCTCCAGATCAATACAAGTTCCCCCCTGAGCACAAGGGCTGGAAGCACACTCGTCCATGTCTGCAACAGAAAACACAAAACTGTCCTCAAAGCCACATTAAACATAAGCTGCTGGAAACTTCCAGTTCAAAGTTAGTCTTTCAAAACAAAACAGTTGCACCATTAAAACCATTTATGAGGTCAATGTTCCAAATGGATTCAGATGAGCAGGATTTCACTGCTCAATTATGTGCAACAGCTTTCCATATTAAACATTGAAACTGGGCGATTCTACTGATTTGAATCAAACTGTGGGGGCTGACAACCACCCACTACAGACAGAGGACACACAGAGCCAGAACGAAAGAGAAAGAGAAGAGAGATTTGAAACTGGAGTCAGTGTAAGAGAAAGTAGTCCTGCTTTTACACTGTAACGCGATTAGTGTTTGGTCTAATCCAGAGGGCAGCAGATTAGCCACTATTAGCCTTCCAATCCTCACACTTCTGATACTGGTACAAACACAGACCGAGCACAAGGAGCCAAACAAAACGAAGAAAGAAAAGCAGCAAACGCCCCTCTTTCTTTGGGTTGCCCTCTTTGCCCCTATGAATCAATAGGATTGTAAGGGAGAATCGGGGTCTCTGCAGGGGTGGGGGTGGCTACATATGGGGCTGGGGAACGCAGCACCTTCATGTGTTCCTAAAAGCAAAGAGTGTGCCAAATTCCACCAGGAGTCCCTCCTGTTGCTACGGTAATAACAACATAAGCGTGGTGAACCTGGCAGCTAGCGGGTGGGGGTAGGGAAATGCAAAATCAGAAAGGGGGTGGGGGTGGGTTGAGCGGGTGACAAACCATTTCTTACAGCAACTTGATGAAGGGAGAGAGCCAGAGGGCAATATAGATGGGGAAAGGAGGTGGGGTCAGTCAGGCCAAATCAGACAGGAGGTCCACCACAGAAAGGTGGGCTGAATTTTGGATTTAGGGAAAAGGAGGTAGGCGGGAGGCACCATGCCACATTCCCAACTGGCAGAGCCAAATGTGGGTTGGTTCAAAGTGAAGGCAGGATTATGCAAATCCCCCTCGTCTCTGTGGTCAGTATCACTGCGCTTTAATCCAGGCCCCTACGAACACTCAGCTAGAAGCTGCCAACACGGGGAACCCCACTGTGTGGCCAGTAACCCACATTGCCCTGCGTCAGACCCCAGTGCTCAGCAGGAGCCCAGCCTGATCACAGCATCTGGACACGTGTGGAGAATGGGGGCAGATGCAAGAAGGAAAAAAACAAAAGCAAGGCAGAGCTAAAAAAATAAAAAAAAAAAAAACATATACGACTATTCAAAAGTTCAGAATCACTGGTATTACTAAGTATTATATTGATACAGAGCAGATGAAAGTGTTTATAAATACATAATTTCATAAAGATAATTAATTAAATTAAAATGATGTATTTATAATCACTTTCATGCCACCAACCTTGAGATTTGACCACATTTCAAAATATAATAATAATAATAATAATAATAATAATAATAATAATACACAAAAAAATAAATAAAATACAATAACTACACAAATTACACATCCTCACCTTTAGCACAGGTGGGACCCTCCCAGCCTGGTGGACAGTGGCATTCAAAGCCAGAGGGAACTTCGTGACAGGTGCCACCATTGGCACATGGATTGGAAACGCAAGCATGCTCTGCTGCAAAAGACAAGCATATTCTCAATTAGCGTCTCACACATAAAAGACGGCCCAGCATTGTTCCTATAAGCCAGCAGGGGCAATATTTCCGGGCACTGCAGCTTCACCCACTGGTTGGACCGTACATAGCCTTGCGCAATCTGATCCAGGTCAACAATATGGCATATGAAATGGTGGGCACAACTGTACACTTACCTATCTCACAGTTCTTGCCCGAGTAGCCTTCAGGACAGGCGCAGTTGTACTCATTTGGCTCGGAGTTTATGCAGGTACCTCCGTTCACACAGGGGTGATGGGTGCCACAGTAGTTCAGATCTGGGCAGGGAATAACACACATTACTCTTTGCCCATAACTCAAGCTGCGGCTGGTAAAACGAGCTGGGCTCCAACAGCTCCATCATTAAGAATCTGACCCTTTTGGCAATGCTGACACTTCTGAGGACATCTCTTTCTGGGGAAGACAGCTGTCAAACCACAGAGAGAGGGTCCAGGGGCTACCAGCATACCTTACAAGACCAGGCCTTGCACACAAATGCTGGTAAATAAATAAAGAGAGGGCCACAAGGATGGCCGACCTAGCGTCCACCTCACATTCCTAAGCATCTTTCAGGACACACTCTGGTCATTGCCTGCGAGATCAGATGTCTGTGTGCCACTCCAACCATGACATCAATATCCAGCGTGTGGCCAGCTGCGTGTGCGCTCCATCACATTAACAGCAGCCAATCAACTGAACTGTAGTGGGGGTGATTGAGTTTGAGGGGCCTGTTGGAATTTTGGTGGACATTTAGAGTCCGGTTACCAGACAAAAATGAAGCCTAATCTTGGACTTCACAAGTGAATGGAGATTCTCTACAGAATGAAAATTGCAATCAAGGATGGGGCTTAAATCTTTAGTGTGTGGAAAAAGTACACATGGAATTATCTCTCCAAATCAGACCTCTTGACTCATTCAGTTAGCTTGATAAGTCAAACGGTGAAGGTCATCTAAGAAGGTCCCTGATCTCTCCTCTCACTGACCACAGTTTGAGCAAAATGATCTGAATAACTGAGAAATCCTTCTCCCTTCTGATCAAATGTCATGTAAACATTAATGCAGGTTACCTTTATCACACAGCAGACCACCCCAGTTCTTCTCACAGTTGCACTGCCATGGGTTCTCGCAGGTCCCGTGAACACAACCCGGAAAGGACAGACACTCGTCACAGAACTGACCCTGCCAGCCGTAGTTACACCTGGAAACCACCAGAGCGGGGCCATTAGTGTTGAGGGGACTGTGCAGCAATGACATCTTAATGACAAGCCTGTAACTCAGTGGAACAGCCATAAGCTAAAGCGCCACTGCTCTGTCTGTAGACACCTAATCTTAGCAGGAGAAGACCTTGCAGGGTGGCAAAGGTTAACAACACTTCCAAGCATATAAACACACGCTTCCCCATGAGTGACTTGGTGGGAGCCAGAGGATATGTGGAATAGCGCCGGTAAGGGGTTAGCTAATCATTGGTTTACAGCAGCACTCTGCTATTCCAAGGCCAGTGGTTTTCTCTCCCTCTCGCTCTGTTTGTCTCTGTCTCAGCTGTCTTGTCATTTCTGAGCGGGCTATTTTAAGACACTAGTCCTGCAGGACAGCCATGGTCAAACTCTGGCTCCCGGCTACAGAGACATGGCTTCCATAGCTGCACCTCAACCCATAAGAGAGACGCTGAGATAACTAAAGCAGTCAGTATTTGATCCACGCTGATCAAGGTCATAAATAAGTCTGTTAAAATACACAAAACAACCATAACATTAGGACCACCTCCTTTTTTCCGCTTACTGTCCATTTCATCAGCTCCTCTTACCATACAGGAGCACTTTGTAGATCTACAACTAGACTGTCATCCATCTGTTTCTCTGCATACTTCGATAGCCTCCTTTCACCCTACCATCACAGATCAAGTATTATTTGGGTAGTGGGTCATTCTCAACACTGCAGTGACACTGACGAGGTGTTGGTGTGTGGGCGTATGCTTCCCTGGTATGAGTGGGTCAGACACAGCAGTGCTGCTGAAGTGTTTCAACCGAGAACAGTCCACCCACCAAACATAGCCAGATGAGCTTCTGTCTCTGACATTACATCTACAAGTGGACAAACTAGGTAGGAGTGTCTAATAGAGTAGACAGTTGACCTGCTCTGTGGTGGTCCTGTGGGGTCCTGACCATTAAAGAACAGGGTGAAAGGAGACGCACAAAGTATGCAGAGAAACCTGTATGGTAAGAGGAGCTGATAAAATGGACAGTGAATGTAGAAACAAGGTGATCATCATGCAATGGTTGATCAGATTATGAAGGGTCCATAGCTATGCAACACACAATATAATGCTTTAGTGAGGAAACCGAATTACCGAATCATCATCTTCACTAAAGAACATGCTCAGCTCTGTGTTGCCCAGATACAACTTTACTACTAGCACATGAAAGAGTGTGTAGGCTGCCCAATGTGCGCGAAGAGAATCTGAAACCCCTGCCAACTCGGAGGCATTTAGTGTTGCCAAGAGCTGCCAAACGTAAGCTCACTCACTCCAAAAAGAAGTGACTTGGCAAGCAAATCCTTATGTGCCAAGACAAGCCCATGATCATTGTAAACAAGCCTTCCTAAAGCCACGCGATTGTACTTGTTGCCCTGCGTGAGGCAGGTGTCTAACCCCTAATTGCATTCCATCATTTCATATCTTGTTCTACCATGACACAACCAAAGACCAGCTTAAGATAAATCTCGAAGATTTAATTCCACTGAAGACGGTGGTCATAACAAATACTTTCTCTTGTAGGGTGTTGACGGTGATGACCGGGAAGCAAGGGCGGTAGGACAGGATAGGGATAGGACGTCCTGCTTTAGTAGGTAACGAGTACGTGGGCCTTACTTACACAGCTGTCCCATCGACATGCCACCATACACTCTCACATATTGTGAAGCACCCATTTTCAATCTCGCTTTGCGTCATACTGGGTACTGTAATAATGAATGACCATACCAACAAGGGAACTGTGCAAGCAGAACGGGCCATTTCATGCAGCCTTCACTTGAATCCAGCCCTTGTGCCACTCCTCCCAGACCAAATAGGACCCCACCAATCAGGACCCAAGTAACCCATGCTATTTCAGAGGATGTTCAAGGTCTCAAAATGACCACGCTGCTCTATTCTGTGGATCTGCATGCTTGTCAGACTGTAGAGAAAAGTCGGACAACAGGGGGGCCCTTGGGGGCACGGGCCATCTGACTACACCACTGCAGCAACAGCAGTGTGGGGGGTGGGTGGGGGGTGTTTCTTCCATGGCAGTGGACGTGGTATTGAATGTCATTCAAAAGGTACATTGAGCAACACCTTCTCTCTTACCCCACTACGGGTTTCAAATTGGACTGTAATGACTGGTCTATAGACACCATCACACTAGCTGCAAAAATCAGAATGCTGAGGTTTTTCCTCTGAGTTGGGAAGGTTTAGCAGAGTTTGGAGGAGGTTTCAGGCTTTTCCTGTGGCTTAGGATGCATGGCGAGCCAAGTGCAGGCTCAGGAAGAGGCCCAGAGAGAGAGGGGGGGGATGTCACTGTGACGTCAGAGGATTCCACAGCAAGCTTCAGCAGAGGAAGCGTCCCTGTTTCCTGCGCCCTGAGCAAAGCTACATCGCCTCTCAGACAGACCACTGATATATGAAGCGATATGAGGGGTCACGTCTGAACACATCAAGATTGCAACATTTCTGCACCACCAGAATCACTTAATTTACTACAGTCGTGAAAAAGTTAGGACGCCCCTCCATTGACTTAACATTTTATCAAATGGACATTTGAACTACCTTCAGAATTGATGTCTTAAAAATAATTAGCAAAATGTAATTAATAGAAATTCATGGTAAGGAAAAAGTCAGGACACCCTATGCCCTAACAGCTGGTATTTCCTCCATTGGAAGAAATAATGGCAACTTTCCTATAACCGTCTACCGTCTCCGGCATCGACTGGAAGAAAGATTTTCCCGAGGCCTTCATTCAGAATACTTTCAGCTGTGTGATGTTTCAGTGTCTTTGTTCAGACATTACATTTTCCTCAAGTGTCAAAGATTTCATCGTGGTTTCTATGATGGAGGGTTTTCCAGGCCCTGCTGCAGCAAAGCAGCCCCAAACTATGACACTTCCACCCCCATGCTTCACAGTTGCTATCATGTTCTTGTGCTCTAATGTCTTCTGTTTCTGTTTCCAAATAATTAAACTTTTGGTCTTCTGAAACAAAACTGTGGACAGATGAATCCAAGAGCTACATATAAGTCTGTGACATTCGGAGATTCCTGCAGACATCTTGTGTCTGCTTTTGGGCTGATCTGGCTAGGACAGCCTGACCATGTGGCCAGTTGTATTTGGTCCAAACACTTGCAGCTCATGCGGTGCACCAGATTCTAAAATGCAGTATTTTAAATAGTACTAAATGTGGAGGTGTTCCAACCTTTTCCTCACAATCACCTTTCAGATAATTATGCTTTGCAAGAGATTTTTAACCATTTCTTTAATTTGATGTCTTTAGTTATATCACCTCCATCTCCCAAAATAGTTCAAATGAAGGTTTTAGCCAAGGTGTTCTCATGTGATGTCCTAACATTTTCCAAACTGCATCCTGATAAGTATTACATTCTCAAACAGAATAATCCTCAGACAGAACATAGTTATTGTACTTTTTCTTACTGATGCTGCAATTATTTTCTTATTACCAGTCCTTCTTAGAACTGAGGAAAATCTAATTAACCTATATAATGAAGCATTTCTGGGGACTAATGACAGGAAGAATAATGATTAGACACACATCTGTGTAAAAGCTCCCTCGGATGAGGTCCCAGGGTCTCTCACACGGAGATATGTTATGTAAAATCAATAAGCGCCATATACAAAATCAAACTTTAAATGAGAGTGACTTTCCAAGCCCTGTAACAAATACTGGGCTCCTATTAGTGGACACAACTTGGGCACAAATAAACATGGAAAAAAACAGCTTGCACAAACACGGGCTTCAGTGCACTGATTAATTAATGGTAGAGTAAACAGGTCAAAACCCCTTATCAGCATGCACACATATGGCCTGCTGAACTTAAGGAGCCAGATCAGCTGGGGTAAGCGAGCATGAAACCACACTCTGCCACTTACGTGCATTCCCCGGGCACCGAGCAACCTCCGTGAATCAAATTACAGCCCTGCTTACAGATAGCTGAGAGAGAGAGAGAGAGAGAGAGAGAGAGAGAGAGAGAGAGAGACAGACAGAGAGAGGAGGGAAGACAAAAAAGAAAAAAAACAATATGAAACAAATAAACAAAGAAAAATAGTTATTTGTTCACACTTCTGCATCACAAGCTCGAGTTGTGAGAATTCATGGTGCTTCCTGGAACACCAGACACATTTACAGCCCAACATAAAGCTTGGCTTCTACCACCCACCACCCCTCAGCCTATCGTACCATTGTTGTTGAGGTCAGTTCAGTGATTTAGTATCCAATACCCTACTGCCCCCTTACACCACTCAGTACACAATTACAAAACCAGCTATGCTGCCTCCTGATTGTTTATTGGAGGACATGTAAACGACACCATGTCCTGCAAGAACCAAGCCAACGCAGCTAATGGAAAGTGTGACTCAAGTCTGTGGAGGTATAATTTACAGAACATCTCACTTTAGGCTGAGGACTAAAGATTACTGGGCTGTGAAACCACTGATAGCAGCAGGTGTCTATATATGGTGGTAAAGGCCATGAATGAATAGGTCCCCAACATCCACATTCCCCCTCTTTCACCAGACAGGCCTAACAGCCAACTCACAAGGTCAAGTCAATGGCAAGCCAGATCTATAACTTCGAGGAGCATACGTGTATCATGCTGTATAGCGATCTCTTGGATGGATCTCTTACCAGTTCGACAGTCGTGTCCCATCCAGCCCTGCAGACAGACGATGTTTCCAGAAGGATCACAGCTGTAGTGGCCAAAGTAGTCGTCGCGTGGCCGGCACTGCTTGTTGCACTTGCTGCCGTAGTAGTTCTCATCACACTTGACACGGATGCGGTACTCGAAGCGGGCAGTGGCACCCGGATGTGCAATATCCTGCCATTGGTCACCAGGGTTCACCATACCTGTGTGAGCATGCCGCTCAATCAGAAGCTCCTCATCTGGAAAAAACAAGGAACACCACCGTTAGAGGCTCCAGCTGGAGTGCACAGAATGCAAGCTGCCCATTGACGACTTGACTGGAAATTATATTAGACCCACGATGGAAGAACATATTTCTTTGTCCAGCCCATCCTCCCCCACGCAGGCCGTGCAAGAACAAAGCCATCAACAATACAGACACACTCCACTCACATTTACTGGACAATAACAAAAGGCAGACCACCATGTCGGACAACTTCTGGGGCAGCCCCCAACTGAAAGCCATAAATTTCCAAGACGGCCTAGTGACTAAGAGTTTCCTGCCACTGCCAGCTCGCCAAATCCATTGTGAGAATGGAAATGCACAAACCTCTTAACATCTTCAGGCAAATTAACATTCACACATGAAGGACTGGAGACCAAGAAGTGTAGGTTTGCTGGACCGCACCAAAGTAACCATCAGCGCACCAAATTCCACTGCATTTCTCTATAGCCTTACAGGGAGCGGCCTGACCCGGAGTGCTGTTACCAGGGAGAGTCGGGCCGATGGGATACACACACTCCTCTACAAAGCTGAGGACTGCCTGACTTTCAACTCTGAACAGTCCTTAAAGGATTTACACCTACTTTCCCAATTTGCTTTTAGAATATTCTGCCTTGTCTGGAGGACAAGAATCTCTCTGGCATCCATGAGCACCAAGCTGCCCTTGCCCAACTCAAACACCAACAAAGAAAGCAATCTTTATCACAGTGGGATCAGAGACGGCAAACAATCACAGTGGAAGTGGGGGTCCTGCCATTTCCTCCATCCCGATGCTTTGACTGCATGTCCCCCTTCGAACCTACCTACTTACCCACTCATACACACATACACACATCTTCCTCTCCGTCCACTGACAATGTCAGATGAATTAAGCAATGAAAACAGAAATAGCCCTGGCGCTTCCAGATAAAGAACAATGGAGCAAGCTTTGCTTGGCTGCTCTGTCCAAAGTCTAAACACTAGCTCGTCCAGAGCCCTTCCTGCCATGTAAACACAAAGCGACGGGACCTTTCCTGGAGCCTGTGGGGGCCTCAGTCCGTACATGCAGCGCACTCGCGTACTGTTTGATCCAAACAACCAAATGAACAATCCAAATGCGTCCACATGTTCGTACAGTCCCCTGCACCTCACACAGTTCATGTCTGCAAGATTCTTTCAACCTATGCCACAAGAAATGGGTCTTAGAAAGACCATCAAACACAGATTATAGTTTTATATAGTGATGTCCTGATCCAATCAAGTATCGGGATTGGGGCTGGTCCAGGCACATTTGAATGGACCGGATATTGGTGTTTTAGTTCTAATCGAGTTCTGAGTCTTTGTTTTAACCATGATAGTCAGAGTGCCCTCTTATGCCCACAAGATGTCATTACCAGAGATTATTCTGAGCCATGGTAGGCATCAGGAATGTCCAAGGCTCAATAAAAGAGCAGCGTGGGGATATTTTAACGTGAAAAGAGAATATTGTACATTGTAAGGCAGGTCAGACTGGATTATAAAAGTCATTTTAAGAGAAAATGCTATGAAACTAAATAATCTAAAGAACGTTTTATTATATAAACTGTAAAATAAAGTGATTTAACTACTGAATTAATCAGCAGCACATCTTATCTAAACTATGGCTTTATACACAAATATCAGATTGCTATCAGCTGATCCTCAGCATTAAGGGGCTTGGATTGGATTGGATCAGATAGGTATCGGATGACCCTCAGCATTAAGGCACTCCAAACCGATTGTATCATATTATTTGATACTCGGCATCAACAGACTCAAATATTTTGATCAGGACATCCCTATTTTCACATTCTTAACCAACAGGCTCCAGAAAATAAGAACGAGTCTTTGAGCTGGATTTTTTGGCCCTCAGGTCCTTGACATACACAAGAACACGAGCTGGAACGCATCCAGTTTGAAGAAAGCAGAACATCACACAGCATGCAGCAAACTCGGAGCCTTCACACTGAATACTAAACACGCACCATCAATCAGTGTTACAAAGCTCATTACAAAGCTGTGCCTGGAGAGGCCAGCAATGCTGATTTCTGAAGCTGCGCAGCATTGCCAAAGCCTGTGTGAGGACACATACTGCAGCAAGCTTCAGCAGACAGGGCTTGGCAGCGGACTCCCACTATGACAACATTATTACTGTCTGGCACACAGCGAGTCCTCAGGTTGGCTTCTCAAACGAGTGACAAATGAGGCCACTGTCTCAGAACAGTGGGGTACGGCCACAGAAGAGCAGCACAAACTCTGCCACCTGAGACGACGTCGGTTTACAGCACCATCGGCTCTCAATATCGACAGCGTGGAGAGAAGAAGATTAGAGATGAAGATGGATTAGGAATTAGTGCAGCCAATACTGCCAAGAGTGTCTGAATGGAAAGAAGGGACGAGAGAGCCGAGAGGTTCTTCACATCTCAGAACAAAAAATGGTGTCTTGGTCCTTCGGCAAGATGCTCCTTGTGAACTTGCAATATCTACTAATTCATCTTCTAAACTAGAACTAAAAGTTATGGATACATACTGGAATCAGGTGGGGGATAAATTTGCACCCCAAGTCATCTTTTAGAAGATCTAAACCAGAGATGACATGATGACACTTTTTCATATCAGTTAGGGTGCAATGACCAGACAGTTCAAGCAGAACTGATGACCAAATTAGTGGCAAATTTAGCTTGTGTCATCATCTTGCATGTTTCTTGCGCTCATCAGGAGCACTTCGGAAAGCATGTGATCCATGGACTCATCACCAAAAGTTGAACTATAACAGTGTGGAGCAGGTTGTACTGTTACGGTAATAATTCCCATAATCTGGAGGCAGAGCTGCAGTGAAAACATGCAGACTGAGCAGCAGTCCGATGTGTGAAAAAAGGCAGTTTTCTGCAGTTTCATGGACACGGCCGAGTGGAAAAAGGAGACATATTAAAAGTTGACCTCAGAACAAAGAATTTCACTATTCATGAAAGGCCAAAAAACAGCACGGCAGAGGCAAACCCTTCATGCAACTGCTACACAACCAACAGATTCCGTCAAAATAAAAGTCACTAATACAAACGTTACACTGATATAACACATTACATTTGAATCACTTACATTGTACATTTATTTAATTTAAAATCAGACCCAAAAAAAATAAATACTGGAGTGTCATCATATGTTATACAGTACCAGACAAAAACATGGACACAGACATAACTTCTGACATTGATATTAAAATCTTATCTGCCAATTACAGCATGTTCTATATTGACAAAAATATTGGGACACCTTCTCATTCATTCTGTAATCAAGGGTATTAAGACAGTAGAGGCTCTACTGTACAGAGAAGGTTTTATACTAGGTTTGGGAGACAACTGTGAGGATCTCATACATGCCCTTAGGCTTAGAAACCTCAATATGGTGTTTATATCTAATACTATTAAAATATACTGTATGAACCAAAATTTAGCTTATAATGAAAAATAACCAATAGACACAATGTCTGTAGCGATTGTGTCTGTGTGTTTTTAAATACACATTTCAATTTGATTTACAGAGAACTGGACAGACATTAAATTTTCCTTTAAGGGTTTAAGGGTGTAGGTGTGTTCATACTTATGCCTGCTAATGTATTGGCAGGAACTTTTATTAAAACCGAGAATTTTTGAAAATTGGCTTCATTGTTAAAAAGTTGCATAAGAGTTATTTGGTAATTGTGTGATTTGTAGTCAATCATAATCGATTATTCATTTTTATAACTGATTCTTATTCAACTATAAGAATATTTGTTTGCTGCAGCCCTTTACAGGAAGCACTTACTTTAAACTGACTCACTCGACAACCCTACAGAATCAAGAACATGGCTAACATACCATCACAAAACACAGGCTTCTTTAGTTACAGGACAGGACTGACATCAACTGATTTTCATGAATTAGGGCAGAGGAATATATGATAAATATCAATATAATAGATTTATTTTGTGCAAGACAATTAGACAAGCTGTGGAACAGATGCGATATGATATAAGTTCTAAAGCAGAACACGAGTGGGTTTCGTTTCAGCAGGGATGACTATGAAAAAGTTACTATTTTCCTATTGTATGCTGTGTTAAAGTTTATCAAACCATATTCAACAATCCATATCTCCATTTCTCTTCAGAATATAGAGGAGTATAGTCATATCGCCCAGCCCTGCCATAAATACATCTACAGCAGCTCTATAATTCCATTAGGAGAAATCTGCTTTGCAACTCTCTGAAGTGTGTATTACATACTAGGCCAGTCTGGTTTAGAAAGACGGCAGTTTTAGACCAAAGGGCTCGTAACCCGGACCTTGAATCTATTTTTGAAGCTTGTACTTCACTGACCTGTTCATAGGTCAGTGTCAACTATCCTGCCACTCAGCAATCTATCAGCATCCCAGAAACTAGTTCAGTAATGCCAGAAAAATCTTCATTCTTGCAGGAGCTCCATTCAATTAATTACAGCAGCAATTATTTGCAGGCGTGTTAAAAAGCCATCTAAGCCACTGGTTCTCAATCCCGGTCCTGGAGTATCACGACCCTGCAGTAATACCCCCAGCTCAGCTCTGTAAGGGCTCATCAGACGGTTTGCTGGATCATCAGTTCTTAAATAATCAGAGCAAATTTGAGAACCACTGCTCTATGCAAATCTCCCTGAAAAGGTCTAGGTAGCATATGGACCCACTGGACTGTCCATCTCACTGTCTCTGGCCACTGGTCAAGGAGAAGGTGGTGAGGGGAAAACAGGATGGAATAACCTCACGCTGCAAGAGAGGCGCATGTTTGCACTTGGCTGCTTTTAGAGGCCCGGGACATACAGTCATCCTACCGATTGCATCCGGACATCAAAGGCGGGCCCCCCTTTGCCGCTCCTTTCTTGCCAGTCAGTGTCCACCTTCTTTCGCATATGTTAAATTCCACTGCTCGACCCCTTCCTCCCGACAATTCCTCCTGCGAGACAAAGGCGGCGGGATCGGCAGCCGGACAGGCAAAGGAAAACAGGATACAGCTGCAGCCTGATGGCGCCCACATCCATTCCCCCAGACTCAGGGCAGAGGAGCCCTGTCCGAAGGGCCTCATGCTTCCCTATATACTAGAATTGAGTCCGTGCCATTAAAAGCTATGCTCATTACAACTGGCAGCACAGCAGAAGGCACAAACAGCTCCAGCCCACCGTGAAAGAAGTTCAAGTCAGTGGACCTTCAACTATTAAGTGAAGCTCTGGCCAGTGCAGCGTGTGCAGTCAGGATTAAGCTTAAAGGTGTGTGAATCATTTGTCTGTACAGGCCTTGCCTACAGGTTCCTGTCTCGAGCTCCTCCTCAGGAATGCACTGGAAACTCATCTGATTAGTGGAAGTAAGGAAAATTTGATCAACTTCCCAAATCCCACATCACTGCCCCCAGGGCAGTCCCGCTAAAACTGCAACTCCATTTGTACTGGAATTGTACCGTTCCACCCACGCAACCACATACACCTGCATTACCTGTAGCCCATGGCACAAGTCTCAGTAAAATTGCTGTTTATGAATAATCCTTAAAATTCCCTTTTGGCAAACCTCATGGTCCTTCAGCTGTAGGAAAACAAGTCTCGACATTGTCTCACTCTTTCAGAATGAGTCAAAAGGCCTAACGTGCAGCAGTTCAACCCTAAAACGTTGAACCCACCACTCATCCCACCATCCTTCTGTTTATGAATCACAGCACACCATAGTTTAATCAGTACAGAATAAGAGGTAGTACTCACTGTTCTGAGTGGTGTTGTCCCAGTCCCAGGCCTCAAGGATGAGTGTGTAGGATCGCTGTAGAGGAGGGAGAAACGCAGTCAGCACAATGTAAGCACAAAAGAGAAGCTTCCCAGCAGCAGTGGTGAGAAGCTGAGACAGTGAAGGAGAGTGAGAAGAGGCAGAGACAGAAAGAGACAGAGAGAGAGAGAGAGAGCGAGAGAGAGAGAGAATGCTGGGGACAGACATAAACAAGCCAGTCTAGGCCATAAGTTAGCATGTCCCAATACCAGCAGAACCACAGGTCTTTCACGTTTTTTACCTTCCATCATTTTAAAGGGGCCATAGCATGCAAAAGTAAAATTTCCTCATTTTCAAAACAAAACAGTCACATAAAGTATCTGGTTACTATTCAGCCTACAATGTCACTGCACTGACTGAAAATGAACTTCTAAAGAGGGTTTCAGTCCAGAGAGCCAATCAGAACAGTGCAAAAATGTAAAATACGAGCTGCACCGATATCATTTCCCCTATAATAGGAGGTCGTGTACCAATCCAATTCAGTGGATCAAGGTCAACCAGGTTGGTCAGTCAGACTGGACTGTAAGATTTTAAATTTACCAGTCATTAAAAATACAATTGTACTAGGGTTCACTTGGGTTAATTAGCAGCAAACTAGATTAGTAACAGTCTCGACTGGACTCAAGACTGGACTCCAGACTGGACTCAAGACTGGACTCCGGCATCCCTCTAAAAAGCTTTAAAAAGACATAAGCAGGACATCTTACTCAAACTAGGTACCAGCCTGACAGTCATTAAGAGACCAAGACTGAACTCGGACTAGACTCGGATTGGGATTGGATTCAAACAAGCAGGTCATCATATTCCAACGACTCAGACACTGCACAACCGCACTGGAGGGGAAGCATCACAATGTATAAAGTGTGAATAAGGGATATTTCAAAGTCTAGATCAGTTCCAAGACTGCTTTGGTGGAGTTCTAGTATTCAGATGGAGCACTTTCCCCTGATATCCTTCAATCGCCAACTTTAATCCACAGCAAAAGGAAAAGTTAGACGTCACTGAATAACAGCAGTTATTGCTTTTCTCAACCAAGAGTCTCACCTGATTGGCAGGACACGACAAAGTGATCTGCACCATAAGCAACATGTGATTACTCCCAATTGGCTGGCAGAAGTGGTGGGCTGTATGCGTGACCGTATGCGTCCCACACTTGAACTCGGTGCTTTGTTAATATTCCTCACGGAACTGAAGTAACCAGGCGATATATAATTAACAAATACAGAAGACTTCAGCAGTGGAAATCTCATCCAATTACCAAACACGCGATCCCTCAGTTGCCTCAGGGAATTTTCACACCCTTCCCTAAGCTGCGCACTTCCCTAACCTAACTTCAAAGCCTGCAGGGTTTATTCATTACCTTACCACAGGATGAAACGCTGCCATTTCCCACCTTTAAACCGCTAAAGCCCACCACTGCGAGCCATTACGTCTACAGTGTCACCATTACCCACTTAGCAAATTATTCATCCAGACCCCATCTACTCAATGGGTGTCATGTTCCATATGCTTCCTGTGGGGGTGAAGGGGGAGGGGGTGTGTGAGAGAAACATCACGAGATGATACGAGAGAGAGAGAGGTTAGGAGAAAGAGACCGACTATGATGAAGCCACATTCAAAGGATTGGGTCCTCAAATGGAACTAAACCCCACACACAAATGAGACGGTGGGAGCAGGCGTGGTCAGCCTGTGTGAAGGGATGGACCAAAGAGAAGCTGCACTGTGCTGCTGTGCTCTTTAATCAACAGACAAAGTGCCTTCTGCAGCTTTGATGGCTCCTCTCCTTCAGACCAAAACAGTTGTTTCAGGACTGACTGATCCACGTGCCTCCATGAGAAAAGTGCACTGTGGCACGGTGCTCCCACCTTTTCAGCACTGCAAAGCTTTTACGTCACCAGTACACCGGTAAACATTGATCTTCTGGTTGCAATGACACCTGTCAAAGGGGTGAGATAGACCCCCACCAGCCATAACATTCACCGTCATCATTTTCAGCTCCACAGAACAGGTATAATGTGAGGGACGAGCCATTCTCAGCACTGCAGTGACACTGACATGGTGGGTGTGTTAGTGTAGGTTGTGCTGGTAGAAGTGGATCAGACAGCAGTGCTGCTGGAGTGTTTAAACACTGTCCACTCTACTAGACACACCTATCTAGTTACTCCACCATGTAGATGTAAAGTCAGAAACAGAAGCTCGTCTGTTTCTGTTGGTCATCCTCTAGTCCCTTATTGGTGCTCACAGGATGCTGTTCCCCAGATATTTCTGGTTGGTTGGGCTATTCTGGGCTCTTGACCATTGATCAGGGTTGTCAGCTCCACTGACCATACAAGGGCAATGAGTCTAGAAACATCACGACTGACTGACTGACTGACTGCTGAACATTTTCCGATTTTGATAACGTGTTGGAAGTAGAGAAATGGACAAGTGCAAAATCTTGGAGACACTGACACACCATCTCCCAAATATCAGCAGGTCTTGTGCGTTTTTCAGGCAGACAGTGGTCAGTTCCGAACAAAAGTGGTCCACTGGCAACCACTGAACCAGCTACAGGACACTATGGAGGCCCACCATCTCACAACTTTCAGTGCTTAAAAAGATCTACTCACACATCTCTGTGCTGGACATTACAGGACAGCTTCAGGAGGTCTTGCAATGCCCATACCTCAATATTAGGCACATATGGTACCATAGTTCTAGAACTTTAAGAACTGCAGTTGTGGAGATTATACAAGAATCTGCCATTACCTACACCAGATGTTCTCTCCTCAGTGGCCACCATGTTGCCTTCTTTGATAAGCTGATATCAAGGTAGCTGGACTAGTGAGCCATAGAGTGCATCGTTTGTGCATCGAAGATTGGAATTAAATAAATGACACTGGTTGGATATAATCTACCAAGGGTAGGTATGTCAGGATGCACTGGATGTAATTCATCTTACGCCACATTGCATAACCCGTGACTGCTGTGTAAACATTGCGATGTTGATGCAGAAATGATATGTCGTGCAGCCCTACAACTATGGTTGGCCAACCTTCTACACTTTATCTAATCAAACAGCACTGGCGACGTCTGCGATATCCAATCCAGTATGACGATAACAAAATGTATGACAAGTGTACAATATCGTCAAATCGCCCACCCCTACCTACAACTCAACCAGTTATTTGAGAGCTACGGTCCTCAACGTTACATATATGCAGATGCTGAGCATTTACATACGTTTACAGTGTAGAAACTGGATCTGTCTGGATTTATTTCAGAAGTGAACATCCTTCTCTTCCAGACTACAATAAACAAACATCAAATATCAGGTTCAAATCTCAACATCTGGCCCCTACTGATCATTTTTAATGCCAAATTTTGTTATAGACTGTGTGTGTGTGTGTGTGTGTGTGTGTGTGTGTGTGTGTGTGTGTGTGTGTGTGGTGTGTGTGTGTGTGTGTGAGAATGATGCAGTATGGGATTAACAGCAGTAGCTGGTCTGTCTGGGTGGTAGTGTGGAGGAGGGCTATGTGGGGGGGGGGGGGGGGGGGGCACACATCCATGCAGACGCACAACAGATGCGTCTTAAAAAGATGGATTATTTCACATGGACGTGCATCATCCCACGACATGCAGTGGGGCTTCTGACCTCTCCGCCCATCCCCCAGCGTGCGGGTCGGCCGCCCTGTCTGTGCGTGACTCTGTGTCTGTATTAGTGGACAGCCTTGTCCTAGAAGGCACTGATGAACGCTTGTGAACAGCCCGTGTCCCTCCTCCATAAACGCATGCGATAGGACCGAGAGCTGTTATCAGTGGAAAGGTGGCAGAGTGAGTGTGCGCGAGAGAGTGTGCGCGACAGTAGAGCAGGGACAGGTCCTGTTCCCACACACCCAGTCTCTGATTAGCTGGATTATGTGACAGCTGCCCAAATGGCTGGATGGGGATAAAGGCAGTGGGGGAGGTGACCAGTGAACAAAGACCTCCATCCAGAGCTCGGAGATTCGGAGACTGCCGATCAACCTTAGTCTCCGAACTACACGGCAGCATTCCTTCAGCGACTTCCATGCATCCCATAATAGACATGCCTGTACACAGTGCTTCTAATCTGCATTACCTCTCGCACCATTGCTGTTTCTACAAGTCTGACCACTTCTTCACTCTGCTGATTGGGGAGTGTGAGGAACATGCGGACAAAAGTATTGAGACACCTGCGCATTCATTGTTTCTTCCATAATAAAGGATATTCAGGAGTGTATCCTGCTTTTGTTGCAGTAACTGTCCTCACTGCTGTTAGGATTTGATTGTATTCAGCCACAAAAGCTTTAGTGACATAATGATGGAGATGTGATGGGGTGCAGCGTTCGACAGCTCCCCAGCTCATCCCAAAAGAATCGGATAAAGCACCTTTATTCCAGAGAACATAGCTCCACTGCTCCACAGCTCAACGCTGGGGGCTTTATACCCCTCTATCCCACATCTGGTGCCAATAGGTTCATTTCTTTCTCCAGAGAGAACTACCCCCTTTCTATTGGCAGTACTTCTCTACATAACAGTAATGTACAAACATTGGGATTACAGGAAAGAACAACACTTCGATCAGACAGCCAACATGTAATAAAGACATCCTCAGAAACTAGGCCAACAAAAAATTCTTTACATAATTGATCATTTTAACAGCCAATTATTTGATTAAGTGACTAATTGGACCATTATGCCTTCTGTGGTTTTCTCACTTTTCCTCTCACAGTGCTGCCACTGCTGTTCCATCTGCTACAAGCAATTCCTTCTTTGTAGGGATTAAGCTACAAACACTTCCTCTAGTGCACTGAAATCTATCAGAATGACTGGGGTGTCTTATGACCAACAGACAAACAGGTCTTGCTAATTTGACCACCACACACGTCGCACACGGTCAACAAGTGACCACAATTTCAACACTTTTGTAAAGATGGAAGCCACACTTCTGTACAAATTAGGCACTGACTGAGAAATCACATGGCAGGACATGAGGCCACCATAGGTGAGGAGAATTTTCTGGAGACTAGGATTTTAGCCACTGCTGGTACTTAAAATTATTATTCATTCATGTTTCTTTGGTAGAAGCTGCTCAAGTTGAAAATCGATTACGTTTTGATTAATTGCCCAGCCCTAGAGCACTGCACCACCTCAATCCATCACCCTCATGCAACATCTTCAGGAGCCTGAAATTACTACCACCATATAAATGAAAGATGAGTTCATATAACAGGTACAGCATTAATGTGCAGACAACCACTGATTTAGTGTAGGGCTGGGCAACAGGACTACAGTATTGTATTAGTATCGCGATATGCTTAAGAAAGGTGGTGATACGAAATAATGATCAACCATAAATTCTAACATTAAAGTATCAGTATTTAACTGTAGCATCAAAAACACAGCATGCAAATTTAAATAATAACCTTTCATTTTGAAGTTTGAGGGTCATTTGTCTGTAAACCATTTCGTTGAATTAAATCATACTTTTAATGGTAAACTACATAACAGGTGGTCATTTTTATATCTTGTACACAATATCACGATATAGCAATATTTAATAATAATAATATATTTTTTACTATAATAACCAACAACTAATTGCCTGAAAGTAGTGATGTTTAGTGAATAGCTGTCAATCACGAGGCAAACTGTGGTCCTTCTGCCACCTGTACCAATTCTGCTCCTGCTTATTGTCATAAAAGTGTGAAAAATAACTGCGGAGAAGGACAATGTCACTCATGCATGGGTGTTTGTGTGTGGTGGAGGGAGCCACAGGTGCAGCTTCCCACGGTAGGGGGTTGGGCAGTGTGGAAGGGGGGGATTTTAGGGCAAGGCTGAAATTAGAGGGGGCTGTAGGGAGTGAGGCTCTGGCTGACCCCTGAGACCTCTCATCAGGGATCTCATCGCTTCAAAAGCCTCCTGCACTGGACTGCAAACCTGGAGTGTGCACACACGCGCGCGCACACACACACACGCACACACACACAAAATTCCACAAGTTTTGGCCAAATAGTGAAAAAAGAAAAATGCTGTGGTCATCATTTATTAAAATAATCATTAGTTCATCATAATAAAAAAATGGTCATATCATAATTGCAAGGCTCCAGACAAAGTTTTGGTCACTTCTGAAACTTTGTCAGCCATCCCAAACTGAAAATCACCATCACATCATAGTTTTGCTTCTGTGTTTAAGTTTTGTTATACTGCCACAACGTCATCAGCTGCTCGAATTATCATGATTATGAATTTTATGTTTATAACTATAAGTTCAAGTAGTGGTAAGAGCAAGACAATTACACCATATTTACATAATCCATTACAAAATACATTTTCACACATTATTTGAGGTCATACAGTCAAATATTCTTAACAATGAAGTTTAATTGAACCAAAAATGTCAGAAAAAAAAAAGATGAGTGCAAATGATATTTACTCCATATATAACCCTGAATCGGGTAATCCAGCGCACTCAAAGCATACTTTCTTTGAAATGAAACATGCAGATAATTGTGTTGTAGAACTGATAACATCATGCTGCTCCAGCTCTACCCTTGATCCACTTCAATCTGTCTTGATGAACTAGAACTGGACAGAGGTAAGAACGAGGTAGAAAGAGGTAAGAACCCAGCTGTCACTACCAAGTGACATTCAGTTGAGTGCTCCTCACCATGGCGACTGCATAAAGGTCATTCTGACCAAGGAGAGCGCTAGGTGAAGCGACCCAAGAGCTTTCACACGCCTCTGCCACAGCAGGGAGCAGCGGAGCCATCAGCAGTCTTCCAACGAGCAAACCCTGAAGATAACCTGGAGAAAGAGGAGGCTTTGCGATGGAGCTTTACAGAGAATCTTTAACAGGACTGGTGGGAGGAGGAAAGAGATACAGGTCTCAATAACCCAGTAACCTTTAGCAAGGAAAGAGCATCCCATTTCCTGCTCTTTCTTAGCCAGAGGAACTGTGGGAAGATGCGCACTTCCTGTGGCTTGAGCCACCAGTAACACACTCCTTTCGCCTTGCGCTGTGGTTGGCTGCACCCAGACATTTTTCTATTCACCGACAGTTTAGTCCAGATGCAGAAGGTAATAAAACCCAACTACAATACAAGCACAGCATTCAGCCTTTTGCATTTCATGAAGAAGTGAGAAGAATAGGAGGCACCTGAAGATCTACAAGGAAACAAACGATAGTGCTGAATCGCATGACATTCGGCAACCTCCAGGTTTTGAATACTGACCAATGTTCCCAACACTGTGCTCATCCTTACACCGTCCTCCCTTAAAACACTTTGAAAGATACCTCCTCCGAAAGCAACACTAAAGTCGCTCCACACCACACAAGATCATGTGATTTGTCACTTTTTCAATGGAGGCTTCCAGTGACAGCTTCTGATAGATTGCCCTCAGAAGGCCCAGCGCCTCGTTTATTCATCTGGCGGCAAGTAATTGCAGCGTGTAATCTTTATTAATCCGAGATGTCAATCTGGGCTTTCTGTTTTCTCCACCGCCTGCTGACAGGCTGGCCGGGGCAGCCCGAGGCGGAAAAGCCACTGGCCGACACCAAGCCCAGCAATTACAGTCAAATGCAAGACCTCATCGAGCCAATTAGAAGACACTAAAAGGCTTTTTGTCCAAAATGCTCAAAAGAGACTGCAGCATTCCCTGCTCGTTAGACGGTGTCCTGGCCAAGCCTTTAATTTGCCAATTTCGGATCTTCTGCAGTGCTGCGTTGTGGTGGATGGGATCCATTTTCAGGCTTGCGGGCTAAATCCATGCTAAGCAGATATCTACATAGGTAGCCTGTTAAGATACGTTTTAGAAAGATGAATCCTGAGAAACAAGCATCCAACACTCATTACAACTGTAAATCAACAAACATGTTTGTGCACCTCGCTGAGTGGAACTGATTAACGCACTCAGGGCAGAATGCCGGTATCTATTGTGGACCAAGGCCCTGTTCCTCAGCAGAGATTTATGGAGCTCTCACCACAGCACAGGCCGGTCTCTCTGTTCTCTCTAGGGACAAACAGAACTAGTGCAGTGCACTAATGAGAACACTTTGTGTTCGCCTGGTCTTGAAGGAGGAGATGCCAGCCTCCTTCTTCGAAGTCTTAGCGCAACAAGGGCCATGTTTGTGTCAGAGGAGTCTAGACTCTGTCAGAGCATCACATGAAGCGACCAGGTTGGGGGGGGGGGGATGGGGGGTGCAGAGTGTCTTGGGAGAGGGTAGACAGTGATGGTGGGAAGGGGAGGAAGAAAAGGGCCAACTGCAATCAATCACCGCACTCAGGAAGGTGCCCTCTCCTCCCATACACAGAGGTCCCGACTGTGCACCATGCCGAGGGGGGGACGGGACAGGTTGTCTTAACATTCATCTTCGAGGTGCCAGAAACACAGAGAATGGCTCACTTCATGATTAGCATCTCTTTGCCCTCTCTCACTCACTCCTCTCACCCTCTCTCCAATTTACATGAGCTTAAATCACAAACCTGTTCACTAGGAACAAACTGATGAAGCATAATTAAACATTTTGCTTTAGGGAATTGGAAGAAACTATATCTGAAAGATGAAATTTCTTGCTGTGCCTGTTCACATCATCTTTTCTCTTCGGGAGAAGATGGCACAAGACTGTATAATGAACCCTTTATGCGAAAGGATATGGTCATTTTAATGGCAACAGGGACAACAGCAAGACACCCTGCGCTAATCTGCCCATGCACTAATACCACTTTTCACCCAGTTAGATTCTTGTTTCTTGCACAGGATAACACCACTGCTCCTTCAGTAAGCTCAGAGTAGTTCTGAGCCATCAGCAATCAGGTGAGCCAAAACTACAATCAGCTGGTGTGGCTATGAGACCTTCGTTGCAAGGCCATAGCGCAAATGCCCGTTTACATCTGCTCTACAGAGCCTTGCCTTCAGCCGTCGCCGCCTAATGTCACTAATAACAGGCCAAGACCAGAGTGGAGGGATGGGGTGACATCAAAGTAAAGGGCAAGCAGTAATGGTCCAGGACCATCCTATGGGAAACAGAGGTAAGACAGACCGAGAGACGGGACATTTGGCCCAGATGGCCTGATGAGCAGCATCAGAGAAGAGGGGGCACACAGGGCTGCTTCAGGCTTCACTAGGTGTTCATTCACAGAGCATGAGAAAAAGCTTTTCCCATCAACTGGCATGACCCAAAGGCAGAGCTGTCCTTTGTTTCTTCAGCTCTTCCCATGATCTCCCCCAACACAACCATCATCTCTGCAATCCTCCCCAGGCGAAGTGAACACACACACACACACACACACACACACACACACACACACACACACAGTTTCAGATCAGCACTGGATGCCAGTGGTTATTCAGCTATCGGAAACCCCTCTCACATAGTCCAGCTCAGCACAAAGCCTCTGACCTCTCGGCGAACGAGTTCATTTGACGTGACTCTCGTTCTAACTCCGACAATTGCCATTTTCCGCAAGGCTTCCAGCGCACAAAGGCAGACAATAGCTTTGTTAAAGGGGGCATTGTGGGCCTGGGAGGCAGGGAGACACAGCCCGACGTGCACTTTGGGCCCTGCAGTCGGTAAATGATATTCTGCCATCAGGAGCCTCCCTTCTTTCAGTGTGGGGTCGAGTTGCTACTGGTACAAAGCAGAAGTGCAACAACGGAGCACACTGAATTTTGTTAACTTAACACACACATTTGTGTTTGTGTATCCCTTTATTTATTTGTTTGTTTGTTTGTCATCCGCCCACCTCCTCACCTTGTTCATCAAAATGGTCAAGACCCCAAAGATCCTTTATTCCTTGGGTGTTGGGTTCTTCACCGCACTGCAGTTCCACCGTGTAGGTACAGACCCCTGGTCCTTCCTCAGGGGTCACAGGATGCTGAGATTTCTAGTTGGTGGACTGTTCTCAGTGCAGCAATGACACTGGGAACTTTAAAAACTCTAGCAGCACTGCTGTGTCTGATCCACTTAACAGCGTAACACAACACCACATCAGTGTCACTGCAGTGTCACTGCACCCACATAATGCCTGCTCTGAGGTGGTCCTGTGGGGTCTTGATCGTTGAAGAACAAGACGAAAGGAGACCAAGAGTATGCAGAGAAACAGATGATTTGCTTACTTTGAGCAGCATTGCATACAGTGTGTGTGTGTGTGTGTGTGTGTGTGTGTGTGTGTGTGTGTGTGTGTGTGTGTGTGTGTATACACGTGGGCCATTTAGCATTCTGCTACTATGCCAACAAGCTCATTGGCCATGTCCTGACAACACAACAGCCTCTGCCCCTTTGCTAATTAAGGCGTGAGCCTTACAAGGCATTAAAAGTTGTCCAACTCTCAGATAACGATAAGACTCTCTTGGCGACGTTTCTTATCCTTGGAAAAAAGGAGCAGATAAAAGGGCTGTAGGAGACCAGGGCTGTTTCGCAGTCAGACTGCAGTATTCTCAGCAGCTGGAGACGGCACAGCCACTCGAGCTGCATGCGAAACAGCCTGCCAAGCTTAGTGTTGCGCGCAGCCCAGTGGGGACACCGCTCCCAGAGCAACCAGCCTAGATCAGCTCCACACACACTCAGACTCAGGCCAACAAATAATAGAATTATTTGTGTCTCAGGAATCACGGTTAACCCTAAATGCCATGAACAATCTAATGGCAGAAGCCCAATGTGGCACAGCTATAATTCCACAAACAGCTGGAGAGGCGATAATCCACCTGGCAACCGGCCCTGGAGTTACTACGACCAGGCTGCCATTTGACGCCCTTGATAACTAGATCATCAAGAGACGATCTGAAAAGCCAGTTGACTAGCCGGGTTCCAGCTGCCATTTCTCCGATTAACCCAGTTTCAGCATCTCTGACTAACCCAGAAACAGGCCACTGCTTCTCCCAGCAAAAATCACCCAGTTCCCCTTAGAAGTTAGTGGGTGGAAGAACCAACCAACCAACAGTCGTAGTTACAGTAGCTTCAGCAGCCTGGTTACAGCCCTACTGACGCCAGCTAAAGCTCCATTATCATCATTATCATTTCCAACAGGTTCAGGGGTCAAGTGGGAATTAAACTGGCCGTGCGCTAATGCACTTTAATTACAGAGGCACACCTGCTCGGTGGCCGCGTCCCTGCAGAGTCGTGCAGGAAGCGTCACACACAACATGCATTAGTCACACACAATCAAACACATACACACACACACACACACACACACACACACACACTAACCAAAACAGCCATGGCAAAACAATCAGACTCCATCTGAGCTTGCACTGAAAAGGAAAGAACTGTGCCCAGTTAGGGAAGGAATCATGCGAGCAGTTGCGGATATGGCCTTACCAGAAGGATGCGTACACACACACCCACAAACACACGCACACACAATGTCCCCTGCCACAGAGGTCATGGCCCACTAAGGCCATTTTAAGACCAGAAGACGGCAACAAAGGATGCAACACTGCAGACAGTAATTCAAAAGATTCACACTGATGACAGACTGTTTTGTAGGGCTGGGCGATATCAGAAATCGATATTCTTAAAACACATTTTTGCGTCTGCTATGCAGGTTAATCCCCTGTGTACGATTTCATTCCAAATAATTAAAGTGCATGTTTATGAACCTCATTTTAATACATTTTGACACAGTTTGGACAAAGTTAGTGAAATACTACTGTCATGTTTATAATTATGTTTGTGTTTATTCACATTGATTACAAATCATTTATTTATGTGTTTTGGGGTAAAAAATAGCATATACTGATACTTAACATTGAACTTTGGTCATGTTTTCAACATATTGTAACATCACCATTTCTCAATCACACCATATGATCATTTAATCTTATTCCCAAGTTTTGTATAAAAATCAACTTTGATTATTTATCTATCAAGTGCCTATTTTTTGTGGGAAATATTGAAGAATGCTGTACTTTACCAGCAGCAACACTGGAAGACATTCTTTGATTTAAAGGCACAAAACTGTCTAATGCACATTGATCCATGTTCAATCCAGATTTGTAACAGCACATCTGTAACAGCACAAGTGCTCACAGGTAATCTATACATGCTACCGTCTTCACACTTCCATTTACTGACGCCGTGCAGCGCCCTCTGTTGATGACATATTCTGTGACGAGTTCTCGGAGCCACTAAAACTGGTGTAAACGTGGGATGGTTCACTTAAAATCCCAAGGTTCTTATGCACTGAAACAGAACCAGCTCTTTTGGTGAATAAGGCCTAATTGTATCCTGTTCAAATAGTCCTGAGCTAACACACTAGCCACCAGACAGCACGCTAGTTATGACGGTACATTTTGGTCATGTTTGTTACCAAATATACCAGACTGAAAGGTTGCCCGTTTGATTCTCTGAACTGGCAGGACATGACTGCAGTGCCCTGTGGTCAGGACCTGCAGTTAGAGCTGCCCACTGCCCACTTCCCCGTGGTGTGTGAATTCACTAGTGTGTGCTTCATTGTGTGAATGGGTTAAATGAGGACAAACTCCCCTGTGTCCAGCACAGTGAATCTGTATGCACGATTACCACACACCAGATAGTGTTGCCACAAAAGGCGAGATGACTAGCCTTTCCGGTTATTGGGCGGCCACTAGTTGTGGCTTACCAGCTCCAACGTTTCCTCAATGCAAGCGCTCTGTGTGTTTTTAAACCCCTCTCAGGAGACAAAGTAAGTCAACTGGAAGTGCCTGGAGCATTTGAAGCATCTAGCGTAACGTGAGCGCTTGTGAAGAAAGCCGAAGCAGGCATCTGTATCACTCAATCCTCCATAAGGGAGAGGACACCCATCCCTCCTCTGTCCTCTCAGCCTCCCTGACAACTAGATCCCATCTAACAGCAGGCCAGTGGAGGGGGCACAATCCTAAAGCTTATTTTTAGACATTCCTCCTGACCTCACCTCTGACAGTAGCTACTTCTTAGAAGACCTCATATGAACTCAGGAATCGCATCCTCATCCCCCTTCCCCTCTCAACAGTGACGTACATTGTTGGCGTAAATCAACTGAAAAACGAATTAAATCGATTGATAGCATTTTGGCAAGGGCTGGGAGAATGTCCTGCCAAAGACACTCTTTAAAAGGAGAGCTTTCTTTGTTTTAGAGCATTCACCATGTAGGAGTTGTGGAGTGGGAGGTGGCTGGCCAGTACTCTTCAAAATCATCCAAACATTCTCCATTTTCACTTTACTGCTGTTCCTCCCTCCACCCCAGCTCTCAAACGAACGATGGCTTTACAGCTCTGCGAGAACATGAGCTGGAGACCAGAGAACCAGCCCAACTGCTGAGTGATGGCTGATGCAGTACATGTGGATTTGGTGTTAAACAGTTAAAAGACGATGAGGCATTAGAGGCCAGAAAAAATCCCCAAACAGTAAAGCAGGGGGGGGGCTTAGAAGGCTGCTGAGTAAAAGTCACCCTTGGGCGCATCGCCTCCTAATTGGCCCGGTCTTTCAGCTCCTAAAAATATCTCCCCCATGACTGAAGCATTCAGAGAGCAAGAAAAATGCTGCCTTTAAGTGTGTTTCCCTCCATTTCAGGAGAAGACAGCAGCAGCACAGCCCCCAGTCACAAGAAAGAAAATGTTTACTGAGGTGGCAGAACAAAAAGATAATTTGTCCAGGTCACAGAGAGAAGGAGATTACAGTGCCTCAGATCACATCGTTACAGTAGGTGCCGTTGGGATTTGACGGGGGAATGATTTTTTTTTTTTAAAAGCATCGCAGACGGAAGAAATGGGTCTACATTTAGCGTACCTTGTTTAAGGGCAGCCATGGCCTGGTGATTTGGGAACCAACCTTGTGACTGGAAGGTTGTCCCTGAACTGGCAGGATTTGAGTGAAGTGGACTTGAGCAAGGCACTTACCTCCCTAGCTGCCCACCCCTCTGGACACGTGTGCCCAATGCCCCTTAGTGTGTGAATGCACTAGTGTGTATGTGTGTTTCACTGCGTGGTTGGGTTCAATGCGGAGCACGGTGGATCAATGTGCATGTTTGTTATTTGGTTAGACGCACTCAAGGCCTCAATATCAAAAGTACAGGTTAGCTGCTCATGTGTATGACCGTTAGGGCTGAACGATATTGAGTAATTGAGAGATACACTACGATACAAAGAATTTCACCAAAGCTTATTAATGCACTCATAATGCCATCGGTGTATCCACGACTGGATTTGATATATTTTTCAATTATTATGCACAACAACATGCAGAATGTGAAACGGGTGTGGAGGGCAGAGGCAAATAAAGAGAAAACAAAAAGGACTTTATTCAATGACTACTTAACTAATGTTTCCAGCTTCGATAACATTGATTACAGAAAAATGCAAGTTTACTGTAAAATCTGAGCAACACGGCAGCAGAACGTGTCACATCCAAACAACAGGGTGTTATCTACTTTATAAATCAATAAAAGCAAAGTGGCTGATCAAGTAAGCTGTTCACGTTTGGCTTGGACTAAAGCAGCTCCTCAAAATGAACAAAACAGCCCATCTAAATGTCCTTCTCCACAGACAATGGACATCACTTACTGCTGGCTATTTACTAAATTACACATCTCGCTGATAAACTTCATAAAGTGGCTTCATGCATGACTTGACAGTCCTTTCCCGAGCCTGACCAATAGACTCCCAGAAGTATTTTGCCGGGGTGGGTTTGGGGTGGGTAGGGGTTAACAAAAGGGTGGACATAGCCAAGTGGGTGATCCTTAAGACCTACCGGACTCCCAATCTATAATCAGGTTCCATCAGCAGCCACCTGCTCTAATGCCGAACTGGACAATTACTGCTTTTTGTTGACTGGAGACGCAGCCAGCTGTGACCGGCTAATTACACAGTCGATAGTGTAATCAGTAGTGTGGCTCAAGCCCTTCTTTCCCAGGTGAGGCCTGAACAAGTGGCTGCACTGAAAGACTGGTTTAAGGGGGAAGGGTGCTCAGAGGGCCAGAGATAATTGTTTACTAAAGGCCCATGTAACCGTCGCCTAGCAACCGCCCGGCAAGCCCCCAATCAGGTGTAGTTGACGCTGCCGTTTAGCCTTGAAGCACGGCAGCCCTCAGTTTTGACGGACGACTGCAGCTGCTTTCTTCTGCATCGGGACTGGCTCTATGGCAGGGAGGAGAGACAGCGGAGTCTGAGAAGATCACTGCCTCTCACAGTCTGACACCGTAGACAGCAATGGAGGAAGTCACGGACATCATTCTTCCTCATGTTGTCCGACGGACAGTGACTGACTGGTACGGGAATTTCACACTATAGACCATCAGTAACTAGGCAGTGGAAGCAGGAAAGGAAACACGCATGGAAAGAAACCCACACATGCACACACCGTCTCGCACCTCTAAAGGTGACCAGGCTTCTTAAATATTCGGTTACAGTATCCCATAAAAACCAGAGGCCTAGCCGTCCACTAACAAAGTGAGACACTGCCTGGTTTTCTGGGCAACAGGGCAACCACACAGTCATATAACGCAAGGCTCACAAGAAACTAACCTCTGGCGCCATGAAAAGCAAAACAGAAACGAATGTGGGGGAAGAGAGAGCAAGAGCAAATCATCTCCTCCGACAGGTGGCACACTCGCAGCCTGAGAGTGGGAGAGGTGCTCCGTATCTCTTTACAATACAGCACGGATGCAGTTACACTGGGAGCACATCATCAAATGCCTCTCCGGATGCAAGGCACGGAAAGACGCATTCCACCGGCAATTTCATTATCTTTCATGGGACTGTCCGGAACTGCAGATGCAGCAGAGAGATTTAACAGTCAGGATCTACTCAACTGTCTGTACTTTTATGTAGACTTCACACACATACACACACACACACACACACATACACACATATATATATATATGTATGTATATATACACTTAATAAAGTTGTGCTCAAACAGACCTGGGTTTGACTAGACTATCCTGAGGTTGTGGAGGTGGGTGCGGGATAAGTGGTGCAGCTGTACTGAAGGTCTCTGCACACATCTCACTCAAAGGGAGTGCCATCAGCCACGGCTGAGCGACTCCAGGTGAGCTTGTCAGTAAGTCTGGGCTGCCGTCCAGAGCGGACAGTCAATACTACACAACATCTTTTTTGTTGTTTCGAGGTGCGACACATGGGCCGCATACAACACCTCTCTCATCTGACACCAGATACGCACATCAGCACTTGCGTCCCATGCACCTACCCATCAGGGACCGTTTCAGATATCAGGTGAAAAGCTGAGGTGCACAGGGCCACCTCCTAGTATCACCTGGCCGTGCTGAAGTGCACTTTGAAAAGGTATTCCATCGGAAGCTCAGTCAGATGGGGGCTGCAAAACTTCTGGTTTGCAGTGGCTACTTTATTTCATATCCAAAGCCAATGGAGAACCTATACGACATGAACTCGGGCGTGGAACGTGTGTACCACTGCATCCCTGCTCTCATGACCGATGAGAACGATTCAGACTTGGGCACCAGTCCTCACTGATGGTTAGAGGACTGAAAATGGACCCTTTCAGAGTGCAGAGAGGGGGGAACTGCACCTCTGAGGCACCTTACAGCAGCCTGACTGCAGGAGGCAGGGGGGGGGTGCCTCCACCAGTCACCTTACATGCACTTCAGGGATCAGTGGGGGGGGGGGGGGGGGTGCCCAGGTGTTCCCACCTGACCTCAGATCAGTGGTGCTTCAGCACTGTGGCAGCTGGTGATGCAGGGAGGGATGGAGGGAGGAAGGGGGTTAGAGACTGAAGGTGGACTCACCGGCCAGGCGAACTGGAAGGGGATGACGATCCTGCCCGCGTCGCTGGCCTTGCCGCCGCTCTTGGGGGTCTTAAAAGAAAATATATTCCCACCCAGCACGCCGGTAGATCCGGTCCCGAAGTTGCATTGTCCGGTGACGGTCACCTCGCTCTGGTACTCCTTCAAGCACACTTTAAAGTAGGTGTCGCACTCGTCCCGCGTGCAGCGCAGGTCCTGCGAGCTCGGCGCGCCGTCGCAGCAGACCCCGTCCCACAGCTCCCCGTTCAGGTTCTCCACGCTGACCAGCTGCAGCTCGAACGAGCCCGAGCAGCGGCTCCCCTGAAACAACACACAGACACGCGTTACGGCTGTGAGGGTGTGTGTATGTGTGTGTGTGCGTGCGAGTGTGTGTGTGGGCGCACTGCGCACTGCGCGCAGGGACGGGGGTCAGAACGCAGACGCTCACCTCCGTCCAGATCGCAAACAGCAGACACGCGGCGCGCAGCCAGCTGTGCGTCCTCCCCCGGGTCCACATGCCTCCCGTCAGAATGAAGCAGCTCAGAGAGACGCGGCCGCGGAGCGCCGACAGCCTGCTCCGCTCCTGACATGCACAGAAAGCACGGTGCCGTCCCTCCTCTCTCCCTCTATCCCTCGCTCTCTCTCTCTCTCTCTCTCTCTCTCCCTCTCCCTCTCCCTCTCTCTCCCTCCAATGATATGATTCCCAGCCACCGCACGCCTGAGAGCGAGTTGCCTGACTGACAGGTCAAACAGCCAATCACCGACCGGCGTTCCGACGCCCCTCGGCCAATCCCCGCACGCGTGGGCGGGGCGCTGCCCGAAACTTACATTGACCGCTTCACCGTTGTTTATGTGGCTGCGCGCGCCGCCGTTTTCACCCCGAAACCCCGCCGATTACCCCACCGCAGCGGGGCACGGGGGCACGAACTACAAACTACCCCCTTGCACCCACCCCACTCACACTTATTTCCCCCCAAACGCGACTTTAGTTAAATCCAGCGCCGAACAGCGAATCCTGCGAAATAACCGCGCAGATCCGGCTAAAGTGTAAACGGGATATTAAAAGGGTTCCTGGGCTTCGTCATTCGTCTGTTTGTTTCGACGTGTCCTTATGATTATTACTTTTATTTGGATGATTATAAAGCGCATCTCTCGCTGGCTGAGTCCCTGCAGTGCTTATTGGCTGTTGTGGCTTAGAACGCCCTCTGTCGGCCGCTCGTGTCCTAGCAGCGCAATGACAGCTAGAGCTGGTCCAGAGCTGCAGCACTACTGGAGACACACAGCCACACCATATCACCAGGGACCAATGAAAAGACATGTGTATCTCACTTTCTGACCATTTTGCTTTCCTCCATGATGTGTATCATACAGGTCTTTAGATTGCAGCAGATTTGCAGGATGACTAGACCAATCAAAATGCTGGAAAGTGGGTTTAATTACACTTTCATTCACAGTTATGAGCATTTTTGCTCTTTTTCACTAGAGAGAAGATATAGATATGAATTCGATAATGTTTTGATCATTTTGGGGGGGATTTTTGGCTTATAAGGACTAAAAATACTTTATATATCAGAAATCCTGTTGTAAATTGATCATCCAGAGTGTTTTGGAGCTGAAACACTAACCGGGAGCTCCTTTGGCAGTTAAACTGGGAATTTACTGAGTTAGAAATGAGTGAAATTGAGCTGTTTAGCTGATCATCCATTAAAGATGAGTGTGGATAGATAGGGTAATATGTTATGATATGTGTATCATGTCTATAGGTTACTCTGATCCTGAGATACGACTCCTAGAAAACAGCATGTAGTTGTCCACAAAGTGCAGATCTCTGGTTCTAAGAGTTAAACAGCCTTGGTGGTGTAAAAGTATTACTTGAGGCTCCTTTAGGCTGTATGTCAGGTGATTATGTCTTTATGAGTTGCAGTACCATTAAGGAATGTAATCTGGTCCAAGAATGTGCTCTTTCCAGCCACAAACCTGCCATTTGTCAGTTGACTATAAGTTACGTTATCTGTCACTCATACTGCATGGGTGTGCGTCTCTTGCCAGAGGTATTTTACATTAAGGGAAATGAAAAAAGAAATCCTGAGCCACCAGGCAGTGTGGCTGAACAGGCTCTCCTGTATTCCACTTCTAGACATTTTCTACCCCACATGGCATCTCTGCACTAGATGTGGCATAAATAAGCACATGGCTGGAGCAGGCATCACCCTCACTTTCAGCCATAACGTTTCACACGCTGTCAAAGCAGCTCCACGGCTTGGATGTAAGAGGCAGGAGTGCGAGCAGTGCTGTGTGAGCAGGATGATAGAGGGGGAGGAGTGATGGACAGAGATGGAGGTGGAGATGGTGAGGGGGAGGTGGCCCTGGGGAAAGGTAAAGTGGATGTCTCTCCTCATCCATATTTCATGGCTTTCCCGTGGAGGCCTCACACATAAACGTATAGCCAACAGAGTTATTCCCTTTTATCTTTAATCATCGCCTTGACCCATTTTAAAACCTCTTGCACATCGTTGGTGTCTAACGTCAAAGCTGCAATTGTCCGAGGCCGCTGTGGTGGGTATTAAAAAGGTGTCGACCATATGCTTGTCACTTATTGCATTAATGGCACATTTGCACTTGCTGACATTTTGCTAATCAGTTTCTGGATTCTTTCGGCTTGTGTGTTCCTACTGTATTTGCTGCAGGGGAGTCTCGTTTCCATAGTGATGGATCTGCGATTGCCTTTACTGGAAGCCAAGCTCGCAGGAAATTAAAACTGATATGAGGAGGCATCCCAATGGTGACGATTTATTAATGCAAATATCACCTGACACTTGCAACCTGCAGCTGCTGGATGTACTCTCTGGCTCTCCTGTTTCACCACCCCCCAGTCGTTACGTCTCTCTTCGTGGATGGAAATCATTCTAGTAACTCTGCTAATTAATTCGCTGCTTGTGGGATGAAGCTCTGGACAGCTTTTGGACAATCTGCTTCTAACTTGTGTTCCTCTGTGGATGTATGTAGGTCAGATGGTCAGCTCAGTCATGCTGACGTTAGACTGAAGAAGAACAGAAGACAGCGCTCATCAAGAGAATGGATACGAATGGAAGAATAAAAAGAAACACATCATGCAGTGTTGAATACCAGAGTGAGCAGCTGTGGTATTATTTAATCAGGAACCAGTATTTACATAGATTTATGCACCGTAAAATTCAGCTACTTTAGGATGCATCCACTGCTGATGCAGATGTTCAGTTGTGTTCACACATCTGTACTGTAGTAAAAAGCCTCTCGAATGAACCATCAGATGCAGGAGCACGTGTCTACAAACTTTTGGACGTACAGTGTAGCTTACAATGGAATCCACACATTCTTGATATTTGACTTTTTTTTTTCTTTTTTTACTTCAGCTTCACCTTTCTGCCCAAACCTGACTCATCACATTGAGTAATTTACTCGCAAACTAAGATACAAATCCGGTTTTGGTTCCTTGGCACTGAGCCTGAGGTGTTCCATACACTGCCATTGTGAATGACAGTCACATTCACAAGGTGTAAAGCCCTGCTCTGCACCTCACGATGACATTAAGTGTCAGGTTTGCTTTCATTCCTCATGGGAGTCAATATCACTGACCCATCCTGAGAGCTTAACATGAGCTATGACACTGTCATTTAGTGGGCAGGTCAGTTGGCAGCTCTGGTACTATTCCAGAGAGAAGTGAACAGGCATCATTTCTCTCTTTTTTAAATGTAATTGTAGGAATGAGGACATGGCACTGCTTACCTGCTGAAGAATCTTACTCTGCATGTTCCTCTCCTTGTTCTCTAGATCAACTTTATATTGGTTGAGTTAATGTCAGTCTTGCGCTGTTTACTTTGACATAAAGCTTGTTGTAAACAAGCGTCATCATAACTTTTCTACAAATAAGTGCATCTCGAAAAATAGAATATTTGTCATTTTATATTTATTAAACATTGACCTTAAGAGTTCTGAAATTATTACAACAGTTCAAAATATTCTTTGGCAACGTGGGCAGGTGTTATTGGCATTTTTGTGGAAGCATGATATGCTCTAAAGCAGAGGTCACCAACCCTGCTCCTGGAAAGCTACCTTCCTGCAGACTTTATATCCAACCCTAATCCACCCCACCTGATCCAACTAATTACTGCCGACAGAGGTTAATTGGCTGAGTGGAGCTGAATGGAGATTTGGGTTGGAGTTGAAACCTGCAGGAAGGGAGCTGGATTGGTGACCCCTGCTTTAAAGACTCTTGGTAGACACTGTGTTGATTTTGGACTTGATGCACAGTGCTCAGCACCCTAAAGCATCGCAGACTGTGGAAACTTCACACTGGACTACAGACACTTTGGATTCTGTGCCCCTCCATTCTTCCTTCCGTCTCTACTGGAGAAGCTTGAGTTAAGCTTTGCATTTACACAGCATATAAAAGAGGCCCAACATTTAATTTTCTTTTTCAATTCTGATTGTGGTATTAAAACTGATACATACTCTATTCAGGCCACAGAAGGATGATGCTGCAGTGTCGAATATAAAAAAAATAAATAAAAATTGAGGCTCCGAGTGGCTTTTGTGTCTCATGAGCTGCCACTATGAACTGAGGGTACGAATCCCAGTCATGCTGCTTACCATCAGTAGCCTGAGAGCAAGTGAAATTGGCCTTGCTTTCTCTGGGTGAGAAAACGGTGCTCTCTCTCTCTCTCCCACATCACACTCTGTGAGCCACTGTATTGAAGCTGAGGACCCGACGCTTTCCTCCAAGCGCGTTGGCTGCCCAGCAATGATACAAAATGGTGAGAGTTTGAAAATAGGCAGTGGATGACGTTACATGTATCGGAGGAAGCATGTGCTCACCCTCATCCTTCTAGTGTCAGAAGCATCCTAGGTGATAGGGAGAGAATGTTAGTGGGGTGTGAGAATTGGGTAAAAAGCAAAAAAAAAAAGCTTAAAATTAAGGTTTAAAGAAACCAAGCATGTAAAACATCCTTTACAGCAAGCCCAGCTGTCAGCCAGTGAAAGTACTTGATATCTTGAGATGTTGGTGAAAATGAAACTAAACCTCAGGGAGAGGTTAAGCACATGCATGTCAGTTCAGTGCAACATTTCAGACAAATGATGAATATACAGTATGTCACATTATAAAAATGTGTGAACAGCATAAAAATCAGATTTTATAAGAAAATCAGATTGGGATGCTTTACCTCCTATGGATGAAATGGAAAATTTACTTTCAACTGAAAAAAGGACTTTGGAGCAGCAGTCCAGTTCTTTTTCTCTGCTTCGGAAGGGGCTTGATATTAGGAATTCTGCAGTTGTTGCTCCATTCCTGGAGACGTTGTGGCTCCTGATGCGTTGATATCAGCCTCTGTCCACTGCTTGCCATGCTCTCCCCAGTCCTTGAATGGACTTTTCTTGACAATCCTCTCAAGGCTGTGATCACCCTGTTGCTCTTGTAACTTTTCCCACCACATTTCCCTTTCAGTCAACTGTCCAGAAACATGCTTTGTTATGGCATTCTGAGAAAAGTCCATAGATTTCTAAATTAAATTCTGATCAAAATTTTAGATGTACCAGTAATGTTAAGATTCAGAGTCATTCAGAGTGAAGATTTAAAACATTTGATGACTCTTACAGCTCACAAAGTTACACATATGGTTATACACTGTCTGATGAATGAACCCTTAATAAGGGAGCTCCACAAATGTTCCTTAATGAAAGCAGTGGCTCTAAACTAGGTAGATTAGAATAGATTATTGGATTATTCACAATTTTACCATCATTTTTAACTATAAAACTGAGAAGGCAATATGTTTCCTGGTCATTTTGGACAGTAAATCAAATGACTATACTGTATTTGCACTGCATTCATTATGGATCTTAGTTCCTCAACGATGTACCATTAACAGCAAACCACCCTGAATGGCCTTGTTTATGTCTCAAATTCAAGGTACGGCACAAACAGGGTTGCATGAAGAGGTTAAACTGTTAGGAACTGCAGCGTAATTGAATCTCCATTCGTGTCTGTAGCTGTTGTTCCTTTCTCCCTTTCCTTACCTCCTGTATGGTAAAAGGTGTACATATTTGCAGTGGAGCAGAACACGAACATGAGGGCATCCAACACCTGACTGAGCTGTTTCTCCTCACACCCTCATCTCTGCCTGTACTTCCTTATCTCTGCGGAAGCATGGCTTCCTACCATCTCAAAAGTTCACAAAGGACAAACGGATTCATCAGGACAGTGCATGCCCCTTGATATATTTTTCACATGCGTAGAGGGGCTGTGTTTGATGAGCATATCCAAAGTTAACCATATTGAACCAGACAGTGAATGAAAACCTTGAAGTCACAGCTGCCTCTCGCTGCCGCTCATTATCAGTAAAAGTAAGCCATTCCAAATGCCTAAAGGAAAAACAGAATTGAAGTGGAACTCCACTTTCACTCAGACAAGAAGAAGCCTTGGTACTGGCCCTGAGATTGCATCTGCCACAGCTTAAAGATAAGGGTTGGTTACACAAGATTTCTCAAAAGCAGTGATAAACGTTTCACAGTGACGGTTTCTAAAATGATTTCAATGGACAGATCTTTAACTCGAGACTTTGTGGGTAGCTACATTCTGTTTTGTAGGCTTCATAACTCAGAATCAGAGCTATCTACACACATGATATCATAACAAACTAGAAGCCTAACTCTATCTAATCATGGTGGTCTTATCATTGTGTGACTCTCAGTGAGTAATCCAGCTCGGAACAAAAACACTATTTTCCAACTGAATTAAATCCCAGTTTAAATGCTAAAGGAGCTGCCAGTGCATGTTTACTGCTCTGCCCATGTGTACATGCTCAACCTCCGTACAGACTCTGACTAGACCAGATATTGGCTTACAGAAGGAAATGAGACATACGTACATAAATAAGAAAAATAAAAGATATTCAGGTTTATTTTTTTTGGATCAAGTATTTCAAAAAACTCACAATTCTTGCATTTCCTGCTAAAAAACACTCTGGAAGATCAATTTCCAACAGGATTTCTGAGATGTAAAGTGCTTTTAGTAAATTCTCTTAATTCTAAGATCTCAAATGAACTCAATTATCCTAGGATTTCGTGAAAATAATATCTGGCATGTGTGAATGTCTCCTAGGAACACTTTTCTTATTTCTTGGTGAATAAAAGTACATCAATCTATGAAAACATCCCACAACACTGGCCAGGAATTCTAAAGAATAAAGAACTATATTTCTAGATGAGAGGTGTGGGTGCAGAGAACATGTACTAGAGGTTCTACCAGCTCTTCATTACTGCACTTAAGCACATTTTTCAGTACATTTTACTAAATAATCAGTTTCTAATCAGGCACCTAAATGTGCTGCTGTTTGTGTATCTGAATCTTTGAAAGCATCAGTTCATAAAAAAACTAAACTTCGGTTCTGTAATCTGATAAACAAAAATTGCTTCCAGTACAATCTTCGTCAAAAACATGGAATGATTTAAAGTGATGAACTGCGCTGAGCTCTAACACTCCCTCCACCCTTGCGCTTCAGGTTTATTTCTCGTTCTTCAGGCTCTACCTTTATGTAGCCCAGATATCTACCCTGTTAAAACAGTGTCAGCAGTGTGTATCCAAGGCTTCTCCATCACACACACTGAGGAGCTTAATTGAATTTAACAGCCTGGTAAAAGTGATGTTTAATGTCCATATAATTATACTTATGTTAATCATGCACGTTCAGTAAAGTTAATGGTTAGTGATGTGAGGGAGGAATTTTGGGGTTTTCAGTGATCAGAGAAAGAAGATTTCAAATCTGATTGGTTGGCAGAAGTGAAACAGATTTTTGGATAAACTGCATATTTAGCACCATTTTTTTAAAACTGGTAAATAATAGGAAACATCTGGTCTGAGCTTAAACATTAAAAAGGGGGAGGGATTAGTCATTTTAGTAGATGGGTGCCATCACATTGTTTTTATCTTGGTAGCTTAATAGATATATAACCGTAATGCCAATTAATCCTAACAGACTTTTAGTAAAATAAGATAATTAAAGTTAAAATTAAGTTATATTTAAGGTCTAAATGAAACAAAGACACAGGTTATTAGTGTTAATCACATTTCCAGAGTATCAGAGCTGAGAACCATATATTTCCACATTTAACATCCAAAAGCTGGACAACCTTACTTTGTATTGCAGGAATTAAAATGTCATTTGTATTATTTTGCAGATGATGATGCAGTTCTAGCACAAACCATAATTTTTACCATGGTTCAGCACATCTATCACTTAAAGTCTAAAAAAAAATAGAAAATATATTTACGTTTTTTATATATATGACTTGTATTCTCCTGCCATCTCTGGAAGGTTCTAGGAAAAGTCCTTTAAGTGCTATAGAACATTACATTTTTGCATTCATTTGGTGTGTCAGAAACATAAATAGTTCCTCATCTCATCTCGGTCTCATGCACTGAAGGATACAGCATACGCTGACTCTGTCTTGCAATTTGGGAATCTCACTTGAAACAGACTGCTTGTGTCTGAAAAGGCTGCCGTTCCATTTAGGAATAGAAACAAGCATGATATCAGCTGGTGGATTGTGGTTAGAGAGACAGGTTAAGCTGTACTGGTTCACAATGGGACAGCACCGATACACTCTGACACACCCCCTGGCCATTCCCTCCCAGTTTCCCTCCGCAGGAGCAGGTGCAGATAGCCCGACGCAATAATCTTTACAATTAGAGCTTTCACAATGAGCCCAATCAACCTTGACACCAGTGCCAGTGAAGGGCCATTCCACAGTTATGAGTAACAAGGCCAAGAATGTAAGTGCAGGATAACAATATATCAAAGCAAGATGCACTTATGGGCTGCATCTGTTCCTATCTGAACAGTTGAAATTTTGTATTATTTATTATTATTTATAGGATTTAGAAGGTAGTTTTTTTTTATGGTATATTTTAGAACTGCACTTTGCATGCAGTTACATGCTGTTTTCTAAGCTTCATATCTCAGGATGAAAGTAACCTACGAACATGATATAAACTATATTACCTTATTTAATTTACCTTATTTAACAATCCAACCTTTGATAAATTATGTGATGAATTATTAGCAAGTAATCCAGCTCAGAAAACAGTGTTTTCTCACTTTTCTCATAGTGTTTCAGAATAGAAGAAGTCCTGAGAAGGGAGAATGTTGCTACATACATAAATAACCAAAATTATAAATTTTGAAGAACTATAACTATCCTTGTCAATCTAATCATTACAAATTCATCACAGATTCATCAATATTAGCATTGAATTTTCAGATCAAAAACCTGTAGGTGCCAGTACATTTTTTGATCCAAACCTGGTCACATTCATGCAGATTTTAAAATTCTCTTCTCTCTTACATCTCAAATGAAGACAAACTTGATTAGGCTAGGATCTCCTGAAATAATATCTGGTATGCATGTCTATGAATACACTTCAAATGTTTTGGTGAATAAAAGTACGTCAAACTATGAAAACATCCCACAAATTTAGCCTAGAGTTCTAAAGGTTGAGCCCATTTGGTCAACTCTCAACAGTAGGTTACTGGTGATGTTCCAGTTAGTTTGTTCCATAGTATCAGGTATGAGTGTTCTCGTACAGAAAGCTTTGGCTTTGAGAAACTCTGCTATGGCACGCTTGATGAGGAGCAGAAATAATTGTATAATGTTAATGAACTGTGCGGGTAATATGTAATTGGAGCTACTTGAACATTTTGATGTGCCCTGCTTCACCAAAAGAGGCACTTTGCTTCCATTTCATATGGCTCAGTGAAGAGGAGAAAGGCAGAGACATGCCCATGTTATTGTGCATCAATAACGAATACATTTAGCTGAGCGAGTGACGAGCCTCTTATTATCATCACATTAATTCAAGTGATTTAGCAACCGCAGTGTTTATTATACAATTAATGGGGATCTAATTTACTTACTGTGAACATGTCATCCTTCTCCTTTCTCATGAATGTTGTTTTTTTTTCCCCCTCGCAATTTATCACGTATCTACTGCGCTGGTGCACACAGATGCAAATCAGAGATGAAAATGAATGATACTCTTAACGAGATAACAAGAAACAAAACAAAACAGAAACAAAACCATGCTGATGTTCTTTTTGAACAGCATCATTCTTGGGTGTTTTATACCTGCCTAAATCCCAGAGTACACGTTCAACTCTTACAGTGCCTTGCAAAAGTATTCACCCCTCCCCCTCATTTTGTTACATTACAACCTACATTTAAATGTTGTTGTTTTTTTAATCTGAAATACATGTGATGCATCCGCACAAAATACTGTATTATGTATCACCCTTTGCTATGAAGCCCCTAAATAGTTCTGGTGCATTCAATTACCTCCAGAAGTCACATGCATTGTATGCAATCTGAGTGTTGCCTGACCTGTCAGTATATACACACCTTTTCTGAAAGGTCCCAGAGGCTGCAACACCATTAAGCAACAGGCACCACTAACCATGAAAGAGGATCTCCAAACAAGTCAGGGACAAAGTTGTTGAGAAGTACAATTCTAGACCAGACCTCCCAAAATGGTATGTCTGTCACTCTGCACACTAAATTTAGCAAGAAAGGATGTCCATCCGGTAAACGATGTCATGCTGCCTGGAGTAGCCACAGCTTCTGTGGTTACTGTGTGTATCAAAAGACATGTTTTGGCTGTCTCAGAAACAGCAATGCCATGGAGTCATCCAGGATATCCTACAACAGTGTAGGGATGATGGCTGCTGTGTTTGCTTTGCTTGTTTTTATCCTAATCCATTCCAAGCCCCACATCCGTCCCATAGTTCAGAGAGGGTTCAGCGAGTCAAAGGGTACATGGTGCCCTGTTTGCACTTCAGCCTCTTCAGTGCTAAAAGAACAACAGCTTAATGAGAGGAAAGGATAGCTGAGGCCTCTCTTGGACAGGGAGCAGGGAAGAGTGGTTTGTGATAGCTCATAAATATCTGCAACCTCTACAGATAAGCAAAGAGGAGCCAGTGTTCTCACAGCAGGTTCTTCATCCAACTCCAAATCAGGGCCTGGATAATCCCCCTCATCCTACAAAGTACCACTGCTATAACAGACCTAGAGTCATCAAAGAACTCAAGCTGGGCCAAGAATCTGCTACAGTGATTTCAGATGTTTGTGTTTCTTTTTCCCAGCATGCTAACCCAACTGGTAATGGTATGGCAATTAAAACCAGTTCAGTGCTGGGAAAATTCAAATGCCATAGGGCTGTTGATCGGACAGCTGAGCAACTATGGATTCAACATTGCACCCTTTTAAGAACTTGTCCCACCCCAGATCACACTGTAGTTCTCATCATGATTAGCTGAGCCTCTTGGCCAGCCACGTTTCAATGACCCTTGTTACCAAGGAAAAAGGACCAACAGGACAGCAAGTGGGGCAGTGGTCTCAGGTTCCTCTGTCCCCCACTGGGGGTTAGGCAACCCGTTCTCATTTGCATACAGATGGAGAGTGTGGTGGAATCGTATTAGGTGTACCCTCTCTTTTTGTTGAGCAGGTCACAACTCCAGCAGTGGGCACAATACTCAGTGCACTTCAAAGGGCCGGTCACACCTGGGAGTGCCGTGAAAAAAGGGGCGGCCACCCGTGGCCGGCCGCACAGATGGCCTCTCACACTGGAACACAATGGATGAGCTGTAAGTGGTCCATGAGTCAAATTACACATGAAAGTGCACAGCAATCCTCCACCCAAATTTGTGCGCTATGGTGCGTGGGCATGGCTCATCACTATTTCATCATCATACTTTCATTAACTTTGGGGGCATATCATGTGATTTTTGATGGGACGTGGAAGGGGGGATTAACAGATCTGCCCCTCTTTATAGGACTCGCACTTGCATACAAGGCTAAAACGTATTTAAGATGAGGCAGGAGGCAAGAATATGCAAGCTTATGTAAGAATACACACTTGGCTACCAAGATAAGAACAAAGCATTTGTTCTGGAGGTCACTAGGAGTTATCAGATGCTTTCACTGCCATGAAGGCAGCCTAGCAGACAGAAAGACATGCATCTCATTGAACAACACCGTGAGGGGGTGTTCTGTGACCTGTTGCCATCTCGTTCCCTGGCAACAAGTCCTCCTAAGCAGCATCATTTGTGCTATAGAATTTTTGAGGAATGCAGTAGGTGGATAGAAGTCAAGACTGAGAAAATCCACTTCTTCCAAGGACGTTTGCCTTTGGATCTTTAGGAACGTCGAGCCAAGGAATATTTACCCCATATCGTATTGACACAGAATCCATTTCGCTATGTTAAAACGGTCATTGATCATCTGGTGTCAGTGTGGTGGTCTCTACCACAAAGATCCAGGGAGAACTGCAGCTCTAGCTGGGAGCTTCTTAGTGTGGGCATTGTTTTAGCAGAACACAGAACTGGTCCTCTGTTGAGACACGCCAAACACATAATGCATGACAGGAGTATTTGGAGGTATGATTTAAGATGGTAAAATGTTAAACGATTACTTGTAAAACTGTGAGGGCTGTGCCTCCAGTCCTGAGGGTCAGGTGAACAGTCTTCAGCCCACCCACAGTCAAAGCCATTACCTCCCACAGATGGACAAGCTATGGACAAGGAAATACTATGAAGACAAAGCAGCTCAAATCATGAACGATGATTGAAATCCAAATAAATTGATGTCAAAATAAGTGACAGAAACCTGACAGATGGAAAGCCCTTCTCGAACTATAAAAAGACTACAGACAGGTTTCACGCCGCAGGCCAAGTTTGAACGGTTAGCGCTGCTAGAAAATAATAAGCAGGTATGACAGTCCCCTGACACTTGCAGTGTCGTTATGCACAGTTTGCAAGAATTCACTGCTGGCAGTGTGCCCCAGCTCCCCTGTCAACATTCAGTTTCAGTGGAACAGCCTCTCCCACCTCCTTCCTACATACTTCACAAGATCGTTCCTCAATTACAGGCTTCTCTGCATTAGTGAAGGCATCTACATAGGCATTATTTACTTACACATCAACAGGGGCACTGTAGAGATGATAAACAGAACTGCAGTTGTATACCCAAATATTACTAACAAATAGGAAAAAAGCAATTTAGCGAGACATAATAGAATATATGTCACAAGGCTGGCATGTCCAAGAACTCTGCAGCCATAAACCACGATACTGCCTGTGCAGTGGTCCTTTGTGTTGTCTTAAGTGGTAAGGAAAGGTCAAAAGACAAGACTAGTCTCCTACTGCTCTTGGCTATTCCAATGGAGGAGTGCCAATTCTTACTGAATGGTGCCAACAAACTGGATGTGTTGCTCTATAGCCAGCCTATTGCAAAAATTATAGAACCCTGTACTAGAACTGATTTTGCCTTCAACTGATGATGGATCAGGGCAGGACACGGAGAAAACACAAGCACTCCTGCCTCAGAAAGTTGAAGAGCAAAGAACCAACAGCTATGGACTATTTCAATGGCTTGTGAACCTGACTTTACTCATTCTCTTATGACTGAATGCAATCAAATGTTATCTGTTGTTCAACAATCTCATGCATCAGTACTATGATCCAAGGATTGCAGGTTCGAATCCAGTGGCAGCTGGAGAGAACTCACTGGTACTCTTCCCACATCACACCCAATGCGATGCTGGTTGGAACATTAAATCTGTACATGTGTTGGCTGCCCTGGCTTCACATTATTATATGCAAGAATGTGCTCATCTTCACCCTCCGAGTGTCGGGAGCATTGAATGTGATGGAAAATTGGGATACAATAAATAACGTTGAAACATTTCCAGAAGATTAGAGGCTGTAATGGCCACGAAATGGGGACAAATCATGACAATTCGAAAAAAACGATATGACAAAAATCACGGACCACTGTCCCTGACAAACTAGTGGCAGGCTCACGCCGAGCAACATCTGGATTTCTCCAAATTGAAATACCTAATTCTGAGCTTGGTGTCAGTGAGACAAGGCTGCAAACACAGGGGGTAGAGTTGGACAACACTTCTGATTGTGGAGGTGATAATTAGAAAGGCAGACACGGTGCTGGCAGGCGTCCTTTGGCTGAGCTCTGAACTCAGGTTCACAGGAAATGTGATTGTGGTTCAAAAGGCAAACAAACTTGTATTTTAAGCAAATCTGAATTTCACTAGACTTAAACTGATCTGGATGAATGGAGCTTATGAGTAAGGACACTTTAGGCCTTTATTTATATATATATATATATATATATATATATATATATATATAAATATATATATATATATATATATATATATATATATATATATATATATATATATATATAGTGTAGCTGGTTTTTAATGACCTTGAGTACACTTAAAAAAAATGGGTATTAACTACAGCAGGCATGGTTAAATGCTCCACACATCAGTTTTCCTTTCCCTGCCCTCTTGTACCCTCATTGTGTGCCTTGTTGTGTGGCTCGCGGTTGCTATGGCAAAGCTATGGTAGTTGTACTTAGTTACTTGATGCTATTATTTGTGTGCCTTCTCCCCAACCACCTGTCCCACCTCCACAATCCTTTCCTCTGGACATCCGTCAGTAACACTGTCTAATGATTACCAATGTACCTAATAGAAAGGGGGTGAACACAAACATTGCCTTGACAACCCACCCTTTCTCCTACGTCCAACAGAGAAGTTTAGTAACTGAGAGCTTTTTCTCCAAACCCCCTGGATGGCCCAGGAGGAGGAGGAGAAGGAGGAGGAGGAGGAGGAGGAGGAGGAGCACCTGCTGAATTAAAGCCGCGTAAAGTTAATACATGCATTTACTTTCTCTGAAACATACGTACCAGAGAAGCACATCCTTAGCCAGATATGAGTGTCTGTGCAGTGCGTCAGTGCCTGAAATACTAATTCGATACTGTGCATGAGGATTCTGAATGGAATTACAGCTGTCAGCAAAAGGCAAGCAAAGCTCAGATTCCACCCGTAATGAAGCTTTAACAGAGCCGCAAGTTATCAGAGCAAGTCAGTCCATGGCCTTAGGCGACTTTATTCATTTACACCAAATTTAAATCAATATAATACAGATAGTGCACATGCAATACTTTGTGTATGTATGTATATATATATCAAATCATATTACCTATTTGAAATATATATATTTGCATCAAGTGCAGACATTTAAATGAAAAACAATAAGAAATGAAAAATCAAGTATACAAAGTACTTACATAAAGAGCATTTTTGCTGCTGAAATAACAATAAAATGAAGCATAAAAGCACTGGTGTAGAATTTCATTTCATTCTCTCCAAAACAAATGAAATATTAAGAAGATAAAGTGGGACAAAAACATATAAAAACACTCCAACGAGAGCCCAGTGATATAACTACTAGCCCAAAATTGTATTAAGAGGCTTAAGAAGATAACATCCAGAACAAGTTCTGTTTCCATATGCTTTCGGTGTTTTCGTTAAGATACGTATTATGTTAATCATATGTAGAATAATTCATGTTAAAACAATGAATGTTAAAACAGTCACAAACATGTGCCACAAACAAGATTCATTAAAGGTATACTATGCATACGTATATTCTGTAGTTTTGTGTTGTTATTCTGCACTTTTTAACCCTTTTTTTTTTCTTCTTACTTTCATGGTGAGAGGGTTCCAAGAACGGAAAGCCTCTGTTCAACTACACACTCCATCCCGTTAAAATCAATGGGTTTCACAGAAGTCCTAGACACCCATTTCCAACTCAACACCTAGATTCAGAAAGGCATGTATGGATTATGGCTGTTACCAACATCGTTTTACATCTTTCGTTAAACATTTGTAAATAGTCAAAACATTAAAGCCTTACACAGCATATCTTCACATAATAAACTCAAATAAATCAGCTTCAGCTGTACTTCACAGATTCAAATGATTTAACAATGGAGTTTCTGTTGCCACTAAAGCAAAAAAACACACCAAAAACAGCTCTGAGACGATGGACAATGAAGCAGTGTGTTACTGCTCCGGCAGAAGTGGTTCTGATCATCAGTAGGATTTACACAAAATGTTTAGAAGTTGAAGAGAAAGTCAATTAGATCCTGGCAGCATGTGATAGCTCATGACATCAGTTTTCATTTGTTTCTAGTAGGTCAGCAGTGTAGTAAGCAGTGTGTGTATGTATATATTAGTACCATAACCGGTATGATAACCATATGCATGTTTACATTTTTGTCAATAAAACTGCCAATATCACGTGAGAAGAGAAACCACAGAAAATGTGCAAAATACAATAACACTGTGTATGATTTTCAAGTATTTCTCAGAGATATATATTGAGATGCTGTTGGGTGTTTTGACTCAAAGAGCGCTCTTGTCATATCGGTTATGTAGTCATGTGAAAAAGTGATAAAGCACACCTCATGAACACCTTTAACTAACATATTTAAGCACAGGGACATTTAATCTTCCTTTAAAGAATATTGAGAGAACATTCGTAAAACAATAATTAATAAATATAAGAAATAAAATGTTCTTACGACACCCCGCCATATTTATTAGTACTTAAAACGCCTAAAATTAGAATCAGGCGCAGCACATCAGCTGCAAATGATAAGATCTTTGTCAGGGAGAACTTGGCAGGAGGCTGTGTTATTTAAACGTCAGACATTAGTTTGGTTTGCTCTTGATTGTTGAAGTGAGTGATGTCACCATGGCCAGATCAAAAGCTCTGAGGCCTTTAGAAAGAAGGTTGCAGATGCATATGGGTCTGAGAAGAGCTCAGCCGTTCCACTGTCTGAAAATCATTTACAAGTGAAGAACATTTAAAACAACTGCCAGCGTGGGCAGGTCAGGCCGTCCAAGCATGTTCAGACCGAGCAGAAGTTTCCTACAATCTGAAAAGGTCACCATAGGACCTACAGGGAGCTTTTGCCACAGCTGTCGAACTGCATTTCTAATAATAACGTTTTACAAATAATTATACAGTTTTTCAGTTTTGTGTTTATTTATCCTCCTAAGACCCAAGTCTTGCATGGCATGCATTTGTTATTTGAATTTATTTTTTATTTTATTTTAATTTACACCTGATTTGTGTAAAAACAAAGAATTAGCTTTTTGCATGATGTAGTTTATGAGAAAATGATGTCCACACATGAGGACTTTAGTTTTATATTTCTCATATATATATATATATATATATATATATATATATATATATATATCATAGAACACAGTGAAGTCGCAATTAGCGATGATCTGCAAAACATTTATTTTGTGGCTGAACATAGCAGCATTTTTTTCCCCTCGGACTAACACATCTGGGTCATCCTGTTCTGAAAAGTCAGAGCTGTCATTGGCATGCTGAGCCAAGAAGGTCCATTCGAAATTCAAGGAACTGCATGATGTTCTTCTGTGGCATGCCACATAGAGTCAGGTCTTTGTGTGGACGCCACACATGTGGACGCCAGGTCCTAGGAGGTTAAATAACCTCCATTTTGCAAAACAGTTAAAATGTAGATTAAATGTCAATGTTTAAAAATGGGGAAAAGTCAAAGGTGTTCATGGGCTGTCCTGACTTTCTCCACATGGCTGTATGATATGTCTCCAGGCAGAATCTATCACTATGTGCTATCTCAGTTCTTATCTATTGGCTTCATATTCTTAAAAAATACAGCTTCCACAGGCAAGCTCATGCACTCCAGGCATACTCTTGGAATTGATATTTAAAGTAATGTTTGTGGTGGAAATATTCAGTATTCGTACTGTAGAGAGGACGATGGTCAGTGTTTCAAATGATTCTACATCTACAGATTACTCTTCAAAAGGAGCTACAGAACTTCAGGAGGCTGTTCAGTCTTCATTTTAAGATCTTCGTAAACCGTTCTTCGTAACTCATTTGCCAACATTCAATGAAATTGTGATTGTGCCCCAGCAAACTGGCTTTTCAGAAGTCACAGCCAGGCTGGGCTCCATGCCAAATGATCAAAAAGTGATGGAACTGGCTATGTTTTTCTTATGTGCACAAACGTTTAATATGTTGAGTTTGTGTGTCAGCACTACAGATAACACGTATGTGAAAATGTACTGATTGTGCATGCAAAGCATTGCTGGAGCCCATTTCTTTTGTTTATTCTGCATGTAGCTCCTTTTAAGAGATACCAGCTTGGTGTTAAGTATTGATAAAGAGCATCGTCTCTAACCCTGAATGTCCCAAAGTCAACGTTGGACCTGAGATGTCTGTAAGTGCTTGGCTATTCTTTGCTCAGTCAAGAACAGCCCTATTATTGTTAACTATGGTGGTCTATCCTGCACTCAGTTAGGTAGCTGCCTGCGTACTAACACAGCAATCACACTGTTTGTTGTGTGATAATTCTTTTTTTTTTTTCTTTTTTTTGACAAAATTGGGCTGCAAACCTTGAGGGGAACAATGGCTGAATGTCATTATATCGCTGCTTAAAGGTCAATGACCTGAGACAAATATCCTTCCAACTAACCTCCCAGTGCAGGATGAGGTAAGCAATGTACCTTTATCTAACCTCCTCGAATGAAGTTAGAACAGTTTGCTATTACAGTATTTAAGGGCCATGGTGAGATTTTCAAAAGAGTACCCATCTAAAATTTCGGACTCTATAAAAGCAAAGCATTTAGTTTCACAAAACAAACTCACAATGACCCCGTTCAGTTCTATGGCAACCTATTGGGACTTGTTCGCTACCAAGGTAAGAGGATAGCTTACACCAGTTTGTGACAAAGTTTGAAACAGGACAATAGTTAAGACTGGTAATAAGAAAACAAAAAAAAAAAGCATTAAACAAATAATACAATTCAGTTTAAACAGTAGATTGATAAAAAGTTAGATGGTGCAGGGGGTTGGAAGGAACTGCACTTGTCATTACACATTGGTGGAGATCTTGTACTTGGGGGACATGTTATTGTGGAACCAGATGAAGCTGAAAATGACGCCCATGGTTTTTGGGACGCTCTCATCAAAGGCGAAAGTCATGGCCTCGTGCAGGGGCACTTTGACCACCTCAATCAGCTCGCCCTCCTGAGGTTTTCCACCACCCTCGCCAACACGGTTCTCATCTGACACCTCGGCATAGAACATGGTCTGCTTGGATCCAGTCACTCCTACACCCGACCTGTGGGGCACACAGAGGGAGCAGGTGATTCCCATGTGCCATTGATCTCGCTATTTTCAAAGGAAGTAAAATCATGGGTGACAAAGGAGAAGGAAAGTCATAGAAAATGACTCTTTCCTCCTTAGGATCCTGTTCAATATTACGTAACATCAGTGGCAATGGGAGGCTCAGTGAACCAAACACTGGAGGCTTTCCAGTTTACGTTCCAATTCCTGAAGAACTACCTGGCATGGTGATAAACAATCTCTGGTGCTGGAAGAGTTTGGGTTAAGACGCAAATGGTCTCGAAGCTTTCCCTGAGGAGCAGGAATTCTGATCTCCACAGCTGCACCATAAGCCTGGAGGGCTTAACAGCCCAGTCAAGCTGCTTCTCCACCATGTTTTCACATGGTGGCACTGAGTTTTTGAGGGGTTGATTGGCTCTACCTTGTGGGCCCTTCAGGCAATTCAGAGATGCATCTAAGGCCACAGATGGTGGTGATATTACAGAAAGCATTACTGTGCCTGAGGCGTTGCCTCACCTGAGACACTGTCAAGGAGACGTCGTTATGGCAATCTCCCACAGGTACTTAGAGCAACTGAGAGCCTGGAAATCTCCCTTCCTCTTCCTGAAATAGTATCTTCAAATAAACTCGGAGGACATGAGCTCAGAATTGTGAATTTCTGCTCACTTGCAAAGAATGGAATGACACTCTGAAGTGAGGACCAGAACAAGCTCAGCCTAACCAGAATGTGTGGGTTGGGGTTGCAAAATACAACACTGAATTTATTAGCATTTTCAGGGAATTTCACAGCTTGAGTTTAGTGGTCCAGAGCAGCCTATGAGGAGGACTGTGTCTGAGAACCCACTGCCCACATTTCCTTTAGTCAACATCTTTAGAACGGAATCTCCTCAATGTTTTGGTAATACTGAAAATTCAATGGACAGCCCAGAATCAAGGCCTGAACCATACAGAGTAGACTTGTGAGAGCCTGTAGCTGTGAAGGCCCATAAATACATCGGGTATTGTTACATAGGGGTATGGAGGACATGGTGACACCCGGCCATCAAAAGGGGAAGACATGATGTAAAACAAGAGTGATAATCCTCAGGTACTGCAGGCATTCGTGACTCTTGTTTTTCTTCAGCATTTACATTCCACCTTTAGACCGGTGAACTTTAGGTCTGGGACTGGAATGCACATAAAAGTGGAGACAGAAACCTTTGACAAAAAATGCAATAAAAAACATTACTAAAGCCGAATTCTGTGCATAAACTAGAAGGACATGCAGGAACATGAAATCATCAAAGGAGTTCCTTTGTAAAATACGATCTACTTTTGAACTGACACTAAATACAGGACATTTATTACAACTTATACAGATGTGGGTGTTCCCAAACCGTCCCTGGAGGTAAAGCGTTCATAATCAATTCACAGGCTGATATCCCATGACTTTTGGCATGTTAGTATAATGCGGATGCATAAACATCAGAGATTGTAATAACAGTAATATTCCCTCCCAGATTTAGTGTCATTAGTAGATTTGGATACTGCCAACTTTTTCTCCATTAAATCAACTTTAAAATATTATGAACTCAATATAATAAGTTAGTTCAGTCAAATGCGTTGTTAATGAACACTAATGAATTAATACTTGGACAAGTTTTTTTTTATGGCACAGCTTGACTGAAATATTTCAATATTAACATTAATACAGACATGCTGACTGATGAATGAACAAACCAGAAGTAGGTGTGGCTTAAACCTTTAATGAGTGTCAGGTGCTGAAAGTGGGTATTTACTGCAGCAAGTTCATCGAGACTTCAGTTACATGTGGACGCAATGTAAGCTGGACTGACAGTAATGGTTATGGACCCATGGATGCTAAGACTGTCTTGTCCACAAAGGGCTGGTGTGGCATCAGGATTTCCTTCCAACCAAGGTGGAGCTCTCCTGATTCTACTTGTTTAATCAGTTGGTCTCAGTCTTCAAACAGGTGATTGGATGAGCTCCTGCTTTGTGGGCACCACTAGTCTGGTGGTTAGGGAACCAATCTTGTGACTGGAAGGTTGCTGGATCAATTCCTAGACATGCCATGTCTTGTGCAAAGGCACTTAACTCCCCAGCTGCTCTCTGGGCACTGTGGATAAGGCTGCCCACTGCTGCGGGCATGTGTGCTCACTACCCCCAAGTGTGCATGTGTGTGTTTCTGTGTGTGGATGGGTTAAATGCAGAGGACAAATTCCCCTACATGCAGCAGAGTGAGTCCATATGCACACCTACATTTACATTTTGGATTGAAAAACTGCAGCCAAACCAGTCCTTTCTGGAGAAGCTTGGACACCCTGGTCTTGGGTATGGGAAACCAGTAAGGAAGGACCCTTTTGTTGACAATAAACAGACAAATATACAGAGACATACATTTTATCTTTAATTACTGCAGAGTCAGACGCTTGATAAACAATGCACTCTCAATTACAATTCTTTAGAGAGCAAGCATGAGTACGAGGTCACTGCGTCCATACTTCAGAGCAGGCCGTCCACTCCACATTCCCATACCTACCTCCAATACAAGACTATAACCTGAACAGCCCCTAAATATACACGGCAGGTGTAACATCAGGCTTGCAGGTGCCTGTGACGGCACAAACAGCAGGTGTCTGGCCTGATGTAAGTCCTCTGTGTGTGTGTGTGTGTGTGTGTGTGTGTGTGTGTGTGTGTGTGTGTGTGTGTGTGTGTGTGTGTGTGTGTGTGTGTGTGTGTGTGAGATAGCAAGAAGGTCTGAGGGAGTGTTTGTGACTCCATGTAATGACACAGTGGATTAGACCTGGGTGGGTGAGGGTAATCATCAGCAGCAATAAGCAGGTGTGTACGCTCCCTTGCTCACACACAGACACACACAGATGCGAGACGGCAAGGGTTTATGACTGTCTCCTCATCTAAGGCTGATAAGAACAGTCTCCCACTGATCTGTATTCCTCCACACAATGGCTTTTTGAAGTGGTCATACTGAAGGATTACTGCTGGAGCACAAGGCTAAGTACAGGGAACACGGTTCTTTAAACTTTATACACCACAAGACATCCGTTACATTGTTGGGTGCATAAAGTGGCTGCCGTAAGAATGCAAACACGACGGGCGGCAAAAATGCAAAAATAAGCAGCTTTCGTATGATTAAAGTTTAATATTTCCTTCTTGTTTACACTGGGCGACTGCCTGGACTTACACATTACACCAGATCAGTTTCCCTCAACTCCAAGCTTCTAAATTATTCATCATCAATAGTTCATAAAGTATTGATGATAAACATTTGTGGTGTGTCGTGTAACTGCTTATTATGAAGAACAGGATCCTTCAGTTCTCTTTTAAATATCTTTACTCATCAAGTGATTTGCTTTAAATGCATATTTATTTCAGTACCATGAAGGTTAAGATTTTATTTTCCAAGAGTTTAACCCTTCAAATCATGGTACTTCCAGACTGAACTGTACCACCTCACTTTGTGCCGTTTCTTGCTGTGAAAGAAGCACAAATGGCTCCTTGCTGCCTATGTAGGCACTTAAAATAAAGTGTAATGTGATATAGAAAGCCATGTGCAACTCCACATAAGCTGACTGATTGAGTAGCCTTCGTTTTTAAATAATGTAGTTACACAAAGAGGACATGAGGAGAGAATAGAAGGAATTTTGAAGAAAAATCAGGGAGGGCAAATACCAGTACAGGAAGAAAATGGAAAGCCAGCTGCAACAGAACAATGCGACTGGAGTTTGAAGGGGTCTTAAAACAATCTCAAGTTTGAAGGAGTCCAACGGGCAGCCTGTAGTGAACCTGCAATAGCCAAAGGACCTCAATTCCTTCAACATTGATCTGGTATCTAACCTGCCTTTAGCCCAGCTTGCAACCCTGCTTTCAGCTTTCAGCCCTGTGCTCCTCTGTCCCTAACCAGAGAACAATCAAGGAGGAAAGTGAGGAAGATGAAGTGGAGAAAGGCAGCAGGTCCAGACAACTTCAGTCCTGGGATCCTGAGGCACTGCGCAGACCAAGTGTGTGGGATAGCAAAAGACATTTTCACCCTAAGCCTGTAACAGGAGAGAGTGCCAGGACCCTGGAAGGCTGTGTGTAGTACCTATCCCAAAAACTACACACTGCACACAAGCTTATCAGGAAGGCCATTTTTGTCCTGGCCTGTGTGCTGGACCCAGTGTGGGAGGTGGCGGAGAGGGGATGTTGGCCAAGCTTGCGTTCCACAATGGCTCCTCCACCTGCGATGTGGAAAGGAGAGATACCACAGCTCCTTTTTCCCCCACTGCTGTTTGGCTTTACAATCAAAGTCTTTCTAAGCAGAGACTCAGAAACACTCAGTCATAAGCACACTATGGACCCACACCCAACTCTATGATAGTCAATCAATCAATCAAATTTTATTTATAATAGCGCTTTTTACAACAGGAATTTGTCACAAAGCAGCTTCAAAAAGATCCGGGTCCAAGCCTCAAAAGAGCAGCCAATGGGCAAACAGTGGCAAGGAAATACTCCCTCAGTTTTGGAGGAAGAAACCTTGAGAGGAACCAAGGCACAAGAGAAGAACCCACCCTCCTCTGGTCACAGTGCACTTTATACAAACACTCCACAAGGACCTACATCGTACCCTACCTCTAATTAATGTCTATTATCGGCTGCTGAAAGAATGGTACAAGCGCAATACATACACAAGTTCTGTGCAACATCTACAATTTCTGTGCTTATCTAGTCATTACCTGTTCCGAAATGTGCAATATCTATACAACTGCATGTGTCAACCCAACATTTGTATAGTTTCTAAATTCTATTTTTTATTTTTAAATTGGTTTCTGCTAACAGATGGCTTGTTCATTTATTTATTTATATAGTCTAATCTTATATTTTGTATTTTGTATAATGCACATCTTGGTCTACTTATTGCTTTTATATGCTTACTTTGTATTGTGCTGTAAGAATGCAGACTCCCCCCAGTGGGATAATAAAAGTCCCTTATCTTATTTTATCTTCCTAGTAAAGGAACTTTAATTTGGTGCATGGAAATATGAACATTAAATCAATTTATTTATTTCTTACTTTACTTATTTTCCAAACTGTCGTGTAAAAGTGATAGAACACTCCATGCTGCCATGCTGTTATTTCATAATAACACACCCCCTCACGTGTTCTATTGCTTTATTAAAACCCACACTGTGTGTGACTGCAGCCCTCATGCTCAAATACAGCCTTTCCAAAGCTGCAAGTTCTATTTTGCACCTCCTGATTAAAACCAGTTACTTATTTCAGGCTACTGCCAGGCCATGGATCTGATGATGACTGTAATGTAGACTGAAGTATCATTTACAAGCAAAAACACAAGGGTGGGGTCAAAAATACTAGTAATATTATCATTAGAACCCATCTACCAGAATCCATGGGCTGAAATAACAGAAGCAAAAGTTAATAAACATGAGTTAATAAGTTAATAAACAAAACAAATAAACACATGCTTTTTAGCACCATGCCTAATGCTGTGCATGGGCTAGAAGGGTATAAAGGCCACATCACTGGGTTGTGGACCAGTGGCACTGTTTTCTGAAATGATGGTGCTCTATCCAATAACTTTTGGATGAGATGGGAGCTGGGCATGGATGGGATGGATGGTGATGATGATGATCATATATTCTAACCTGACTAATGCTCTTGTTGCTGAATACAACAAAATCCTCACAGCAATGGTACAAAATCTAGTTTAGAGTCTTCCCTGGAAAAGAAGACTTTTTAAGACACTTGGTTTCAGAAGACACAGTGAATTAGGTGTCACAATACTTTTTTCCATGTAGCGCATGTTCTCACATGCTGTGTGTGCAGTCCTGTTTTCAGAAAATAAATCATTTAAACCTGTGAAAACAGAACAATAAACTAATATAAAATGCAAGAAATTAAAAGTGAAAGTAACCAGCACCAGTAACTCCAGGCTTATCTCCTACGTGTTCATGTAGACCTGGAATTACTTGATAACTTGAGTTGACTGTGTTTGATGCCCACCTGTATGACGTGATCCTCCTCAGTTTGGTGACAGGAACATCATAGCCACACTCTTCCAGAACCTCCTGTCGGGCGATCTCTTCCAGTGAGAGGTCAGGTTTGTCCACCAGGCCAGCACACAGCTCATAGGTGACACCTGCTGAAGCTGGGGGCTGGTCCGGGTGACTCCCTCCCTGATCGCCCTCTTGGCCCTCCGCTGCAGCTTTGGGTTCTTCTGGGGCAACCAGGCTGCTGTCTTCACCCTGTTCCCCTTCTGGTTGAGGAGGTGCAGGCTTGCTCCTCTCCCACTCACACATATAGACAGCTGCAGAGCAAGAACATGGCTGCATCACTTACATACCCAACCCATAGCTTCAGAGAGCATTTCACTCAGCCAAGTAACAGTGAGACTGATCGTCAAGAGTAGCATTAAAATTAAGGTCATTTTCAAAATTGATCTCACTTGTGTCCACAAACCAAAAAGTTACCCATAAGGAATCAACCAACCAACCCCACTAGCACTCCTCCATCACACAGGATGCTTCTGTCACTAAGAGGGTGAAGACAAGAGGACCAAGTGAAGTCAACCTCTTTTCATCCTCTAGCCCAGACTCCGGCTGCCGATAGCAAGCAGCATGACCTGGGATTTGAACCGGTGATCCGCAGATCATAGGGGTAGCGCATTAGACCCCAGAGCCACTCAGAGACTTCACTTTCAAGAGACACTGAATGTTTTCTACAGTCACTGGGTGAAAGTATTACAGCTACACCACCACGTAAAACCTTGCAAGGTGTAATTGTATGCAGACAAGTGGCGCAAGGCACCATGTTCATGCTATCTGATTATGAGGACTGCAGTAATTTAATGAGATGATCAAATGGGTGAAGCTGTGAGGCAGGCAAAGGCAACCTGAGAAGTACAGTGGGGTGAATGTATACACGAGTGGGACATGAGCTCAGGAGCAATCATGCTTGAGAGGCTTTGTTCCAACACCATTACCTCACACAAAGCCCAGCCTTCTCTCGAAGCATTGTTCGAGGAACGAGGAGAAAGGAGGGGAAAAAGGAGAAGTCCCTTTGAATGCGAGGCTTTCCTTCCATTCTGAGGAGTAGGGCGCCGTCCCTGGCTAGAGCCCGAGGAACAATAGCAGTGCGGTGTAGCGCAGGGCCACGGCCTCACGTATTGCAGCGCCGGCCCAACACTCACACGAGCTCTCGCGCCATGAAAAATGTTCCATTACAAGAGAGCTATTGTTTCCAAAGGGCTGACAAACAGGGCAGAGAGCACTCCAACATGAACCCCGATGTACGTGACTGCACTGGGGATGTATATACGGTATCATTATATATCTGAGAAAATGACATGTCAAACTGTTTATGTGCACAATAAGAGTTTATTAGTTTACACTGGAATCATTGCAGTTAAAGATCACAGTAATTTGGTGTGTATGTTAGTGTAACCATTTCCAAATCTCTCCTTGAGAAAGCCTGTGTTTACAGATACCATCAAACATCTAGTTTATCTAATCAGCCCTTCATTACAGTAAATCAGAAAGGCTGAACACACCCAAACGGAGGCCTGGAGGTCAGACAGAAATAACAACCAAACCTGTGCTCTTCTAACCTGTGATCTTCTGACTGTTCTTCTGACTGGACTTCAACTTCGCTCTTCAGACTGTGTTTTGACTGTGGTCTTCTGACTGCACTCTTCTAACTGTGTTTTGACTGCGCTCTTCTGACTGTGTTTTGACTGCGCTCTTCTGACTGTGTTTTGACTGCACTCTTCTGACTGTGTTTTGACTGCGCTCCTCTGACTGTGGTTTGACTGCGCTCCTCTGACTGTGTTTTGACTGCGCTCCTCTGACTGTGTTTTGACTGCGCTCCTCTGACTGTGTTTTGACTGCACCCTTCTGACTGTGTTTTGACTGCGTTCCTCTGACTGCACTCTTCTGACTGTTTTAACTGCGTTCCTCTGACTGCGCTCTTCTGACTGTTTTGACTGCGTTCCTCTGACTGAGTTCTTCTGACTGTGCTCTTCTGACTGTTTTGACTGCATTCCTCTGACTGTGCTCTTCTGACTGTGTTTTGACTGTGTTCCTCTGACTGGGCTCTTTTGACAGTACTCTTCTGACTGTGTTCTAACTGCATTCCTCTGACTGCACTCTTCTGACTGTTTTAACTGTGTTCCTCTGACTGCACTCTTCTGACTTTGTTTTGACTGAGTTCCTCTGACTGGGCTCTTCTGACAGTACTCTTCTGACTATGTTCTAACTGCGTTCCTCTGACTGCGCTCTTCTGACTATGTTCTAACTGCGTTCCTCTGACTGGGCTCTTCTGACTATGTTCTGACTGTGTTCCTCTGACTGTGCTCTTCTGACTGTGTTTTGACTGCGTTCCTCTGACTGCACTCTTCTGACTGTGTTTTGACTGAGTTCCTCTGACTACATTTCTCTATCAAACATATCGATTCCTTTACTAAAACGACACATTCTGATTACTTTTGCTGTAATTATTCTTTCTTGTATCCAAACTGTTTATAGTGTATGTACAGACAAAATAGTATGACTTTTGAATTTATACGACTGAATAGTATGACATGAAAATGACTTTTGCACAGTGCTGTATGAAAGTATGTATTAAAAAATGAAAATTGATAGCACTAATGGCATCAGTATTGTTTATTGGCTAGGGTGAGAAAGATCAAATCAGGGGGGAAAATGGTGATACAGGATGAATATTGGGAAGGAAAAGCAAAAAGAGGAAGATTGTGTGCTTTGTAAAGGTTATCAGCTGCAACACAGCACAAAGCACCACCTTCTCCAAACAGTTATAAAAAACAAATGATGGTACCAGGAGACAAATTAAAAACTGGAGAATAACACCGAGAACTTCAGATTCAAACACCTGGAGTACAAACCAGTGCTGTAAAACGGAAACTTCATTCAAGAATCTTAATGATTTGTGGAAGTTGGCACCTTTGAGGGTTTCAAAACTTTCCATTGTAGGCTGTAGAGAGACGGTGTCTGTCTTACAGAGCTTGAATCATATCAGCTGAATGGCTCTGATCCATGCAGAAGTGACCAGACGCATTTCTGAGAACGTGAAAGACCTCAACCTCTGCTCGGCACACCACTCTCTCCTTTTGTCTCTTTTCTTAATGGCAGAGTGGGGGTGGGGGTGCAGCAAGCCCCCCCTTCAGTACAGATCCAAAACTCTTTCTACACTTTCACTTCTTCCAAAGTGAAACATCAAACATATTTAACTACAAAATGAATTCCATTCTATGGAACAGAGTGTTCTGCTGGTCAGCTGACTAGTGGTGACCAGTTGCAATATTCATTAAGAGAAACTATTTACCTGGGCGGAACTGCTTGACCAGGATGAAGCAGTGAGAGGTGGTGTTGAAGATCAGCACAGAGACACTAACGAGGGAGAGAAAGAGAGAAAAAGAGATAAAGGGATAAATGCATCAGCTTGTTAGACACTATATGAACCGCCCACAAGAAAACAAAACTCCCCGACAACGAAAACATGAGATTTATGGCCTGATTTGTGATTTAAAGTCCTTTTCCTGTCCCACTATGGATGACTGCCTCACCATGAAGACGAGCCTATGGACCACTAGAGAGTGATTCATGGCCCACTGGTGGTCCCCAGCCCACCGGTTGAGAAACCCTGACCTAGAGGACTCAGATTAAACATGGAATTACAAACGCCTGCTGCAATCAGTTTGTGCACCCATTTGTTCTGACTTATGTAAAAAATGCCTCTGAGGTCGTGGACGGAATGTAAGCGATATAAACTGGAGGCTACGAGGTACGAGGCAGATTTTGGCTTCGTATATAAAAATCCGCAGCACTCTTCCTCCAGTAGGGATTTTCTGTACTCTTTACTCGTAATGAGGGGAGGGACTGTGCACTACAGTGAAGAAGCTTGGTGAGAAGACCACGCATAAGTTTCAGAGAAGATAATTGGCTGAATCTCTGCAGGAGGGAGCATTTTGCCCCAACGATGCTTTACTGGCTTTTCTCGAAACGAGAAATAAACAAAATTATTGCACACCCTTATATACAGACCTCCGTTAAATGTGCAAAAATTAAAATAGCACTCAAAGTTTGCTGTAGCTCACAGCTGTAGGAATGTGTGTGTGTGTGTGTGTGTGTGTGTGTGTGTGTGTGTGTGTGTGTGTGTGTTCTGCTGCAATGAATATAACAGAAAGTGCATGCATGGGCCAAAAGCCTGCTCAATCAAGCTCACATTTGCACATTGGAATTAACACTCCAGCTTTTGTCTTGGTTCCTCACTACAGCTCCTAGACAGAAGCTAATACCTTGGGAAGGGGAGAAGAAATACCTGCGGTTGAAGGATCTCAGGGTAATAGGATTTTGGAAGGCTAAGAAATCCACCAAAAGCATGCCAGAATAGCCAGGCCTTTGTTGGTGGGCCGAAAAACAGGCTAATCACTTCAGAGAGCAAGAGGTCAAGCTGCCCATCCACAGGCTCCACTCACTCTCCCACGAACACCATCATTCTTCTGATGGTTCTCTAGCCCTCTTCTCTATCGCCCAGGACTTCAGACAGGTGGAGGACGGACCAGAGAGCCACTTGTCCTTGGCCTCAGATCACTGAGAACTTAGATTATCCATGTGTGTGTATGTGTGTGAAAAAGTGTGTGATTGTTTTGAAGGCAGTGGAGACCGAGTCCCATAGACTCTGTTGGGAAAGCGGATGTGTCTGTAGGGGCAGGAAGCCCTGCCCTGTCTTTCCCATGGTGAATTCGGCCTGGCTACTCTGAGGACAGACACACAAACACAGGGAAGCAGACTGTCCTCCTTAGTACGGGGACACACACTCTCCAGAGACAGCGAGCAACACAGTACCGACTGAAAATAAATGAAAATTATAGTATCAGGCTCTATATGATATCCATAAAGGACTTTTTAGCGACTATGGAAGCCTTTTTGGGGATCTGTAGAACAATCTACAGATTACCACCCATCTGAAGAACCATTTAAGAAACCAAATGATTCTTGAGTTCCTGTGGTTCTAAATAGAACCAACACCATCACTAAAGAGCCTTTGACTTCACTTTGAGCCACGTTCCATCATGGGATGTGCAGAACACCTCAGTGAAACCTTTTACACACTTGGAAAATAGAAGATACAGGCATGCATGCAGTCTCACACACACACACACACACACACACACACACACACACACACACACACACACACAATTAAAGAGTCTGGAAGGGAAACCCATTATCTGGAGACACCATGATTCATTTGTGCCTGAGCTCGAGCTCCTGATTAAGAGGGTCTGCTTCCATTTTAAGCACCTCTATCTCGCCACCACCGTTTTTCTTCTCCCTCCTGCCCCTTCCTACCAAGCCCCTTCTCCAACAGGAAGAAGTGGTGTTCTCAGCACCCCAGCTCCCTCCCTCTACTGAGAGGGTCTGGGCTCAGCTGACCCGGGCCGGCTCCGCTGCTGCTGGGTCGCGGCACCAACTCACTCTGGCATGTCCTGCTCTGAGAAATACGGTCACAGAGGCATGCTGGAGATTTCACACACCGTTAATCCTGTCCTCCATTACAGCTCTTTCATTTCCATCAGGATAGATGGATGGGATGTAGCTATAGAAAAAATATGGTGTGGTTATATGGTTTGCGCCCCACACACACACACACACACACACACACACACACACACACACACACACACACACATCAAGAACTGGGAGGAGTGTTTGCCTCATATACTGTATTTCATACAAAAACTGGATTTCTGATTTTAATGAGCATAAGCCAAGCTGATCAAAAGGCTTGGCATACAGTATTTCACTTTTACATGAAATGAATATAAAAATTCATTTTTAATCAAAAGTACAAACTAAAAATAACTTTTATTCCAAAATACTGCCGTATTCTTTGATGTATATAAGTGTGATACAGCGTAAGATTCTCAGGTAAAGAATCGGATATTTTTTGGCACATAAAATTGGAGCAATTATGCAACATAATCTTAAAAGAATCTTCTTAATCTTCAATGGTCAGGACCCCACAGGACCACAGAGCCGGTATTAAGTGAGTTCTCAGCACTGCGGTGACACCAACATGATGGTGGTGTGCTAGTGTATGGCTGTGCTGGAACAAGCAGGTCAGATACAGAAGTTCTGCTGGTATATTTAAACACTGTCCACTCTATTAGGAACTCCCACTTAGCTGGTACACCGTGTAGATGTAAAGTCAGGGACAGAAGCTCATCTGTTTCTGCACAGTTTGTGTTGGCCATCCTCTAGTCCTCCAACAGCACTCACAGGACGCTGTTGGCTGGAGGACTATTCTCAGTCAGCAGTGATACTGAGGGGTTAAAACCATATCGGCCATATCTCCCTTACCTACATATACTATATTACCCTTTCATTGGCATTCAGAAGATGACCAGAAGAATCCCTCTCTCTCTCTCCCTCCTTCAAGGCTCATAAAAGACAACCGACACCAATTCCCTGCACTTCTTCCCTCCAAAAGGCCAATGCAGTGCTCACAACAGGCTGAAGCAGTGGCACTAATGACCTGAACAGATGCTTCTCTTAATGGCTTTACCTTTCAATTGCCCCCCCCCCCCCCCCCAACCCCCTACAACCCCCACCACACTCTCTCTCTCTCCCTATCACACTCAAATCCAGCAACCACCCAAAACAAACCCATACATCACCAGACCTTACAGTCCAGCCAAACAACACATCAAACAGCCAAATGGCAAAGAGAAACACTTCGATGTGCTTCAGTGAAACTGATATAATAGAACAAACCCCCCCAAACGAATGCATTCACAGGTGCTCACTTCTAAGAACACCAAACACATTGCTATTTACTGTCTTTAAAAACCATTGGGTTTCATGCAAAATGCCCCTATCTGACTACCTGAATGACCACAGCCACGTGGTCCACGGCTTCTTCTCTGAAGAGTAAAGACCTCATTTCACTCGCTGTGAGAATAATAAATCTTTCCACCTCCATCCCTACTCAAATACACTGTCCAGGGGGGCATTTAACCCCTCATCGGCATCCAGAAAACGGACGTGAACCCCATAATACAGGTCAGGTGTGATCTCCGGGCTACAATGGAAAACTCTAACAACACTGGGACGCTGCACTCCAGTCCAATCGCCCAAGGGCCACAGTGGGTGTACTGGTGGGCTTTTTTCCTGAGAAGCAGAAGCTCTATTTTACTGCCTCAGACACCGTAGTCGGTATAAAGGACTGACCCGTAGCTCTAATCACACCAGAAGTGCTTATCCAATTTCCTTTCCTAGCACAGAGGTGAGAGATTCCAGCTCTTATCTCTCCAGGTTGTATAATCACCGGTTTGGAATTACACTTCACAACCACGATTCATTTACAGCAACACAAACACACTGATCTGTAAAAGAAAAAAGCATAGAGGAATAAGAATTTAACAACTCTTGCACTCATTTTCCCAGATTTGTCAATGAATAGTACTGAAACACCACCATCACCACCACCCCCACCACCACACAGGTATTGCGTGGGTGGTGGGTCATTCACAGCACTGCAGTGACGCTGATCTAATAGTGGTGTGTTAGTGTGTGTTGGGATGATATGAGTGGATCAGACACAGCAGTGCTGCTGGAGTGTTTAATAGAGTGTATACGGTGAGTGGACACTCCTACCTAGCTGCTCCACCTTGTAGATGTAAAGTCAGAGACAGATGCTCGTCTGTTTCTGCATAGTTTGTGTTGGTCATCCTCTAGTCCTTCATCAGTGCACACAAGATGCTGCCCACAGGAGACTGCCCACAAGACGCTGCCCACAGGGTGCTGCCCACAGGACACTGTTGGCTGGATATTGCTAGTTGGTGGACAGCAGTGACACTGATGGGTTTAAAAACTGATGTCTGATCAAATAACACACCACCACCAGCATGTCATTGTCACCGCAGTGCTGAGAATACACCACCACCCCAAAAATGCCTGCTCTGCAGTGGTCCAGTGGGGTCCTGACCACTGATGAACAGGACGAACATATGAAATCAGTCTGTAATTATAGAACTGCAGAGTGCTCCTCCGTCTGTCTCTTCTCTGTCCTTCATTTGGTTGGTGCAACTATTTTTGATGAGTGAACATCTCTAAGAAGACTTTTTAAAGAGAGAGGAGGCTTCCAGAGCAATGACACGCGTGTGAATCCTCTGTGAAAGACTTTTATTGAGTGAAGTAGGTCTGAGGTGCGTGTGTGAAGCACCACGAAACCACAACTAAACTACAATTACCAGAATGCAATGCATTCCAAACCCTTAACCCCTTACACTCCCAACACTCTGTAGATGTGAGATATGAATTGATTCTACTGCAGAGTTGTGTTAATGGCATCCAAACTCCCCTAACATTCAGTGATGTTTCAGAGGGTTTGCTTGGTGACCATTAGGCTTGATGGGATGTGAACCAAAGTATTTTAGAGATGATGTTTTAATGACTTGGAAACTTGGATTTCTTCTGGAGTTGAACTACTGACCGTGCAGCATCATACGATGACGAGTTGCTTATTAACGTAATAAAAGGAATATGAGGTGACGTGAACTTTGGAGAAAAATCAGCCGTTTAAGATGAATCAATAAAATATTCAATATTATTATCGAGGTTCAAGGCGGCTCTTCAGGTTTCACTGGATTATTTCAAATTTGTCTGTGTTTTCTGGGGCACTTGTTGCCTCAGACTAAGACAAAACAAAGAGAAGCTTGATTACTTCACTGATATGGACAGGATTCATCTGCAACTGGCCCAGGAGTTCAGAACAAGACGGATGGATATGATTTAAAACAGAGAATAAATAAATAAATGAGCTGAATACTCACCTATCATGAGTTTGCATGAAATCCCAGGACTTTTTTGTTCCATTCTGCAAAGAAACAAAACAACTGAGTTAAGCAAGTCTGAATATAAAGTCTGAGTTACATAATCTGAGTAAAATCAGCAATGGTTAGGTGGTTTGGGAACCAGCCTTGTGACAGGGAAGGTCGCCGGTTTGAATCCCTGAACTGGCGGGACATGGCTGAAGTGCAAGATACTGAACTCCCCAGCTGCTCCCCACCGCTCCGGGCACGCGTGCTCACTGCTCCCTTGTGTGTGAATTCACTAGTGTGTATGTGTGGATCACTGGGTGCGGATGGGTAAAACGCAGTGTGTGTGTGTGTGTGTGTGTGCACACTGCGTACACAAGTATAACTACCTACTTACTTACTTTCCCTTCAGCCAGAAAACCACAGAAATGCATTCTCAGTATCATATACAGTAGAACCCTTTATTCAACTGAAGACGGGAATGCTGAGGAAGCACATCATCAATATGGGCATATTATAATTATGACATGCTGATGATGACGCCTCGAACACTTCACTTCGTCTAATGCTGGATGGAATGACTTTAAATCAATATCACAATTAACTGAGACACACTCACAGCGCAAGCTTTGATGACCCACCCAAATTCAGCCCTTCATATAATAACAGCATCGTCCAGAAGCTTTACTTCGAGAAAACATTTTACTATAAACAAAGTTTTTACACAGTAATGGAGCCGAATACACGCTGCCATGCCTCACAACACACAGCACGGCAGCGCCTCCTTCTGGAGAGAACCGGAGAGGAGGAACAGCTTAATTGGGCGCTTTTCCACAAACGTAGAACGGACTCGGTTCTGGTTCGTGAAGATCATTTTGAACCGTTTTGCGATTTTCCACCAACAAAAATAGGTTCAGAAACCTGAGAGAGATTTGTAGGTTTTCAGCGTCTGTGACGTATCCTCGGTTCCACTAAAACTGGTGTAAACGTGGGCTGGTATGCTAAAAAACAAGAGGTTCTTGTAACCCCAAACTGAACCAGTTCAAGAACCACAGTTCTTTTTCGTCAAAAAGCTCCTACTTAGGCTTTTTCCACCAAAAGAACTCTGGTTCTTGAACTGGTTCTCTAAATGAAAGTGAGAAAATGGCAGAGTGTTTAATCTACCTGTGAGCATTTGTGTTCTTACAGGCGTTTGTTTTTCTCCAAAAGCAAACATAGATACATTTTTGTCGAAAAGGGACGTAAAAGACGAACGACACGTCATTGGTCCTTGCTCCTGTACAAATAGACACCCCACAGCGTGCTATGCTGAAAAACCTACTAATCTTTGTTTCCCCGCTGGGAAAAATACTTTTCAGGTTCCGTAACCTATTTTTGTTGGTGGAAATGCATAGAACGGTTCCAAATTAAGTTTGCAAACCAGAACAGAACAGAATTACATTTTTTGTAATGGAGGGTATTGTGGTATTGTGTCTCGGGGCTCTTTGGATCACAGAAATCAACCTCAGACACCTTTGATAATTAGTTTGCCATGTTAAAGGAAAACTACTTAAAAATGATGTTCCATATTATGACATTATAAAGCAGCAAATGGATATTTGAAGCTGCTGGTGCCCCATGAACCTCAAGGTGTACGATCCTCCAGAGGCTTGCTCTTGACCATAAACCAACTATTTGGCCACCCCTAACCATTGCTCACAAGCAGAAACGGTTACCAGACATACATACAAATTTACAAACAGTCTTGTTTGCTTGTTGAAAAAAGACTGCGACATCAGCAAGGAGGTGGCAGAGTCACGTTTTGGGCTGAATTCATGGGGAGAGAGCTGTAGGCCCCTTTAGAGTCCTTGAAGGTGTACAAATGAACTTGACAAAGTATATAGAGTTTCTGACAGACCACGCTATTCTGATATCCTGCAAAGAAATTCAAGCAGAAACTGCCCACAAACAAGATCAACGGATGCAAGAATCGTGAAGGTGATTCAAAGAAGGCGTTCAATGTTAAAATGTAGCTTGGCCTGTTCAGATGTTTTTGATTGAAATAGCTTTTGATTTCAGTAAATGGGACTCTTAATGCTGCAAATTCAACAAATTACCATTGTTGCTTCTTTACAACCTATAAAATGTTTTGAAACTCCATAAAGTGCATAATAATAATAGAACAGGGCATTTTGTGTTTTATTATTTTTGAAAAAATACTGTTATATTTGGGAGGTTTTTTCAATAACGTCTTGAAATTTACCCTGACAGTCATTTGCTTTGACCCTTTAGGAAAATCAGAGAAAAATATCCACCCATCCATCCATTTTCTATACCGCTTATTCCTGAATAGGGTCACGGGGGAGCCATTGCCCAGCCGGCAACTCTGTGCGCAAGGGCAGGAAACAACCCTAGACAGGGCGCTAGTCCATCGCAGCAGAGAAAAATATCATTTGCATAATAATTTGGAACATTCAGTGGTGCAGTTTGTGAAGTTAAATACCTGTTAATGTAAGTGAAATATGCCTAAATGAATCAATAGTGAATCAAATCAAATCAAGAATTCAATTGGGACAAAATCGGGAAACCAGTGGCGTTACCCAGCCCTAAAATTGAGCACGATCAACGGCTTCCTTTATTATAGACTAGCCCATACAGTGCTCTCACAGCTATTTAATCACCCTTCTCGGAGCTGAGGTTTAACAAAATCTGAAAAATTCAGAATGAGAATTATGAGATACAAGCTGCAAGTCTGCAAGTTTATCTAGGGTACGCACTCGGCCCATGCTCATTCTAAAGTCAGCTACCAAATGCAATCTCACTTTCATTCTTACACCTCCAGAATCTCTGGCGTGTCTGATCATTTCAACGCCTTAAGACAGGGATTCTTCAAAGCATGCGGCTCACAAGAGCAGACATGCAGGAAAAGCCTATCGCTGCGGTTCTGGGCCTGTGGCAGAGAGCTGGTGTGTGGGGGTGCATCCGTGTCCACAAAAACACATTTGAGATGCAGCACACGCGGAGTTATCCAGTGTTTACATAAATACACCTTGAACATAAATACATGGAAGTACAAATCATTAAACTGTAGTGCAAACATCCAGGGTATGGAAGCTGGAAGCTCACCGAAGTGCAGCCACTTAACCTGTAACCTACTAATGAATGAATACAAAACACTGATCTACATCACATTACATATGTACACACACACACACACACACACACACACACACACACACACACACGCGCACAATATTGTATACATTCCAAAGAATGCATGCAGCTGCAAAGATGTGCAAATGCACACACTCACAGCTCATCTAGTCCCTGTACAGAAGTACTGCCAATAGAATAGGAGGAACTGTGGAACTGTGTTCTCTGGAATGACGGTTCTCCATTCAATACTCAGGATAAATATGCATCCCATTACATGAAGGATGAAACATGGAACTACAACAGTTGCACAAATGTTTAGTCCAACCTATTTCGTGAAATTTAGCAGTAAATATTCAAGGCTACCCGTCGTACAAGGCTGACGTTGGCTTCATATACAAATTTCCGTTCCACCTTAAATGGTGCTGCGGTATTGGAAACGTACTAGCATCAGTATGAAGCCGCTGCACCATTTAAGGTGGAATGTCATTTTCGTGTTCAGATTTCATTGGCTGTTGACGAGACCTGTTCAGACTGAATTGTATGCACTACTAGTGTAAACTGTCGCGCTACTCAAACTGTCGACTCCAACTGACGGAAAAATCTACAGACTACAGCCAACCAGCACAGGCTTGACCAGACTGACCATCTGAGCTGAGCTGAACTAAAGGTAGCGTAACCACCGACTTAACACCCACCAACAGATTCCTGCACTTAATCATTCTCCAAGCTGTAAGAAAGCAAACAGTTGTGCTGGGCAGGAGGTCAGTGGGGTAAAAATAACAAAACACCAATTACAATGAGAGCAACCACCAGGACGTCGTTGTATCTCCAAGTCAACAGACACTTTGCTATTGAGAAAAAAAAGCCAGCACCTCATCCTAGCCTGACCTGACCTGAGCAATGGTGGTGGCGAGTGCACTCCGTTAATAAACAACCCGCCTCCATTAACGGAAACGTTCATGCTTAACCAGAGGCACTGGACTAAAACAGCAGCGTGGAGAGAGTGACCCTGCATGCTGCCTCAGTAACTGAAGCGCAGCTGAAAGGCCCGTCGGGGTCAGATTTGCTTTAGGTCGCTCCAGCACACGTGCTAATGATGGGGCTTTTTGCCTCCAAAGTGCGGCACTTTTAGAGGGAGAATGAGGAGGCGGGGCAAACCGCACACATGTGCGAGCTGTTAGTGGGTTGTCTCATTAAGCGCAGACATGACCAGAATCCCTCAACCTGCTAGAACGTCAGCTCAACATGAGGAGAACTGGACTCTACCATCAGATTCATGCAAATGAAAGAAATGCTGTCATGTCAGACACCTCGGCGTAGATTTTTGCAGAGGTTTCTAATGGTGTCCTACTATAACCCAGGGTGGAGTGTTGATAGCATGTCAAACAGCATCCCATACATTTTGAATTGAGGACCGGTCAGACACCAAGGTGTCACCACACAAAGTTTCCTTGGTCATCTCCCCCAAGACAAAAGCGGGACTCATCACTCTAACTCCACTTTAGTCTTTGTCTCTCTGTTGGTGTGGTGTTAAGGGCAGTCGTTGTTACGGTCTGCGTACATGTAGTCTTGCATCATGTAACCATCTGCCCATGGTGCACTAGCAGGACGACTTATGGAGGGCATCACTGCTCGCTGAATGCCTGCGAATGTGGCTGTTGAACAAACCGTTGATTCTCCCTCTTGTGAAGGTCTCCCAGATCCTTCATGTCGCACACCACCAACATCATAATATTGGCACAACAGGTATGGCGTTCAATACATTGCTAAAACACTTGGCTTCCCAGAGCCTTAAAATGTGACCATCAATCCATTCCAACTGCTAGAACTGCTTTCAACCTCTTCTCTGAAGGACACGTCACTCGCAAAAGATGCTACCAACACAAGAGCACAAGTCGGAATCAAAGCAGCCGGACCTTATGTAGCCAGTCTGGTACATCGATAAGACCCGTCTTTGCAAACGTCACATGCACTGCTGATGAAACCTTAATTATTTGCACATTTTACTACATCATAACCTGTTGGTTGATTCCTTCTGAGTGCACAATTCTTTTACTAAAAACAATTAACTGATTAAAACGTACACTCTTGTACAAACTGAAACCTCAGTGACTGGAAACAGAATCTGAACAGCAGGCCAGGAGGCCGTTGCATCAGTTTAGCATCAAAAAAAAAAAACACTGAAGTACTTCTTTAAGACTTCACCCATAACCACACACTGTGATTAATAAACTAAAGCACACGCCGACACCTTCGTGACCTGATTATGCAGCGTTTGTCAAAAAACGAGGTGTTTTAACAGGTTTAAAAATATCGTTCTCAAGTTAATTCATGGCAGCGGTGTAGTCTTCTGTTTTCCATTTGCCTCGCAAAGAGTGCAATGAAGAATTGAGAAGTGCAATAAAAAAAAAAACCCTCCTTCTAATGCACGCCAGGGCAAAGGTGTGTGCCTTGTGCTTCAATACTTCAAAGTGATCCAAACATTTTTGTGTAGGCGTGAAATCCATCATTTTCTCCCATGGGGCAAGAAGAGTGGGGATAAAACGGGCCTTTCTGTGGCAAGTGCGTACTTGAGTACATAGTTGTGGAGGTGTAAGTGGGCATGTTTAGATAGGGGAGGAGGAAGCACGGTGACTGGAGAGTGTCCAAGTGGACACGGCAAGGTTTCGGGTCTACATGTAAGCCCACCTCCACACTCCGAGCACGTGCGCTATGCAAGAAGACAACGTCTTGCGCAACATGAGCGCAGTCAGTCAACACCTGCTTTGGAAAGCAATTAACACTCGGCAAAACTGCACGTCCTAATCATGGTATGTTTCTGCAATGACGTCACGTCGTTGCTGTTTTTAAACACCGGGCAACGTTCCTTGCATTTGAAGACATCGACCCGTTTAAACTTATGAAAGACGTACTTCACGGGAAATCCGATGTAACGAGCGCGAAGTGGAAGCTCGATTGTGGCATGTCATCCGTCACCTTCCTCGAAACACTGAGTGTCATGAAAGCTGTCCAGGTGAGCCTTGATGGAGGGAAGCAGCTGCAAGTTCATACAGAGCCGATACGTAATCGGGCCCAGGGTGCGGCGCTGACAAGACAAGCCCAGAAAGCGCAAGTGTTGCAGAGGCCGTCATCCAGCTTCATGCTCTTACAGGAACAGCATGATCTAAACGAGAGGCCTCGAGGCTGAGTGGAACACCGTTTTAAAGAGCTATAAGCGCCTTGTATGTTTGTGTGTACACACACACACACACACACACACACACACACACACACAGACAAGTCGAACCTCAGGTCTACTGCTGTCCTCTGTAATTAATGCCTTAAGATCCCGCAGCATCATCAAACAATGGCTGTGTCAAACAAGCAATGCCTTTAGGCCTCTTCAACCTCGTACCCTTCACTCAGAATCTGAAAAAGCACTACTGTACTAACCGTGCACCAGTGACAGGTTCACCATCATCAAAGTCTCCTCCTATCTGGCTGGATTGCTGGGCTGTTTAATGACAAGAAACTAGTGAAATGATACATATCCCAATACCGGCATTACAATTCAATATATTGAATTGAAGTGATTCTTATCGTAAGTCGATATATTGTGATTTTCAGACAATTTTTAGGAAAACTATCAATATAAAAACATAATATACATAAAATCTGAGTAAAAGAAATGATGTTTTTTTTTTCATTAAAGATGCACTGGAATCACACACAAATAAAAAAGGTCTAAACGATATCACCTCAGGATATATTGCACTTTGATTATATCCCAATTATATCTTGATATATCACCCAGCCCTTTGACGTGTTACCAGCATTGTTTAATCTCAGGTCACAGCAAGTGCGCTGGCTGCTACAAGCTGGTTAAAAGCCAACATAAGTACTGCACTTCATTTTCATTTGGTTCATATAAAAAGAGGGGTTTTGTCCTTTAACCCTTTATTTTTGAGATTTGAAAATTTGACTTTAATATTTGTGTATGTTGACCTGAACTGGATTTGGTTTTAAGAATGGGAAATCATAAACAAACAAAATAAAAATGCAATCAGCGGTCAGGGTTTAAACACAACACAAAATATATCACTATAAGTTTTACTCTCTGCACGTAAACTATAAAAAAATCTATCCTGTTTTTGATCATCAATACAATATCGCTAACATATCACAATACTTTGATATATCGATATTTTCTCACACCCCTATGCTTTATACTGGTTGCTTGTTTCATAATACAATACAGTGTCATAAGCCCTTACAGATGTTGCAATATTTATTCCAAAAAGCTCAATCAGTAGCAGATTTAAAAACGTCTCTCCATTAAGTAGTACTGTGATTTTTACTCAAATATTTTGCTGCATTCAATTCAAGTGTTTTTTAAGCACAAACAATATCCACAATATTCTCAAGCATATCCTAAAATTTATCACAATACAATAAAAACAAAAATGTGTAATATTTATAATATATTATAAAATAATATATAATATTGTGAATGTTGTGAATATTGTGATTTTTTTTAAATTCATTATTTATTTCAGATAATGTCATTAGTTTTATATTCATTAATATTTGTATGTTTAATTCTTAATTTCATTCTTTATCATTAGAATTAAATATTAAATATTCAATTCACTTTTCCACAATATTCTAATTTTCTAGACGTACTAGTGCACCACCAGAAACAGTTGTGTTAACAGGGTTGTCATCTAGTCAGACATTTTATCATAACTGTCACTTTAAGCAGACAAATTATATTAACACTAATAAAAAGCCTGCAAAGCATCTAGGAGTCCAGAGCTCGAGGGACGTGGAAATGTGGGAGAGGCTTTAAATAGCCCCGCAAATGTCATGTTAGCCAACACAGAATGAAACAACAAAAGTGGGCCTTCACTCCAGCACCACTCAGAAGGTGTGAACAGTTGAGTTGAATCAAAGAAAACAAAACCTTAGTTGATGAAATCAGACACCGTATGCCAAATTCCAGCGCCGACAGGCCTGGAGCAGAGTTTCCCAATGTCCTGGCATCACTGCCTGCTCAGCATCGTAATTTAGCCAAGCAACACGGCATTCCGGATTTTTTTTTCCACTTGTTTATGTCACACAAATATTTGAAATGCTGAGCTGCTAGGTTTGCACTTTTCCTCTGACGTGACTGAACTTGACTGAATAACTCGAGAAAAGATTGTACAGATGGCTGTTTCCAGTAAAACACTGAATAAAGAGCAAATGACTGCATGAAGATGAAGTCTGGAAAAATTGCTCTGCATTGCATTCATTCAGAGAGTTAGTGCAGGTTCAATATGTTCAATTCACTTCATTACACACCATCAAACAATCCCTTCCACAGGCTGGAATAAAAAAATAAAGCACTGGTTAGAATATGAATTACAGTGAAGTATAATAATGAAATAATCAAACCCTCTCCATACATTATACTGGAAAACTGTTTTTTTTTAAGGCTGGTTGTGAAGAGTTCACATCTTCAAGCATCAAAGTCTGGAAAACAGAAAAATAATCAAATAATCTAATATGGATGTCGGAATATTTCGCACCCCAGTCTGACTTCAGTCCTTTAATGCTGAGTATCAACCAAAGCCAAACCAATCCGAACTAAAATCACTTCATTCTGGACTGAATATTTACAGGGGTTGGACAATGAAACTGAAACACCTGGTTTTAGATCACAGTAATTGATTAGTATGGTGTACTAGCGCCTCCTTTTGCGGCCAATACAGCGTCAGTTCATCTTGGGAATGACATTTTTTGGATACAACCGGGTTAACACCCGAACATCCCTTTCAGACAGCTTCCTCTTGTGTCCACAGTTAATCCTGTTGGATGTGGTTGGTCCTTCTTGGTGGTGCTGACATTACCCTGGATACCGTGGCTCTTGATACATCACAAAGACTTGCTGTCTTGGTCACAGATGCGCCAGCAAGACGTGCACCAACAATTTGTCCTCTTTTGAACTCTGGTATGTCCCCCATAATGTTGTGTTCATTGCAATATTTTGAGCAAAACTGTGCTCTTACCTGCTAATTGAACCTTCACACTCTGCTCTTACTGGTGCAATTAATGAAGATTGGCCACCAGGCTGCTCCAATTTAGCCATGAAACCTCCCACACTACAATGACAGCTGTTTCAGTTTCATTGTACAACCCTGTAGTTTAAAAGTGACTTTTCTTAAAATTACTGTTTAATATCTATCTTAACTGAGGATACATCAGAGAATACGTGATCAACAGAGGGCGCTGCACAGCGTCAGTAAATGCAAGTGAGAAGATGGTGGCACATATAGACTACCTGCGAGCGTTTGTGTTCTTACAGATGTTTGTTTTTCTCCAAAAAGTAAACATGGACCAAACATGGATCAATCTTTGGTGATGAGACGTAGAAGACTACACCGTGCGAGATGAATGGTCTGTCACTGCTCCTTGCTCCTGTGCAATTAGACACACCCACAGCGCTTCACACTCAAAAACCTACTAATCTTTGGCTCCTGCTGTGAACAAACTTTTCAGGTTTCAGCAGGTGTCCAGTTATGTTGCTGAAGCAGGACGTTGGGAGGTAGTTGCCTGGCACCCTCCCAGCTATGGCAGCGTTGTGTGATCCCACCCCACTAGACCTACTTAACATCCAAACCACACAGAAAGCAAAGACCACTTATACTTTCTCAGCCTCCTGAACGTGCAATACCTTGAGCAATGGTTCCCCCAGAGACGGCCTAATTCCTAAATTAGGAATTTCTTGCACCATTCTATTCTGCAGCCAAGATCCGAAACATTTTATATTCTTTTATTTTTTTCATTTTCCTTCACTTACTTGTTGTCAATAACAAACAAGCAATCCAGGAACTGACTGATCTGATCTCCAACACATTTACACACATTACCTTCAATTCCAGGGCATCTCCAGAGCACGGAGTCTTTGCTGAGGAACCCTGGCTTAAAACGTTCTTCTGAAGTCACGGCTCTTGTCACAGAGTGCTATGCTGCAGTGTGCACAGATGGCAGGGGCTCCTCATTTTCAGGGCCACTCAATAGGTCAGCAAGAAAAGCCCTTGGGGACCCTGGGAATCAGCAGCAACATGGATTACGATACAGATTATAGGGCCAGGGAGGGACGCTGAACCTTGAAATTAATGTGCTCTCCTGGACTTCCCTGCAATAAAGGCTCAGAAGTGAATGGCTATAGAGAGGGATTCCTTGTTCTTTTGGGTGCTTAAAGTCTAATTACCATCAGCTCCTAGTTTATAATGCTGTGACCCCGGCAGCTGTCAAGAATTCAATTGCTGTCATGCTGCCATTTACAATCAGGGGTCTTTTAATTCCCACCATGTGCTGTACAACTTCCCAGGATTTAAAGCCCTCGTCACACTCCGTCCCCACCAGGCAATCACACTCCACCCATATTACTAATGTGTATTCATGACGAGAGAGACGAGCGTGTGTGTGTGTGTGTGTGTGTGTGTGTGTGTGTGTGGCTGAAAAGTGCAGGTGGCAATTAAACCCCTGCAGAGATTACACACAAGAGAGCAGAGACGGAGGCAGACAACAGCTACTCCCAAGCAAAAGTAAGTTCCTGATTGGCTCGTAAATAAAAGCCACAGTCTGTCAGAGAAATGCATTCCCGTCCTACATCTGTGTCCTAAGTTTTGGCCTGGTGCTATGACGCACTGATGAATACATAAACAACAACATGAATGTAGTATAGAAAATGGACAAACACAGCATTTACCCATTTCAGTGAATAAAGGGCAGATATCTTAGCGCAGTAGCGCCCCCTATCCACACACCTCTTCTAAAGTACAATAAAAAAAGAGATCAACTATCATTAATTTAACTTCAGCGAATATCTGCTGATACCACACGATTCTGATCCCTGGTCTGTCACAATAATAACTATACTGACTTATTCTACACACATGGACATAACCACAATCATTTTTTGCTGACCTTGATGTTGCCCACTGCGTTCAAACATCATTAATGAGACAGTATTCAAATTTTCTGTCTATTTTCTGTTTTTGATACCATTTTTATATTCAAATTTCAAGTCTGAACACTGTCTGAAATCTGCAAAGTCTGAATAAAGTATGAAAATTCCGAAATGTGAAATGTATAAAAATTCCAAAGCCTGTCATCTCAACATTCGCATATTCTTAATAATTAAAAATGCATTGTTCTTTAAAAAAGAGATATTTGAATCATTTTGTAATGAACATGTTATAAACGTAATTTGATTAAAAAATAAATCCAGACCAGCGCACTGCAGATGTTTTATTTGAGCATAGGTTTACTGTGGTTGCTGCATCAGGGGTCTCAGGACAGACGAAAACAATGAGCACAGAACAACGGACAAATAAAGCGTAGTGGGGTCAAACCAGGTCAGAACCGGGCCTTAATGGCTGCAGGTTTTCATGAGGTTCAGTTGTTTCGCAACCCTGGTCCTGGAGGCACCCCTACCCTGCACATTGTAGAGCTTTTCCTGCTCCCATCCCACCTGATTCACCTAACCAGCTCATTAACAAGCTTTTCCGAGTCTATGAGGGGTGTGATAAAGCTAAAATGTGCAGGGCAGGGGTGCCTCCCGGACCAGGGTTAGAAAACACTTCTCACCTGATTCCACTTAATCAATCAGCCCATCTTCAAACAGCTGATCACATGAGCTTCCATTTGGCCTGTTTCTGACCCCTGCTTTAGAGGCTCGCTCCAGTCCACTGCCTGGTCTAGTTACTTCTAACTGGAAATCGCTGCTGGGAGCTGCCGGGAGCTGCTTTCTCCCCAATAAGACTGAATTCCACTGGATTCTAAATTCAGACCTGGTTGTTTACATACACCTACACTCTACAATCTGAAGAAAATCAAAATGACGAACGCTTCTCAAGCCTATGATGGTCAGCAGGGATGTTTTGTAAAGATGACCAGCTTTTCAACCCTCCTGACCATTAAAGCATCTTAACCAGCTTAAACCATCCAAAACCAGCTACCAGCTAAAGATGGTCTTCAGCTGGACTTTTCAGCAGGGTATCAACTACCCTAAGTTACCCAAAAATGCCCCTTCCATCCGTAATCCATCCATAATTTCATAAAACTGAAATATCGATGGATCAGATCTGATTTTCTCACTCTGAGCTTTGTAATACACTGACTTTAGAAACTTCCATCGGTTCTTAATTTGCTCTACAGTTGGTGTAAAAATCCACTGTCCTTCATTTGGTCAAATGCATTTCTGTACGGCTCATTATTGCACACTTTACGGCTGTATTCCATTCTGTGAACAGTTAAATCATGTCTTTTAAGGTTCACAAACAGACGCAAATGCACATATGCATAAAGAAATTAAACTTTCTGATTGGGAATGTAATCAGACAAAGGTGTTTACGTGGCTATTATTCTTCTTCTGTTTAAGGAATTATTTAAGTCATTCAGTCGGATAGAAATTGTAATCGGACTGGCCTTGATCGGACCCTATTCCAATGGAAGTGTGTACATGGACATATTCTATTCCAACTGAGCAACTTTCCACTCATTACACAAACAATGTCTCTCTCTCTCTCTCTCTCTCTCTCTCTCTCTCTCTCTCTCTCTCACACACACACGTCACCTCAGTTGCACACACAGGTTGATGGACTTCTCAGCACTTCTTCAGCATAAGCAGTGTACATCACTAAGGTAAACAACGAGACTGTAATTAATTACATCGAGTAGCAACCGCTGTAACCGAACCCACCCGCCATCAGACAAAGCCCACACTGAGTAAACAACCTGATGATGCTTCCTGACCGGGGCACACTCTGCTCACAGTCAGAGGGCAGTCAGGGGCACAGCGGAGTTAGAAGAGAGGTATCAAAAACAGCAGTAAACGTTAAGTCGAGGAGGCCTGGACGCTGCGAGGTCATTCACGGGAAAGGGCTTGTGTTTCCAGATGACAGAAGCACAGCTGAATGGAAGGATAGAATAGAGCTCAGCCTCTTTGTCTCCATCTGCTGTCTCTTCTCCAGCCTCCCCCCACCAGCCCCTCTCTCTATTTTGCCCCATCCCACAGGTGGAGATCCTCAAATTAGCACCCCGCCCCGCCTCCATTTACAGTCCAGTGTGAACTAGAAGGTTACGCCCCGGCCCAGCCCTTCCATAATCCTGCTCGTCAACAATGCACAAGCTCAATTATACGGGGACTTGATGGATGGAAAAACAAAGCTGATGAATCTATTGATGTGGCAGGATAATGCCTCTCGGCCCTCTTCCGAAGCCACTGGAAGGTTCTATTTAGAGGACGTTTTGATTGTGGCAGGGTTCTGCCTTAACTTGGGAAACGTTGCTGATCAGATCCCAGCCCATCTAAGGGAGACAACACTGTACTTCATAATACCACGAGTGATTTATGAAGCTTTTCAGAGCCCCAAACATCATTGTTCCCACGAACAATCCACAATCTCGCTACACAGGACGCAAATACAATGCCCTGAATGGCGGCCGAGGCAGCTCCGACACAGTGGGAAAATGTTCTCGGGTCCCAGTCGCCACCCAACTCTCACCATTATAGCTCATAGATCTCAGCCAGGCTAAGGAAGTGGTTTGAGGTTACCAGCAAACGAAGGCCGTACAATGTTGGGAACCAGACATGGCTTTTCTGCTCGCTGGCTCCCGTAAGACGGGTGGCAGAGACACTGCGCTACTGATGGCACGTTCTCACTGCAAATCTCCTGGGAGATCCGGAGTAATAACTAGGCCAGACGATGCCACAAAAGGATGCCTCTAATGATAAAATAGAACACACACAGCGTGCAAAAATAGACATGTGTCCGCACCAGACAGCGAGCCAGCGAGCGAGCGAGGGAACAAGGGAAGTGGCAGGGACTCTTCAACGCCTCCACAGACTGGCCTCCAAAACAATGAGGCAGAATTGTAAGTGTGCAGCTCACCTTTCCTTCCCCACAGCTGATGAGCAGAGGGTCAACAATGACCACACGCCCAACCACCGGAAGAGGTCAAAGGTCATCGTTTACCCAACTGGCCACCTGCCCATCTGCTCTCTCCAAGGCAACTTAACGAGGCTCTGTGGGACAGTTATACGAGCTTCCAAAAGATCATCCGTTTGGAGATGACTGTGTTCAGCGGAAGCCTCTTCTGAAGCACATCAATTTCGATTTTTTGATCGATCCTTCGAGTGGACAGTAGTTTAGGAAATCTTTATTCTGTATGGAAATAAACGTGGGAATGTCTTTTAGACCTTTTGAGTCCTGATCTAATATAAATATCTGTTATTGGTGATGAGGAAATTATATTTTAACATGTAAATTAAACTTTTAAACTATATCAAATGAGTCCAGAGGGCTCGATTACATAAATGGTTACTAAAATAAAGAGAGTCTACTTGTAGAATGGTGAAATGGACAAAAGGGGGAGCTCTAACATCTCTCCACAGCAGCCCGACTGACAGGGCTTCCTGCGGATGTGGCTGTAGGCACTTTGATATTATGTGTGTTGCAAGCCGATACATCGGCCAATGTCGATTATCCTAAAATGCCATTAATCGGCCCAATTAATTGGCTGACTGATTAATCGGTCGACCGCTACTCTGGTGTTTGGTTTTGGTTTCTGTAGGTTAGCAAGTGCACTAAAGAACTACGCAGCTACATCCAATCCTCACCTACTTGGTCTCTCTACACTTAACACTGATTCTGCCTCCCTGCCAGAATCAGACACCCTTTGAACGCATCACACTGCAGACTGAGCTTCAGATCACCCTTGGGTTTCTTTTCTTTCTACTGACCGCTACGGGTTCATCTACAGTTACAGTACAAACATGAATCACAAGTGTAATCGTGATCACTGTGAGACCAAACAGAGGAGCAGCACCATTCATTTACTTTAACCCACTTAAACTTCCTACATGTGATGTGACGTTGTGAACCAGCAGTGATGCAGTGTTACGCAGCTTGGAAAAGCTTGGAGAAGCCATCCACAATGAAGTCATGCCTTTTGCTGTTTTTGGATAATTTATGCTAAATAGAATAAATAAATAAACATAACATACATACAACTGACATACTAGACCTGCTGATGCACACACTGCTTCCTTGCTTGCTTTCTCTCTCTCTCTCTCTCTCTCTCTCTCTCTCTCTCTCTCTCTCTCTCCTTGTATGCAAAATGTATGCAAATGAGTTTAGCAGCAATCAATCAGAAGACAAAGATAAAACAAAACACTCCCCCTTAAACATTACAATCTCAGCTTTCTCTAAGTTACTCAAAATGTAATATATTAAGCATAAAATATTCTGTCCAAATGTACATTATGATTAGTTTCCACTTTTGGTGGAAAAAAGTGACCTCAAAATCATCTGGATCTGCATCCATAAGAAGCCTGTCCCTAATTGGTCTATATCCACAGACAGCCACTGGAAGATTGGGGGTTCGATTCCCTGAAGGGAAAGCACTCGACTCCTGAGCTGCTCCCAAGTACCGTGGACAAGGCTGCCCACCGCTCCAGGCAAGGGTGCTCACTGCCTATAGTACACTTGTCAACCACATGAGGGCGACACTGGCACAAGACACCAAACTCACAGATCTCTCTGCCCGTTCTGTGCCCGATCGTGCAAACTGGCCAAGTAACACAGATCAGAAAACCACCATTTTTACAAAGCAAACCAGTTAAGCAGCTTGTTTTGTGCAAGTTACTGATGTATGACCGCCGATTTTCCTGATTAGGTTACTGAGCCAAACACATCATGTAATGGCCACAGCGCTGCTCAAACACTGGTTTACAGCAGCTACTCAATCAACATTGCTTGGCCAATTTTGTTCATGATTGGTGTAAAATGAGCAGGGGGTACGGATGATTACAGCCTGTCATATTTACAGACAGTAGAGATCCATTTCAGCCACAGCCACGTTTTCAGCATGGATGTTTTTCACAGTCTGTAAAGACAACAGCAATCTCGATATTGGCAATACATGCAAAACCAAAGTTGAACAAAAATGCTTCTGTATGCTGTCATTTATAATCCTCAGAAGGAAATAAAATTGGAATCAGCCAGTCGTGTGATTAAAAAAATCGGAAATCAGAGTTGGCCAATAAAATTGCAATCGATGCATCTCAAAATAAAATAAACAAAATGATCTCAGGTTATTAGACACAGAGGGTCACTACGAAGCTGCCTGAATAGGACAGACTTACGCACTGGGCCAGCAAAGCAGCTTTCATGGGAAGTGCATACTGGTGCCTCTCACCTTCATCTTGCTCATTGGGCTTTAATGCATTCATCACCTCTGTTCTCTCTCCTGCACATCTGTCTCGTGCAAATCCAATTTCCTGTGCCTATTGAGCACACCCAGCGGCCTGGCGCTGGGCTGATGGCTGCCACACGTTTCCCATGGCCTCCTCACCCCTCTGCTCACTCCAGCCTGCTTGGCCCTATTGTTCCTCATCTGTTCTTCTCCACCCGATGCACACCGTCGTCCACCCACCAGCCCCTTGCCCTAATCCAGCAACTCCCCCTCTCTCTCCACAACATGTTTGCCTTTGATATTCGTCCTCCCTGGCTCAGAACCCTGTGGCTAAAACAGCAGGTGGGCAGCTGGAGCAGTTGACCGTGTTGGCTCAGCTGCTGGCTCGTGGGACACGAGAGACTTGCAGCTCTGCACGAGAACCATTCGGAGGGCTGAGTGTGGACCGAATTTCATTATCCGTCCAGTCAACTAATTAATTGAGGCTTAATCCACTGGAGGGCCTCAATGGGTGAGCATTTGATGATTGCAACACCTGAGATACAAACTGCCACACCACCCTTTAGTTGTGGTGGTTGGTGTGTGTGGGTTTGCCTGCATACACTGCTTTCTAGGAATCCTTTCACAAAATCAGGTAAGGCTTTTGGCACCAAACACTGACATTTGAGTCAGGACTACGGAATCATCAAGTCCTCCAAATGCACTGTAGGGATGCACCAATGGGAATAATGGACCACTGACAATATGTGGTATCAAATACATCACAGGAGAGAGGTTCGCCCTCATGCTGAACCTATCGAAGGTGTGCCAGGGAGGTGACCCAGATGACAAGCGAGCGAGGGAGTGAAGATGCGCAGGAAGGCACAGGGTTGGCAGCAGCAATCTCCCGGCACAGAGTGCCAGCAGAGACGTGTGGGTGGCACACTGCAATGACTCAGTGATGCAGCTGCTGCTGTTGCTGCAATAGCCAGGAGGAGGAGGAGATATGTAGATGCCACTTACTTTATGCAATGGCAAAACAGGGTTATGAAGGTCCAGCTATGCAGCATTTTTGTAACTTGCTTCAAGTCTTCAATATCAGTCTGGTATCTGATGCATTACTGGTTATTACCCCTCACTCCAAAATAACGATGGCAAACAATGGCAAAATAAATACCCACCCCGGCCTCTCAATACCCCGCTGTCCTCAGTGGGATCTTCTCACTGGCTCACTTACACCACATTAGAGATTGTTTAACCTGCACGGACTTCATTCTTTTCTTACACTCTCACATTCTCTCATAACTCATACTCGTCCAATCACTGCTCCCATTTGAGCTATAGATCTTTATTATTGCGTTTTCAACCCTTTTGTCCCATTCTCTTTGTTCTTTACACGCTTTATGTCTGTCCTATCTGGTGTCAACCAGCGGTGGATGGCTTTCTCATAAGAGGCTGGGACCTGGGTTTCTATAAAGGTGCATTGTGACAATGCCTTCATGGTAAAAAAAAAAAAAAAAAAAAAAAGTGCTTTATAAATAAAATGTGATTCATTGATTGGAAATAACGACCTAAAGACTGCTTTCCAAGGTGCTCAGGTGTTAAATAACTTCACAGATACCTTCTTTTTTCTAATTTTCCCTGCTTACACACACCTGGCTCAGAGCACAAGGGTCTCCAGGTCCCCTGCTTAATTACCAGACGAGTTTAATTAGAGCTCTTAAAGCGGAGACAAGCTCACATCTGCACTGCATGGGGTCTCCCGAGCTGTGATTACGATGAAAGACATCATGAAAGCATCCATGTGCTCATCAGCTGTAATATCCAAAGACAATTAGGACAATAGTACAAGGCTAAACGTTGGGGCAACCCACAAACGTCGTGTTTAACCCCTCAGACCCTGTATTTAAAGTCACACTTTGTCACTCGAACATGATGAACATGAACATTATAGGGCCAAAAATAGAGCCCTGTGGGACTCTAGACATTCCGCACAGTTCCCAAATCATTTCCAATAGCTTCTCCGTTACCGTTAGTGCAGACTGGAGCTCTCCTAATAAATTATGAAGTACAGAGTCGGTTCTTGCTCCCACAAGTCAGATTTCCGACTTGGAAAATCAGGACAGTCTCAGCAAGCATGTTCAGAATACGAGAAGTCTTCATGAAATCAGTTGTCCACTCACTACCGTCCAATGTCGATCTGCGGATATGCTTCCCTGGTGTTTTAGATGTGTTGTTATCACCAAATTCCCAAATTCCCAGCACTGGCATTAGTCTTCCGAAATAAATGGAATGCAGTACCATTCCAGTGACTCTACCAGAGCCCATTCCTACCTCGGACTTCTCAATGGTGGATATTTTACCTTCCCAGGGTATATCCAGGCTAGCTCACAAATTAGAACCGGGGTACCTGCTTCAACAACTGTCCCATCCCATCCCAGCTTTGCAATAAGTGGAATTTACAAATTATTTTAACCACCACTAAGTAGGAATGAGCCACAAGGGCTCTGTGAGACTTTGAGATTTGTAAATATCTCAACACTGATTGCCCCACGTCCAGTTTAGTAATGACCTCACTCTAGACTAACTGCATCCTCAGAGCGGGAAACATGTGAGCCAAGAGTGGTCAGAAAGTGACTTGTTCGTGCAACACGTGTAACCTTGACAACTTGCATTGTGACAGCGAGTGATAGTCCCATGAGCATCTGGTATGATTGCACCATGCATTCCACCCATACCAGAAGCAAGGAGCGGATGTGGATGACTAAGACATCTCGCCACGAACAATGGGCCACGCACTGGGGATTACCACGGTAACTTCAGCCAGCGGAAACCTTACTGCCCAGAGAAATGCATGGGCTGCCAAGCACAGATGCAGTGGAACAATCAGGGAGGAAACACCCACAGGTGCCCCCGAGAAAACAAAGGTCTTAATGCACGTCAAGACCACAGAGGGAAAAATGACGTTAACTCAGGAAACATCTATGGATTTGCTGAAATGTCCTTTCAGGGAATAAGAGAATAGGGCAAATTTAAAAAAATGAGCTCAGTATGACAAAGGCAACGAAGAAATGACCACAGATTTGGTTAGACGACAATAAGCCTCAACAGGAACTTCTACGAATAGTTCCAAAAATGAGATGTTTCAAATCAAATCAAAATTCGTACAGTGATTTCTTACAACTGATGTGACCGATCATCTTCATCAAAAATCAAAAATAAGAAGGTGATCAACTGCACATGAACAAAGGATAAAGACATAAACCCCCTGATGAGCCAAAGGGTGACGGTCTCAAGGAAGAACTCCCTCAGAGCTGGAGGAAGAAACCTTGAGAGGAACCAGTCTCACAAGGGGAAATCACTCCTCCTCTGGTCAAACTACTCGTACATAGCTGATGAGGGGACACTGGACCTCCACGTCTGCTGTAATGCTCAGGTGAACTGAAATAAGGATAGTTTGATGGTGGCCATAATAGTAACAGGAGCAGCTAATTAGGGTCTGTGTAAGAGTCCAGGGCAGGATGGGAAACTAGTCCAGGTCCAGTAGACGGAAGGTGGGCAGCCAATGTGAAGGCATGGCAGGGGAGCTCGGGGTCCATTATAGATGGGTGACGGGAGCCTGAGATCAGACGCTGACCCTTTAATGTCTGATATCAAAAGGCCTAAAGAAGGGCAGCTCACAACACTTCACTAGTCTGACTCGAGTAAAAGGATGTGAGGTCAAAAAATGGAAACATACAAGTAATAACAGAAAACTTTAAAACAGGAACAGGATGCTTTCTGAATGTGCAAGTGACTCCATAACCTTAACGGGGAATTTTTCCTAATTTTTTTTAATTTCAGCATGGGAACTTAATCTGCGTCATTCCTGGCACAGTGTCTCAAAAGAATAAGCTGTTACTCTTAACTGGCAGACATTTGCGAAACTCAGCCCAGACGGGACTTGAAAAGTGCCGTTCTGGAGAAACATTCACAAGTGAGAGACGACGACCGAGACTGAACGTTCTTAATGGAGCGGCCTACAGCAGGCAGCAACAGGACGTGATGCGGTGCTATGTTTTTGATGGATGCCTTGTTTCTATTCTTGATGCACTTCATCACTCATGTTCCACCTCAACACAACTTGGTAGAAAGAAATGAATCTGCCGGATTAAAGATTAAAGCTGTACAAAGATTTCCACCAAACAGAAAGCAATTTCTACAAGACCGGAGGCCTTGTTTGTTTATAAGCTACTAATATCACATTTATTATAGTCTACTACATTCTAAAACCCCTACCCAAACATATTTTTCCAGATTTCTCTTAAGCACTTCAAGTCCAGGAAATAACATTCCAGGGTTTAAAGGTAAAGCAGTAAACTGCCAGATTCCCGGTAGGTACTATATATACTGTGACCCTATTCAGGACCGAGCATATAAGATAACAGACTGAATGACTGATTTCAGTTGTCTTTATGAAAGTAGGGTTGAACAGACTGTTCCTGTCCTCTTTACTACAGTATTTAGACAGCATTACACATCTGGATTGTTCTCATAATTACGAGAAAATACACTTAACAACAGGGGTTGGACAATGAAACTGAAACACCTGTTATTGTAGTGTGGGAGGTTTCATGGCTAAATTGGAGCAGCCTGGTGGCCAATCTTCATTAATTGCTCATTCCACCAGTAAGAGCAGAGTGTGGAGGTTCAATTAAGATAAGAGCACAGTTTTGCTCAAAATATTGCAATGCACACAAAAAAAACAGAGTTCAAAAGAGGACAAATTGTTGGTGCACGTCTTGCTGGCGCATCTATGACCAAGACAGCAAGTCTTTGTGATGTATCAAGAGCCACGGTATCCAGGGTAATGTCAGCACCACCAAGAAGGACGAACCACATCCAACAGGATGAACTGTGGACGCAAGAGGAAGCTGTCTGAAAGGGATGTTCGGGTGCTAACCCGGATTGTTTCCAAAAAACGTCATTCCCAAGACGAATTGACGCTGTATTGGCCGCAAAAGGAGGCCCTAGTAAACCATACTAATACATTATTGTGGTCTAAAACCTGGTGTTTCAGTTTCATTGTTCAACCCCTACAAAGTCTTAAAGGTGAAGCTCTTTAGAGAAATGCTGAATAAAGCCAGAGTGAGGTGAGTACAGTTTACTACACCATCCAAAGACTGAAGAGGTCGGCTACAGGATCAGGTCTGACACTCAAATCCACAAAATTCTAAACTTGTGTTCTAAAACTTTTGACCGGTACAATACAAATGCAGAATATGAAGCTTAAGGGTTTACAGCACACAAAGATCACAGTTTGTTCGTTTTTAGACCCCCGTTTCGTAAAATGTAAAGTCTAAAATAAGAAAAGAATGACAATGTTACAGCTCAGTATTAACGTTGTGTGTAAAGTTGCTGATTTGTGTTGCCAGCTACACTCCAGGACTCCCCCTCAGTTCACATTACATATTGTTAAACGGTAGAACGAGCATCACAGGAAACACTCCATCGTTCGGTCAACCGGAGGAACAGGAGTCCTCCACGACCCCTTCACAGTGTCTCCATAGCCCACACCCACAGCTGCCCACCAGGAATTTTCCCAGTCCTCCTGCTGACCAATCCATCCCTGTTACTGGGTAATAACCAGTCAGTGCAAACAGAGGGGATTATTTCTGACATGAGTTCAGCAGCAGGGAGTTCACAGTGGAGCAAAGCTGGACTTTTACACAGGCACGTGCAAGAATCCCTGCTCCAGCAACTGCTCATCCTCAGTGCTCGCGTGACTTCTAATTGCGCTCCTCTTACGTTCCTCAATCTTCGTAAATATACATAGGCTACAGCGTACCATCCATCCGGGACTGTGCACAGCAAACTGTGACCGTTTCGGATAAATACACATATGTATGTCCCAGGTGTAGGTCTTTGCTTGTTTGAATTTTGGATGAAGCTGAAGCTCCACACAAGCACGAGTATCGCCTTTATTCATTAGACAGTTCGTAACCGTAGCACGCTCAGCTACCTCGTTTGGAGGTGGACGGTGTGGTCTCGCAGTTACGTATCTGCCAGCTGGGGAAGTGATACGGTTGATGCGGGCGGTGCTTTGCTGTCAGGACATGTCGAGATGCTTTGGTGTTCACACTACAACAACAACGTGGTCATGTGCGTCTCTGACCACCTCTTAAAGTCACCAGAGTGATCAGATTTTTAGTGCATCTTCAAGACACTTACACCGTTCACACCTGTATTTTGGGCAGTCCACTTATGATCGGATCACCAAAGTGAACGTGGCTTATGACACCATGTACAATCAGAACAGATCAGTGATCAATTCTTGATATGTTTCTGAATATGTAGGGCACTGATGACTGTTTTACTAATGGACCTTTTCTGCACTATTACCAACATTAAATATAAAGGAAATTATTTATTTTTCATGAAATTAAATGATGTTCATTAACATTTTTACACACACACACACACACTAGGGGGCAGTGAGCACACGTGCCCGGAGCAGTGGGCAGCCCTATCCATGAAGACTGGGAACAGCTGGGGAGTCAAGTGCTTTGATCAAGGGCACTTCAGTCACATCCTGCCAGTTCAGGGGATTGAACCAGCAACCTTCCAATCAAAAAACACCAGGCCATGGCCTCCCCCAACCATTATGCCATTGTGACCATCAAGAACCAGTCACGGGCTGGTTTTCTTCTAACTTTACCATCAAAAATAAGATGAAAGAAGATTTCATATCATTCTTCACGCGTGTGATTTAGACGCTGAGGTTTCACCTGAACCCAACAACCCCTTTGATAAAGATCTGAACTCCAGTGTTCCCAGTACAGTGACCCATTAAGCACAGGACCATTCAGGACTGCATTACAGGAGACTGGAGAGCTGCAGTTCCTGTGGGAGACCAGTCAGGGCCACTCTGATGGATCTGGACACGCATGGAGAAGGTTCTGGATCAGACCAGCAGCTCTCAGCACTGCAGGTCACCAGTGTCACCAGTGTAATCATGTGGGTGTGAAGCCCACTGCTGATAATGGGAGGGAGGAGCAGCAGCCCGCAGACAGGATGGTGGAGTCAGATGTGAGGATGGTGAGGATGGTGATGGTGGTAATGGTGATGATGGTGGTGATGGGGGAGGGGGAGGGGCCGAGTGGCGCGCGCTGATCTCGGACTCACCTGGCTGTAATGCACCGTCAGCGGTTTGAGGTAATCGGAGCTCGCGCACGGAACCACCTGGATGTTGTTAATCTGCTCCATCGTGTCTGAGAGCTGCGCGGCTCCGCCACCGCCGACCGAGCCGCCGTTTAGCCTACGGTGCAGGAGACGGGCTGGCTACGGAAGCCTGTGAGGGACACGAGCCGTTCGAGCAGCTGAGCTTCGGCAGGGAGACAGTAAACAAACGCTTTCCCGCGATCCAGCGCGCGCCACTTTCCAACACACTTCTCCCGCCAAATCCGCTCCCAACCTCACCTTCACCCCACACATACACACACACACACACATACACACACACACACACACACACACACACAGTAACTACAGTTACTGAGTAAAACCCGCCTCAGTGTGAGCTCTGTGAAGAGATCACTGAGATTGAATGTACAGTGTGTACATTTACTCATAATCTTAACCCAGTATGAATCAACAGTGTGTACATTTACTCATTATCTTAATCCAGTATGAATCTACAGTGTGTACATTTACTCATTATCTTAATCCAGTATGAATCTACAGTGTGTACATTTGTCATAATCTTAATCCAGTATGAATCTACACCGTAGATTTTAGTCATAATCTTAATCCAGTATGAATCTACTGTTTACATTTACTCATAATGTTAATCCAGTCTGAATCTACAGTCTGTATATTTACTCATAATATTTATCCAGTATGAATCTGCACTGTAGATGTTAGTCTACAGTACATCGTTTGTCATCATTTCAATCCAGTATGAATCTACAGTGTACATTTATTCATCTTAATCCAGTACAAATCTTCTGTTTAGTTTTATTCATAATTCTAATCCAACATGAATCTACAATATGTAGGTTTTAGTCATAATTCTAATCCATCATGAATCTACAGTGTGTAGTTTCAGTCATAATCTTAATCCAGTATGAATCTACTGTATGTAGTTTTAGTAATAATTTTAATACAGTATGAATATACAGTATAGAGTTTTTAGTCATCATCTTAATCCATCATGAATGTACAATATGTAGTTTTTAGTCATATTTTTAATCTAGTATGAATCTACAGTGAGTTGTTTCTAGTCTTAATAATAATCTGACAGATTTAGTCATAACTGTAAACTGGTTTGAATCTACAGTACATCATTTCTAGTCATCATTTTATTCCAGTTTGAATCTACAGTATGTAGTTTTTAGTCATAACTGTATTCCATTATGAATCTACAGTGTGTAGTTTTAGTCATAATCTTAATCCACCATGAATCTACAGTGTGTAGTTTTTAGTCATAATATTAATCCATCATGAATCTACATGTGTAGTTTTTAGTCATAATTTTAATGACAGATTTAGTCATAATTATAGACTAGTATGAATCTACATTGCATAGTTTTTACCCATACTTTTAATCCAGTGTGAATACACAATGTGTAGTTTGAATCATAATTTTAATCCACTGTAAATATACAGTGTAGATTTGTACTTATTTGTAATCCAGAATAATATATATATATATATAATATTTTGTATATTTAGTACATTAGTACATCCAGTATAAATATTTAATACATTTATATTTAGTACTTTTATTTTTATTTTTAATCAAATATGAATCTACAGTGTGTAGTTTTAGTCATGATTTTAATACAGTGTGAATCTACAGTGTGTAGTTTGTAATTGTAATTTTAATCTGACAGATCTAGTCAGATTTAGTCATAATTATAATCTAGTATGGCATTTCAGGTTAAATCAGCATACCACACTATTGCTGACGGATCAGATGTATAGAGGCAGGTCAAGAATCAATAACATTACGGTTCACTGTCTACTAATACGCACACTACACATTAAAATGATTACTCTCAGATGAGTCTGTACGATATTGGAAAAAAAGTATAAATAAATTATATCAAGGCTATATATTGTCTTGCTCAGTTACATATGTTATGGAAATAAGATGATCAAGCAAGTCTAATGAGACATTGTTGCATGTCCTTCAGTGTGACTATTGTACATGCTCACATTGTGATGATGATGCTGAAATGATATATTGTGCAGCCCTACTCTCAGATTATAGAACTTCACACTGTAGATTCATAGTGGATTGAAATGATGACTAACTACACTAGATTTGTACTGAATTAAAGTTATGACAAAAATACACACTGTAGATTCATACTGGATTACGATTATGATTAAAAACTACTCCCTGTAGATGGAATAAAATTCCAGCTACACAACTATGCATTTCAGAACTTTCAGTATCTTTGCCAGTGTCTGCAGAGCGGAGCAAGCAGATAGCTATAAGATAACAGGCCAGCTTTAACCTGCCTGTTTAGTTCAATTCATTTGAACTATTTTTGTGTTCCCAGTCAAAAATGACCAAAACATTACATGTGATTTTAAATACATAACAATAGATATATAATCACCTAAAGTTGATTAGGTTTTTGTAAATATTACATATTTTTGTTATTTATGGCCTGTAGGACTCTGACCTGAGCTCATAAAACTCGTTTTTGAGTAAAAAGCATAATTTTTAAATGATTGTGACAACAGATGAATTATATTGCGATATTTATCACAGACTAGTTTGTTCTACTGCAGTCATACTAACTAGAGAAGTGAAATTCTCAAAGAAAAGCAGAATGATTATGCAGCTTAAGTGGTTCCCACTTCCAGGCAGTTGCTTAGTGCTTGCTAGGCAGTTGCTATGGTGTCCCAGTTGGTTGCTTAGATGCTGAGAAGTAGTTGCTGTGGTACCCTATTTGGTTGGTTATGTGTGACTTGTGTATTTGTATCTGCACACACAAAAGATTCACACATTATGTTCCCAGTTCATTCCTAATATTCCCAAATCTCACAATAAGACACAAGAATCTGGAATTGTAACAGTGTCATCAGTATCTTTAAAACTGTGGACAAAATAATCTTCAAAGAAGAGTCTCATCTTGAGAAACTGCTTGATCCCCCTGCTTCCAGCCTGGATTCTCCTTCATCCAGTCCATAAATCCGCAGTACACACATGCACACGTGAATTGTACCCATCTGATGTATGATCATGTGTCTGAATACACTTATTGTAATATATTTAATCATGAAATTATATTTTATTATATTTTATACACTTATAGTATTCTCACCCGTTCTTTTTTTTATTATGTGATCACCAAGGGTGTCCTAAAGTAAAATTAAATTTACAACATTGAATGAAAATGATTTAAATATCTTTAGATATTTTAATGTTCACATGTCCTGTGTGGACAAGGTCAATGTAGCTCATGATAATCAGATTAAACAGACTTGCATTGTGTTAAAGAGAAAATTTAGACCAAATTAGACCAGCTCATAATAGGAGGGTTAACCCCCTGTCCTCTCTCCTCCTGTGTCTCTTCCCTGGAAAATAAACTGGACAACCTCAGACTAGAGCTAACCACATATCAGAATGGGCACTCAACTGAACTCCTAGAACTGAAACTGGAAATATGAGCTCTGTGCTCTAATAAATTCAAACTTTCAATTATGCTGGCTGTATTTCCTGCTAACAAATGGATTTCATCTGCTACAAAAAATGCATTTGTAAGCTGTCATTTCCCAAGAAGAGTGTCTGACTCTATAAGGTGGACAGACATTTACCTACGACACATTGTCTGACGATCATCTTCCAGAATAGGGTCACGGTTGATCCAGAGCCCAATGGAGTCGTTGGGCACAAGGCAGGAATACCCCCTGGACAGGGTGACACTCACACCTAGGGTCAGTTTTTCATGGCCAGTTCACCTAATATGCAACCCACAATCCCAGGCCCCTGGAGTTGCATGATGCATGCATCACCTGCGGCATCCACCCTAGGACACACTGATGACTTGAAACTTTGTCACTTGAGCAAGGGTGCCTAAACTTTTTCACAAGACTGTATGTGTAGCTGTCCACAGAATAAAAGTATTGAAGAAATTACATGAATTACCATTAAAAGCTCTGATTTGTATTGTGATACTGTGATTCTTGCATTAAAAATATAGTATTCTTGCCTTCACATACTGAAGAAGCCAACTCCATCCCGGGGGGAGTGCATGTGGTTTATGTGCAGGGATAAGCTGTGTGTCAGGGTGGCTCCAGCATTCTTATCTGACCATGCGCCTGAGCTAGTCTACATCAATCCCAGCTGAAGAAGCTTAGGCTTACTGAGGAATCTCTAATTCATTCAGCTCTGATAGTCTTTCTCTCTTTCTCAGTGCAGTTGAAATATATTGCTCGACAGTTCGTTTGAGGTTTACATGTTGTTAGCTCCTAGTTCTTCTATCCCACACATGCAGCTTGGATTTGTTGCAATGCAGCACACTGCAGCTTAATAGGTGAATAAATTCATTTAGCTGTCACGGCACACACCGAGACACTTTGTGGTCGGGTCCCTCAGAGGGAGAGCTGAAAATAGGCTTAAAATGGCCCAGTTTCTGCCAGGGAACTGTCAAGGTGGAGATGAAAATGAAAAAAATGGAATGCATTTGGTCCAGTGTTTTACCCAAATGAGAAAGTGAATGAAGTCCCTCTTATATGAGCTTCAGACAGAAAAGATGAGACCACCGATGAGGGCGACACACTCCTAAAATACACGCCTAAACGTAAACCCTTCTCAGCAGGGGGGCCTGTGACAGGTTACGAGCATGTCAGTTGATGGAGGATGGCTGACATGATTTTAGGAAGTGGGGCGACAGCTAATTGCTCTCTGAAGACGTTGCTCAGGGACCTTTTTGACTGTGGGGTCAAGGTCACAGACACTGGCAGCATTTAATTGGCCCATGATCCCCCAGGGTCACATGAGAAAATGCATGTAGTCCCTCTTCCTGACTCTGTGTATTCTCCCAAACCACAGCATTTCTGTTAAATAGATGAGTTTGGCTGTTAATCATAGATTTAAAGTAATTTATTCAAATAAAAAGTTCATTTTGCAAACAAATCAACAAATAATCACGTGATTGCTAATGTTATCATTATGTCTCTTTGTGTGTCTGAATTCTACTGTTCTACATTAAAGTATGTTGCTCAGTAAAATTACAGACAAATTTGATACCTGTTCTTGGGTCTGTTTGTTGACTGCAGTCCAAACCCCTCCGAAGTGGGTGTGGCCTAAGTATGAAGCAAATATATGATCTTCAGTTTCACACTGAATAGGTCCTTTAAGTGGCATTTCATTATGTCTTATGACAAGAATGGTGATGAAAACGTAAGCAGATACTATGAATATTTATTCATAATTTAATTTATCACATCATATTCATTATATTTTAAATATAACTGGTTGAATGTTGAGCCTGTCTGATTAGTAATTTAATTAAAGTCAAAATTAAATATAAAAAAATAGATTTTCATAAACTATAAACCACACTGATCTAAATCTATCTATCTATCTATCTATCTATCTATCTATCTATCTATCTATCTATCTATCTATCTATCTATATCTGATAGATAGATCTGATCTTCATGAACATTTGGGTCTGTCATTCATGCTCTTCTGTTTCTCAGTTTCTGGGAAATATTTAAATAATTATACACTGTTTAAAACAGATTGCAGAACAGAGCACTTTATATTCCCCACCTTGCTCCCTCAATCATGGCCAGGCACTCATCGTAACTTAGAGGATATTCTTTCCCACCCAAAGAATTTCCACCCATCCTCCAACTCCCCATTATTTTCTCAGTTGTAAAAAGTTCTTGTTTAATCCAGTTGATATCTTCTGAAGAGGTCTGAGTGAAAGTGGTTTGATAAGGGCAACAAGGAAATTAAGCTGGTCCAAACCCTGGGGTGTGCCACCTTCCCTCAAACTCATGGCTGACATAATCCTGCGTTGCCTCGCCTATAATAATACTAATCATTGAAGTCACAACACCAAGCAGTACAAGCTGGACCTGAAGGTGTTGAGAGGAGGGAAAGGTGTGTCACTGCCAGAACGCCTTGCTTTGGCGTTTGACGAAGGGGTGAAAAGGGATGATGTCACCCGCTCTGCAGCATGGCATTCCCTCCCAAATGTTCCCCAGGCCCCAATCTTCTTGAGCCAGTTTCCTCTTCAATGTTCAGTGACTCCCACCCTCTATACACGGCAGGATGTAACACTTTTGCTCGCTGATTTACATCTAAATAAACACTGCCAGACGAAACAATGTGCATCTGGAAAGGAACGATCTGGCCTTTCTTCTCCGTCGATTGATATTGGCCTGATTGGCCCAGGCTGCTTGCCCTGATAAGCAATATGGGAGGGGAGTGTTTGGCCCCAATATCTGGATAGTTCTGGAGATGGAGAAGAAGTTCTTCCAGAGGTCAGATGAGCTGTGGATAGGACAGCAGGACAAGGCCATGTGAGAGTGATTGAACAAGTTCACTAAGAGTTTTACTGCACCTGGTCATTAAATAAGATTGTATCAGAGTTAAATCATACAATCATGCCCCTACATATTTGAACAGTGACATATTTGCTTGTGTTTTTTTTCTTTACACCACCTCAATAGAGTTGAAAGAAAGAGTTTCAGCTTTAAAGCAACATTATGCAAGAATTAGCAATGCATACTCCTGAGCTCCCTCTATAGTTGGGAAGAATTCACATTGTTAGCCTCCACTAAAGGACATGCTGTACACATGCACTTCTGGACAAACTGAGAGATGCAGAACTAATATCTGAAGAGAAAAAACATGTGGACTGATATAGTAATATAAGTAATATTACAAGATTTTACATAAATAAGACTAATTAGGCTGTTCTTGTCAGTGCTGTCCTGCCTACTTCACCAGAGATACATAGTGCAGTTTCAGGTGTGCTGAGCCTACAGCATGAAAAAGTTTTCCTGCTGATAATTTGACCACCGTTGTCAGCTTCTTTTACTGAAATTTTCCATTTCACCTTAAATGGTGCAAAAGCTGTGGCGCAATAATATAATGGTGGCACTATTTCAAGGTGGAAAATCTGCTTATGCTGCAAAATAAGTGCATGAGAAAACTTTGAGGGTTTTGCTGATATCTTTAATATGATAACATGTTCCAGTAGTTTGACATACTTTTATTTTCCCCAAAATAGACAAGTATTCTTTCACATGCTACATATTGTTGTTTTCAGGAGATCCTAGGCTATTCAAATGGCCCAAATGGCTATTCTGCTTATAAAATCCGGTTGGAAATTAATCATCCTTTTTTCTTTTTTTGAGCTGATTAGATTGACAAGGATTTTTTTAAGCTCTTCAAAATACTTGGCAGTGGTCCAACAACTGGAATATTCTTAATTATTTTTGGTATTTGTGTATGTATCAGTGTTCCCCTTTCTTGGGACTTTAATTGTAAAAATTAAAAAATGTGTGAGCAAAGGAAGAGAGCAAACAGCCCCTCCCTTCTGACATCATCAGCCCACCCCCTCTCACTGATCAGTCAGAGTCTGCATGCAGGTTGATGTACATGTAGATGAGGACAGAGCAGTAAACATGCACTGGAGTGAGTTTAATCAGTTTTCTGAGCTGGATTACTCTGATAATTCATTCAATAATATTATAAACATGGTTTGATAGGGTCAGTCTTGCAGTTTGTTAAGTGTCAAGTCTGTCGGTTACTCTAATTGTGAGATATGAAGCCTAGAAAATGGCATGCATCTGCAGTTGTATCTGATCTTGGGTTCTTAAAGTGTTCTTGGAGATGGAGCCTCAGGTAAGATGCACTACAATGGTCTAATATGATTATAAAGATCATGTAAATTAGTTCTCTTAAATATTGATGGGTGCAATTCTTTCTTTCCAAAATATTCATAGGGACATGTTCCAACTGTCCATATGCAAATCTACACCCCAGTTTCACAATGGGTAAAATGACCAACAGGGTCTAAAACAGGGTCATGTACAAGGACACTGAGGACAGATTGAGTAGTATGCTAAGGGTGCTGAGTGTATGTGTATTCATTGTGGTATTGATATGATAAACATCATTGTTCAAGAATAATGCACAGAATGTTGTTGTGTTCAGGCTGTTTGCAACAGTCTGTGGTTTAAACCTCTATGGCTTGCCATTATTGAATTACTGTGCATGTGTTATTGTATCAGTGTATGTAAAAGAATGTGATTTTGTGTACTTGTGCTTTTGAAAGTGGCAGCATCTATTACACTGGCAGAAACATTGTGTACTTCTTAAAGGAAAACGAATATAGACAGCTTATCTTTCTTTGCCCAGTCAGCCCAGAAGGACCCCCTGTATCTTATCTGACCATCTTTCAGGCTATGGGACTCCAGCAGAGTGCTAAGCTCAGGCTCCTGTGAGTGGCCCAAGGCGATACTGTCCATCTACCAATCCTATCACTCCAAATTAGCCTCAGCAGCACTACAACACAATCCAGACCTCATGCAGGATTTTCCACATTCCAGGGTCATCAAAACACTCCCCATCTTTTTCTACAGTTCTGACTTTTTCACAGCTGTCCTCTCATTGTGAGCTTATCAACCAGGGTCAAGCAGGGATTTGGCCATGGTCATGGATAAGAGAGGGCAGGCCTCTGGGAATGCACTTAACTGAGGTGCCTGCTGCGTTTCTGTTAGCGCTCCCAGGGTGTCCTGCCTGACACAATGTCCACGTCAGGCCAAGGTCCCGACGGCCAGTCGCCATGCCAAGATGTCAGCAGACAGGATAGAAATATCCCACCACTGTCAGCACGCACATTTCAAACTACCTTCTTTAAGCTTGATGTTTGACTTAATCAATCAACCAAAAATTTCACAGACATGGTTTTCCTCAAATTCCTGCTGGAATAAAAGGATTTTCAGGCTGGTATCAGCAGGTTTATGCTGGTCTGTTGCCAGGCTGATGTTGGTTTAGTTGGTTATCCCACATGGGTCATGCTGATTGACCAGCATACCAGCATTCATTTCACAACATATGCTGGTTTTCCAGGACCAGTATATCAGCTTCAAGCATTTGAGTAGTTCCTCTGACATTGAGAAGATCTTCTTGGGGTCAGGGGAACTGCTTCCACTGCTGATGACCAGCATACTAGTGTTTCAAAGGCAATTTATACAGTTTTTCCTGGTGACCAGATGTGTTTAGCGATGTCCAAACTATATGCTGAGCCCATCACATTTCTGCAAACTTTATTGTTGGTTGAAAAATGGATGAATAGTAATCCATTATGTACTGTATCATAGCTTCAAAAAGTAATCTGAAGCCTGAATTGTTTACCTCTGTCAATTTTGCATACTCATTTACTGGGGAATTCCATTGATTTTTCAAAATCAACAACTGTCATGCGTCACAAATCCAGAAGGCCTGGTGTCATGGAGTGGGTTGCAATTTCGTACAATGCCAGATCCTCATTGGTTCACTCAAAGCACTTTGACAGCCAAATGTTACATTAATGAAGTCCTGTAACCAGTGGCCCTATGTTTTTTGAATGCACACTTTTCTACATACTGCTGCCATCTCAATGGTTCTCCTTGAAAACACAGATACTATGTCATGGCCAGTCACATCACCAGACCTATCCCTGATTGAAAATGTATGGGATGCTATCAGACACTCCACCTCACTCCAAAAACCCTGCAAAATAGTCTAAGCTGCATTGGATAGATTATTGCAGAACACCATTAGGAACCTCCATTCCAAGATGTCTGGCATGTTGCATTATGGTCACAGTTAAGAGAGACTACTTCTCTGTGAATAGCTCACAATTTATTACCCATATCAGTCTTTTGAAGCCATTTATTGTTCCTGGTAACATTTATCTTTATCTTCCTTCCAAATAATATTGCAATCTTTCTTCTGATTATTTCTTTTGATGAAGAATGTATATGGCTAGCCAATTTTTCTAAAATTCATATTAAATAATGGACCATGACCTCTCAAAGAGCAGTGCACTCTCAGAAAGCAATATTTGTGGTATAATGTTGACTTGGTTGCATCAAGATGGTACAGTTTCTCAGAATGTACAGTAAGTCAGGAGGTCTTTTTTGGGTGGGGGGTAGCAAAGGTTGTGGTGGCTCAAGTACGTGAAAGCATGTGGGCAGGTGTGGGGTGTGCAGCAGGGGGGCAGGATAAGAATGGCAATCGGCTGTCACATCAAACGAGGCCTCGGCCCTCCTCTGTTTCCAGGTAGGGCCTAAATAAAGGCAACCCGATCCATGGGGAACTCGCCTCTCCTGAATAGGCCTTCAAAGCAGAGGGCCTGCTGTCCGTCCAAGGCCTTTGTAATGGAAACCTCTGCTGTTATTTTGCCCCGCGCATTTTCAGGCCAGGCTATTATTGTTCACCCAGGCCCAGATGCGTTACCCAGACAAGAGCAGAAATTCCCACTTTTGGCTCTTTATTCCGTGTGAGAATGGCTGCCGCCCCACCCAGGGTCCATTCTGTCTGAAGGTACTGACGCCCATTCATCTTAGCAAGTCACAAAAAGATGGAAGATGGGACCTTGATGGAGCAACAGAAGAGGTTCACTCTTGAAAATAAAGATTCCTAAGTAGTCCCTGGCTTGGATGTTTGGTCCCATGATCCATTCTGCATGCCTGCACCGTGGGTTTAGGGATAGTATGCAGCATGGGTCTATATTTTTGGTGAAAGAGTGAGGCACCACTCAGAAGTCACAGCAGTCTGTGGGGATTAGAGGTCTGACAAGCTGAACTTTGATCTCTCTCTTTACTATTTGACAACTGCCCCCCTCATTCCCTTCTTTGAGCTGCTACCTTCAACCAAATGCCTTGAAACTTGTATCATGTAATTTCTGCATGAGGTTTTGCATGCAGACATGGCTAATCAGACTGCTGGGGCAAGCAAGTCTTGGCCCAGAAACACAGGGTTATGCTTCATGCTTTTTAGTATGTGCGTGTGTGTCTGTGTGTGTTTGTGCGATGGCTTGTGTCCTGCATCACCATGGGAATGCACGTTCCCCTGCTAATTACTCGCTTGAATGGGCCTACAGAGACACTGTTAATGACACGTAACCCAATCTCAAAAACCTGAGCCGCTCCATGGAGGGTGTAGCCTGTGTCCGTAAAAAGGGGTGTGGGGTGGGGGGTGACTCAGAGGAGGAAGAGGAGGTGGAGAAGGAGGGCTGGAGTGGAAAAGTGACCTGAGATAGAGACAGAGAAACATACAGAAGCAGCATTTGTGACACACTAAACCAACTGTTCTAGTATAGAGGCATGACAGAGGCATGTTAACCCTGTCTGTAATTCCAGAGGCCATTATGCCCCCCATTTAGGGTTGGAGAGGCTGCTTGCACAGTCATATAGAGGGGGTGCAGAGAAGTTCGGTATATGAAGGGAGGTTTTGGGACAATGACAGAGGGGCCTCGCTTGCAGCTGGGCTCATTAACTGCAGCCTAAGAATAATAATTACCGCTTTTGTGATGGCAGTGGTATGTTAATGACACACTTTGCCATAGTCACCTGACCAACTCTAGGAGAAGAGCTCTACACTGTCGGAGACATAAATGAGTCCATAGGGGTCCTTAATTTGTTGTATGGCACACAGAGGTGGCAATAAAAAGTGGTGAGTCAAAAGTGAGTGACCTATTTACAAAAATGCACTGCTCGTTATATGTTTGAAGGTACTAATTAGTGAATTGAGCTACATTAAGTTGCAGCCTTTGCAGACACAGGTGTTCAGCTGCACATTCACACATTCCTTCACAGAAGAGCACTGTCACTTAGACAGGATGCAACCAGTGGCCCTGTGTTTTTTTTGCACACTTTTCTACATACTGCTGCCATCTCAAGGGTTCTCCTTGAAAACACAGATACTATGCGATGAATATGCATGCACTGAAGCAGCCACACATCGGCCTAAGGTCACTATATCTAGTGCCAAACCTTAGCTAGGGGTGTACACTCCAATACCAATACAATACTACTATTAATGCTCTGGTGGCTGAATACAATCCAATTCCCTCTGCAATGTGTAATATTTAGTGTAAAGCCTTTTGTGACTTTAGATCCCTATTATTGCATTCACGTGTAGGTTAGTAGAAATGTGCTGTACAATGCTTTTATTGGTCTGACACATTGTTTAAAGTAGAAACAAACAGTACTCACTTCTTCCCATAGTGCTTGTTTACTGGCTGGTATTAGCAAATCAAGCATTACAGTCTGATTTTCTACAGTGAATGTATGGAAATTCCTGCAGAAATAGTAAGAATTACAGATTCTACACTGAAGTTATGTTTAGGGGTAGGTTGAGGTTTAGGGTTCAGTTTAATTTAGCTTCAATTTAAGTTACAACAATGTTGTAACAAAGTTTGATTTTTAAGGTTAAATTCCTGCAAAAACATGAATTACACATTCTACACTCGGGTTATGTTTAGGGGTCAGTGGAGGTTTAGGGTAAGGTTTAATTAAGTTTTAAGTTTATGATACAATAAGGTTAACTTACATAAAATAAACTTATATTACAAACAAAACGTGTGTGTTTAAGTGTGTAAACAGTCTGTGTGCTTTCTGAGCAGAAAACGATGGAATATTGCTACATACACCAGTGACCACCTTATGCACTAGCACAGTGATCAGAGGATCACAGGTTGGAATCCCAGGTCATGCTGCTTGCCATCAGCAGCCGGAGTATGAGAGAGCACGATTGGCCGTGTTCTCTCTGGGTGGGTAGATGCATCACAACTAGAGTGATGCTGGTCAGCCAAGGCGTCTGTTAGCCATTGTGTCTTGCACTTGGCTTGGCATTGGCTGCTGAAATGTCAGAAAGGAGGTGTTGGCTGGCTTCACAGTTCTCAGAGGTCTCAGAGAGTCCTAACGGGATTGGCTAATTGGCACTTGCTTTGTTAAATGTATTTAGGTCTGCTGGTATAATTGAACAAATTCATGCAATGGCAGGAGTGCAGCAGTACTGTGTTCATAATCTTAATTATTTTGCATCTTATTCATACATGTATCTTGAATGTTGTGCCTTGTGCATTGTGTGTTCGTCCAGTTCCACAGAGAGACCAAAGCATGTCCGGATTGTATATATTCATCAACAAAACAAGTGTGAAACAGGCACTGGGATAATCACAGGGAAACAGATCCACTGTTTTTCGCAGAGGGATTGCACTCATTATCAGTATGAAGGAACAGGTTCACACTCTGACTGATCTATCAGCTTTCATTTTCACCTTGAGCACAGGGAGAGCAAAAAAAAGCACCCTTCCTCTGAGCTATAAAAACATCTCCATAAGCTAAAAAAGGAGGAAGAGGACAAATCCATATGCAGTAGAGGGGGAAAGGGTGATGGTGTCAGATGTCATGCCAAAAAGACGTGCAAATTGAGAAGAACACAACGTTAGTTTGGCTTTTTTCATGTTGTGAAGATCATGGTGGGCATCACGTTGATTTGTATACACTTTAACTTGCAGAATATTCATTTCCTGTCATTTGTGTTTTGAGTTTTCTTTATTTGGGACTGGTGACTTTGAAACAACTGGTCATTAAGGTCATTCCGGTAAATGGCTGGTCAGCCCTGGCATAGTCATTTTCTGAGTCATGCACATGTGGCCTGTGTGCCCTCATGGTCCAGTGTGCTGAGGAGAATGCTAGTGTTATGATGAGGGAGGCCAGCTGCACACACACAGTTCTATAGAAAGACGCTGCCTAAGGTCCCTAAGCATCAGCCTATGGCTACCGTTCCCAATTCTAAACACTGGTGTGTTAAAGCAGGAAATGAAGAACTTACATATCATTACTGTCACACAAAAATCTTGCATCTCTATTTTTGCATTTTCTACTTTTTGACATAATGTGCATCTGACAGTTGTTCTTTACATCGTGTAACAATTCCACAAGGACCAGACCAATAGGAATGCTCCAAGGTGACCTGGAATAGACTCCTATTCCATTGACTTCCACTGTATGTTAAGGTTTTTTCCTGCTCCAGTTGCCAATTTTGACGTTTCAATCTTCCAATGTTAATCTGCAGGATCTCGCAGACATGTATACAGCATCCCAGAGTCTTACTAAAAGTCCAACATGATCCAAGGTGCACCAGAGAATTTGATTAGTCTAAGGTCTCCATGCACAACAGATTCAGGTCTGGGCATTGTGGTGTGTATAGTGTGTGCAGGAGGCGTGGCATTACCCACTGTGAATTCTCTGGACAATTACCAGTTACTTTCACACATGGGCTCACACTCTCACATTGTCTTCACTCTTAAAAGTAGAAGATCCTTGATGAATGTTTAGAGGTTCTTTAGTTTGAAACTGGAGGAACCGCTTAAGGTGCTTCATGGAACATTTAATAAAAGGAAGAAGGTTTCTTGAAGGTTCCTTGAAGCACCTTTATAGGTTCCTGCATGTTTTCAAGTTGAAGAACCTCCAAATGTTCCTCAAGGATCTTGTAATTGTAACAGTGATGCTCCTCATTTAGTTCTCTTCTGTAACATTCAGTGGATAATGCTTTTTCTGATACTCTCGTTCCTATGAGGGATAAGCGACCTCTATTGGCCAGTTAGATTAGTTTATTGTAAAATCAAGGTAGCAAAAATTTGTTACCCTAAATTGAAGGTATGACTCACAGACCACACACAAACACACACGCACGTACAAACACACGCTACCTCAGTGAACGTCTCTAAGCTAAGCAAGCTCACATCTGTATCCTTCTCAAAACTCCATAACCACAAATCAATCATTTGCACATAAAACAACAACAGCTCTAAATCCATCCAACCCTTCCCAAGAATATTCCCTCTGGTACAGAGCACAGAAACCTTTGTAAGATGCCAAGAGTGCAACAATCCACCACTCCGGACAGCCCTACTCGCAAGGCCATGATAAAAAGGCAAGGCAGCCAAGGTCTATTGTATAAAGTCGGCCCATTTGGACGTGCAGCGCTTTTAATTCCCCAGTTCTCCCATGGGTGCGTACAGTATGCCGGTGCTCGGACGGCCATAAATAAAAGCCAGGGGTTTTGGGTAACTCCCCTGGGGGGCTCCCTGTCTTCCTGTGCCACCCGCTTCAGAAGGGCAATATTATTCTGCCCCTGGGCCTGAAGAATGACTCCATTGTGCTGGAAGCAGAATGCGGCCTTCCTCCGGGCCCACTTTACTGCCGTCCGTTGCTTTATTTAAAACAGCGCTGCCATTATCTAAACCTTCACTGTACGCGCCCCTGCTGTCACCCGCCGGCATGCTTCACCAGTCCTGATAAGGGTGCCGCTCTAAGCAAACAGGGCCCAGTGCAGGGACCAGGGGCTGGCCAAAAGGGGTGTCACCCAAGATCAGGGTATTAAACAACGCTCAACAGGTTTGATCGTTTCCCATGGCGATAGTCAAAAAATTGTTGCCTCCATGTACTGGAAAAACGTCTGCCGTCGTCCTTTTCAAAATCAAGGGTGTCTGACAGTGGGCTAACGTTCTCCATTGTTGCATTGTTCAGTCTAATAGCCCAATAAAAGCAGTGTACTAGAGGGCCGGACACAATCATAATAAGAAAAAAATAAATATATAAACCAGACGCAATGGGTGTAACTTCTGTAAGTAGAACATTGGCTTTTTCAACAGCTACAATAAACGAATGTTAGTCACCCACTGTGTACGAACGTAATCAGATTTATTGTGAAGCAGCCTCATCCATGGCTGGTTTAGGAGTGTTGACTGGCTGTTTTTGTGCCCTGAGGACAGCATTCAAATCTTTTGTTAAGTCTTGGGTAAGTTCCCTTCACGTTGCCACACCTGTGTGTGCCCACGAGTCAGTAAGGGGTCAGATTGCCTGCCCATGCCTGTCCAACATTCTTCATACAATCAAGCCATAGCTCTGATAATCCCAAAAGGAATGACTTTGTAAAGGAGGGATCGACCTTAATCAAAGTCAAGTCCTACTTTTAGTTTCTGAGAAGCGTGCACACACTTGCACTGAGCATCCGTATGCTCAGAATGGGCTCTGAAGAAACCAAAGCTGCTTCCTCACATCAAGAAACAACAATGTTATGGCCGCTTCCAACACTGGTTACAATCATTTCTTTTGGAATGACCTTCAATCCACTGAGACCCTCTTTTGCCAGGAAATGTGGAGCCTGAGACCACATACACATTTGCAATGCAATGTTTTATGTGGTCTCAGTTTGAGCACACAAAAATGTTAATTCTTTGAAATTACTAATGAAGAATTTCTTAGCATGTCTTGATTTGCTTCAGTGACACCAAACTTATGAGCAGGCAATTTGTGGAAAAGCCTCATTAAAGTCATCTGCCCTGACGAACACAACTACCTACACCAAAGTTCTTGTTCTCCAAGCCACTGTAAATGCAGTAGTTAGTTTAAATGGAACGCATGTTTCAGAATCTAACTACAGCATCATTTAAGGTAGAACGGGAAAACTGAACAGCTTCATCTCACATTTGTAATGTCGGTGAGAGGATCATAGGTCATAAACATTAGCTAATGTAAATAGAGGTCTTACCTTTATCCATCACTAATTTCATGGGAACACTGTAAAAATTATTTCCAGTGTAACTGAAGATAAAAAGTATATTTCGTCCCAAATACATTACTGCTATACAAATGCCAATGTGGTTCTGAAGTTGCTAAATTAGATTAGGATTAGATTAGGTTTAGGTTATGTTTAATGTTAAGGTTAGGGTAAGCGTTAGTTTAACTTTAGGTCATAGTTAAAGTTAGAGTTAGGAAAGCATTAGGCTAGGCTTAGGTATCAATTTATCAATCTATTAGGCTAAATTTAGGTTATGGTATGGTTTTGGGTATGTTTAGATTACTTTTAGGTTGTGGTTAAGGTTAGGGTTTTAGCATATGGTAAGTTAAGGCTTATTTTAAGTTTAGTTTATGGTTAAAATATAAAATGTTTGGGTTCAAGTATTGAAAATTCCACATGATTCCTGCATTTATCCCTGAACATGAGCATGTTACACAAACAATGGTGTTATATGTGATTCATTTCAACTCACTTGTAAGACTCTCCAGACAGACAGTACTGCAGATACCACAGGGCAAGAGTCATCAGAGTTTGGTTGTAGAATCCAAAGGAAGTACATCCTAATGAAGGGGGATGGGAGACCACTTCCTGGATGAATAATTGTCTCCTTTAATGCATGAGCACCAAACACAAATATGATAAAATTCCAGGTAAACACGCAGGATGGGGCCAGATTGAGATAATGCCATTGTTTTTTGAGGAGGGGCAGCAAGGAGGCGTCTCAGTCACCTAGAAAAGCACAAGTAAGGGCGACCTGTGGGATGTGTTGTCTCATGCCTCCATGAGTGCAACAGGGAGGGAAAAGGGAATAAGAGAGGCAGATAGAGGCCATGGCGGACAGTTTACTTTGGAGCGGAACTCTTTTTCACTCTGGGGATTAGTGCTGAAAGAACTGACGGGGCCTAATCCTCCGGCACGTTCCGATCACCGAGCATTTTCACCTAACAAAGGTGCACCACGGCAACCTGAAATAATCATTAACAACCCCATCCGTCAATCACGGCCTAGCAAGCGGGAACAAGAGGGCATGCTGAAGATTAACACGCTGCTGAGGCCAGCTATTAACACAGATAAAAGCCCAATAGGGCTGGGAATGTGCCTTTTAAATGCAATGCACCTGAGATTTTTACTGTTCTGTATTACAAACGGAGGGCAATTCCAGTCTGACATCTGTCAGTGAACAATTTTCTTCATCAACTTGTTGTTCCAACAGCATAGCCCGGGAGAAATTGCTGTGCACTTCAAGCATCTGAACCATTTTCCCCTCGTCACTCTCTTCAGCCTTGAACATGTTATTGAATGCAAACAATGGAACGCCACACACACCGACTGGGGACTGAATGTTTGAGAGGAAACTCTACCAGATTCTATCAAACAGAACATTTAAGAATGTCTAAATGAGAGGTCATGACGCAACTCTAAAAAAGATCTTTAATAAGAGGTGTCATTTGAATTGTTCTGCAAACATCTACACCACGTCTACATGTGCCTCGGTCACAATATAACAACTGACCTTTACTGAAGGCTAAGGTTTGTAAGGTTGCATGATGACAGTGTATGTCCCAAGGTTTGCAGACTCCCCTTCTAACAAATACATTCAGCTACTTTAAGGTGTGCCTGCTGCTGTCACAGACGTGCAAATCCACACATAGCTTGTCTAGTCCCAGTACAAAAGTATTGCCAATAGATTAGGATTACGAGTATGAAACTATTGGCACCGTGCCTAATGTCCCGTGTGAGCTAGAGGGTTAGAGCTGTGGAGCAGTGGAACTATGTTGGAGGATGAGATAGAGTGGTCATCATCCAACATCCTCATCTGACTAATACTCTTGTAGCTGAATGCAATCAAATCCTCACAGTAGTGCTCCGGAATCTAGTATAAAGTCTTCGCTGGACATTTGAGACAATTACTCAAATGAAACAATGAAATCAATGAACAACTGTCCCAATACTTTTGTCCATGATGTACCTTTAAAAATGAGTCCTACTAAGCATGTCAATTATCAAAAAGGCTGATTTTTCAATTCTTCAATTACTCTTAAAATTGATGATTTATTGAACTTTTGCAGAGGTGTCGTGCTTGATGCACACTATGCTTCACAAAAGTCCTCTAGATGTTCCAACAAGTAAAAGTTCTTTTATCAATGTCACTCAAAACCGGCCAGTTGTCTCCATTCTTGCCATGTTTCACTTCACCTTCACGGGTTGTGTAGTGTAATGGGTAAGAACACCACCTTCCCTGTGGCAAACTAGAGGTGTGTTCCCATCACACCAGTCCATGTGAAGTGGACAACACAGGAAATATGGACATTTTAAGGTTCAAGGTTCGATTTATTTGTCATACACCGTACGACATGCAGTGAAAGGCTTTTAACAGAGATTCTAAACCATGGGATTGAAAACCTTTGGTTTGAATGGGAGAAGTGAGTACTGGTTTACAATCAGTCATCACGTCTTGGTGGTTGAACAGTTGAACATCACAAGAAGTACAACACAAACCTGTTATATGTCCATAAATTCACATTTCCCCCCATATTACATATGTCAATATGATGCATGGGTGCCGTTTTTTAGCTAATTACTAAAAAGGAGCAGCCAGAGATGTAATGAACACCCTGTCATTGCCCTGTCGTTAGGTGATGGCATTGGAGGGCATCCTGATTGAGAATTACCTGCAGGTACCTTAGCTGTCATGATTACCATGATTGCTATGTAGGCAATACAAGGGCACTGCTTAAGTTCCCTGTGGAATGAAATGCTTCGGGCTTATTCCCTGGTCTGGCGAGCCCGCCACACTAGTTATACCACTTAGGTTGGACTCCAAACTACATCCATCTGTGTGACATGATTCAAATGCAAAGTAATGTAAGCCACTTTGGTGCATAAGAGTGTCAGACAAATGCCATAAATAAACATTTCATGCCTTTCCCTGACAGCAATGCTATGCTATTCATACCAGATTTCAAAGAGCAGTGACTGCATCTACTGAATGCAATTGATTTGTAACAAATCCTAATTATCTTCACTACAGTGAAGTCAGCTTGTGCAGAAAATGAAGTCTTTAATTTCACTGAAAAATGCTTGGAGCTATAACAACCCCATGCCCAGTTTTATAGTTCAGTGGAACTGTAAATCATATTCAATGATAGCCTGTATGACCTGTCTTTAAGAAGCTGTCATGGACAGCTGCACTGAAGATCAATATTGCCTGCAGCTACAGTAAGCCACATGACATCACCCTGACTTTGAATATACTGAGACTACAGAGTTAAGCTCTGCTCTACCTGCCTCACAGCAGTCTAAAGAAGCCCCACAAGCATAACAGGTCACAATGAACGCACTTCCACGGTAAAATGATATCAATCTAAATAAAATGATAACAAATGTCAGTCTATTGAGTAAAGATAGTGGTTTTAGTCAACGCAAATAAATACACTCAACCAAACAATAGTGGAAATTGTGTGAATTGGATTGTTCATGAATCCAGTCCTTTGAGATGAGTAACTGATCATTGCCTGAGGAGACCAAAAATAATTTGAGTTAATGCTACCCAAGCACACCCATGGCGAGAGGCAATTGCTTAGCCTTTGGCTTACTTCTTCAGAAAGCAGAAGATCAGATGGGCCCGTTTGACAGCAGTCATAGTGTACCTGTATAAAGGCTACAGACCAGTGGTGTCCAGTCTTATCCGTAAAGGGTCAGTGTGGCTGCAGGTTTTCGATTCAACAAAGCAGGAGCTTAACTGAAGATTGAGGCCAACTGATTAAACAAGTTGAATCCGGTGTGCTTCAGCTTGTTTGGAATGAAAACCTGCAGCCACACTGGCCCTTGAAGTTTGGACACCCCTGCTATGGACTTTTCAACACCTAGTTCTTCTGATCTCTTTGCAAGCAGGTTTCTTTTTAAAGATACTTTCATCACATTAAATTTTTTTTAAGACAAAGGGTTTTTTTTTTACTAAATTTTATTGGAGTGAAGTTAAGAGCAAGGCACTTAACACCCCAGCTGCTCCCCGGGCACTGTGGATAGGACTGCCACACTGTGCATGTTTGCTCACTGACCCTTAGTGAGTGAGTGAGTGTGTGTGTGTGTGTGTGTTTCACTGCATGAGTGGGTTAAATGTGGAGGACTAATTCCCATGTGTACAAGTACACTGTGTCTATATGCACGCTTACATCATATTGAAACGTACATACTGTGGAATGAGGTTTGTGCCAATAAGCATTGAATTTAAACTGTATAAATGGAAATGATTCACTTTATAAGAATATTGTATATGAAGTTTCATTGAATATGAAGGTTTAATGAAATTGAAAACTCAACCTGCAGCTCCTGGCATTTCAGGGGTCAAATAAAGATGTCATAATGCACAACTTAAAGCTACTCTTCTAATCCTACAACACCTAATTATATAAACAAGGCTGTATCAGGGAAAGTACACAGTGGGACAGACCTGGGAACACAACTTGGAAAACGGTCAGTCCGCTTCTGTTTTACTGGCTTTGGATTTTCAACGTGGTATTCAAAATGAAGGCAGTAGCATCCAGATGAAAAAGTTCAACTGTATAGTCAGAAAGAGAGGGGTCATGTAAAGAGTTTCAGAGCTTCGCAGCAGTCAAATCTTCCTTATTGTATATGACGATAGCGCCTCCTGGCAGTGGGCCTGTGTAACCATGCACACATCTCCAGAAATGTTCCTTTTTGATGAGAATTTTGTTTATTAAAGAAAATACTTATGATTACGAGCAGATTCATTGTCATTTTCAAATAACCTCTGTGTGTTTATTAATATCACTGTAACGGTGGTTGTTGCACTACTGCTATCTGATAATGCACTGTTTGATTATATGAGAACTGGACTTAACATTTTTTAATATGCATTCTATTAGATCTAGATAAAGATGAGATTTTCTATTAGACTGGATAAAGAAAATTGCTGAATTGCTGAAGATGGCATAGTTTTGCATGTGAGAAAGTCTTGTTTTGTAAATATCATACCAGTACAGGTCAGACATTATACAAACCTAAAGATAGGTCAGTGACTAAACAAAGAGGCCTTGTTGTACATTTCCCACGTTTCTGTTCAGGAAGCCACGAGTGCTGCCGAACTACTGAACGCATGTGACTTTTATCTCCTGTTTAACCCATAACCCATATCCTCTGAATTCACTGCCACCGTTTGTGCACCATTGAATCAGGAAAGTGCATTTAAACAAACCCTTTTTAACACTGGCTTTTAAACATTACATTTGATCAGAAACGACACACACGTGCATGCATGATTACACATCTATACACACCAGGTGTTGTGGAAAGTCCAAAAGTACTGCTGTGAAAGTTCAAACCCCTCATCCAGTGGTCATCCAGTCTGGGGGCTTTAAAGCTCCCTATGAAAGAACAAGTCTGTTTATGGGATAAACAGGAAATTGTCCATCTCCACAGAAATGGGAAATGGACTAATAAGAGAAATTAGGTCAAAGAGATGAAATGGAGAGAGAGAGAGAGAGAGAGAGAGAGAGAGAGAGAGAGAGAGAGAGAAATCTAAAAGTTAATCCTAGCCTTAACCTCAACTCAAAACCTATTCCTAACCCTCATCCTGACCTTAATCATTTCATGTAAGCAGTTAATCTAATAAATGTATTCACAGCTGCTTCATCACTCGTTTGTTGTTGTGATGTTTGTGAAAGTCTTATGTTTATTTCCTACTTTATTTCCTACTTGGTCTCATCTTGGACTGGACCTCATTTGGAATCGGTCTCGTGGTGAGGTGGACTCGGAGACTGTAGTCTGTGTAAAAGTAGTTTGAGGAGGACGGGTCCCAACCATGTCAGCCTTTTTCTGTCTTTATCCCTTCTTTCATGTATTTATTGTCTATCGTTACTGAACATCAACAAAGCACTCAAACAGCATCAATCAGTTCTTTTGTCTAACAGTGAAAAACAAGCTTCTGTCGTTCTGGTTCAGTATCCAGTGAACAGTGAACACTTTTCATTTTGAAGTCAGACGTTAAACTTAATTGTGAATATTTTCACCTGCTTGCTTTATCATTTCTGCAGAAACTGGAGTTATACTCTACGGTTATATGAATCATCACGAATTTCTATGAAGGACTTAAGTTAAATTTGGGACTTAAGAAGATAAATTTGATCGTTTTTGTTTGAAGGCAAACTGAAAGAGTGTTTTCACATTTAATAATAAAAATGAATGAACTTTGATAAGTTTTAGGAGGGACACAGATTATGCACCATCATTTTGTTTGACTAAGACTATAATAAAAATCAAATAAAAATATATTTAAATAATATTTTACAACAATGGTCCTCAAACATTTTCAGTTGGAGACCCCCTTTGTGCATGGTAAGTGCCACTGGGGTCCCCCATACTGGGGTGAAAACCAAAAACCACATGGTTTACAAGTTTTACAAATTTTGAATTATCAGGCACCATTTTTTAAGATATGGCCAAAACAGATACTGATGAATGGACAGTCTCGGTTTTGGCTTTTCCTGGTCTTGACTCGGACTGATCTACTGAGAGTCTTAGTCTTGACTCGGACTCAACACATCCTGGTCTCGGTCTTAACTCTGATTCAGTTCAAGTGGTCTTGACAACAACACTAGTTGTTTCAAATCTAACAAAAAATAAAGATGTTAATATCAAAGTATTTATATCTGCAGCAGAATTCTGGTTGAAGTTATTGTATTTGTTTTCTCAGTGTAGAAGCATGGGAAAATGGAAACAACTCAGAGCAAGGACACAAAATGGAAAAGTAAATTAAGAAAAAAGAAAAGATGAAGAGTATAATGTTCATAAAGTAAAACCTCATAAAAAGGAAGAGGAACAACCACTAACTAATCAAACAAGGGTGTTGATACTGTATGTTGCTGCTGAGATTATGATGCGAACAATGCAGGGTGTAAATATAATATATTACTATGTTTATCTGGGTGTGAACACAAGGATGCATGTAACATATATGGCTACTTACACCAGACTGCCAGTAGCAAACATTGCAATGGATACTAAGGTGTAAACAGTGAACACCGTTACTTACACCTGGATGAAAATAACACATGCCTTAAAGGAAGCATTGGCCTAATCTGTGACTCATATAGCATAAAGCATATCTGGAGTCCAAGACAGCAGAGTAGATCTCACTCTCTGGGTAAAAAGTAGACAATGTTGATACAATGTTGCAGCAACACTGTCAATAAGTAGACAACATTGTGAGAAAGTAGACAATGTTGTGACAATGTTGCAGCAACACTGTTAGAATGTAGACAACGTTGTGACAATGTTGCAGCAACACTGTTAGAAAGTACACAACTTTGTGACAATGTTGCAGCAGTGGTGTTAGAAAGTACACAATGTTGTGACAATGTTGCAGCAGTGGTGTTAGAAAGTAGACAATGTTGTGACAATGTTGCAGCAACACTGTTAGAAAGTAGACAACTTTGTGACAATGTTGCAGCAGTGGTGTTAGAAAGTAGACAATGTTGTGACAATGTTGCAGCAGTGGTGTTAGAAAGTACACAATGTTGTGACAATGTTTGCAGCACTGTTAAGAAGAAGACAACGTTGTGACAATGTTGCAGCAGTGGTGTTAGAAAGTACACAATGTTGTGACAATGTTGCAGCAACACTGTTAGAAAGAAGACAACGTTGTGACAATGTTGCAGCAGTGGTGTTAGAAAGTACACAATGTTGTGACAGTGTTGCGCTTGGTGGTGAAAGTACACAATGTTGTGACAATGTTGCAGCAACTACTTTTAAGTAGACGTGTTGACAATGTTGCGCTTAACACTGTTAGAAAGTAGACAACATTGGCGGAACTTGAATGTTGCAGCAACACTGTTAAAAAGTAGACGGCATTGTGACAATGTTGTGATAAATGTGTGTAATGATCTTAGGAGAAAACAGGTGAGAAAATGCCATACAGAGGTGGTCCTGTGGAGGGCAGGGCGCACTGCTATAATCCACAACAGTCACTCTGTTTCCAGGCCAGCAGGAGGCGGTAATGATCCTCTCTGCGTTTCAGGAGAACAGCTCCAGAAGTTAGTGTAAACTGCTGCCTCCTGGGTTGCCAGATTCAGCGGTTTAGCTCCAACCTCCAAAGCAGATGGGAAGAACTGTCAATAGATCAACTTATATAAATATCTCGGTAGGAATTCAGAAAAGATCAAAAGAATTCAGAAAATATCGGGAATTCAGAAATGATCGAAATGGAAGAAAACATGTAAACCAACAAGCAGGGTGGAGGACAGAAAGAATAGGAGAGTAAAGAACAGAAACGAGTGAAATTCAGTTTTTATTCTTAATTATGTTTCTATTAGATGTTGTGATCGGAATTTGAAATGACTGTCAAAGATCAATATATTATAATATTAAAAAGATAATACTGTAAACAAAATACTTTAAAAGTATCGATTTTATTATAAAAACATAAACAGTAAGATGGATAAAAGATTTAAGGTGGTAGGATATTTAAGGTGGTATGGGTCTTATTAAATGTAGAGTTTGTTTTCTTCAGACTCTGTGAATCTTTGGGCTCCGGCTTCTGTGAGGCAGGTGTAGATACTGCACTTAGGGTGGATGTTTCTGCTGCACCTGGCAACTCGCTCTGTTGGGTGAATATCTTATGAGCTGGTGCACTGATTACTATCAGCTCTAATCAGTGAAAGTGCGAAGTCAGAGAACCAGCTGTAGGTGAAGACAGGACCTTTGTAACATTTCTCCAGATCTGCTGGCTCTACTTCTGCTCAACAATAGGTAGGTGGTACTAATGTTATGGCTGATTGCCATAGACACACACATACACATACACACTTTGATCTTACTTTACCCCCACCACACACACACACACACACACTTTGTTCTTACTTTACCCCCACACACACACACATTTTACTCTTACCCCCACACACACATGCTGTTTGCTACCCCCCACACACACACAACTCACACACTTTTCTCTTACTTTACCTGCACACACACTTTGCTCTTACTTTGCCCCCACACACACAAACATTTACTCTTACTTACCCCACACACACACTTTGTGCTTTACACACACACAAACACACACACACACACACACACACACACACACACACACACACACACACTTTGCTCTTACTTAACCCCCCCCCCACACACACACACTTTGCACTTGACCCCACACCATACACATATACACACACTTTACTCTTACTGGAATGATGGTGCTCCATCCAGTACTTTAGGAATGATTTGCTGATGTAAGATGAGACATGATGACATTCTTGTCATCGAGTGCAATCAAATCCTCACACAAATTCTCCAGAATCTAGTAGAAAGTCATCCTTAGAAAATCGAGACAGTAATTCCAATAAAAGTGGGATAAAGCCTTTTTTATGTTCCCTTGAATTCTGGAGAATCCGTGTCCCAATACATTTATCTAAAGTGCAAACCAGTTTGATTTCTGATCACCTCTCTGATCTTTTAAAGGACCAATGGAGTTTCCAAAGCTGCCTCCTCACGATGGATCAGTTTTGTCTGTGGTGGACATGCATACTGGAGGAGAACCTTTACGTATCATCATGAGCGGTTATCCAGACGTGACTGGGGACACTGTCCTTGCCAAACGGCGTTACGCAAGAGAACATCTCGACCACCTTCGGAAAGTACTGATGTTTGAGCCCCGTGGTCACTATGATATGTACGGAGCCTTACTGGTCCAAAGTGATATCGTAGAAGCTGACATCGGGGTTCTGTTTATGCACAATGAGGGCTACAGCACTATGTGTGGCCATGCTGTTATTGCACTGGGGCGCTTTGCTGTGGACTATGGGCTGGTTAAGACCCCTACTTCACCGGAGACCCAAATAAATATACAATGTCCATGTGGTTTGGTGAAGGCTTTTGTCCAGTATTCCGATGGCAAAACGGGAGCTGTGAGATTCCATAGTGTTCCTGCATTTGTTTTGGCCACAGGTGAATACAACCCCTGCCAGCCTACATTCTCTTGTCTCATTCACTCACACACACACACACACACACACACACACACACACACACACACACACACACACACACAGACACAGACACAATGTCATTGTTATTCTCTTTCATCCTTACAGATGTGAAAGTAACTGTACCTGAATATGGTGAAATCACAGTAGACATAAGCTATGGAGGAGCTCTCTATGCTTTTGTTGATGCAGAACGATTTGGAATGGATGTCAATAAATCCAGAACCAGAGACTTGGTGGATGTGGCCACTGCTGTGACTAATGCAGTCAAATCTCAGGTAGAGGCACAGTTGCATGAGCGACCATTCCTGCAGAAAGATCATCAGTAAAAATGTGCTTTAGTTCACCTGGATCCCAAGTATTCCTTCTGAATGATCACTATTCTATTTAACAGGTGAAGTTGCATCATCCTGTTAGTGATGATCTAGCTTTCCTTTACGGCACTATCCTCACCGATGGCCAAGATGCCTTCTCTGATGAGCCCACCGCCAATATCTGTGTATTTGCTGATGCTCAGGTGAGACGTGCTGTTACTGTTGGTGCTATTATCTCAATATTTACCCCTGACCACACACAAAGTGCATGACAAGCCTGAAAGACATCACAACAGTCACAACAGTCGAGTGCTCTTAAACTCAAATATTAACAAATGGACAATAAATCAAACAAAATTGCACTCAACAAACACACTCCTCTGTTTCTTCTTCATCTGTTTTTTGTATTGACATGTATTTTTATATATTTTACAAGAAAGCATTGCATGAAATAAATGGCAATAAATGAAAAATAAATCATAAATCAAATAAACTGCAGACTTATTATATCAGTTAGTTGGCAGCCACAGTCTCTCTGGGTGGGTAGTTGGCACTCTTTGCCCACGTCACACCAAGTGCAGTGCTGGCCTGCACAAATACCTGTACAGCACAGGCGTCTGTGAACTGTTGTATCGGAGCTGAGGACATGGTTCTTTCCTTTGAGCATGCTGGCAATGATGCAATAGCAGAAGTTCTAAAAGGTGGTGGATGTCTTCACATGTTCCCAGGAGAAGCATCATATAATTGAAATTTTTTGCTCAAGTTTTTATTTATTTGTCTTCATACTTCTCTATCCATTGTAAACATCTCTTCACTTTCCACTGCAATGTTCTTATCTGTGCCAGTCTATGTTTTTGTGTTCGTAGGTGGACAGGAGCCCCACTGGGTCAGGTGTGACGGCCCGCATTGCTCTGCAGTTCCACAAAGGTCTGATCCAGCTGCACCAAACCAGGAGCTTTAAGAGTGGCACCACAGGAGCTATATTTACAGGCAAAGCAGTGCAGGTACCAGAACGCCAACCTTAAATGCCAGTGAACTTTGCTGAAAGAAGTGCTGGGCAATGTATCTAAACTAGCGTACCAGTATTCATATCACACAGTATTGATTGTTAGATTTAGTGGTATTGGAAGGTAGCAGAAGCTTTCTTTTGTTTTTGTAAATACATGGTGTTAGTATAGCTTAACAGTACCTAGTACCAAAATATATTTATTGAATATTGTTGATACTGCCCAGCAGTCGCTGAATACAAATTGAAGTTGCAGCTCACATTTCCTGTGTGTGGACAAATATTTTGTCCATAATGAATCACATGTACGGGTTATATTTAAGAGCTTGACTTTGATTCTCATATAAATTTCCTGTGTTAATTTGCTTGTGTTTGAAGGAGACCACATGTGGGGACTTCAAGGCCGTGGTGGTTGAGGTTGGGGGTCATGCCCACTACACTGGAGTGGCCAGCTTCACTCTAGAGAACAGTGATCTCCTTAAAGATGGCTTTCTCCTCAGATGAGTTTGTTTTGATACTAAAGCCAACATCGCTCTTTCTCTCTGTAATATATAACCATATACAGTATATTGCAGAAGTTTAGACAGCTCTGTTCAAATGATCTATCTAGATTTTATTCAAAAAGTCATATTTTACATGTGGTAAATGTAAAGTGAAATATTTAAAGCCTTTTTGTTTTAATTGTGGCCTATAGCTAATGATAATCAAAAATCCAGAACCTTAAATTGTTATATTTAATTTTTAATCAACATTAGGTCACTTGGCTTCACAGGTGTTGACCACTCAGGTGTGATCAATTGCTCATGCAGGAATAAGATCCCTTGGTTTGACTCTAAGCTTTTAAACTTTTTTTGAAGTTTGTAGTTGTAGCCATAGTTCAACGTGAGCTGTTCCAGTAAACGACAAAGAAGCTTTAAGAGCCTTAAAAATAAGAATAAAACCATCATAGCAGGTCCGCGTAGATTTCCTCTGGGTACTCCGGTTTCCTCCAGTCTCACATGGTAGGTGAATTGACCGTGCTTAATTGCCCCTAGGTGTGAGTGTGACCGTGGTAATCTGCAAAAACAGCCGATGTCACAAGAAGCGATATTCCTCTGTCTATTCAGCCTCACAGTTTAGCCCTGCCTGTTCATACTGCTGTTCTCATAAGCCAGTGGTTCGCAATCCTGGTCCTGGAGTTTCACTGCCCTGTGTGTTTTTAAGCGTTCCCTAATTCCAGCACACCTGATCCAATTAATGAACTAACTGATGAACCTTTGCTCACAAGATCTGGGTGAGTTACAGCAGGAAAGCTCTAAAACAAGCAGGGTAGTGGTTCTCCAGAACCAGGAGTGAGGACCACGGTTATTTCAGCGTTCAGTGAGGCAGAATACATACAGATGCACAAAGCTGTGCAAATTATTATATTTAGCTGTGCAAATTTATATATTATAATTATATTAAAAGGGAAAATATTCATTTTGTCACTGTCATGCAAAGATCTTTTATCTTTGCCAGTGAAGGAGATGGAAACTGGAAGTAGAGTGGAACATGTTCTATGTGCTATCAAACATCTCAGACGAACATCACACACCGTCTTAATCAGGTTGCAGAAATAAGTACCGTAACTGCCATTTAATACACTTGATGTGTGAAGTTACAAAGTGATCAAGTATAGCATTTCCACTCTGCAGTGAATGCATGTAATAGATTAATGATTTGTGAGAATCTCTCACATTGAATCACAGGTTTTGATGTCTGAGGAACGTCCCACTCCCCAGATGAAAGGGAGATTTGAATTACCGTATTTTCCAGACTATAAGCCGCCACTTTTTTCCACGCTTTAAACCATGAGGTCCAGCTTTTTCTTCTTATATATGTTATTTTCCAGTTGTTTTTTTTTATATTCCGGTGCGGCTTATAGTCCGGAAAATAAGGTAGTTCAAACAAAATTAGTTCTCCTCTTAAAAAACATCATTTTGGAGCCCCATGAACCACCTAGTGAAGAATCTATCTATTTCTATCCTCTCTATAATTCTGTGACGCTTGAAAGCATCAATGATCACAATACCAAAATCCAATTTTCTCCCATTTATTCATTTTTAGATCCATCTTACAATGGAAGGCATGTTTAAATTACAAAAGTCCAATGGAGGCATCTCACATTGTAAAAGGAAACTTTGTCACAACATAAGTCTAGACTGAATAAAAAGACTGGAACAAATCCAGCAAGGAAGAGCTGACAGAGAGAGTATTGCATTGTTTTGGTTATGTCTTGTTTTAAATAAGTCTACATTTCACATGACTGTCTTCAAAACAAAAAGACCCAACAACATAAATGCATAGAATCTGCACAACTGACCCCCCCACAGTGTTTCAAATGACGTGGGCCTGGGCCTCTTCCTAAAACTTATCTTTAAAAATGATGTTCAGCCAGCCTGTGTCTGATATCCAATGCGTGTTCCATACAATGCTGTAATAAGCAACCCACAACCTTACATAGTGTAGTTTAATAAAAGCACTCTATATAAAAACGGTCCTTAATAATAAAGGGAAGAAACAAGGTTGTGGAGCTGCTTGTGTCAAAGTCTTAGGGCTGTTATTTTGTTGCTGGACCAAGTTACACAGTCAATGGATGGACCGTTGGAGGCTTTTTAAGTCCAGGGTCAGGCTTAATCTGGGGTAGACAACCAACCCAGATTGAAACACAGAATCTATCTGCTTGGTATCAACCAGTCCAGCAGGGTCTGTTTATTCTCGCTGTTAATTGGTGGAAAAAGGTCTGTGTGTCTCATCAGCATGGAATGGTATGGTCATGTAACTCTGCATGCTGTGTTTTAACATTGAGAACAAGTCAGTGAAGAAGTTTTGCTTCTGTGTTGGTTTTCTTGTGAGCTTGCGTGGAAAGAACCTGCAATGGAATATCAAAGTGCACCTCCGCTTGGCTGTCTTCTCAAGTCAAATCCAGATCTGACTCGTTATCCTTTTTGTTTCAGAAATCTTGGTACACCAGCACCAAGATAGTCCACAATTTTTTTTTTCCATTTTGGCAACTGTCTTAAAATCTACAAGTCTTTTTTCCCCATTTTGTAACAGGTGCCCCTTTTCAGTTCATTAATATTTCAATTCACTTGTGTGTGGCCAAACATTCTAGGGGCCAATAGGCCCGCTCTCTCTAGCCAATCCACTCTTTCCATGTGCTTTGTCCATTACATGTCTAATAGAGTGCTGTTCCACTGTCCACCACTTTGGGGCAGTATTGTCTAGTTAAGCAACAGAATGCTTGTGGAGAGCGTAGCTTGGAGAGCATGAGCCTCAGATGAGGGGATACGACATCAAAGCTGTGTGGCTCGGCAACGAAGCATTGTGACTGGCCGAAGTGGCCTTAGCTCAGAAGTTGAGTTTGGTGATTGGCCGCTCTCTGCCCGTGTCTGTGGTTTGGCTGTTGATGCGCTTGCGGTTGCGCTTCATCTTTGACAGGTCCTTGTCAAAAACCTCCCCAGAACGCAGCGCTGATACCAGGTCATCAAACTCGCCCCCGTCATCCTCTCCGTTCTCTTTGGCCTTGCGGGCCTTTCTCTCCTTCTCTCTCTGCTCCTTTAGCTGTGAGAGGAGGAGAAGAGCACAATGAGACACAGTGTGACAGAATGACTAAACGGCTGTATGACTTCAGTGGGAATCGCACAGCTCAAGTTTGTAAAAATAGCTTTTGAATTTGACTTAAATTATGGTTTATGAGCATTATGATTCATGTCATCTTTTACCGTAGGTCTGGTTTTTCATAGACTGTGTAAAGGGCAGATGTTTCATCAGTCCCATCAACTACCCAAAAGAAATGACATGTTTCTCGAAATCAGAGTAATTATAGGCCTGCTGCCCAGTCATCTGCCTTTCATTGAGAAATAGCTTTTCCAGTGAACTTAAAAAGGCAAGTTTCTAACTTTCATGATCATGTGCAACTAGATGAGGTATGAAATGAATCAGGTATCACCACTTTATACTATGTGAATGATCTTGTATGTATCTTGAATGTATTTGCATGAACTGTATCCTTACCTGAGCCTCCATGCGCGCCCGCCGCTCCTCCTCTTCTTTGCGTTTACGCATGTTCTCGTTCTCCTGCCGAGCCTCAGAAAAGGACTGCAGGAATTGGTCAAAGATCCCAAAGAACTCATCTGGCTGCAACTTCCCTGCATCTTCACCAAAGTGCTTAACCACCTTCACAAACTAGAATATCAAAGCAAAACGAGCTTTGAATTACACATGGTGTGGATATCTTTAAACAGACAGTAAATGCATGTACATGAAGCACTGGGGTTGTATTCATGAACAGTACAGTAGGAATCCCAACACAATACATAACCTTTTTAAATGTTCAAAATACATATTCACAAATAAAAACAAATGTGTAGTGACATGAAAAAGCATGGATCCCTACTCCCTTATTATTATTTTACTATATACACTTGTGTATATACACCCCGTGACACCTTGGACTAACATTTAAACACATGGACATTTGATTTTCATTTTAAATATATCAAGTAATGGAGGTGATATAACTAAACACATACAACTGAAGAAATGTAATTGCAAAACTGTAAAATGTAATTAATAGAAATGTAATTTCTTGTGATGAAGAAGTACACTATGCCCTTGGTTGAAATAATATTGTTTCCTTAAACCATTACCAGTGTCTGACATCGACTGGAAGAAAGATTTTCCCAATACTCCATATGTGGAATTCTTTCAGTGTCAGTCTTTGTACAGAGGGTCTTCCATTTTCCTCAAGCCCCCTTTGATACAAGATTTCATAGTGGTTTCTATGATGTAAAGCTCTCCAGGCCCAGCTGCAGCAAAGGCTTCCTTATTGCACAACCTAACTTTTTTGGTTCCTTTTTGATGGTAGATGGTGCACATTGACATCAACTGTGGCAAGAGCTACATGTACATCCCGTAGGATTGTTGGAGATGCATCTTGTGATGATGCATCTATGCATCTTGTGGTGCACATGCACAAACAACAGGGAGCTAGCAGACAGTGAGCAAACATTCACAGAAATAAAAAAAAAAGTAATGAATTGAAATCAAGTACATTTCCTTTAAATGGTATTAAAATTATTTACTTACTCTGTCAACCACAAAACGAACCCTGTCATGTAAAATCATCAGAGTGAAAATCTACATGTCCCCAAACTGACTCTGTTTAAAACAAGTGGCACTAGGAATAAAAGCACATATGAAACCGAGGAAAACACTCAGTAGGGGTTTAATGAAGCTGCAGTAAATGAACCCTGTCACGCACTACTGCCGTTCCTCTACTGGTAGCCCAGTTCAGAGCTCTCTCGTTAGGCTGTGTTTTATTGGAGGCTGATTACAGCCTAAACTGGAGGGGGGGAGGGGGGGTGTACAGAGAGAAAGGGGACGCTACCATGGCACCAACACAGCCTCGTGCCTCCTCTCCACGGGAGAAGAGGCCTAAACTTTCCCACAATGTCTTTGATGTGCCTTTATCACTGCCATATGGGCCAGGCCCTCCGCAGGGCAGCTTACACCTTAGCCAAAGGGCATGTTTCAAGTTTTTATTCCATTCCATCCCTCCTGCCCTCAATCTGTCTCTTAATATGACTTTTACTACACTGCTATGAATACATCATTCCATGGCCATGTACTGGATGTATTTGAATTGTAGTAGTGAAGTGCATAAAATCAAAGTTAGTTGTAAAATTTAGATAAAACATTTTAAAGATCGTTTTCGATTTTTGTTGAATATTGTAGTGAATGTTCAAAGCCTGTAAATCCCTGTCTGGATCAGCCCAATCTTGTATGCGTAGGGTCTCCGTACTGTAGCCTAACGTTCTTTGTTCAACACAGACGTAGCACTCGAAGCCAACATGAGGTGCGTGTCCTGTTCCGCTTCTACGTCCTGTAGGGCCTCTAGGGGCAGCGCTGAGTGCCAGGGTCACTACATAGGAAGTGCTCACACTGAGAGGGCGAAGGTCGACTCTTGCATACAGCAGGCAGAAGCACAGGCTTTACTGCAGCCTGTTTCCACAGCTGGTCTCAGAAGGAAACAGAGAGCTCTGCATCATCTCTCACTCAACACCTTACACACACACAAATGTGTGCACACTCACCAGTTCCTTGGCTTCGTTGAGAGAGTCTTCCACATCAGAGAAGCTGAAACTGGCCAGTGTGACAAACTGGCTGACCACAGACACAAACTTATCCCCCACCTCCTGAGGACGCTTCTTCTGAAACTCCAGCTCCTGTATGCGATAAAAGATCAGAGGGATGCTCATGGGGAGAACTGAGTGGGCTCTGAGAACCAAGAAACAGATGTATGCGAGTACAGTGGGACTGATGTTCAGGCAGATAACTGGAAACATGTAGAACTGATAAATGCTTACACTTTCCACACTCTTCAAGCCACTGCGTAGGTTGTTAATCTCCTTCTCCAGCTCTGTCATACTGTATCAATGGAAAAGAGAACACAGAGGGGAAGGCATCGATGTTGCTTGATTATTGAGAATAAATATCACATAAAAGCACACTTTTAGAACCATTAAAAAGAAGTTCGGATCAGATACTGAGTGAGAGACGAGGGAAGTAAGAAAGTAACCAAACCCTTTGGAATGACTTGACTTTATGCACTGATTACTAACAAATTATTGTCTGATCTTTGTCTAACTCACATCTAAACTTATACACAGTTGTCTTTTATTGAAAACACTGAATAAACATGCACAGAGCAGGTTAAAAAATTAGACTTAACTGAGAAGGTGTTTCGTTTAAGCAGTTAAGAATGGAAGTGTGAAGGATGTACAGTACATTCAAGGCATTCCACCAATACTGATGAACTGCAGCACGTTTGCAGGTAGACGTGTTTCAAAATTCCAAAATTCTTTATTGCAGCTACAGAAAACACTTGGTGGAGATGATTGCTGCTAAAGGAGGATCTATGGGTTACTATATTTGAATGTTCACTTACTTTTTCTAGCCTGCACTATGGATGTTTACCCAATGTGCTCAACAAATGACACAAAGTACACCTGTCTGTCATAACATGTTTTCACACCAACACAGGATGCACTTTTCTCGCTGCTCATGTGCGTGCAAGCTGCCGTCAGCGCCACCGTACTGCTGTATGCACAGTGCTTTCTGTAACTTTCGAAGCTTTTTGCAGCTGTCTGTGTTCTCCTATTGCCCACACTGAGACTCAGCTGAAGCACACGTAAAGTTTTATAAAATATACACTTCATGTCTCTCATGGTGGACAGCGTTTGCTGCAAAGCTCCATGCAGCACAAATCCATGTCAGCAGCATGCATCACATTGAGAATAATGTGTTTCACAGTGCTGTGGCAAATCTTCTGTGTTCAGTGTGAAAGCAGCTCTATTAGTTTATTTAATGTTTCATCATTTATAGACAGAACACATTAATAATCAGTGTTGTTTCGCATTTGTTTTACAGAATTATTTGAACGTAATTACAAAAAATAATCCATTAACAGAATATGAAAACATGCTCACTTTAAAACATGATTCTGTCATATGCAGTGACAAGTGCTGCTTGTAAGGGTTGAGGATAAGCTGCTATTCTGTGTGGAATAATCCGTGCGGAATAATCTCTGTGTGGGACAGTCGGGGTGAGGGTGAGAACTGCCCTCTGTCACTGGCACACAAATGGAGCACTGTGCAGGACAACTGCAGAGACAGAGGCTCGTGTACAGTGATGCGGAAAGTCCAAAAACACATCCAGTATACACTTAAAGCCATTCATTCACACATCTGTTGATCATCACACACATCTACGAGATGTGCTTCAGGGCTCTCGGTTGAGACATTTATTTGGATGAGGCAATGAGAGTAACTAGCAGACACTGACAGACTGAAAAGTGTCATCATTCCCTTTGAACAATGGCCATTCTGCCTGGGGAAAAGTGATACACAGAGACACAGTGTAATCTCTGCTCTCTCTTTACAATCTCTCAAATGAGATCAAGCGCTGGCCCAGTCTTGTGACCGCTTTACTCGTGGAGCATGTGTTATCACATTAGCCATCCTGGCTGAACCGTGGCTCGGACACTGAATGAATGGCTTTTATATGGGAAGTTGTTTTTGTCCGATATACACTGCAGATCTAAATGTTTAGGTTTGAAACACTCTGCTGTAAATTCTAGCTTCCACGCGTGTCACAGCTGTCCCACTAATTCAGAACAAATTGGAAAAGGCTTGACTGTTGCATCAAATAAACCCCAGTGTTTTAAACCTTAATGTCATTCTTAAGAAGTATTCTATTTATGAATGTTTATTTCATGCTCGTCAAGATTTTCCCCATTTCTAAACGACAGACAGGAAAGAAATCTAGTACAAAGTGTTTTAGTAAGGTGTTGAGCTACCACAAGCCCACTTAAGAGCTTCAGTACACCTTAGTTCAGATTCAGTAAGTGTCTGGAACTGCGCTGAAGACAGAACAGCAGAACAGACAAAACATATTCCATGTACCGGGGTGAATGGAGAACACTGTCTAATATGTCAGCACAAAATTTCTCAACTGGGCTGAGATATGGTGACTGGAAAGGCCACAACACGTAAGCTTAGGGCTGGGTGATACATCAATATTTATATCAAAAATGACAGGATATGGGCTGAGACAATACTGTCTATATCGAATTTTAAAGTTTTTAAATAATGTTCTGTTTCAATCTTGCAGAAACCCTTCTGCTCTCTTGATCTGCTCCAAGCTCCTCGTCTATTCTGCTCCCCTCCTCCACATGCACACTATGGAGGGAGCATAAGACTTGGTGTGCAAAAAGAAAAAATTAAGATCAAATTTCCATGTTTAAATATAACAAAAAGTCAGAAGAAACTATATATGATATATCGCCATTCAGCAAATATATATCAGGAAATCATTTTTTGTCCATATTGCCTAGTCCTATGAGAACTACATCATATTCACACTCATCAAATCATCCACTGACCTCTCGTGTCCTATGGATGGAGGCCCAGTCATCCTATCACAATAGAATCCCATCAGGATAGAATAACCCTGCAGGAACAGCTAAACCGGACACCCTCACTCTAGAGGTCAAACACCTACACTTCTTATGTGTCTTCACTCCTTCAATTGAGGTTTTCCTTTCCATTTTCCCATGTTAAAATGTGTTTCAGAAGAGTGTTTAAACATTTGGCGCTATGAGGGCATAGAGTACGATGCCAAAAAGAGTTAAGCCTCCTAGAGTGGAATTTTTCATGTGTTTCTGGCCACTTCCCAAGTTCTTTGACTGTATTCGGGTCCAAAAACAAGGATTTGGTCCTAATCCTTTGAAACCTAGGAAAATCCCACCCAAGGCCAAGGTGTTGTTGACCAGACAGCCTATTCCTGCTCCGTCTGCAATGGTGGCCAATGCTCTCAATCACTGTTGTGCTGCTAAAACTCTCACTGTCTCTGGAGAACACTTCCACATTTCAGCACCTCCCCAAGCCGAGGCCAGGGCCCCATTTCCTAGTGGCATAAATTAGACTTTTGCTCTGCATATGCGAGCAGGTCTGGCTGCTGTGACCCAAAGAGTAGATTTGATCCCAGTGATGGAAGGCAGCGAGACCACAGAAAACCATTTCCGAAATCCATTTAACCCAAGTAGACCTGAAGGACCTATAAATTTCAGCCTAGACCGACACAGCAACGCATGTTACTTCAGCCTGCCACTAGACTTACTTGACTTTAGCAGCTTCCGGCACGTTCTGCAGGTCTTCTGTGAACTGCATGACTTTGGGGTACTTCTTTTCCAGAATTGTGATCAAGTAGTGTAGGAGGGTGATGTTTCTGCAGAACATGGCAAGAAAAGTCTTTAAAACATTGCACAATCAGAAGCAAAAATGATGTTGGTATCCTGACCAATTTAAAATGTCCTTCTTAGTAGATGTTTCCCAGCAATAGCTTGGCGACAGGTGTTGGTTTGCAGTAGTACCTTTCAAATGACACTCAATGAACTGTATGCCCTTTTTATAAAACCTTTTAGGTGTTGAAACCACTTTTGCACCTTTTTTTCCTAAGATGTATGAAGATCTCAGCACTGAGCACATGTTTACAATATTTATTTTTCTGTAAGAACAGAATGTTTAGATGCCAAATGATCTGCAGATTTGTAGTCACGCGTTTTCAAAGTATGATACTATTAAATCCTCTGCTCTTGGGCCAAGCGTGCTAGGATGGTACAATATGGCCCTGTTGGCAACTGTTTCACTTGTTCCACGTTCCACAACGTTCTTTCTGATGTCTGCAGAGAGCTCTTTGGATCTGGCCATGGTGATACCACTCACTTCAGAGCAAATTAAGAGCACAATTAACCAAACTAACCAAACTAAATGGCTGAGGTTTAAATAAGACCGGCTCCTCCAAAAAAATCTCATTTACACCCAGCATTTTAAACAGTAATACCTGTGGGGGTCTCCTAACGTTCTCCTCACATAAAACTGCATTTCTACTAATTAAATACTAGAAACTTCTTTCACTTTCTTTGGTTTTGTTTACTTTAATGCCTCCACCTCTCAATATAGTTCATAATGGGTACTTTTACAAATAGTCTTCAAAATGTATTCATATGCGAAAGACACTTAACCCTGATAACATAAACCTGATAACTTTTAAAGAACAACTTCTTAATATATAAAGCATATAAAAATATTGTGCCTAGATTAAGCTCTGGAACTTCAAATACTCCAAAGTTCCCTTACTTGTCAATGCTGGATTTGGTATCAGCAATCTTGTTGAGTGAGGACACTTTAAAGCCATAAGCATTGCCTCTCTGGCCCTTGTTCATGTAGTTGCCAAATGCCAGTACCACCTCCAGAAGCTGCTTCAGATTCCGGCTCTGCAGCACCTCTTTAGAGGCTTTGGATAATGCTGGAAAAAACACACACACCGTGTTCAAATCATTGTGTTAGTGGCCAACTATACAAGTTACGATGTCACTCTGACAATTATTACTTATTAATTATCAGGTAATCCTGAAATAACAGCATAGCCTGTTCATTTACATGTTTCAAACAGATGACTTGAACTTATTCACAGACGTCTATGAAACTGACAAACATCAACCTCAAAAACTTAAATGATGCACCTTCAACTTTGGGCTTAATCTCTGCAATCCTCTCTGCGAACTTCTTCTTGAAGTACAGCGACTGTAACCTCTGCTGGTAATGGTTTATTCTGTTAAAAAGGTTCAACAGAGAGAGGAGGGGGAAAGAGAGGATTCACATTAAAACCTGAGAATGCTTTCAAAGTAAAGCGAAGAGCTCAAACGGGCCATTGGCCTATCGAACGTGGAGGACGAGGGTCACGGTGCAAAGGTCTGCTCCATCCAGTCTTGGGCTTTGAAAGTGCCCAAGTTTACATGGCAGAAGGAGAAGACTGATTATTAAAGGAAAGGAAAACAAACTGCACAATGCTGAGAGGTGAATATGACAGTCCCCTGTGGCATTTAACACCCCTGTGTTGGAAGCGAGAGTATTGCCTTATGAGTATAAACAAGCACTACACTGTAAAAGAACACTCAGCATTGTTCAACCTAATCTCTGACACTTCAGTAGAGTACAGACGATTAGCACGGATTAAAACGGGAATGTCTCCAAGGGGAAAACCAATACAAAACACAAACCATAGAAACCATTCGGAACCAGCTGGATGCTGTGAATAAGCTGAAACAGGCTGCAAATCTTCAGTAATTCATCATTGATCTTGTGGTGTGGATTCTAGTGAGATCATGCTTGGATACCAGAAAATTGGTAACAGTTAGAGACCTGTTGCTCAAATCCTTCCATTCCCTTCTGAAAATCTTATTCTCTGGATATCTTCTATATAGCAAATCAAATCATCAGCAACAAGACCAATGATCCTCGCTTCCATCCTTTATCTCGAAGAGTTTTATTCCAATCGTTTGTGTCAAATTGTCTGTAATACTGTTTGCTCATTTCTATACTGTACTGTTTGGTATTCGTTTTGTAATTCTGTAATACTGTATGCTCATTTCTATACAGTACTGTTTGGTATTCGTTTTGTAATTCTGTAATACTGTATGCTCATTCTATACAGTACTGTTTGGTATTCCTTTCAGTTTTATTGCTGCTACCACCACATGCATACTACATTTCTGCACATCTGTTTGGTACATATAATCTACATACATTGTACATTTATATATGCCACACTTATGTATATGTATTTATATTGTGCACTTTATGTAAATAACACTGCATATTGCACTTCTGGTTAGATGCTAACTGCATTTCATTGGCTCTGTACTGGTACTTTGCACAAAGAAAATAAAGTTGAATCGAATCTAATCTACTCTAATATAATAAAAGTTGTACTGTAGGGTGTAATGGATGTGGTGCCAAATTGTACTTGAATATGGACAAGTTTGGACAGCCCCACATTTTGTATAGTATGGAAGTATAGTAATGTATTTTCTGTACACCACAATTTCTACTCATTTGCTGAATATTCATAAAAACTTCACAAACAGTACCTAAACTTGACGCAAGCCAGTGAGGGAAGCATATTAAGACCACTTTAATCAATCCTTATTTTTTAAGTCATTTTCCTAGACACCTGCACCGTCTGTTTGTCTTTGGCTCCCTTCACTAGAATGCGAGCGTGGTTTCTCCTGTTATACAGACACAGAGAAACCACGCTTACTTAGTTACAGCAAATATTGATGGAAAGCGGTCTCCTCCGAGCAGATCATTGTGTCAGCTTTCCCCGGCTGCTGGAGGAAGCTGAATTCAGACACAAAGCCTCAATGTGTGAGGGATAGCGTCAGACTCGTGGTCTACTAGGAGTCACTGTAAAGTCGTGGGTGGCCTGCAAGGATGAGATCTTCCTTCTCGTAGCAGTTGACACTACATGCTTGCGTGGGCTGAACAGCATGACACTAATTTAGCACCAAGATAAAATAAATTATGCGGCGTCTGATTCAGAGAGGAGTCAGGCGGTGGACTTCACAGATGGAGTGAAAGGATATCCCGCTTTCAGGGTGCAGCCTGTTGTCTTAAAATCATCAAAGGAAATATATGTGCTGCTGAACCAAGACAGGCTCCTAATTTCAGTCTAATAAATTCTAAATGAACTGACAGAGCTGGGAGAGACCTAATAGAAATTAATGAAGGTGAAAATCAAGGTGTCCAGACTGTAGGACTCCTCCGGTTTCAGTTATTAATCATTTTATAATCACAAAGTATGCAAGACACGTAAATATGAGGAAAATAAGTTCTGGACCATCTACAGGCAGTTGCACTTTTTTCGTTTAATATGGTTTTCAACATGACTGCCTACATTAGTGTGTCCGAGTTACAGATCACTGCACCATGTCAACTTCAATAACTCTTTTGCTTAATCATCAACCATGGGTTGAAACGTGTATGTTCGAGCTTCCAGTGCTAGAATTGAACAGTGCTGTCAACTGTAACTCCAGATCAAGTCATATTGAGTATCAGTTGATATTAATCCTATCCAATACAAGTTAATTTAGTAACAGTTTATATGAGAGATTCTGGACTCTTAAAATAACATTTATAGCATTTTTAATACTGTACAATCCAGTCTGACTGACCACCCTGACCGTTCAGCCCCCAATATCTTTAAAAGGCCACAGCTGACTACTGATATCTGGTGTGAAGTAACTAGTTTATAAAGTGGTGAATACACTAATGCAGAGCACTCAGAACACTCTTTTTTACCCTCTGAAATATTCATGATGGCAGCCAGGGTTGAGACAATGTCAGTTAATATTGCCTTTCAGACATCAGATGGTGCTCTAAACACCATGGTTAAAACAAAGAGTCGGAAGTGGGACTAAAATAGCCGATACCCGATCCACTCTATACCTGGATTGCCACCTATCCAGATTGAATTGAGACATCACTAATTCACTGCCCACCTGCTCATCTCATAGAGGAAGCGGTCAGCCTTAGCCATACGGTCCAGTTCATGTTTGTGTTCCTCCAGCAGGTCCACGTCACTCTTTTCAGGGATGAACTTCAGCATCTGCAGCAAAGGAAACCTCCACAGTGAGCAACACCAATCACAAACCATCTTAGACATTTAGTGTTAAACAGTTGGTTTCAGACCCAGCCAGAATGATATGGTCCGAATCTACTTCAGGCTACAAACCTGCTCCAGCATATCCTTGGGCAGATCTTCCTGTTCATCCATAGTCAGGATAGCCCTTTTCATTTCCTCATTGGATAGTTTCAACCTGGATAAAACAACAGGAAACAGAAACCAGACAAACATGAATAAAACACTGATAGGCAGCAGAAATGAAACTTATGCTAGTTGTAGATTTTTTTTTTTTTCAGAAACACTGCCAAGCTAACTGCAGACCACATAATCCACTCTGCCTAGACCACTCGAAACCACAGCATATCCTGTTCTGTTGTAGTCCAAAACCAACACTTCTCTGCTGGCATACAGCATCAGAGATCTAGTGCATGTTCTTGATCAGGTGTGTCAATCTTGAAACTCTTTTTTGTTTTTGGTCCAACCACAACTTCAATCCACAGCTCATGTTGGGATGGTCAGCATGGTCAGCTTTCCTGCACAACACGCCGCTCGTAGTCAGAGTGAGGAGTGCTGCTGTTAGAGGGTTAGCCAGGCGTGGGAGAGCGCCAAGCAGAGCAGGTGTTTAACAGGCCTGAGATCTGCACTGGAGAGCTCCCTCAGTTCCTTTGCCAGACATAGAGAGAGAGAAAGACAGGGGGAGGCTGGGAACCACAGACAGGACGTGAAACACAGCCAGATCTCTTTCACTACAATACATGTTAATGCCAGACGGCGCTTCAAACCTCGAGTGCACTTACTCGTTTGATTTTGTATTTCATTTATGAAATGGAAAAAGGACAGGGGGCATTCCGAGAAATCTGCTGACCTTGGTTCAGCTCCAAGACATTGACTACTACTGTCCTGGAACATTAACTAATCTAAATATGATCTGTGATTGGTAATGAGATGAAAAGAAGAGAACTTTGAATCTTGCCATAATGGTGAAAAATGACAAATAATCATGGCTTGGCATGCTGTCCATAAAGGCTACATCATGCATTTCCACCACACTTTGAATGGCCTGTCAGCACTTCACTGACAAATCAGTAATGGAGACCTAGTTTCCCAATATCTCATCCCCACAGCTAACAGTAAATTATTTGCTCATTATAATCAAAATATAGGCCTCTGCAGTCCTGATATTCCAGAAGATTGACATATATTCTACCCGCTCACAGCTGCAGATGAGTGCTTGTGCTTAGCTGAATAAAATTCTTCATGTAATGCAACACAAATAAACTATAGCAGAATGAACGTCTTAACATGCCACATCACTGATTCACATCCTTAAACAATACTAGTATTCTGTCCGTGCAATCCTGGCTTTTATCGCAAATCGCAACATGTGGCAATTTAATCACAACAGCAGAACTAGTTGTGTCCATGCATGACTAATTCAAATGCTTGTGGCTGTCAGAATAAAGAATCTCTGCTGTGGTCATGCAGTGGATGCAGAGCGCACCCCACACTCTGGCTTTAGAGGCTTAGTATAGGCTGTAAATGTAGAGCAAACAGAACCGGACCACACACCATGATCTACAGAGCGTGTTGAAGCTTCTGCATCACTTGCCTTGAGAAACCTTTCACACTATTCAAAACTTTTGATAAATAACAATATCATGATACTTGTAATATGTTTGAAAAGGAGAGATTTGATTAATTCAACGATTCAACCCACAGAGATGCTTATTTTAAAGTCATTCCTCATGATAATGACATACTGTCATAATATCATCTGCCTCCTGCCTGCAAAGAATGTCATATAATGAAGTGAGACAGTGGATGAATGAGTGTGATTGCAGTAGACAATGACACTATTGTTCAAGATATCAACACGTTCCAACTCTGACACGTCTGTCCTGATCTGGAATATTGTGCTTTATGCAGTTATTGGGTAAGTTGCTAGACTGTTGCTATCTCGTTACTAGGATGAAAGGTGATGGATATGGTGTTGCTGGGTGGGTGAGAAAGTGAGAAAGTTGCCTGGGGGCCCCTAGGTGGTTGCTTTTGTACATCATATATGCATCATATGGCATTACTGGTGATTAGAATAGACTAGAATTTAGAAATGTGCAGTAACCCAAATCCAGATTGTTGGGTATGACTGTGTGACTCATACAGGTTTTTAATCATATATATATATATATATATATATATATATATATATATAAATAACACACAGACAATTTATGTATCAACAGAATGCCCTTATGAGGGGTACTGTTTGTAAAGGGTATGAAGGTTATATGCTTATGAACAAACCACTACTGCACATCACACCAACCCTGCCCATTAGTTTTCCTTTTGGTAAAATCTAGAATAATGTTTTAAACCCTTCACATGCATACAAACTCACACATCCAAAATCTGTCACTTCCACTCACTGATCAATTGCTAATAAATCTGCTATAAACAGAGAATACCGTAAAAGGTTTATGATAATTGAATTAAAAATAAACATACATAATTTATATTACATTTAAAATGACAATTTTTAAAACAAACCCAAAAACAGCTTTTTAATGATATTCATTCTTTTCTTTTTTGAGATGCACTAGTAGAATACTATTCTCAACCTAGTAAAACAATCTGCTTATCAGAAGAAAGGACGGAACCAGTGGAAACGCTAAGTGTCACGATGGTTTGTTTCATGTCCTATGAGTCAGAAAGACTTAAAGACGCTCTTGAGAATAAATCTCTTGCTCGCAGATGAGGCCAACCACATACAATTAGTGAGTCTTCATAAATCTGAGGCCAGCCTGGCTCGCCAACCCTGACCAACTGTTACAGTTTCGCGGGTTTCCTTTCTCACACCACAATCAACTTCTTAGTGACAAACAGAAGTCGTAGCTTGAAAAAAAAAAACCCAAAAATGCAACAGAAGACTGTAACATATTAAATCTGAGTGCTGTTCCAAGCTTTGCTAATATTCATAACCGGGACAAACATGGGAACCCGTGTCAGGCGAGAGCTTATACTGAGACACTTGATGCGAAAGCACCCTTAGCCTTCAGTGGAACCCTAAAGGCTTGCCAGAAACACCCTCATAGAAAACTCTATAGCCATATTCAACTTCACAAAGATGACCCAAACATCTGATTTCAGCTGATTCAGACAGGTCAATCGCACCTGTGTAAACCTACGTAAATCATAAAGGGTTGGTGGAGGTAAACTGAACCTGAATAATCTAAATCCGATCTGAAACTCAGAATTGCCAAGAACTGAACAGAGACCAGCTTTCACCATTAAAAAAGAGTCTGTAATCATACTGTAAGTCATGACATTCATGAGCATTCAAAAGATATTAAAAACAAATGTGACAGCTTTCATTTGTTATAACAGCTGTTTAAATGTTGACCGAACGATCAAAGTCCAATCAATCCAACATGCAATGACTTAAAATCTCTTCCAAATGAACTGTGAAACATCCAGAAAATCCTTAAAGTACAATTTAATTTCCAATTGTGTGAAACATTCAATACTCTAACTTGCAATTAAGCGAGGGAGCTTTTGTGTTTACGACAGCCAAAGAAGACCAAGGAAAAAAGCCACGCTGTGTGAGAGAAAAGATCTAGCCAACATCATCCCCTCATCAACTGCTCAAATATCATTCTTGGCAGAAAGCAGCATGTTGTCAAGTCTGAAAAATGATTTCTCTGCTTGAATGTGATGAAGAAAATACAAACAAGGAATTTCTCCATGGTGAGGTAAGACTCCTTAATTTATACTATGCTACAAAGAATTCAAGGAAACCACCTCATGCAAATGAAGGAACTGGTGACTGAGACCTTTTCTCTCACAGGAAATAACCCAACAGAAAAAAACAGTGGAAGCATAGAAGGGGACATCACATCAAGCATGAGTTCAGAGCTGCATTGAATAGGATATGACCTCATGTCTGGAAACCAGAAGGTTCCGCAGAAACAGAAACTCCGAGCCAAGGTTAAAAGCATTGCTTACCGTGAGAGCAGGATGTTGCAGTTCTGGGCCCGTCGGCCGTCGATGACCGACAGCTCTTTGACTTTCTTTGAGCTCAGAACATCGTCCTCTGCCTCTTTCTGTGGTTAGAGAGGTGTTGTTACCATTTACCTGGACATCATCTACCTCACTCTTTACTGGTTTTGCAAATGCTTTGTGAATGATGAGAATATTACTGATTATTAAATGATGGAAAATGGACATAATTGGTGTTATTAGCTAGGTTAAATATCAAGTAAAGAGAAAATTATGTCAGAAATTGCATTAAAAAGACTACATATGTTAAGTTCTCTGCAGTAACTCTTACCTGTTTGCTGTTATTGACCATAAAGAAGTCCTAAAATGCAGTCAAGAAGCAAGGAAGATGCAGCACATGTTAGAGAAAGAGCGCTATTTGGTGAATTCAGCCAAAACACAACAGGCTAGTGCACAAGATGAGATGACTGGTAATGCATGGTGAGAGTGGGGGTGCATGAAAGCAGAGATGCATGGAGTGGTCTGCCACTGTAAGTGCTGGCAGGTGCATGCGTGTTGAGGAACATCTACTTTTAAATATTTATCATGTCGGCTATGAAGTGCGTACTTCAGGAATAATATATCCATCTGTTACAACTTAAGAGCTTTGGAGTATCCATTTATAATAGCAGCATTAAAATGCAATTACTTTCTCATCCATTAAAGCAAACAAGACGTAAACTGATCCAGGTAATGGACATCATAATTAATAAACAATTATTGAAATTGCCCTGAAGAGACTGAACGGCTTAGCACAAATGTAACTCACCATTAAGCATGCTAATGTAAGCATGTGAATAAATTATTAAGTTCCTAATACACAGCACAGCACGGTTAATCCGACAACACAACAAACAAAGGTTGGATGAATAATCTGCCATAACAAACCAGAAGGGTTCTTTGGTTTGGTACATTTGCATACTTTGCATATCAAATATGCTGCCATTAATTGAAATAAGTAGAATAAGCTGGCTACCGGGTATGTTTTCCATTAAGAACCCATCTGTTTTGATGACCAGTATGCATTATAAACATATCATAGCAATTAAATCTCCATGCTCTGCAATTCTCTGTTGAGGGTGCACCACAGAATAATACAGCTCAGGCATCACAATCATATAAAACTCATGCACGAATAACTGCAAACGTTTGATGTCCTAAATGAGAGACATATGAGGAGAGACTCTTTTTAGTGACCTGCTGTCTCTGGTATGCTGAGAAGGTCTTCTCAATGTCCGACAGGTCTAAGATCTTGAAAACTTTGCTGTCATCCACCTCTGCCCAAACTGTGCCCTCAAGCTTGTTCTGTGGGAAGGAGAACAGGTGACCACAATGCTTCTATAGCAACCAAACACTCACAGTAGCCTGAGCACACTTTCCAAACACTGGTGTCCAATAATGTAACCAATGACCGAAGGCAGGATAACAAGACTTGTAATCCAGACTTGTCTCTCAAGCTTTTCCAATGAAGCCGAGGGGATTTAAGGCACAATTGGTTACAGTGTCTGATTTGAAGTAGCTAGAAGTTCTCAAAATGAGTATCTGTAAACTGTGTTGAAAGAAACATCATCATGTAAAAGCAAAATTTGTGGAACTGTCTGATTTTATCCATCAACTAATACATCATTAGTTTTGTTCTGTTTTTGTCTGGATGCAGTCCTGGATGAAGTCCATGCAGTCTTACCTCAGATAGCTTGGCCCAGTTGAAGGACTTGAGTGGATTGGTTGGCTGGGGAATATTCTTCTTCTTGAGTGCCGGGCCTACAGGGGCTCCAGGAGGAGGAGGTGGCCCACCAAGCGGCGGACGTCCAGGGAGTGGAGGTGGGCCTCCAGGTGGAGGGGGTGGCGGCGGGGGCATCATAGCACCACAGGGTGGAGGAGGTGGAGGAGGAGGCATCATGCTCCCAGGAGGAGGGGGAGGAGGTGGAGGAGAGAGAGGGCCACCTGGGGGTCCAGGTATGAAGGGAGGACCACCAGGTACACTGGCTATCTGTCTCTGTAGGCAAGGGACAAAATAAATACATATACACAACATAATTGGTATCATATTAAATGTTAACACTTAATGTGAAAGGGTGTATTAGACAAAGAACGATGAAGAGACTGTACCGTGCTGAGCTCATGTAGGCGGACAGTAAGTTCTGACACTTGTTGCTTGACCAGTCTATGTTCTCCTGTTTCTTTTTCAAGCTTCTCTTTCATCTTGTTCAACGTTTGCATCATTTCCTCTTTCTCCTGGGTCTTGGCATCACATTCACGCTCCTTTTTCTCCATCTTTTGCTGGAGTTCATGGTGATCTGTCATGGTCAAGAGTTCTGTGATGAACTAACTTGATTTCTCTCCAACACTTCGCCTTACATTGTGACAAGCTTTCATTTTTCTAAATGCAGTCATATTCTTTATATATATATATATAAAGTATATATATATTATATAATACGTTTAGGATGTTGATTCCAGAGCTCTCAATTTGTTTGTGGATTTGCCTGACAGTTTTGAGTCATTGTCATGCTACATGGTCCAATTCTGTTCTCGGTTTTTAGACTTTTTTTCAATATTGCGCCTCAATATTACGAAAAATGAAGAAGAAATGTTCATATGTTTAAATATTTACAAAAAAATGTTTTTCATTTGGCATCGTCACAACTGTACGCAGAGCTCAATTTTCAGAACAGAGGATCTGTTGCAGAGAAACTAGAAAACTAAGTTCATTAATGACACTACAGACCTTTCCGCATCTTCTCCGCCTGCTCCTTCCACTGTTTGACCTCGTTTTCATTGACAAGCCTAAAAAGAAATAATATGATTCACACTGACAGTTTTACCAGATGAATTAATGTCATAAGAAAGACAACCCTGACCTTGTAGGTACATACGATGTGTACAAAGCAAAGTTATTAGAACTGCAGCTCATATATGTAGCTGGTGGGAGGTAATTAGCAAGTCAAACAAAAAACACCAAAGACACCCCCCACCCTGAAACTCACATTCTAACCACATTCTTGACATTGAAGTTTTCTAAGGGGGTGACGTCAGGGTCATGACCCTTGTCATTCTGGAGCACCATCTGTTGGACAATGCGGTCAAGAAGCAACCAGTACTGCACTGTGTTCCCACTCCTCTTATCTGCAACAGAGAACACGTTTTTAAATCAATGACATAATGATCTACTGTTGATGATGTCACTAAAAATCTCCTATAAAAGAGTTATATTAAAAATTCTAAAAGAAACAACAATAATTAAAAACTCACGAGGCATAAGCAGGCAGTGGTGCAATATGGACATAAAGTGCGGATATGCATCTGTATGGGTCATCTTCTTGCGTATGAGGTCAAACACCTGGGAAGCACTTTTAGTGTCTATATGCACCTAAAAGGGGGACAAACCATAACAGTAATTAACCACCAGCTGGTAAATTTCAGAAACCAGCACATCAGATGATTGTATCCACTTACGCTGTCATAACGTCTCGATACAGTGAGTTCATCATCATTTCGTAGCATTTCAAAATAATCCAAGTGCCTGAGGACACAAAATACAAGATGCACATGAGGGCATGATCACAGATCAGTAATATGTTCATTATTAATTACAAACTTAACCAAAACAAGAAACTTGTATCACTTGTGAATTAGTTAAAGGATCATTATCACACTTACCGATCTAACGTAGAGTTGTCATGTGACCTGAGTTTATCAATAACGGGCTGAATCCCCAACATGAGGAACTCGTATCTCAGGTGTACCCTGAACTCAAGACTCGTCTATGGTTTAAAAGGAGAAACACACATTCAGACATAAGCAAGTAAATTATCTACAACATCTGCATCTCCCAAACATCTGTAAAAGAATAACAGGCATTCAGGGAATTTCTCTCTATGAATGATCTACTTAATGCAACATAAAACACAAAGACAAGAAGAACAAGCTGCATTTGGGAGCTCACCTCTCCAGCCCCCTGGCTCAGCACAGCATTAATAAAGGACATGATGGCTGTCTTCAAGCTGACCTCATCCCTGTACCTCCCTGTACTTCGATCCAGGTCATTGAGAAGCATCTGTACAGAGAAGCATCATAGTCATGTACGATATAACAGAATGGGGTCAAGATCGCTACAATTCTACAAGTACAGATGCTTCGGAATATTTCCAGTAACCCACCTGGAATCGTGTCCGTTCACTAGCAAATCTCTGGTAGTGCAGCATCGCCTCTAGAACCTTTTTGTGGCCTCCAGGAACCAAGCATACAGCTCCCATGATCTCCAGCACGGCCACCTTGGTCTTGATGTTCTCGGTTGCTAGGCTCTGAGCGATGATGTTGATGCTCTCGGGGTGGGAGAGCACATGGGCACGGCCCTGAGAGTTGTTCATCAGTGCTTTGATGCAGCCGATGAGGGATGTGTGGATCTGAGACTCCGTAGTCTCGTAGTCCATGCTCTTCAGGAAATTCAGGATGCAGGTCAAGCCATCCAGGTCGATGAACCGAGTGACAAACCTGCAATACAAGGAGAAATGGGTGACCATCTACAAAAACACCTACAATAGGTGTTATTGGGTACTAAAATGAACAGTAGATGCAGTGTTAATCGGCGCATTCTTTATTAAATATCAATTCTACTTTTCCATCACCATAAAAATAAGACATTTTTACATCCCTAATGAGAATAAGCTTACGGCTTATTCACAGATAAATGTGATTAGGACCAAAGCAGAGCAGAACATCGAATTGAACGTCTGGCAGAGGTTAATGATGCCGTCCTAAACCCAAGGTCAAAAGATCAAGGCAGTAACCAGCCATCAAACACATGCGTGAGTTCCTTGTCGTCACAGAACTAATGACAAACAGCTCCCCAAAAGCACAGACTGAGGGGGGAGGGTGTGTTTAATGAGAAAATGAAGTAGTCATGTGCTACTCAATAGATGGAAAACTTAACGACACATTACGTCAGCGACACATTAATGTAAGTCAACTTGAAGCAGCTGCAGCCAACAGCTTGACATTATGGAACTTTGTGTGAAAGCCAACAAAGGTCAAGGACTTCAGTGAGCTTATGTTATTCCTGAGTGAGTGAGGGATCTGTTAAAAAACACTTTCACATATCAATACAGGGATCATTTTAAGGATTTTTCATATATATCTTGGCTTGTTAGTTGCACAGTTGAGTTTACATCTAGCATACAAATCTACAAACTGCCACATTGATCAGCAAACATTTAATTTTCAACAAAAAAATTTTATTTTGATATACAATCATTGACAAAAAATCTCTGGCAGAAATGTAAAATGAAAATAGTGTGGTGAGATGAGAGACTAGGTCTTGTCACTAGAGTACAAAAGTGCTTCCCCTGATGCCCTCAGAGGCTACTTTTGGGTAGTGTTCCTCTTGAGTAATCGTGCCATTATGATGCACTTGAAGACATTTTGTCCAGTTTACACACTTGGAGAGGTGGTGCATCATTGGACAAAGTCAAGCAGGATTGTCATTTTGACAAAAAGGAAAATTGGAATTTGGAAATGTCCTGCCATGGACAGCCAGCCACCATTGCGTTGCCTTGTACCATGTGTTGCCTTGCATGACACGACTTGCAAATGGCATTTTTTAGCATGATGATGCTTGTCCACACAGGGTTTCCCGGGAATGTTTTCACCAACACTGACTGGTGACAATCTACAGGCCCAGCTGCAACATCTGTGTGCAAATGTGCTGCAAGATGTTATAAGGAACTTGTATGCCTCCATTCCCAACATAACTCATCTTACATCCAGACAAAAGGCAACCCAACAAGGTATTAGAGCCTCCTTTCAATTGTACAGTTTTCCCCAATAAACATCCTTTGACTAACACTGGAATCACTTAAATATATCATTACATCATACCGGTTTCACTAGATTCAACATCTCCTCTTCCAGACAAGTTTGGATATAGTAAAGCTATATATAATGATATATTAATTATAATTGAGGAATATAAGGTCAAGAATTTAAAGGGCAAGTGAAAACAATTCAACACTGAATTATTTCTGATTTCAGATGTACCGTAATTTACGGACTATAAGCCACTACCTTTTTTCCACGCTTTAAACCATGCGGCTTATAATGAGGTGCAGCTTTGTCTTCTTATATTATTGTTGTTTTCCAGGGTTTTTTTTTTTAAACTTTGCGGGTGCGGCTTATATTCCAGTGCTTATAGTCCGGAAAATACGGTAGTTCATGCATGTAAAACAAGAATGTTTGACTTTGACTAAAATGCTAATGGAGTCAGACCTCATAGGTTGCGTCCTCAGTGCTGTTTTGAGGCTTTCTATGGTCTTGTTGCGTTCCTCTTCTTCCTCCTTCTCCAGGGCGAGCAGAGTCTTCCTCTGTTGGGAAAAATAAATGTGCTATTGGACTGGAAGTACAGAATAGGAAAATGTAATATGCCTGTACAAACAAACATGATTAACAACTATAAGGGAAAACCTCGGCAGGCTATTCCCCGCAAATGTGCGGGAAAGACTACACGCCGTACCCATGATCTGAGGTGTAATATGAACATAGTTCCTATTGAGGGATTGTGGTTTATGTGCAACTGCAGCAGGACAGGTTTTGTTTAGGCCTAAGATCGGTTGTTTGGAGACAGTGAGGAACTGGTGTAGATATCACTCTGGTTTCACTTTACCATCTCGAGCCTTTTCTAAAAGTCTAGCTTGAGCTGCCAAGCCACACTGAACAATGATACTATAACTGAAAACAAAGCCTCTGCTTTAGAGACCACTACATTATGACTGGAAAGGAACAAGATGCTTATCAGCTAATTCACTGCTTCAAATCCCCGTTTCTGATTGGCCCATACTCAGACAATCTCTGAGGAGATTTATTGTATTTTTTGAAAGGAGAGATAAGTTTCAATTTGGCAAGAGCTCAGAGATTGTGAAGGCAAGACAAAGTTTAGAAAGATCTCATTAGCTTGGGGTGAGGGCTTTCTACAGGGTTGTTGTGTTGAACTGTTATTCACATTCATGCATTCATTTCTCATTACATTTAACTTCAGGTTCACCTCAGGATACTATGAACAAAAGCCCACCCTTCACTTTTTAGATCCATTCAAAACAGCCTTTAATTATTAATAATTCATTTTTCAAAATCAGGAAAAACATGTTGAGGTCAGTCCATTGTTCTGATAACAGCAAGAGCTGTTTCATTTGCAAGCCATTTACTGATCTTCAGAAGAGCTCCATAGTCACAGTGATCATTCCAGACCCCAAGTGTTGAGTCATGTCTCAATGGAAGACCACCAGTGGTTTTTTTTTTTTATCATTTTATTAATTTTTTTTCCCCCAGAATCATCTTGATATTCTTCTCTCTGTTCTGTTTACCATAGGGAGGCAGTTTTGGTAATTGACCAGGTCTCGCGCAGTTGAGTCCCATTTTCTATATGTCCTCAGAATGTCTCTGAACTAGTTATGGAACTCTTTCCTCTCCTTGTGCAAATGGATGCTCTTATCTCAGATCATCTCAGCAATATCTTAATACCTGAAAAAGCATCACTTGTTTTGCATGAACCGAAGGAATTTTGCATAGTACTATAGATCAGTGTTCCTCAACCCTTGTCCTGGACGCACCCCTGACCTGCAACTCTGAAGGACTTGATAATGAGCTTATTATTGGAATCAGGTGTGCAAGGAAAGTTCTAAAATATGCATGGTAGGGGTGCATCCAGGACCAGGTTTGAAAAAGGTCCTAACTTTCAGTTTTAGCTTAATAAAGCATACTTACAGCCGCCATTGAATTGAGTTGGTCGATGTAATACTCTGGCCAGCTTGTAGCACCTTTATTCTCTTCTTGTTCCTGTAAAAAAAGGAAATGTCAATCCTACAAGGGGCCACATATCTAGAAGCTTGTTGTAAAGCAAAAGTACATGGAGCATACACAGAACAATGTTCTACAAGACCTCTAATCACCATCACACCTGAATAATTAATGTTGCCATGGGACAAAAGAGGCTTTCAGCATGTCAAACAAAGCAAACTTAATTGGACTAGGACCAAGGAAGGAAAAAAAAATGAACAGGAACAGCATGAATGAGCAGAACTGGGAAGTTTAATAGGAATGACAGTGTAATTTGGAGAGAATGGAGGCAATCAGACCAAGAATTTGTTGTGAGAAATGACTCAAACCAGTGTGCAGATTAATACAGGTTGTCAAGCATGCTGGGGTTCAGATGGAAAGTATGCCAACAGTCTGCTCAATTTCTCCCAATTTTGCTTGGCGGTCGACAAATACTATAGTCTTTCTCATGTCACCTACTACTTTATCTAAATGACCAAAGGAATTTCATTTATCAGTGAGATGTGTGTTTGGGGAGAACAAAACCATGTTCCCATGAAAATGCACATCCATCATATTTCTCGCACACCAAACAAGGAAACAGACCCAAAACATCACATTGAGAGCAGGAGGAAAGTGAGCAGAACAGCATTAGTCTTCAGAGAACTGGGGTCTTTGGGTCACGGGACACCAGACAGAGATGCAGTACAGTCATAATGACATCACATATGCCACTCCAAATGATCCCTTCATCATCCCATTCCATCATTTCTGCAGGGACTGGAATTACATCGTCTCACAGTCACTGACTTTGGAGGCTTTATACCCATCTAGTGGAGCATCCCATTGTACTGACAAAGCATCTCTAAGAATAGAAATCATCAACACTGTGTTTCCAGAAATGGGTGCACCCAAAGGTGGCCAAGTTCACAAATTAGAATGGGAGACTGAATTCTCTGACATACATCGATCAACCATAACATGACCACTGCCTTGTTTCTATCCGTACTGTCCCATTTTATCTGCTCCTCCTGCCATAATGGAGCACTGTGTAGTTCATTCATTCTCTTTGTTGATGTTAATGATGGCCTACTTGTGAAGAAATACCTGCAATGTTGCTGACTGTGGGACAGTAACCCCAGATCATCCACAAAGTCCGGGTCTATCAGTTAGGCCCACGAGACAAGGGTGTGGATGTTTGGATCATTTGCTTCTTCACTACACGTGAGCTCTGTTCCCAGACTCGAATCATGTGTGTTTTAACTTGAGGTTTGGGTCAAGAACCTTCAGTGGAGGATCAAATGTTTAGTTCGTTGTATCTAGAGTTATGGCTATTCACACAAAACCAGAGAATAAACCATTCAAGAAGTGTCCACAGACAGGAGGGTTTGGCTTAAGGCCTGGGTCAATAGCCATAAACCATAAACACAACCATGTATTTTCAGTCTGAATTGAAATAGCAAATTGGAACCACACATTTTAAAAGGGGAGTGAATAAGACTTATTTAGGTTAATGACTAGTGAGGCATATGATGAGAGAAAATGACTGCTGCAAAGATTTCATTGGTTGGTCAGTGTCAACATACCAATGTAATGGGGAAAAAGGGCTTAGCACAGCACACAGAATCCAACATGTTTACAGACGTATATTTTTAACAATACAGCTGGAGCCACAAATCTCCAAACTTGGACAGTATTCCAAACATTCACTTGAGCAATATTTCTCAAGTGTGAAAAAGTACTGTCATCTCCTCACTGTCTGGTCAATCAGGCCTGGCAGGGTCAGAGACAGGTTTTCCTGAAATGAACTGTCCAGACGTATTCCTTGGCTCACTGCCCAAGAACATTTGACTAAACATGTGCACACAGCCCTCACAGTTTAAAAACATGACCCTTGGTCTCTATCTCTGTGGAAGGATGGCACAAAAGCCGGAATGTTCACTCCATCAGAACAAAACTAAAATGAAAATGAACAAAAGTACCATAGATATGGAGACACAACACAAACTACTCACTCGTCAAATGAACCAAATGGAATAAGACTGATGTTGAATCCAACATAGATTAAGAAGTAAACTGATCTTAGGGTATTTTGTTTTTAGAGCTTTAAAGCTTAATTTACTCCTCAATCTGCTGCATAAATGCTACCGTGAGAATAGTACAATATAGATAACTTCATGTGGGCAGATTCTGAATGCTCCGATTACAACTTCATCATCCCCACAATGGACTCAACTTAGAAAAATGAGATCAGTCTCCACACTGATCTTTCTTAATCCTGCCTACTCAGGGCTAGGACAGCTGATACCTTCAGCGCTGGCCTGAATCCAGGAGCAGTCTGCACACCTGACTGCAGCAGAATATGGAGGCCGAATTATCAGCGCACACAGTGTTCGGGACAAGGAGAGACATCAGCAGAATGGGCCAGGGAACAAACTTAAAATAGCCTTCGTCCTTCACATTCCATAACTTCACAGCCATAACATCGCAGACCACCTCCTTCTTTCTATACTGAATATCCATTTGATCAGCTCCACTTATCTTTCACCCTGTTTTTCAATGGTCAGGATCACACAAGCCACCACAGAGCAAGTATTATTGTGGTGGTAGGTCATTCTCGGCACTATGGCGACACTGACGTGGTGGTGTGTTAGTGTGTGTTGTGCTGGTACGAGTGGATCAGACACAGCAGAGCTGCTGGAGTCTTAAACACCATGTCCACTCACCTCACACCGTATGAGATACTCCTACCTAGTTGCTACACCTTGTAGATGTAAAGTCAGAGACAGACACTCATCTATTTCTGCATAGTTTGAGTTGGTCATCATCTAGTCCTTCATCAGTGCTCACAGGACGCTGCCCACAGGACACTGTAGGCTGGATATTTCTGGTTGATACATGGCAGTTGGAAGTGACATCCTATGAACTTGGAACACAATCCCTCATTCAAAGAGCTGAACATTCTAAAACCCCAAATCAGTTACAGTAACCTGAATCACCGTGGCTCCAAGCACCCTGAGCTGTCCAGTGATACTGGATTAGCAGCATTCAGCTTCTCATTAACCATGACCGTGTACAACCAAATAACTGCTGGCAGACAAATTAGCTGACATTAGTTAATATTAATGTTCCCTGAGTAACAGACATCTATACTAAAAATAAAGCTGGTTCACCATCATTTAATGCAAATGCACACACACAGCTTGTCTAGTCTAAACATGAACCTAATCTCAGGCAGGAACTACACCGGTATAAACCCCATTACCCAATACTTTTGGGATCATCCAGATGTCACTAACAGCCATATCACTTAACGCAATCAAATCCGTACAGTAATGTTCCAAAATCTAGTAAAAAAAAAGTCTATCCTGTACAGTAGATACTCCATCAAAAGCAGGACAAACTCTTTAAATACCCTTGATTTCAAAAGAAACAATGAATGAGCAGGTGTCCTGATACTTTTGTCCATATAGTGCATGTAGCAGACAAATGCAACCTTCAAAGTTCACAGCCTTGTAAATGAGGCGTAGCCACAGAATGGAAAGACCGATGGTGTCATGCCCTCATGCACTGTGCTGACTGCAGGTCTAGAGCCAACACAAATAGTCAGCTCGTTCAGGCCTGCTCCCGGACTGAAGCTGGCACAGGCTGGCCAGTCATTAGCTACCACGGAAATGCCACCAGGCCCTGTGGTTATTGGGAGAGCGGGTTCAAGCCTCTCCTCTCTTTGCTTCTGAATGAATCAGGCGAGAGGAGGCAGAGGCATCAGACAGAAACACGACTGGAAAAAGGAGGTCTTTTCCTCTGCAGTGGACCCCAGCCCTTTTCTGAAACAAAAGCTACACCTGCAAAGGAAGACCTTCCCATTTGTCTTGGACCAGCGAGCATTTCCTTACTGGCCTCCCCTCCACACCTCAACTCTTTTAGTCTGAGGCCGTTGGGAAGACATGCCAAATCCAGGCTCTCTTGGGTCCAGGCCAGGCATGCTGCTGAGTCTGCATTATTGCTTCTCTGCTATTGCCAAGACTAGTCTCCCAATGAGTGCACTCCTCTACTCTTTAAATCCATCCACGGCACTCGTTCAGTGCTCTCAGCTTGGGAAGCAACCTCCAGGGGATTATGCTCAATAAGCGAAGATCCAAATTAATTGGGCTGAAAAATCAGCAATTAGAACAGCTGCACATAGGCCAAGATCTGTCCAGCCACGTGCTCAAGCTGGACAGAAGAAGGCAGGACAACATGCAGAGAAAGAGGCTCTGAAAAAAGCATGGAAAGGAGGTCAGAAAGTGAGAAACTTCTCCCTTTGCAAATACCAGAAGGCAAGCGAGAAGCTATGAAAAGGAGGGTGCCCCATTTCGTGTTTGATCAATATGCTTTTTTTAGCCTTAAAGTCCCAGGACAATCTGTAATGAGGTCTGAAATAGGGCCACAGAATGTGTTGTTGGACAAAAACTAAATGTCATAACCGGATACTCTTCTAGTCTTTTTCAAGAAGCATTTATAAAACACGGATATGTGAAAAGAGCTTATTTAACAAGCAGAAAATTAGTTTTAATGCCCAAGGTCAAGGGAAATGCAGAAAATATACCTGACTGTCTCTAGACGCTAGAGCATATCAACATGCATCTCTAACGGGAATCATAGGCAGCAGTAGAAACTGGGTTAAGATATAAAATATGAGTCAGCATCCTGCTGGGAATGGGATTGTGAGCAAATCAGTCTCCCCCCGCAGATTTGAACAGAGAAAGAATGAGCAAGCCTTTATCCCTTTGTTCCTACACAGTTGCACCTCACACCCACAGCATTCCTTCTAGATCACAGACAGGTTGGGACCACCTGCTTGCTCTTCTCATGTGTGTGCCAGGGCTGGGAGAGAAGGGGCTTTCAGAGGCAAAAACCTCCCAGGCTTCTGAAAGTAAATGTGACCTAAACCTCTTCTGAAGACATTACTGTTCTGCTGATAAGGCACAGGCCAAGACTTGGGGCGAATTCACACTGGAAAGTCCGGACCAAAATCTGAACAAAGGTTTGTGTTTTTATGAAAGAAATTTGCTACACCCAGTCATCAACCACCTACGTGGGCTACGTCTCCCTATACTTGACCCTGATTGGTTTGTATAGGGGTGCACATCTGAGGCATGCTGTCATTGCGTTTGAGGTGCAGAATTCTACCTCCTTGCCTGAATCTGACCCCTATTGGGTGCATGGGTGAGCAGCAGAGTGAGTGAGGTGGGATACATTTGGACTCCTTTAGCTTCTCCTCATAAATAAGGCTTATACTACAGCTGCAGTAGATACAGGAATCGTGGGGTCTGTTGTGCCCACACTGCTGCGTGATGCATGTCCATGCAAAGGGGAGTCAGATTTCAGTACAACACCGTTCATTGCCTTCTATTGTTCGATTTATGATGACAGTCTGCCTCAACTTCCTGCAATTGGTCTGAAGGACAGAACTACTCAGAAGTGTTTTCACACTGCAAATGAACTGGACCACGGTTCAGATGATCTGGACAGAGACCACCTCTTTAGGTCAGATCAAATTCCGGTCCTTTGGTTCAGACCATGATCTGAGGCACCTTTCACATCTTCAATATTGATTCAGACCAAACTAAAAGCACCCATAGAAATCACCTGCTGCTACTGCAATTCGAACATCAATCTTAAAAAAGTAAATCTCAGTCCCATTGTCATGGTCCCATATCTCCACTGATGCATAGAATGATTTTGCCCAGATGCTGATCCAGTTCTGCAGAATGAAGGACTGCTGCAGCTCAGTGCTGAACCTGCTGTCTATCTGATGTCTGGGGTTGATTAGTTCTCCTCAAAGGAATTGGAGGCATGACTCAGCCACACCTTGGCGCCTGTCTACATCGCACATTGCAAGCTGGATTTAGGAAGCTGCGCATGTTTGTGGAGATGTGCAGAGGGCTTGTCTGTTCAATGTTCATGGTGCACAAATCGGTCTTTGAACAAAGGACAACAACCTCTAGAAATCATACAAAATGGATATAAATAAGTATAAAATTCTGTCTTTTTCATGGTGTCTACAACCAAGTCTATTATTTGCCAAGTAACTTTTACTAATAACGTCATACACTGCCACAAACTCCGTAAACTACATGTTCGTAGTGTCGTGTAGTAGTGTAGTGGTCATCACATTCGTGAAACACACAGAAGGTTCCCGGTTCAGAGCCAGGCAGAACAAGCCTTTCTCTTTCGGCCTGCAGGTAAGAGAAGCAGCCTTGTGACTGGAAGGTCGCTGGTTTGAGTCTGTGTACCCACAGGTTTCCCTAAAATGTAAACTGGGATCAATTTTGGAATAGTGGCCATTTTTAACATGGCTGCTGTTTTCTCCTGAAATTCTGAGCTCTGCAGGGCTTCGCCAAACACTGATGGACAGCTGTTTTTTCAAATGGACACAGTTTATATCACACTGAGAGAGGCTCCTGATGTTGAGTGGTGTGCACAGTCAATGCAGTGTGAAAGAGGAATCACTGATGAGCTCACATGTGATAACTAGGTGTGAAAAGTAGCAAAGACTGAGCAAAATTCCCTGATCTCAACATAGAAGGCTGGAGCTCTTCAATGATACTATAACAGAAACGCTACACTATGAAAGAGAGAAACATGACTAGGAATTTAATCACCGAAAACTGAATAAAAATCTCACTGAATGCAAATGTGAGAGTAGACAGACAGTAAGTGAATTATAAGTGGCTGCTTTTGAAGAAGAAAGCCCTTTCCCTCTCGCCTGTTTCGGAAACAGCACATGGTCTCAGTGGACAGAGAAGCTGCATGAGAGACTCACTACTTTACTTCTCCATGGCAATGAACACAACGTCCCACAAGATGAAGGATGCTTCTTGCAAAGCAGCTACTTTAAAGTACTAGAGTACTCTTAAGTACTGGAGCTCTACTGGATGAGTTTTGGAGATAAGAAAAAAGCTTTCTTTACAAGTTAGGAAATGAACACAACAGGGGTTTGAAGAGCAGGCCAGGTTTTTCTAAAACAGCTGCTATGAACTCTGCTTTATCTTTGATTCACAATCATCGTCAGCACAGCTCTGTCCTTCTGAAGACCTGTTGGAGAGCCAATTATAAATGAAAGATGAATTTATAGAAGATCCAATTTATCCAGTATCAACCAAAATTAAGCCACATTCAGAGCCACCAAAGGATTGGTGTCAGACTAATGGTCACATAGCAACACTTGACAATAATGAAGCCCAGTCTCCAATATCTTTGTTTGGTGGAGACCAAAATACTGGAAAGTGAAGTTCAACTTACCGTTTCAAAAACGTTTAAATTAATGGTAAAATCAGGTAAACACCTTGTGATTTTTTTCACCGTGTTTGTTACATTTGGCTCAATAATGCACAACAATGTGATTTTTCAGCTTATTCTGGCTACTGCACTAGGAATTTGTCAGTAACCACCAAGGCTCTGTTATTCAAAACCACCAAGCTGATTGGTTCTTTTTGTTGAAATGTGGGACTGTATCTGTAAATAGACTGCTGCTAGAGGGCGATAAAAGAGCCACGTGTTGCCAGTCCCTGGACTATGCCCATTTGTTCTCACCTTTTTCTTGCTGCAGTAGATTTGCCATTTCTTTTCTGCAGGCAATGCAAACATGGCCTCCCTGTGCTTCTCTGTGAGGTCCAGCTCATCCTGCAAAAAGACAAAAGAGGACGTTCAGAACTCATATTAAAAAGCATAATTTTTGTGGTGAAAAGTTTCTCCAAAACTACGTTCACCACTTTGTTTTTACTCTACCTGAAGGAGGAGGGGGTGAAGAAAGACCATTCATGCTCAGACTAGTGTGAGTATACAAACACGCACAAAAACACAGTAAAGACAATGGCTTTAAAAACCCAGTAATAAACTTCTCCACTAGCAATTTCCTTTCATTTGGCACTGGAAATAGCACACCCATAACACTCGCTGTGTTGTGGTTGGCCCTTGAGAGTGGGTGTTGCTGAGCATATCTAGCTGGGAGAAAGCCCATGTGTCCACAACCACAAATGCTCTGGAGCTTTTGTTTTCCAACTCAGGATGCACGAGTCCCAGTTGGTGCATCCCACAGCCCATACAATCATTTCAATTCAACAAAATCACACACACAAAAATTCCATTCATATCTACATGACTGCTGGAGTGAAACCATACACTTACATGTGCAATTGCGCCTTCCTTTCATTCCCTTACTCCCTCAAGAGGGCTGGGGGTAATATCTCTCCAACATGACCTCACACTCCATTCCACGGTCCCCAAGAGGCGAAGGCACGTCACTCCCATTCATACCAAATGGGCCATCTTGGATAAAGTAATCCAAGGGCACTGATTGTGGCCTTCTCAAATTTGTTGGATTGTTGGTTTATTCTTGGCTCTACATATGTAGTATGGAATGGACATCCTACCGGAGACTGCAGCAGCTTGATCATTTTAGGAGGCTTTGCAGCACACAAGGGTTTGCACACTGGTGTAAACAATAACGCAATAAAATAGACAGTGGGGCTGTACTAAAACCCACCTCTGTGGAATCAGACCAATCTCCAGTAGGAGACATGTAATCGTGCAAATTTATGCACGCAGACCAATGCATGTGGAGCACAATTCCAGACTAGCATAGAAGTGGAGAATTTCAGGAGTCGTACAGTGTGTAGTACATGTTTTTCTCATCAGACGCAATCTTGACATTCAGAAATGAAATGATTTGAACAGAGAATGTTAAGAAGTATGCAGTATAATTATATGATCTGAATCCACACCTCCACCGAAACCTAACCAGGTATATTGACCAGTGGACACTGAGTCACACCCAGGACCATCCAGCACACCCATGCTCCTGCATTCTGCTCCACCCTCACCCCTCAGCTCCTCCGCTACACCCATTTAGTATTCAAATTTCAATGTTTAAATCAAGTAAAAAAGACAGAAGGAGGATGTTCTTTTATCATATCATATTGTATATGGCAATTCAGCCAAAATATATCGGGATATGATTTTTCATCCATATCGCCCAACCCAGATGGTCAAGTGCCACAATGCCTCCATTACTCAACTGTTGCACACGTCTCCTCCACAATCATCTACCAGTGCTTTGGAGTTCCAAATTGCCAGTCTGCCAGTTACTGGTATCATTAGAACTTACTATTAAAACACTGCCATCCCCAATTCTACACGGCTCCTGTACACTCACTTTAACCGTTTTATCAGCCACTACAGAACAGTGTTAATGTCTTCCTGTCTGGTCACTCCTGGTGACAGTATTGTCCTTGATGCACAGCAGGGACAGTAAGAAAGGAAGAGCTGCTGTGTCTCCCTTCCTGTCCTGTATCTGGCTCCATCACTCCTCTTCCTGTGAACTCTCCCATCCCATCGGAAACAAGCTGCACACTCAGCAGAAATTTTACATACACACACGCGCACACGCACACACACACATTTAAACTGCTTGTGTTTGTGTAAATAGAGCAGCAGTGATCTGCTTCCACTTACGACATAGATGCACAGAGCACAAGCATCTCCAATATAAAGAGAAGGCAATAAAAACACAACCTGTTTATGTCAGTATGAAGATATGAAGAGAGGCATTATATTGTTACATTTGGAGCTTTGTATTATTGATAGCAGTATCATGTAGTGGTGTGAGGTGGTACAGATTCCACTGAATTTAATCATAAATCTCTACATAGAAGTACCAGGAGGAGAAACCAAACAACAGATCAACATACAGTAAAATAACAGGCAGATATTCAACCTGTTACTATGCAGTCTGAGTGTTTACACAGTGATTTTCAGACTTATAATAAATGCCTCTTTGTCTGTAGAGGTGCACAACATTAACTTATTTTATCATTTTTGTGATTATTATAATGTTATCATTGTGATAAACAATGTGCTACTCTGATATCATCAGTATTTGAGGAACACTGGCAATCATGTTTCATGCCAAAGGGCATAATTAGACCTCTAGTTAGATGAAGTTCCTGATATCATTGATTTCCTATCAACACTTTTTTGCCAAATATCATGTGACCCACATCACACATTTCAGAAAAAAGGATTACAAGTATCTTAAATATAATACTTTTGCACTCAAACCTACAATATTAAGCCTTTGGTACAAAATAGTACATTAACTGATACAAAAATAAAATAAAAAAGGCTAGAAAAAAGGATTTTCACTGAAAGGAACTTTACTATATACACACCAAAAATCGGAGGACATGGTAATGTCGCTGCTTAACTCCATGGGTTGCAACCACTGGGGTCCACTTTATTAGTGGGCTTATAAAACGCACAGCAAAACAGTTTTGATTAGATTTGATGACTTACATTTACTTAAGCTCTCAGCTTACTTACTTCCCTCATGGATGACGGGATTGTTCCCAAGTGACTTCAAAGCCTTGTAAGGGAACTTCTGACTCCGGGACAAACTGAATGCCAGTATGGCACATTGCTGATGATGATTATGTCCAAAAACGGTTAATGCATTGCAACATAATCAGTCTGTTCATTTATGTTTATGGGTAAACACCTTGTCATGGCTCTTCACAGCACGCCTCGTCTAGCTTCACTCAGCCCGAACCATGTCTGATAGTGGGGGTAGTTCTGTGGGTTATGCACATTTGCTTATCAAAAGGTCTTGCAACAGAATACCCAATCATCTCAAACCTCTGTGTAATACAAGGTAGGACCACTGTGGTACGTTGACCGAGGTGAACCCACAGAAGCAAGCAGCTTCATTTTTTCACTGCAGATGAGATGATGTAGGACTGGGAAGCCGTCTGATACGACATTTTGACTCTGCAGAGAGTGACATATGGGCACCAGGACCAGGCCTGCCGTACATTTTGTGGCTCTGTGACTACAAGAGCAGTCAAGACAAGAGCAGTGTCTCAACACACAGGAATGTGAAGAGAGTCAGGGAACAGCATGGAAAACAGTACCGGCTGCTCAAGCACAGTCTGGGGTAGGGAGGGACATCAGTCACATTGCTAATGGCATGCATTTAATACAGATACTAAAACTGTCAAAGCTCTCATCTGCTCCAGTGTTGAGCTGGTGATGATGGGCAAAGGTTTGGTAAGAAAAGGGGCAGAATTAAACTAATGGCTCGTATACGACATGTTTCTCCTGTAAAGTTAAATGTCAATTCGCTCAGTTAATAAAACAAGAATGAAGGCAGGCGTCTGCTTTGTAATGAAAGCCACTATCAGGTATACATATTACAGCTGAAGGTTTACAAAGAGAAAGGCCTCAGTGAGTACAACGCAAATTGGCACAGTCTACAATCTCCGAATCCTTGTATGGCTTTGCCTCCTCAGTCACGGTTTATGTCTTCATCTCCAAGCTATATAAGGAAATACAAAAGACCCTCATGTTTGAGTCACTGGCTTTTCATATTAAGCTTAGATGTTTAAATCTCACATCTGTGCCCAGGCCTGTTCCTTACACAAACCACTTGATTTGCTTCCAGACAAAGACAGAGTGGCTCACTGTCTTTTCCAAAAAAATCTCCATTAATTTGCAGCTTCAGAGGACAAATCTCATTTCTAATGCAACTTACTCTCATATCAAGCAGGTCCTTTGTATACAGTAGGTTCCCATTATCCTTTCACCCTAAATACATAAATGCTTTGTAACAGAGAGCTCCTTTCAGAACAGACTGTACTCCACTGCAAAACTCCACAGGGATTCACTTGTAATTTCATCAACTCATTAGACAAAGGCCAATCGTTTTTTAGACACGCAAGCTAAATTCAATTAAGGTGGAGGAATGAAACTTCAGTGTACCCCGTGGAGATACCAAAAAGAAAAACCTAGGCTGGACATATCTGTCTACTTGCCTTGTTACACAGTAATTTCTATTAAAGCTTATATAATTTTTTAGCTTGATCTCTTAATTTTTAGATATGCTACATTTTTAGTCATTTAGACTTGTGATGGCATTTCTGCCCCCTATGGACTCCCAGGATGAGCCTACAGACCACTAGAGTGCTTCACAGCCCACTGGTGGTCCCTGACCAAGTTGAGAAACCCTGCATAATCAGACATTCCTTTGTAACTCGCAACCTGACCTGATATGCTTCATTCAAAGGCTACAGCAAACTAGGCAAACAAACATGAACAATCCAATGTTTCCTTATGCAAGAAGCTTGCATGTCCATTTTTGCCTTTTTTTTTCATAATTTGAATCAGACCTGTTGATTTTACACTCTGTCAAAATGTTTTTATTCTCTTCTAAGGACGACTGCAACGCCCTCTGTCCTGAGAGACAGAGCTACACGTGGCGAAAGCACCGAAGCCATAAATATTAATGTAATGGCTGTGGAAAGAGTGACTGAAGCTGCTTTGTGTTGTACGTCCATTCAAACGAAAGCATGGGACAAGGAGGCTTAAGAGACCGCCAGACAAAAACAAGCAATTAGTCTACAGAGCAGGCCAAGACACAAGGCCACTCAATGGGACCCACTGATGTGCAAAGCAAAGATGCTTGACATCCTCAGTACAAGTCGAGCCAACAGAGCATGGGGGTTGGCAGAGAGCAGGAGAACAATGTAAAGAGAAGGAGAAGGAGAGAGAGAGAGAGAGAGAGAGAGAGAGAGAGAGAGAGAGAGAGAGAGAGAGAGAGAGAGAGAGAGAGGTAATGTCCTTACAGTACTGAACTCTCCAAACAATTTCAACTTGATCAATTAAAATGTCAGAAATGACCATTTGTTGGATAAAATGCATATATATGACATGGCTAAAGTGTAAATAACAACTGTGATGCTTTCACCAGTTTCCTTCACACTGCTGGCTGGGCTGCTGCCTCCATACTGGGCATGTCAGGGTAAAAGATAACTCATGCCACTGTATTAAATGTTTTCATTACTCCGGTCTCTACACTTTATAACCATTACAACAGAACGCGGGACTCTTTAAGCCGATTTAGATACAAGCAGCTTCCAAATGGCAATAAATTCCAACTTTGTGAGGCTCATGACATGCATAATCTTTTTTCTCCTTACGTTTCCTAACTGAGGCTGACTATGTTCATTGCTTCATGAGACAATAAACAGTCAGACCTCTTTAATAGCTGACAGGCAGTTACGTGACATTCAGTCTGACTCACCTTTCTGCTGCTGTATTAACTAATGTAGTTCAAAGATAAAGTTTTTGCCCACCCATTGTACTAGTGTATCAGGTATACATGTAACCAGATGCCAACCACACAACACTTGTAAAACACCATGGTAGAAACTCACGCAAGTGTCACTCTTTCATTTTCTTTTAGACTGCTGAACTCACCACAAGCTCGGAGAACATAGCATCCAGCTCGTCGTAGCTGGGGATGGGCAGCGTGGGCTCCATGGTCTGCAGAACAAAGTCCTCTCGCAGCCGGTAGGTGATCTCCGGGTGGTCACTGCTCTGGAAGCAGCAGAAGATGAAGGACATGCCACGTCCTCCACCACCACGCTTTCGGGGCGCCATGGTTGCAGGAGAGGGGGTTCAGGGTAGGGGTGAAAGGTGAGGGGCAGGTGTTCCTCCCCCAGGTACCTTAATTAATGTAGGTCTTGCCCTGGTCACAGAATCCTAGAGAAAGTGAGAGAGAGAGAGAAAGAGAGTTGTAAAATGAGGTCAATCTACCACTAGGCTAACAATAGTCTGATTACAGGTGAAGCCGATAATGCATCTTAATATAAAATATTAATATGTGAAAAATGGAACTTGAAACTGACAAATTGTCTTAAAAATCAATGTTTGTCATCAAGGGAACCACAGATAGCTCTGTTGATGTCAAAGTGCAGCATCTACCATCAGAAAGACACCAAAAATATTCTCTCCACTGACTGTGTATCCATGTTCATATACTACAGTGTATGTAGTCATGTGACTCGGTCCTATCCGGTCTGCGACACAGAAGGAACAAGGACAACTCAAACACCAATTCAACTGAGGAACTTAAGCAGCTTGTACCAAAGAAAAAGGCTGTCGTTCATTGAAATAATCAATCAATAATCAGAACTGAGATAAAATGTTCAATTAATCGTGATACCGATTGAGGTCATATCACCCAGCAATACTAAATATGAGGTGTGGAATGGTATGTACTGTAATATACATTTGCCACATCAAAGAGCAACTGTCATTATTTGTATTATTGGTATTGTGATCATTTAGAAGCAGAGTGCAGGAAAAGACCAAGCGCGCAAACACACACACACACACACACACACACACACACACACACACACACACACATATAGCATCCTGTATAGCTCTCTGGAGGCAGAATGCATCAACACCGTTCACATCCACACATATTGATCCATGACAATGGGCTGCTTCTGAAGAATGCTCAGGAAGTAAATCCTAGACAGCTCTTAGCTTGGCTCATATCCAGAGAACCCCGCTAATGATTACAATCGGCCCGGTCTATTCATAATCCGGCCTCAAGCTCCCATGAGGCCTCCAGAGAACACAGGAAAAGGGAGCTCTCCAAGTTGACCGTCCGATTCAGGGTCTTCACAAAGAGTCAGCAGAAAGCAGTAGAGGCAGCAACCTTCATCTCAGGTTAATAATGATAACATAATAATAAACAATTAACTTCCCTTATTGTCATACCCTTACAATAGATTTACAGTGTTCCTTGGTGATCCTTTACACCACTTGAGACAAGGTGCAACTCACATGACCCTACTAACGAGCTCTTGCCAAAACCTCAAGATAGCTGTGGTTTAGTTTGTTGTTTACACATTTGTCATCCACTGCAAATGTGTGCACTGCAGTTTCCCCATCCGTATCATCAGCCTTTCTAGCGCAGCCTCAGCTGTCGTAATGGCACAAGGCTATATATCACAGTGGCTGTGGGGCACAGAATCAAAAACCACAACCTTGAATCTTTAAAACCATCAATAAGAGACGCAGAACACAATTGGGCTCTTGCTCAAAAGCCAAACCCTTTTCGTCGGCTCTGGCATCGTTCCTAAATAGAAAACATTCGTAATTCCAGTGCACTCTGGTGCACGAGGAGAGCAAATGGGGTAAAGTTGGAAATATTATTATTTATTATTATAAATGAAGCCATTCTGAAAACACTGTCCATTATTAGAGCTCCACTCATTCCAAAATTTGGGCACAGCGATGACCACTTGCAAGGTAATTTGTTGCAACAATCCATATAATCTGACATCAATTCCAGAGCAAAGCTAAATATTCCCTGGTTGTTTTCATCATCAGCAGTGATCATCTGCACCCATTAACCCTTTACCCTAAACACGTGAAGAAAGAAAATCAGAGCCTGTTGGAATGAGCCAACTTCAACGTTCCTAACCCCTGGCTCATGTATTTGTAGCATTCTATTCTGAGTTCTGAACTATGAAATCAAATATACTATCTGTGTGTTGGGTTAAATAAAATGAGCATGAGCTCCTGTGTTGTGTTTGGAAGAAAGGTCTTATTCTCCTTCAGTATTCTCAGCTGGAAGCAGACCACCCTCCTCTCCCCCCAGAATTAAACACTCATTAAATCTATCGTACACACTTCACGTGAATGCGTATTCCTGCTTCAAATCACTGAATTTCCTCCAAAGGCCAGAAGCAACTTTAAACGGATATTAGAGCAAATGTACTCAAGCTTGAATCCTGTGATAATTTCTTCTTTCTGTGCCAAACAGGAGGCAGCTGAACCAACACTGCTGGTTCATTGGGGTGGCAGGTGCTGGAGCAGCACACCTGTGTGGCATGTGAAGAGAAACCGGCTGTGCCACAGACTCATGGCGAGAACTGTGCTGAAGCTGGATACCTTTAGGTCCCTCAGAGATACTATGAGAAGCCTGAAGCCCAGCGCAAAGTTGTTACACAAGCAGACGTTTGCAAAAGCTCATGCCCAGCCAGTGATAGAGGAGATGGTGTTTTACGCAGCAAAATATGATGCTGGTAGGAAGATCTGCTATAGGTCTTGGTATGGATGCCCATTTACCGGCTGTTGGAAACCAATATAATCTCCACAGCTGGAGCACAGCTGAACCTTAACCCCTTTAGCTTGTCTGCCGCCACCAAGGAATCTTGAACAGTCCCACCCAAGAGGTTGAAACCATTCCATCCCAACTGCTTGTGCACTCACACATGCCTCAGATCTATGGCCCGAAGAACACAAGCATGCTTATTTTGACATAACTTAATCCAAGTAAACATGTGCAATGCTGGACATGCCACCCTGAAACAGAGCTGCCAAGGTTTGTCCAGTAGGGCTCACGATCTCCATCTCAACAACCGTGCATTCCTCTTTTCTGCATTTAATGGGAGAGAGGGACAGAGAGAGAGAGGGAGAGAGTGACAGAGAGAGAGAGAGAGAGAGACACAGAGAGAGAGGAGGGGGGGGGGGCAAAATAATTGGATCTCAGTATGAAACTGAATATGCAGTGGCTTTACCTCAGGGGACAGCTGGGAACACCAGACCTGTATAACTATTACAGTGGACGCCACAAGCTAGAACATTCCATTTCCCAGGTTGCATGGGCATTCCTCAATCCACTGTGTCTGGTGGCTACCAGGAACACATGAAGTCCATGAATTAAGAATCAGACAATGACATGTTTAGGTAGACCAGTGGACCAAACCCATGGCATGAAAACATACCCCACACCATTATGGAACCACCACCAGCCTCAATCGTGCCTTATTGACGACTGGGTCCATGGCTTCATGGGGTCTATGCCACATGTGAACCCTACTATCAGCAATGGTACCATGATTAATAGGAAAAAGCCATAGTTAGAAACCTCAGGAGCCTAGAAGAGCCTTTGCTCCCATATCCAATGAAAGAATGTCAAATACCCACATCCCTCTAGAAACAGTCATCACTCATCTGGCCAATGTTCAACCTGCCTCACAACAGTGTTTAATAAAGGAATGATTATTTTATGAAAGAAATGGACAGCATTTTTCTTTGGTTGAAGACTGAATACAAACAATGAGGAGTTATGCAAGTTATTAATAAGAATAATTAGGGATGAAACCAAGTCAACCAAGTCGTGAGGTTCTGAATGTCAGTTTAAATTCATTTTCAATGAACAGAAAGGCTCTTTGCAATAAACTGCATGGAAAAGCCGAAGTTCTGGCTGCACAGTGAACACAGTCTTTGACAATTAAGGGAATGAAGACCTCTTGGTTGAGTTTACAGGCTGCCTAACCTCTGGTTGACTCTTAGAAGATAATCAAATCATGTTGTTCATCTGCATCAGGCTTACTGCCTTCTGCCTAGCCTGGAGTTAATCCTCCAAACTATTGTGAGAGACAACAAACAAGTGATATATTGCCCAGTTAGGAGGCGCGTTGCATGACAATCCTGTAAACCTCAGCTGCAGCATGCACTAGGCCAAATGGCACACTCGAAATCTCCTCTGTTCAAGGTTGCAGCAATTAGATCCCTTTATACTACGTGCCAGAGCGGTGTCTGAGGCAAGACTCTGGAGAGTGAGACCTGACTCATGAACAGGACAGACTTCATGATCTACGGGAGTCGAACTTGCTCATTGTATGCCGAGGCTTCCAAAGGCGTCTACGCACGTGTTGTATAGGTTGCATTTAGCAATCCAAATCTTCCATGGCCACTGCTGCCGGTTTCTGGTTCTCCAGAGCCCAATGAATGGCCTTCGGGCTATGATTTGGTGGTTTAACCCAAGGGGGTCATTGGAAAGCTGACTGCACGTGTGTCTCTCCAGAGGAGGACAGATACAGCAACAATGGGAAGAGAGGAAATGAATGGGATTTGACTTTGAAAAAAAAAAGAAATATCTCCACTTTGACCACAGGAGGAAACATTTGCTACAGAGCCTGAAAATCTCAGCAAGACAAAGAGAAAACCATGTGTCTCATCAGCAGCAACATGCATTTTGTTCGGAGAAGCTATACATTCAATGAGATGTTTACTGATAAACAGTAGGTTATGCAATCCAGTGGGAATGGCTTAAAATTCTTATTGCACATTGTGAAGCAAAAGCAGATCTCTAGAATATAGTAGAAGACCTGAAATGAAAGTAGGCAAGTCACTGGCTAGAGAAAATGGTCCTCAATCAGCAATTGATGAAATGGATTTGCCAAAAGCTACTGTCCCATCACAGGGGAGCCAAAAGGAGTAGTGTCATATCTTCGGACTGATGGACTAAGGCTGTTGTCGTGTCTGTTGTTTGGAGCGTTGGAGTGTTCCCCCAGATGGTTTGGGTTGTCTTCATGCAAGGAAAGGTCTAAGGTCTAAAATACATCACATCAAAGTACGTCTTGTCTGGAGCAAGAGAGAAACTACAGGAAGAAGGTTCTGTGTTCTGGACCAGTGCAGATTTCTGTGCAGTTCAACATGAAGCAGCAGAAGAGATGAGGTTGTTCATAGCAGTATTGATTATCGGACCAACATACCAGCTCGAACAGCTCCTGCATCCTGAGTCATTTAGCGCAAGCTCACAGATTACCTGACAGTTGGGTCGGATCAAAGTCGGATCAACGCTCCAGAGATCGTTTGTGATCAGACCACCTCCTCTAAATGGTCTTGGTGTGGTGGTTTTGTTCCATGTCTGAGTGCAAATACTGTTTCCTCACCGACCTGGACTTAAAGTGCTGGTGTGAGAACACCAGGAGCAGGAATGCAGAATGATAACAGCAGACCTCTGCATTTGATGGATTGGACCACTTTTGCAACCCACAACTGGATCTGAAAGAAGGCATCCTGTATGAAGGACAATGGCAACCAAAACACTGGGAGGTTTCAGAGAAAGCTGGGATACCCTACTAGTCAAAAGTGGGTAAATGCGGACTTGACGTCCAAGGCATGAAGTCAAACATTTTCGATTAGTTTCATCCATTAAAAGGGACAGAAATCCGATTTACTACAAAAAGCGAAAGGTGCATTTAGCAAGAACTTTGCTTTGGGCTAAAATTCCAACTACAAACATCATAGTCGTAACTTAACCCTGATCTTTCCTCTCACAAGAGCGATTCTTACTAAAGCATGGTTAGAGGCACTGGCATAAATCAAGTGACTCAACAGCTTAATAGACTCTGCGGAGCACTGTACCTGTGCTGTTGGTCAATAGTGCAGAGATACTAAGCCAAGGAGAAAACAACCTTTGTGAATATCAGAATCATCATACCACATCACCACCCCCCCCCCCCACAAAGCCTGAAATGGACTGAAACATAAAAATGTCCTTGGAGAGATGTTGATGTTGCAAGAGAAGATGTGCATTTGCCAAGAGAAGCAAGCTAATGTATAACTCACTTCATGAAGGTCTCACAGAATAGAGAAGCCAACTTTCTGGAATCAAGGATCTAGGGCCAGAGTTCCATACGGAACACTGTTATGATACTTGGGTCGATAGTTCATAACAGGTATTGGGTTAAACTATACATTAGAGAACCATAGGAAAAATGCAGAATCTTAAATACAGCCTTGCCTCCTATGTAGTGCACTATGTTATGCCATAAAGTAGGCAATCAAATGCACGTTCAAAAGAAAATCCATTTTACCTTAATCACATTAATCGGAAGAGCAGCACAGTTTCCAGAAATGTATTTGGATTAGACTGAAGACCAAAAGTAATCTGGATTGGGACATCTCTAGTCCATAATCTCATTTCTGGGGATGTATCTGCAAACTTTGCCCTTTGCCATAATCTACCGCACCTGCTTCAGGTCCCAATAATAGCTGGGTTCTTCACAAGTTCATGAGACCAGGTGTATAGAAGAGGAAAAATGGAGGAGACCCTCAGGGCTCAGAGAGCTGCTGTGTTTAAGTGTAACCACCCAACGCTTCGAAACAGAATCAATTCTACTCTATGTTCCTGGTGTGTGCAAGCATTCTAAAACCTACTCCTTTGTCTTAAATTTCACCAAACCACACTAACATGGGAGTACACTGTCAAAGCAAATTTGCAGAGCCAGCATGGGGGGAGAGTACTGGCAGTGTGCACTTCACTGACTCTACCCTCCCCTCCTCCACACACTTCTTAGAAGTTCACAATGAAGAACTGCCCCCAGCACAGGTCAACTACTAAAAAGGTTCAGCTGGTGCAGAGTTAACTTGATTTTCACTCCCTTTTCTAACTAATTCAACCCTGCTGAGTATTCAAACGCTCAGCGTCACAGTTAAACTGAGAAACGCCCACAACCACAGACGTCCAGCCATTTCCTGTGGCCAGCATCCTGTGACCACTGATGATGACCACCACAAACCGTGCAGAAAGAGATGAGCTATCTACATCTATGAGGTGGACCAACCCCATAGGAGTGTCTAATAGAATGGACAGCGATTGGACCCGGTGTTTAAAAACTCCAGCAGCACTGCTGTGTCTGATCCACTTTTAACTAGCACAACACACACCGACACACCACTGCCATGTCAGTGTCTCTGCAGTGAGAATGACCCTCCACCAGGTGAACAGGTATGAAACGGGTGGACACTGGGGTATAAACTGAGCAACAGCTGTGCAAGTCATGTGTAAAATGTGTGTTTTCTAGGTTTTTTGACTCGTTAAATTGTTGCTTACTATACCAACGTATAGTCGACGCATTCAAGAGTCAATGCATTCAAATTTCAGACAAATTTACTACAGATAAAAGCTATTCTAAAAGCATTGTCCATCACTTCTAAATTAGAGAAATTGAGGGTTTTACCCACATTTGGAAGCTAGTCAAGACAGCAATCTCCCCACTTTGCCCTCCTTCCACATTTATAATAATGCAATCTTGGTTCGGACTGCCCCAAAATCTACGATCTCTGTAGGTTGAGTGAATAATAACCATTAGTTTAAGATGTGCTATATTTAAGGAAAGCAAATTTCTCTGCCCCGTTTCAATTTCATTTCAATTCCCTGCCTAAAGAGTGACCAATCTGAGCAAGAAGGGAGATGAAGTAGAGACAAGTAGGAAAAACCAAATCAATCCCACTCTGTTGCTCTGACGGAATAGCAGGATAAATCTGGGATAACCCTCACTTTTCCTCTCTTACTCACCTCTGGCCTCGGAGAGGCCTTAATCTCCCCCACAGGCATGCCTTGACAGGACACATTCCACGCATAGCCAGCTGGGTTCTACCAGCAGTCCCCTCTCCATCCTAACCCCCATAGATCAACTTCCTAATCAAGCCTAACATTCTAACCCCCTCAACTGGACTCGACAGAATGGGACTATCAACATTCATCGGAATATGGATGAACGGAATACCCCAGACCCATCCCCACTGAGGATCTCTTTGTCGCTTTTCTCGATTCAATAAAAACATGCTTATTTTCAGTGCCATCAAACGAACTAACCCCCAAACTCCATTCCCTACATTTACAACACATTGTGCACAACAGCCCAGATTATTATTTGAATACACAAAGCTTTCAACAACTGTAAGTCCACCCCACCCACACCCAACACACGCACAAGGAGGTCACATGTCTAGGTTTTCAGTGATCCACCCCTCTAAACCATGCACCAGTTGTGATCTGTAGGCGAACAGCAGACGCAAAGTGAAGTTTTCACATTTGAAACAGTGAGTGTGTAAATTGATCTCTGAATTCTTGAAGTCAACCTCAGCTTTCACCATTTTGCTCAAAATTATTGCATTACAGATTGTAGTACAACCTTTGCTTTTGTCCGTGCTTCTCTAAACCTGATATTTGATGTACTCTGTTGAACTGGAGATATCTCAGTGTCCTTCTTGTCCATCAGGGTGTCCAGGAAAAAAAAAAATAGAGGGTGGAAGTGGACACCAAGCGTACAGCTGGGAACCTCGCACTTGGGCTATATGTTGCAGTTGGGTCAGCACAGAGCCTGTCCGTGCAGTAACAGATCTCGGGTAAAATTTCTCATTTTTTAATCTGTTTGCAGCATTAACTGATCACCCAGAGCTGCTGAAAACACCTAAATCACAAAATATTACATTAACGAAGCTTTTAAACAGATGTAACCTTAAGAAATAAATGGTAAAGTATTGAGCCTACTGCTTTTCAGCCACACCCATTCCTGTTAAAGTTAGTGCACAACAGGGCAGCCAATCAAAACATTCATTCAGTCTTCAGGCGGGTCGCTTAATGCTGTGTTTCTAGTTATAACAAGCTTTCAGAGGTAAAGATAACTTGCAGCCAATCTACACACCAGATAACTGTCAGCCTGTCTACACACCCGGATGCCCAGAAGCTTATCAGCTGACCAGAACACACCACATACCTAACTTTTAAGCCATATCCAGGCCAAATCCAGGCCATACCAGGGACATTATAAATAACTACTGAAAGTTGTGACAGGATGTTTGTTTTTTGGTAGTTGACAGTTATAAAATTGCAAGTGTGTGACATAAGAGTACCGGGAGAAATGGCCGTTCTAGCTAGTAAAGCTGCAGAATATATTGTTTCCGGACTGTCAACACAATGTGAACATGCACAGCACTCAAATCACAGGAAATGCAATGTCACATAAAGCAAAGTCAATCAAACTTTTTTCCATATAGGTATGTACTAGTGCATCTCAGAACATTTTTGTTCATAATTGAATTCAAGGTAAGTTTGTTTAATATTTTATACCGATTTGTGACCTGAATTTAAAGATTTAAATCTGGGTTTCTGATTCTCAGCTATAAGCCACCCTGATCAACAGTAAACAAACAATAAAAGGTCACTTTACACGTAATGAATAGAAAATCAGACTAACGTTTGCATGAAATTATGAACACAAATGAACACAAATGAACATTACTATGCAGCCCAAATAGGCAGTGCTCTGTAAGAATTGAGGGGAAGCAGACGTGTTGTACAGACCCGTAAGACGAGGACATAAATTCAGGAAAGAGCTCGAGAGAAACTGAGCAGGTAACAGCCTGAGAAACATGTGTTGAGTGCTTCATATTACTCACATCTGCTCAACATTTTCCACCAAAAAAGTGCATTTTTTCCCCAAACATGATTTCGATTTATATAATGATTTATAAAAGGATCATAAAAAATAAAAAAACAAAATCTACACATACAGAAGTACTGTGTGAATAGGGCTGGGTGATATACTGATATTTATATCAATATCGGGATATATACAAACCAAGGTATGTGCTGAAGGGATATGGTTTATAATGAGCTTTAACATTTTTAAATAACGTTCTGTTTCAATCTTGCAAAATCCTTTTTTCTGCTCCCTCGCTCTGCTCTGCAAACCTGCTCTCAGCTGATCCTCTACTCTGCTCCCCTCCACACCCCCACTCGCATTCTCACATACACACATGGAGGAGGGTGCATTATTGGGTTGCATTTTTTTCAGAGATCATATATTATATATATATATATATATATATATATATATATATATATATATATATATATTATATATATATATATATATATATATATATATATAAACCTCCCAATTCAGCTAAAATGTGGATATGACTTTTTGTCCATATTGCCCACCCCTACATTTGACCATGAAAAGAAAGCATTCAGATGGCTCTTTAGGACCTACTTGTTCTATATAGGATAACCACATTTACTAGAGAACCCCTAAAAACCCATTTGAAGGACATAATACTTTTCTCCATACTACTAAAATACAGATTTTCTCCATACTACTCACATTTGCTCTCCATTTTCCACCCAGAAGTGTCTTAGAGCATTGTTTACAAATATTATTTCATATATATTATGCACACACACAGAGAAGTTGGTTCAGATGGTTCTTTAGGACCTAAATGCTCTAAACAGAACAACAGTTTTTACTACAGAACCTTTAAAAAGCTCTTTTCAAGGACAAACTTCTCCAAACGATCGATTCAGAGACATGAATTAAGGGAACTGTCTGGATTTAGATATCGGAATCAGTGTTGGGAAGGAAGTCAGATCAGTGTCTTGTAAAAATGAAGACTTTTAACAGCAACAGGAAACAGACGAGGGATGTGAATCAGAGGATACCCATGAGTCAGTGCTACAGAGAACCCAACTAGCAATTCCCCTTTATCAAATGATTCACGGTAATCAAAACCAGTTCCACTACCACCACCATCTTCTCTGAACAGCAGTGTTAATGGGACTCTTCAAACTGCCAAACAAAACATCTATAAAATTTATTATGACGCTAATATGTCATGATGTTGCTTCTGGCTCGCACGGTCCACGCTGGTGACCTGCCGAGAAGCTGCGATGATGGATGAGTAAATGGAAGAAATGCCCTTGGCTTTAATTGTAACAGAAGCCAAGGCCATTCCACACCAGACATGGTCACCTAGCAGAATGCCAGGATGCACGCTGACATTAACCCACATATTCTTGTACAGACTTGAGGTCATACGCAGTGCTGCAACAATAACTCCAGCTAGATAAAACATGCTTTGATTCTTGCTGTGTTGTGCAATCTAAGGGTTGCTTGGTACCTTTTTCCCCTCTCTTTAACTAAGTTGCTCATAACAGTTTTGTGTGGAAGGGCCCTTTATCCCTCTTGAATGGCATTTTAATTTGAAGGGCAAAAAGTCTTTTTTGTAAAGATATGTGTATCGTGTCTAGCCGATACCTGCACAGCCTTGAACGTACATACGCTTGGCATTGGAGTTAAACATTTACGTGACAGTTTAGGCTTTCAGATCATACGGCTGGGTGATATGTCCAAGCTAATGTCTGGATGTGCTTAAAAGAAATACAAAGTTATGATACGATATGATGAAAACCATAACAAGGTATAAATTTAATTTATCAGGATTTCATTGCAATACCAAAAATACAGCATGTAATGAAGGCTGTACGTTTAATTAACTTTAGTATTTATTAATTGCAATGTTTTGATGGCAAAAATGTAAACAAAACTGTACTCAGTTAAGTGTCTTCCTTCCAGAAACCAAACCATGTCCACCTAAACAAACCACTCGCATATATTTTTTTGTTTTGTACCTTGCAAAAGCAGCATTACCCTAATGATATCTCTGTGACATGATTATCATCATGATGGGTTAGTTCACCACTGAGCACCACTGGACCAATTCTGGTCCATCCACCCATCCATCTCCTTATCTGCTTCATCCTGGTCAATTCCGAATCCGAAACCTAACTGGAACCATTCCAGGAATATCCTGTACAGTTTAGAGGACACTGTAGTACCCAGTACCCTCCCTCTTCCTTATTCTTCACTAAAACAGGAAACTCCATTATAATCATAAGTTTAGTATTGATAAAGTATCTTGTATTCAAAAACCCACAGGAAAATATCAAAAAATGGTTCATCCACCACCCAACCATAGTTACACGGTAACATTAAAGTTAAAATTCAGAGGACATTCAGACTGTGTTAGTGTACGAAGCTTTATGGAAATGCACACATGTACAGAGGGGTGTTCAACATGTACATGCATGTGGATGCTGGGAATGCAGATAAGAGGCAATGAAGGCCACCTCTGGCAGTTGAGGCATCTCCATGATTACAGGTCTTTCAGGCACAACTCACCTTCATGTGTCCCACCGGTACCCTGCAACCCCTAATTCACAGGCAACACCGAAATCCCTTTCTCATGTTGAGAAGAGCTCTGACACTAGGCAGGCCTAAAATAACTTTCTTGAATCAACAGTCTATAGTAGGCCACTGGGGAGCCATTAGTAGCTCTGCCCAGCACAGATACTAGCAGGCAATTGTAAAGAAACAGATACAGTCTACACTCCTCAAAAGAGGTGTTGAGTAACACAGCTATTATATGAAATGTCCTCCATTAATCATGAGGGCGGCGGTAGTTCGACGGCTAGCTGTTGGGTGTCCTGCTCGTGTTATAATAACCTCACAAACCACCAAGCCGACCACCAAAAGGTCCACAACAAAGGCTGTGGCGTGGTCCAAACGCAACCAGCCCTCGAATGAACCTACTGTGGGGTTCAAATTCCTTCAGCAACTTGGAGAGCAAAACAGGAGAGGAGGGGACAAGGAGATAAAGAGGTCGAAGTGCTGTTCTTCCACGCAGAGGGCTTGTCAAACGTGTTCTGCAGACAATGAGACCCCATCCCCCAACTCGGCGTTTGCACAGGCCACACCAAACCACCCAAACACTCCTGCTCTTGAACATTGCTTCCAAATGATCAGTGTGTCCTTTGCAAAGGTTTGAGCACCTTTAATCAGGACTCCTTAACACCCCCATTGGCAGAAATCACAGTTTGCAAATGCTTTTTGAAGAAGAGGAAGAAGTTTGGACTCCCTTTTCAGAAGGCAGGAAGTTTTGCTGCATTGTTTGTTTAAGGTCTTTCTACAAATGTCCTGTGTCTTTTTAGATCCAAATGTAACTTTTCTGCACTGCACCCTTGAGGAACCTTTTGAGGTTGCTCAACTTAAACATGTAGATGAACCTTTTAAGGTGCTTCAAGGAACCTTCAAGAACCTTGTCTCTTTATTGAAGGTACCTTGAAGCATCTTGAGAGGTTCCTCCACAGTTTCAAACTGAAGAACTGAAAAGGATCTTGAACTTTTAGTAGTCTGGTTGTAGCTATAGAGTTCTGGCTCCAGTTATCCATTTATCAATGTCATTTTGCCCATTATTGTATTTTCATTTCCTTTAAATTCTGATCACGAATGTATATGATGTACATTTTGTATGTTCTGCACTTTCTGAGCACATAAAAGGCACAAAAAAAAACACTTAGTGCTGTGTTTATAGGCTGGCCCAGTGTTTTCTCAACCCTGGTCCTGGAGGCACCCCTGCCCTGCATATTTTAAAGTGTTCCCTATTCCACTAATCAGCTCATTAGCACGTACATTCAGATTTGCTAATAGAAACAAAACAAAACAAAAATGCAGGGCAGTGGTGCCTCCAAGACCAGGATTGAGAAACACTGAGCTAGCACTGAGCTAGGTCTTACGAGCCACAGGATAACTCCTGATTATGGAGAACATTAACCCACTGCTGCTATATACTACCTTGAGAATACTGCCAGTACAGGCCAGCTGCGACCTGTCTTCATGTACTGTGCCCTTATTAACATAATACCACATAGTAGTCATGTGACCCTCAACCATCCTGCAATATAGAAAGAACATGATATTGATTCGAGGTCATATTGCCCAGAAGTTTTTGATTTTGATTTGTCTGTCTTACCAGCATATGAGCAAGATCTCATCTTGACCTCCACAGTTCCCCTGAACTGCAATATCTTTGACATTTCACACGTCATCTTATAGCCTTGGCCTGCCTTGTAGGCATTGATTACTTTAATGTTTCATTACTTTGACTTGCTTAGAGGAGCTCATGGTGATGATATGCATGATACGAACATACATCTGATGTTTGATATCACAATGACACAATTATGCACTTTATATCAGGATGACAAGCATATTTTAGATTGCAATCTGAACAGAGAGCTGCGAGTACATAAATGGCGTTGCACAAGAGTGGACTGTAGGCGTAGGGGCCAGAGATAGGGGCCTAAACCTGATCCATAGGAAGTGAGTGCACTCAGTGGCCTCAACGGAAGTTAATCCTAGCGTTCAACTGAGGACAGCAGCAGTTTAAGCAAACACAGTACGGTCACACTCTAATCAGGTCACTTTCATTGCTCCACAAAACTAAACTGGAGACCGTACCTTCTCCATGAATCGCACAGATTCTAACATCAATTTATACCATTATACTTCCAGAGGCCACTCACACATGACCTGCTTATAAAGGGGCTGTGATCTGACTCACCCACAGACCACCACGGCCACCAGATGAAGAAGCAGCTGTCCATTTGATTGAACGATTGTAGATCAGAGGTGAGCATGCAGCAGGCTGTTGAAGCGGCATGCCTCTCACTCAGCATTAGAATACTGCACTGAAGAAGCTGGCCATCCCTACCCCTCTGCTGCAGTTGCCATAGCAACCATCACTCGCATTTCCAACCGGTGCTTCAACTTTTTCCTTTTTTTTTTTACCATGATAATCCGCAGATCATCAAATCAAAGTGCTCGCATCTGTGTGCTGCATTGTAGACGAAACAGGAGTTCGGCCTTCGGGTGCATCAAACGACATTGGTGTCATGACCTTTCAAATGCATCGAGGCAAGGAAAAAAATGTCGTTACCCGTCGAGAGAGCCACACCCTCAGCTAATGATCTTGGAAGCCCGTGGCGTGAGTGACAGGTCAGCTGAGCTTTCTTATGGCAACTGTTAATGACCTGCTAAAACAGTCACAGTTACATTAACCCTTAATCAGAAGCCTGTGATTTCAATTTCTACAGCTGCCGTGTGCTTACTTGACCGATTTGCCTGCCCATCACGTTTTAAAACCAAGGTCGAACCAAAAGACAAGGACTACCAACCCTCATGTTCAGACAGATCAAACGCAATAGTGCTGTGAAGATAAGAAGACCACCCCGGCTCAGAAGGAGGACGTAAAAACCACAGTGAGAAAATCAGAGATAATGCAGAGTGTCGGAAAGCAGGACTCTGATGGTGTGATGGAAAAACAGATGATAAGACTGAGTGAGCTGTAAAAGGAGGCCACTCCATTTTCAAGGTCCACTCCTATTGAACTCCTTATCTCCTACAGTCCACCCCCCACCACATGCTAAAATGGATGACTGCAGCACCCCCCCCAATTCCTCACACACATGCACACACACCTCTCCTGGGAGCCAATACACAGCTCATATAAGGGGAGGAGGGGTGGATTTCATCGGGCTCATCAGAATCACATTGCCAGTGTTCATTACTGCACAGATGAGCCAATAGAGACAGGATACTGCTCCATCAACCCCCTTCCAGCTCCATCACCAAGGCTGACACCTCAACACAGCATGGAGAGAGGACACACGTCAATCAGGGGTTAACAGTCAATCAAACCCAGCTGTCCCCCTGCAGATCAGAACACAGACGCAGCGCTTATTCCAAACCACAGTCAACTGCCTTCTGTAATTGCACAGAGAAAATCCCCCACTGTCATGACACCGAGACCCTCAGGCAAGCATTCTCTTACCTTCTACACCCCTGACCAGCCTCCATCCACTGTGTGTATCCCTGGAGTGTTAACATGATCAGCTCCGCAGTGAAATCAAAGGAGAATAAGGTTTCAGCAGATGAATGAAACAGTCACAGCTTTCAGTCCGGCTGCAAACGGCACTAATAAAGCAATTCCACTGTGTTTCCAGAAATGTCAGGTTTTAGGCTCCAAAAGCCAGTAGAAATGAAAAGCAGAGCACAGCTCCCACTGCTGATCCTCCTTACTCTACCGGCACACTGGCTCCCAGCCCCTCCCTGCTCTCTCACAGCCTGTCAAACAAACGCCCTTCCATCCTGCTTTACACACACACACACACACACACACACACACACACACACACACACACACACACACACACACACACACACACACACACAGATGTTACTATCTATAGGCCACTCCCCTTCTCCACATACAGGTTCCTCATAGGCCGACAAGCAGAACCACCGCCCACTGCTTCTCTGTCTCCTTCACACATCAGATTCTTGCTCACACCCCTCCTGATCCCCCGCCGCAGTGCTTTCAGCTCAGCTGGAGATGGGATGTGAGAGTAGTGAGTGTGTGTATGGTGCTCAACCAAGCAATACAGGTTTCAGAGGGCTAAAAATTCTAATAACCGTGACCTATAGAATGTAAATATTAGACTATTATACAGATTATTAATTCTCCATGATCCCACATCTTGAAAAGGCTGCACAATACAGGAAAAAACTAACATTACAACATTTTGTTGTTATATTGCAATAGAAAGGAAATACAGAAACCAGATTTCACCAGAAGTCAATGGTCCAACATATAAAGATATTGCACTCTGTGTACCCAATATTGGAGCAAAAGAAATAACATTGGGCAAATATAAGCAGCCTCTGGTATATAAGTCATGCGAAAAGAGAACACTGTTATTCCTTCCTTTTGTATCTAGCAGTGAAAAATGTATTTTACTTTGCATGACCTGTGATGTGACTATTGCATGAGCACACATTGCAAATGATGCTGAAACTATATATATCGTGCAGGCCTTACATTACTGTGTCCAAAAAAAATTACCATTAGTACAACATGTGGTACAAAAAATAAATCAATATCAATCACCAGTCCTCTTCATTAAAATGTGAATTTGTATAACATGCTATTTTTGTGCTTCTCTCAGGACACATTTTACAGACACAGACAGTTCTGTTTAAACGTTTCAACCTGTAATACTCTATTAATACTATATTTAAGCTATATTTATATGAATATTTATAGTGCTGTGTTCAGGGCTGTGCACTGGGATGAATCTGGCAGTACAATACACGGGTCATAATTCAATATATTTCTATACTGTAATACTGTAATGCAATTTTTTGCATTTTTTAAATAAAAATTGCAATCAGGACAGTGAAACATGAGTAGACTAGCTGCATCATCAGCTATATATTGTCAGCTCAGGCCATAGTGTAATCTTATGAAATTTTATAATTTGCTTAAACACTAATTTGACACTTCTCCTTTGCAAACTACTGATTAATTTGCATATTGAAAATGATTTGGTGTTTGAATCGGCTAGAAGGTTCGAGTGCTAATGAGTGCTGAAATTACAACAAGGCAATACAAAGCAATGGCTTTGGCATTATTGCCAAACTGCTCACTAATCACAAATTAGTGCATGATGCTGCCTCATTAGTATAAACATACATTGCAAAAAGAAACTTGTCCTCTGAAGTCCTCAAATTTATTAGGCACTGTTTGTGTGTGTGTGTAGTTGGGGAGCATGGTGGCTTAGTGGCTCCCAGAACTGGGGTCTGGGGTTCAAGGCCCCATCTTGGTGGAGTTTCCATTTTCTCCTTGTGTTCGCCAAGAGATCTAAGTTGTCCTGGTATGTATATAAGTGTGTATGGACATGAGTGAATGTAAGTCTGTATGCCCAGATGTGGATTGGCACTCTGTCCTGGGTGAACCCCTCTATGCTCGCTGCAGTCCTCCAGGTGGATGGTCATTTCTGGTAGAGTATGCTGTGTGTGATTGCCAGCGTTCTTGGGTATCTAGGAAGGCACTATATAAGTGTAACCTCAGACATAAAAGACAACGTTTACAGTGTCGATTATTCTATGCCCAGACAAAAACGTCCTTCAGAAAAAACACTTTAAAGGCCACGAGGTTCCAGAAAAGTGCCTGTAATACAACAAGGCCAACGGAGTTCACACTACAGAGGCTCGAAGCTTCACCACACAATCTGCTTTTCATTTCTTTGTCTTGCCCAATCACAGCTAACATGCCGCCTGCATAGTGGAATTCAGAGAATATTAGAGTTCCCTTCCACCACTGATCCAGATTAGGAGAACAGCCAGCCCCTCAATATTAGCACACTTACTGTCATCATCTCCTGTAGCTTCATTTCACAGCTCTTTCTCTCTTTATTGCTCCACAAAGCTACTATGCTCAAATTACTCTAAAATTGTATTTTCCTTCTCTTATAATCACGGGAAAAGAGAAAAATCCCCAAATATCAGTTTTCCCAGGGCTTCACATACAATGCGTGTTGTGGCAGAAAACTGGATTACTAGGTGAAGTAAAGGGGACTGACAAAATCTGATCAAATGAGGCATAATCTCCTTTGTTGCAGTTCTGCCTCGGCTCTAACCACAGGCAACATGGCAGCTGCAGACACACTAACCTTGCTTGAAACCCCTGCAGCAAGCAAGGACAAAACAGCCAAGCGACCCTCCTGCGGAGTCTACTGACAGCTCGTCTAGACCATGCCCTTACCTCCCCAGTCCTCAGTGGACCCCTCCTACTGATGTGCTGATAGGGCACCCTGGGGTGTAATACTGCTATGCACTGTGACATCTGTCAATTATTTGACAGTGCAGATTGCACACAGCAACACCAAGGCCAAAAAGAAACAAGAGACCACAACATAGAAACACAGAGGTGTGTTTCTCAGGTCAGCTTTCAGCACTGGTCCACATACATTTCCAAACACACTTGAACTCGGCCAATAACCCTGAATTCGGCATGGAATTCAAAGAAAACGTTGCCCAGTTCCAACTAGGGCTGGGTGATATGAACAAAAAAATCATATCCCAATATCTTTGATATTTATATCTGAGTGGTGATATACAATACGATTTGCATGCCCCACAAAATGTATTTAAACACACTAAAATCTTATCTTCCTTTCTTGCCAGAACTCTGTCTTATGGGCAGAGGGGAGCACAGTACTAGGAGCAGCTGAGAGTAGGGGGTGGAGCTTAGATAGGGACCAGAAATAAAGTTTTCCACAAGACCAAACGCAACGCATTTAAAAAGATATTGTCTCACCCCATATCTTTATTGGTTTACATCCCAATATCGGTATAAATATAGCTTTATCACCCACCTCTAATTCTCGTAAGTTTTAAATCCAAACCTTGCTGTAGCTTGATGTTATGTCTGAATCTTAACGATGGCACCATTGGAGAGAAAAAAAAAAGAAGTATTTTTAAGCCTATTTTAACCCTGCAAGGTTCACTGAAGTTCACAAATTTACAAGCTAAAAAAGGTTCATCAGAATGATTATCATATGAAAAAGCTGAGGAAGTTTCACAAACATAAGATTTTGATTGGTTCTGCTGCTGAAAATGTTCATGAAAAGCTGGGTCCCAAAAGGTTTAGGCAAATATCTAAACCAGTGTATTGAGAACCTGCTACAGGTATTATGGTTACGTCAGCAGGTGTACTGGGAGCTGCAACTGCAAAAAATGTGGACCATCTGGTAGGTCTTAAAGACTGCATCATGAAGGCCAACAACACAGGTTCAGACTTCAGATCAGCCCTGAGGGAAAGTATTCACTCTGTTTACCACCAGCGTTGTTAATAATTTATTACCATAATATGATCCTGTATGCCGCCGCTCTAAACACCATCAGCAGATTCTAGAACAGCCATGCTTCACTGCCGTGCTGATGATCGTGCTCAGACGTCTACTTTACATTGAGCAAGACATCCTGCTCATAGCGACCTTAAACATAGGTCTCAGGTGATCTGATTATGAGGGGATAGTGGGGCATAAAGCCTTCTACACCTGACATTTCCAATGCATCACAAATGCAACCAATGACCAAGGGGACAGTTGATTAATTAGATGGCATGTTGTCAGACCATGCACTGGAAGATTCTAGATTTGGGATGGAAGGTAGTCGTGCACCAGTGAAGAGCACCAGAAAGCAGAGGGTTGCTGATCGGAATCTCAAGACTTAATTAATTAGTTGAAGATTTGAAAGTTGACAGTCCCACTGTGGAAGGCACCCAACACCTGCTGTCAATCAGACCCACGGGTTTAATTATGCCTTTCCAGTTTGGACAGTTTTGGACAATAAAATAACCTTGTATCACAGACCAATAGTGGCTCAACTCAAACTCAACTTGCACCCAGTATCAGAGCAAGTCCCATCTTGCCCCTAAACCTAGACCTCACAACAGCACTTGGAAAGGTTGTTCTATGACAAACTGAGGAAAGCACCGTCATCAAGCATTACAATCCAAGCAAATCATCATAATTAACTCCAACAGCTGGATGTGTATGATGATTCAGCAGACATGAGGTCATTGTACCGTATAAGAAACGTAAGAGAGACTCACAACCTCTCTAATATGTTGCTACCGGCAAAACAGTAGTAAATGCATTTACCTCTGGCCTGTGTTGCTACATGTCTTACATCCAACAACAGTTCAGGTTTCTAAGACAGTGAAATAATTCAGCTTAAAGGAGAAAGAGGAGAAAATGTAGATGATAGATGAGTATGCTCCAGGAGTACACAGAACCCAAAAGTAAAAAGTACTGTGGAAGCATCTCTGAGATTAAATTCAATAGCTGGCTGACTGAAAAATGGCCACGTTGATGATAGGATAGGATAGGAGGATAGAACTTTATTGATCCCTTGGGAGGGTTCCCTCAGGGAAATTAAGGAATTAACAAAACTGAACAAACACATTCATACTTTCCTGTGATATAAAAATGACAATCTGAAAGGGGCAAAAACATTTCAAAGCACTCCAAAAGCTGCCATACAGAGTGCAACGTGGCTAATTTCGCTGCATTCTTTTTGTGTAGAAATGGACAATCGCAATGAAGAATTTACATCACACAGTTTTGAAGCTGCTGCCAAGAAATGAAACAGAACACGTTTTAAGATGTGTGGTAACCTTGGTCTCAGACATCTACTGAATAAAAGCCCTTATATAAGAGCATATATATCGCTCTCTCTCTCTCACACACACACACACACACACACACACACACACACACACACACACACACACACACACCCACACACATACACACAACACACACACACACACACACACACACACACACACACACACACACACAATGTGTTCTCCTTATCTCAGGTAAGATGTTCCTGGCATTGTCTTTGCTTCATGAGTGGCTTAATATTAGGAAAGCTGCAGTTGTAAGACCTCTCTCTCGGCAGTGACTGGCTGCACCGCCACCAGCCTCAGTGGGTAGCGACGGTCAGTAGAGACACACAAAAGATCTTCACAATCCACAGCAGTGTCTTCAATTGTATGGAACCGCATCATAAAAGTGAATGTTTATTCACTTCATCCTTCTGGGCCAGACAGGTGTTGTTGAAGGTCCAGTTAAGGTTGTTGATGTGCTGATTCACAGCTGAACCATTGATGCACTGCTGCTCATGAAGCCCACCACTGTGCTGTCATCAAACTGGATGGTATGATCTGAACTGTGCTTTGAAGCACAATCATTGGTCAGCAGAGTAAACAGCAGGGGCCTGAGCACACACCCTTGGTGTGGTCAAGTGTGATGGTGGTAGAAGTCCTGGCAGCTTGCTAGGGAGTGCAGATGCAAGTGTTCAGCCCTAGTAAGCCGTGAGATCAGTGAGGTATAAAGCTGAGGTGTAAAGAGCACAGGATGTTATGCACTGGTCGGGATGACTGGGAAACTGAAGTGATCCAGTGTGGAAGAAGACTCTATGTGTTCATAAGTCACTCAAGCTTTTGATTAGAATTGTAGTGAGTGCTGCAGGTCTGTAGTCGTTGAGGCAGGACACAGATTGTGGTGGGGATGTTGGCAGCCGTCCTGAAGCTATCCAGGACACTTATGGGTTCAGGGAAATATTCAAGATGTCTGATAGGACCTCCGAAACTTAGCCAACATGTCCTCTGAGCACTCTTCTAAACAGGCAGATGGGGCCAGCAGTCGTTTGTGGATCAGCTCTGTAAAAGGTTGTCCTGATGTCAGCTGTGGATAGACAGAGTGTTAGGCTGATTTGGGAGGTGAGGCTGACTTCTTGCCAACTTGTTTTGCTGTGCTTCAATCCATGCGTAGAAGTCACTGAGTGCATTGGGAACAACAGACATGTGGTGTCACTTTGTACACAGTGAAAGCCTGGATGCCTTGCAACATGTGCAGAGGTTCCTTTGTGTGAAGAAAGCGTTTGTGGATTCTTTGCGATTAGCTGTGCTTTGCTCGTCTGCTAGGCCGGGACAGGTTGCGTCTTGCTGTGGTGAGGGCTTTCAGTAGCATGGGCTTGTCCGAGCCATCTACTCCTTCTGAACTGGCTGGCGTGAGGTAGAGATGATTTTGAGGGTAGTCACATCATCTTTACTCCAGCTTATCATAGATGCTGTGCATGCTCTATGGCGTAGACTCAAATTTGTGTGTTCAAAACAAACCTGAAGTGCTGACATGGCCCCTTCAAACCAGGTTTTCACTCGTTTCAAAACCGGTTTGGCCTTGGTCCAAGCAGCCGAAGCAGGTTGAGAATGCTGCCTTTTACACATCACAGATGTTTGTTTTGATCCACTGTGTAAAATCCATTTTTCGTTTTTATTCATTTTAACTGGAAAGCATAGGTTACATTTCTCAGGATTATGGATAAACATGTACAATCAAAATTCCAGGTTGTGTTTTATAGGCATTTAATGGAAATCCTTACGAATAGTAAATGTTGCAGGAGTCAAACCAATGATGTATTAGTCTTTTATACAACAGTTAGTCCCAGCTGTGCAAGCTGATTTTTTGAGAAGCATTTTTATTAAAACACTGTAGCACTTAATTAATATGTATATAATAGCACAAACTCCTTTAGTAATGTAAAAGCACAATTACCTCCATCGTCTGTAAACAGAAGAAGCTTGGAACCACCAGGACTCTTTGTAAACACAAAGTTTTTGTCTTGAACTGTTTATAAATGGTTGGTAAATCTTTTGAAAAAATTCTTATCTGGTCCGAATCTCCTACCCAGAATCATTGGGCGCAAGACAGGAATACCCCCTGGACAGGGCGCCAATCCACACAAACCAGAGTACCTGGAGAAAACTTGCACAGATACACCAAACTAGGGGATCGAACCCACAAACTCAGGCTTTCTAACATTATTTAGCCTGAATAAGATTTGATTTAGGTTCTTCCTCTCTAACATACCTGTTAGAATGCATTTCATGTGACACCTATACATTGGTTTTGTTTACAGGCCTTGCAAAGTAGGTCATTTTATGATGCATGCAGTTGTTCAATGTTCTAGAAGTACTGATCAAAAACAAACAGTACAATAACACATATCCTACCCCTAACGTCTTCCCATCTGGGAGCCAGCTGAGTGATAAGTATCAGATGTGTATGCACAGACCAGCTCCACTTTGAAAGAAGCTGTGCTATAAGGATGCTGATGGTCAAATGTAAACATGGACCTGTACAATGAAATAAAAGAATAAACCACGGAACAGCTGTGATTCCCTGTAGAATTCATTACATTGTTTTCATCCAGTTCAGTGCACACAGCAACAGCAGTGACTGAACTGACAGCCACTGCTGTTGATGAAGTTACCGCAGTTCTTGCCAGAACTTGAAGGGCATAGAGGTGGATAACCAACCCCCACACCAGTCCAACCCAGCCCATCCATCCCAGTCAATCAAAAACACATTTTCTGCTAAAATTACACAGACCATGCACATCAAACGTTGACTGAAAGTCAAAAGTATGGGAAGTTTGGAATAAGTGATATCCGCAGAGACTGTAGCCCTACCCTGGCCCTAATCTAGGACCCCATGAAAAGGCTAATTAAACAGCAGAAAAGGGGGTTCAGCCCCTTGTCACTCAGCTTGTAATTATTTCTGGCACTGCCAGAGCTGCCACACAAACTTCTCTTTCTTCTTCCCTTTCTCCAGTTCACTTCCTTCACAGCACTCTAGAGCCATCAGACCTCTAGATTCACTAATAGCTCACAGTCTGTCCAGAACAATGTCACAGTAAGTTCATAGTGCATCACATCCATGTACCAAACAATTCAACTTCACCAATACAGTAAATACAGTTTCAATTCAATGGCAGTTGTAAGGCAGCCCAAAAAGCTGATATGCCCTTAACAGTGGGCAGATTTCTATACTCAGACTGTAGCAGACACGTCGCCTCAGTGTCCACACAGGATATAGTGTGTACTGCATGGGGTATGGATGTTCCGTACATGCCTACATGCAAATGGACTGGTTAAGAAATGCAGGGGCAAGCACACTGGGTAACAAAGTTGTGGGGTTTCAACAAGATGCATGAATCATATAGAACTCACTAAACGTATGGGCAACTCTATCTCTCTATACTTCCACCATGCCTACATGACCCTAAATGACCCCCATTTGTGTTTGGTCAGTTTAAAGAAGTTTTCCAAGACAGTGGGAAGATTCTGGGGTAGCGACCTTAGTGACTAAGGAATATTATTATTCAAGAATAATATCAGCTGGTGCAAGTCCAATTAGGTGTCCCTGGTCAGGGCCAGGCACGAAGACAAAACAGCCACATACAACCTCAGCATTTAAGGAGACGACTTCAGCAACTGCAGAAAAGAAAGCCGCCAGTGTACATGATGGCAGGTCAATTTGGCTGTTCACATATCTGCCCTCATAGAACATGAGTGAAAGGAGCCCTGGTGTTCAGCATAGTGTCCCTGGTCCCATATGTGCTGGGTTCTGGGTATAGGTGCCAAACCTGGCCCTCAAACTATGAGTAAAGCTCTTGCTGTTCCTGGAGCTTCCACAGTGTGCCATGCAACAGTTACAGCATTAGGTGAAATCATAGTGGTTACAGCCATCAGGCTGAGCCATGCCCAAGAGAGCCAGGATAAAAGGCATTGGGCACTGGCTGTATCCTGGTTCAGTGACCTGCCCATATTTCTACCTCAGGACCTTCAGCACTAATAGGTAGGAAGTTATCAAATGAGCTGATCAAATCATGAGCCACCTGATCCCGATCACTTCATAAGAAAGGAATTCTGGCATTCCATTGACTATTCCAGCAAGGTGGGCGACCCTCCAGAAGAGAAACCTGGGGTGAGTTCATGTCTGAAAGGTTGTGGTGTAAGAGGGAGCAGCTGGAGGCAACTGGGACCAAAGCTCCTCAGACCAGAACCCCAAACATGCTGCTATGGCAACAGCAACAGAGCAGAAGAGTGATTCTGCTCGGACTGAGCAAAGGAACGTGTGCTAGCCAAGTTAGGCAGTGATCATGCACCAGCATTTCACCAACCTGTAGTAACCTGTAGTTTGACAAGTCTGCATTCAAGACTTCCTCAATGGACTCCAGACCTGAACATTAGACTGAAAAGTGTCCAGAAAAGGTGGGGATATGGACAATTCCCGCTGTAAAATAAGTGGGTTGGTTCTCTGGTTTTAAAAATTTCAGCTGCCAGTGTGTCCAAGGTCAGCATAGCCAAAGTTCTCTACAGCATTGTTGTGACAATATAGAGAAGACTTTGCTGTCACCCTTAAATGAGAGAGGGAAAAGCAGGTTGAGGCCTAAGGTATAAGGCATCTTACGTTACATTTGCCAGAGGGGGTAAAGCATTGAGTTACAGTAGAGACCTGTGATAAATCCAGGTGAGGGCTGCCAGTGAGCAAGTAGTGCAACCAGACACCGATAAGCAACTACCAAGGGGTGGAAGTACTCGGGTTGCAGTAGAAACCAGCCATAAATCCATAAGCATATCCAGGTAGCAGGTGATGTTCTCCAATGAAACTGTCAAAGGGTATGATTTTAATATTAATAATATTATCGAAAGAGACCTTGTTCCCTTTTCATTCCTTGCATCTTCTTTTCACTGGAACACTCCACAGAGGGCCCCAGGTACACGGAGAGCCCACCATTCCCCACCCTCTAATGGCCATGGTGTTTGATATGCTAATGAGCATATTTGTCCATCCAGGTCATCTGCCTTTTCCTCCACTTGGACAAACAGTTCCACTTCTCTAAACGTATAAAAGGATGATTTTGTAAAGAAGAATTAACTGAAAGGTTCTTTAGCGATTCAAATATTATTCTTCTATAGCAGTGAACCAAAGAACCCTCAATTTTACAAATGTAGATCTGCTGTTAGTTTAATTAAATAAAGATCTGAAAACACTGCAAATATTACAGTTTAAAAGTTTGCCACACTGCAGACCTGAAAACATGCAGAACCCGACACGTGCAATGAAGACGTCTGCTAATTAAACCTCAAATATCTAAACCAAAGACCTAACATCTGCATTTTATTCACTTTACTGAATTTTGACCCTATAAAATAGCTGCCTGCATCAATAAATTTGGCACAAATTTCAGAAATATATCTCTGCAAAGTGGGGAAAAATAAATAATATTGTCAACAGCACAGAATTCCCAGATCTGAGCATCCCTAAAGACAAGACTAGCACTAAATATATGATGATTATCACTCGTTCAAGTCAAAACATCTTCAGAGTCTGACCTTCTGGTATCTGCAGAACACTGATGGCTTGTGAAACCAAGTTGGCCACCTTAACCTTTCCCTCACCCCGCAGAAGAGCCAGGAAGACGTGTTTCCACTCCAAACACATCCAATGGCTTGCTTTGCAGTGGACAAACATTTTCTCAACATGCGGTACAAAGCCATGTTGTTGACCTAAAGCCATGCCTGCTATTTATGGAACACCATTACCTCAATTGCTCGACTGCACAGTACACTCCGCTCCCAACCCAGAATGTAGATCAGCAGAGAAAAGCAGATTTGGATCAGTTCAAATGAAAAGTTAATAGAAACGATCCTTAAAGTCACGTCAAGTTTGAGACAGACAGATTTCGAGACTTTGAGCAAAGGCATACTATGAGGAAACAGTGCAGCTGTTGGAGTCATGCTTACAGCAGATTACTGGAATCTGGGGGTTAACGGCTCTGGTTTAACTCGCTGATCCCCAGATATGTCTGTTTCTTTTTGATGCCATAGAGCTGGGTGCACTAATCTTAAGCACTCAGACCCACAGTACTGGGAACGGCCTGTCAGCAGCACGGTCACGCCACTTTAGCCACAGTCTACTCCCCAGCCAGGCGCTGCAGATAAGAGCTCAGAATGTTACCCACTCAAACGTGCCTGAGGAGCATCATGTTACAGAACAAGACTCCAGGACTTCCCCAGGTTCACTTGCATTAAAGGGGGATAATTCAGTCCCTGAGATGTAAACCAAGATTTTCAGAGAGCTGTGATGTGAAACTGCATTGTAGATATAACAGTATATAAAAGTGTGTTGAACTGGTTGTGACCGCAACCAGGGGTTGTGTAGCCAACATACAAGAATTTAATATCCAACACAGTCAGTGCTCCTGAAAATGTCCATGATTTCTAACATGTAAATGGTGATGACCATAAAAAGTGGTACATTTAAAAGGTTACAATGTCCTGCATGTACTTCTCCATCTTAAATGAATTAAATAAAATACACTTTCATTTATCTCAAAAGTTAACCAAACATTTTCTCAGGCATCAGGAAACAGAACCATACCAAGAACCAAACCAAGTAATAACTTACATAATCTGCTTTTGAATGCTTTGAACTGTCTGTTTCTATTCACCACCAATCTGAATAATTCTGGCAGACTATCATCATATCATATCAGAATCATTTTGTTTACATCTTAAAGCCTGTCAACTCATTTTCAAGATTCTCTTGTATCATCTAGAGTTATTATGATGAATTTACTGAGAACTAGCATGAAAAAAATTCTGAAGCGCTCATCTAAGTTGGGCGGGACGGCATTTCGCTTTTGCTCAGATTACTTCGCAATTAATGTACATCAACTAGCTAGTTTCCATTAGTTGATCTAAGCTGGGTTGTTCTAGGCTCTTTTCACCAGCACACAGCATTCCCTGAAACAGCACTTATCTTACAGGCTGCACGCTTGGTCGTTTAAGCTGCTTGCAACTTAATTTTAAGCCATTCGCAACTGTGTGCCAGTGGAAGCTCCTCATTAAGCTCCATTTTTGAGTCAAAGCTCTGAGGTGGTCTTTCCCTAGTTACTCCAAAACCATGTTGAAATGTTCTGTTTACATTTCCACAAACATGGCTACACTAATGAGGCTTGAGTTATTCTTAGCTGAGCTATTCTACCTTAAATGCTAGTGATCGTACAGGTGGCAGAGTAGCTGGTGCACTGTTTCAAGGCAGAATATTTCAACTGCATGGAAAATCTTTCATTTTTATTTCTTTAAAGGTATGTGTTATTTTTTTGTCAGAATCCCCCCCCCCCCCAATTCCCCATCCTATCACACAGGATGCTTCTCACACTAAGACAAGCACATGTCTCGACTGCCTCTTTTCGAACTGCTGCCATCGGATCTACCAGCATCTACCAACAAGCTTTCTCCAGCTGCTGATGGCAAGCATGGCAAGCCCTCAGATCATAGTGGTAGCACATTAGACTGAGACACTCGGTGCCCAGCATTTTCTATCAATCAGATCCAGAAGAAACATGAATGGGAGTCATGAAATGTCACCACTTTTGAGTCACGAAAAAAACGGCTATAATATTAAAAAGGTCAGCAGCAATCTGACATGCGCTTGCAGTTCTACTCAGCCTGCATTTTACTACAATTAATCTGCATTAATATATATAATATACATTAGACATAACATTGGTAAATGCTTATGATGGTGCATAGATTTAGTATAAATCTTTTTTAAATACATCTAACCAAGACAAAGGCTTTAAATTAATATATTATATATTTATATTCATTAATATTCAGATATTTATAGGTTTTAATCTATTTCTAAATGATCTACAGCAGTAGTCCCAATTCAGGGTGCAGGAAGGGCTCGTCAGGGTTGCTATTCATATGCTGTAATAAAAAATAAATGAATAAATGAAAGAGTAACTTAACAGTAACATTTCTATTGTTACTAATTTGTAATTATGCAAGAGAAACAATATTCAAATATTTAAAACTGTACCTGGGGCACAATTCCAATATTCATAAAGCAACATCTTATTAGACAGTAGACGAGTAAAGGCAACAGCGATGCATCACAGATGAAGTCATCTATGGGGTCCATTCAGGCTTTTTCTGTTCTCTAATTCCAAAAACATTTCATTTGCATTGCAGCGAACAATCTACTTCCTTCAGTGGCTTGTGACTCTAAGACACTGCGACGCTCATGAGACACAACATGACACTACGTGGCAACGCTGACTCAAAGAGAAAAAGCTGCTTATCTTCTCACGTGCTTTAAAACCTGCATGGTCACAAAACATCAACAGGAAGACAGTAGACGTAAGCAGGTATTTCCTCAGAAACACACCGAATGCCTTCACTGGCCATTAGACTTAGTCATCAAGCACTTTAAAGTGTGTGTGTGTGTGTGTGTGTGTGTGTGTGTGTGTGTGTGTGTGTGTGTGTGTGTGTGTTACACAGAAAGAGCAGGTATAGCAGGTGAGATGCACAGATGCTGACGCACACACCCACAGAGTAAGAGGATCAGCCTTCTGTCTGGCATTCACAGACCCGGAGATGATGCCGTACACTGACTAGAAGGTGATACCACACTGCAGACACTAAAAACACATGACAAGAACTGGTCAGACAACTTTTAAACCCATCTACTCACAGTTCCAATAAACAAGCGAGACAAGACAACGAGAGACGCCTTTGAACTCTGGTATTGGCAAAGACTTCTGAGAGCTCCCTGGACAGCAAAGAAGACAAACAAATGAATTCTGGACCAAATCAGCCTCTCACTGGAAGCCCAGATGGTCAGGCTGAAGCTCTCTTACTTTAGATACATTATGAGAAGAACCGATTCACTGGAAAAGATCATCATGCTTGGAAGGGTTGAAGGTAAAAGAGGAAGAGGACGTCCAGCTACAAGATGGATGGATATAATTCGAGGAATAATGAGACAACCATTCACATGCCTGAAGACCCGAACAGAAGACAGGACATTCTTGAGGAACATTATCCATAGGATTGCCAGTAGTCGGAATCAACGTGACGGAAATTATTAATATCAACAACAACTCACAGTTCAAGACTCCAAGCAACAACAGGGAAAACGAGGGAAACAATTATGCCCAGTAATAATGCTGGCACAGTAATATTAATAATAATCTTTAGAGGTAGATCAGTTTATTAGTAGAGCAGCAGTTGACCCATAATCCTCCCCAGGTTTAACAGAGGAAAGCTGAGGGCATGAATGGTGCACTCGTTGCTAAGCCAGACAAGAGGCACCAACAGGACTGGCACGCACCTGCTTTATGCAAATAAACTAAAACATGAGCACAAGCGAGGGATTACACAACAGTCTTAAAATAAAGACTGTCGGCCCACTGTAGGCTTTGCAGATGCTCTCGAACTTCACATCAATATCTATATTACTTCACATGAGCTTTAAAAACACATAACAATATTCACTGTGCGTTTGTGTGTTTCTGGTCAAAGTCCTTCAAACCTCAGGATTAAAGATCTTAGACCACAAAAAATAAAATGATCCTCAAATAATAAAGATTTGCATCTTTGGCCATTGTTTACATATTTTATTGTCAGGTATTCTGAAGAACATATTATAAACATCAGTGCCCATCAAATAATAAATAACTGATCACCAAAATGATTGATTATTCCAAGTGTTTTTGAACTAGAGATGCAATTTCCAACAGGATTTTGGTCTTATAAGCTGTTTTTAGTGTCCTTACAACCAAAAACACAATGTAGGTGAATTAAAAGCACATGATGTGGAAATTTCATGATGAATAGGTCAAGAGAAATGGTCCAAAATGGGGGCTCCCGCGCAGAGCAGTCCTCCATCCCTAGTGATGCCACAGCCATCCATGTTTAGAAGCTCAAGAGAACATAACTGGTGACCTCAAACCCTCTGGACGGATAGGATGACCCTCCTTCTCCCATCAAATCACTCAGCACAATGCTAGTCGAGGTGGGCATGCAGCAGCTGATAGACCCGTCACGATAACTATTCTTGTTTGGACCATTTATCGTCCCAGAAATAATTGCGATGTGAATTTCACAATAAAAACAATATTATGGTCCTTTTTAAGACCGTTTTAAGACCTTTTTAAGATTTTGTCCAACAGCATTAAATTAAACCCTAAGACCAAATCTTTAAACCTAATTCATCAGAACATGAAACTGAACTCAGAGTCGCAGCGTTCACACAGCCCCGATGCTTTTCCAGTGACCACGCTGAGGGAGCAAGCAAGCCCAACCAAACTGTTTCAACAAGTCTGAACAACATAAGCTGCTTGTTTGGAGGCAACATTTTGGTTTAGTTTGAGGCATGAGCTGAGAGAGTAATAAATGAGGTCACGCTTCACCACCCATAATCCCTGCTCTCCCTCAACCAGTCCAAACCTTCAGCACTGAGCCAGGTTTGGACCGTGGCCCCAGAAACGGCTCGCTACACGATCCTGGCAGATGAGAGGCCTTCGAGAAAAGTTTCGTGCTCATGGTTGGGATACGACTTTGCACACGTCGAACATCCCTTATTATAAACCCTCTTATTGAATACGGTGGTCATGTTCAACCACAGTCCTTTTAGGAGCTCCTTTCACAAGCTTCCTTCAAGTACCGACACAACAATCGACATAGTCTCCCCAAGCTTTTCAAAATGTGTCTATTTAAAGAGGAGCTTCCGATCTGCTTAGCATGCTAAACACAGATCTCGCTTTTTATCTGAGCAAAAACTGTCAGACAAACACAGGAATAATGTCGTACCACACAGAAATTCAGTTCAGGAATTGATTGTTTATAATCAATAGAAATAATAAAACTGATCGTCAAGACAGTCAGTACTTACTGCATTAATTATTAAGTAACAGATTTTAATTTAAAATATATCAGTCAGTCATCTTATCCACTTCAGCCTGACTAGGGTCACACTGGATCCAGAACCTACCTGGTGGCATCAGGTGCAAGGCACCACAGGGCACCAGTCCATCACAGGGTAACACACACACACACACACACACACACACACACACACACACACACACACACACACACACACACACACACGAAATTCTTGGAAGGTTGGAGGAACCAAAGTACATTCACTATATATAGAATGTTATAACAGTCAGTCACTAACTTTGAAAATGTAAAAATTTTGTAAAAAAGAAAATGAACCGACTGAAATCTCAAAAATCAACAAGAACACAAAATATTTTCGTAAAGTTGTGAATTGTTACTGATTATAATCCATACCTCAAAAATATAGTTGCCCCATTAAGTTATTATCAAATTATTCATTTCATTAATAGCTTAAAAAACAATATACAAAAAATCTGAAAACTCTATTACTAGAGAGAGAGAGAGAGAGAGAGAGAGAGAGAGAGAGAGAGAGAGAGAGAGAACTCTAGTACTATTGATTACTAAAGGTAGCTTAGTAATCAACTTCGTAATTACTTTGGCAGCTAACTGGGTTATCTATTCATCCAACAATCATAAATTTACAACTCAAGAACTGACATCTAAAAAACCATAGAATTGTAGAGTGATCGTAAACACACTGCCACTACTGGAAACTGCCAGATAACTCAAGATGGCTCCAAACACTCGATGGGCAGTGGACACAGATCACCCACCCTTACACACACACGCAAAATCATGTCACACCAGACACTCCCCCTAATCTCCCAATCAAAGCACCAGGCCTAGATTCGGGTAGAGCTTAACCAACCACAGTCTCCAGCTCTGCTCTGCCTTTATCAGGCCTGTGGATAAGGGACCAACAGGCTCTTCAGCAGAGCATGCCTTCATTATCATACTAATCTAGGTGCACAGAGAGAGAGAGCGAGTGAGAGACACACACACACACACACACACACACACACACACACACACACACACAGGGGGCCATGTGGAATGTCAGGAAAAATAGGACACAGCTCATCAGGAAGAGCACAGAGGAGCAAGGGGCTCTGGCACACACTTCCAAACATGGAGCACATCACAAGCTTCCAATCAATGCTCATGTTCCTCTCATTAGAAAGGGTTGGGTTTTCACTGCCAATTTATAAATTAAACCTTATCTTTATAAGCTTATGAGACATAAAATATCATCGGGATGCAACAGGAAACACTTCCCGAAGGCCACACCTGACCCAAACAAGACAGCAGAGGCTTGTTTAACTGACAACTGAAGCCAATTCCTCATTTTGTCACAACACACAGGGCTCTGTTCCAAAGCAGCCCTATACATCACAGACGCTGGGCCTGGCCCTCAGCCTCTCCATTTACAGAAATAGAACAGCGTGTGCTCACACTCAAGGGCACTTCAGCAAGAAGTTCATCTCAGCCCAGATTCAGGGTGGAAAGCAACCTAGTTCTGCAGCTAAATTAAAAGTTGGGAAGCAGAGACAGGAGTGTTGATGGAAGATCTGCCGACTGGCCTTAAAGCCCTAATCGACAGGGAGGAGAAGAAAACAGCAACCCGAGACTCCTATAGGAGAGGGAGTGGAAAAACCTGACAGTAATCAGCACAAACCTGTCAGCAGAAATGACATGTCTGTACAGACAGACCTTGAAAAACAAACACGTATGCAGACACATACCAGCGAAACGTACAGGAGCTTTAGGGCCGACAACCACGAATAAACAGGATCACTGATGTTCAGGAATTAATCTAATTACACACACATGCAGTTACGCTTTTTTTGTAGAAGTGGCACCAATGAAAAGGATATTTTGAATCAATACTGGATCAATATCTGAATAAATAGTGTCATATCTGAAGAGTAACAATAGGAACAAAATCATTCTAATGGATTTTTTGCTGCTTGATAAAAAGGATTTATTATAACGGCAATCTTGGATACACAATTATTAATATCGTGATTAATGTCGTGGGGTCAGTAAAAAAAATACAACAGTATTCTGTGATTAATCATGATTCATGATCATGAAATGAAGTTCATTCATTTATTCTTTAGTTCTGGGTGGTCCCCCGTGAAATGCAAACCGGACTCTCTGGGTTAAATCCAGACAGGTGGCCACACAGAGCAGATTTAAAAGGGGAAATATTAATGCTAACCACGCCAATACTTTAGAAGCGCAGTAACAGTGTGTGTGTGTGTGTGTGTGTGTGTGTGTGTGTGTGTGTGTGTGTGTGTGTGTGTGTGTGTGTGTGTGTGTGTGAGGAAACAGAGAGAGGAGGAGATAAGGTAGGAGTATGAGAGACAGTTAGTTATGAGATTTAATCCATATTTCAGCAGAAATAAAATGTTATCGACTAGAAACCTGCCTAGAAAACAGCCTGTTTGCCTGCAAAGAGTGAATCTCAGGTTCAAAGACATAATATCATCTATATTACAGAAACTACCACAATATCAGGGTTTTTCCCCCAATGCAGCCCTACTAAGAATTTGTTCAAAATGCTATTCATGCTTGACTGAAAAGATCTTACCATGATCAACCTTATAAATGCAAAATGCAAAATATTGTAAATAAAAAGGCAATAATTGCATTTATCATGTATAAAGAGTCAGTTTGTGTCTCTACAACAAACCGTTTCACAGCAAAACACTTCAACACTTCGAATGACTCTCCTTCCATCACAACATTGAATTCAAGATCTGTTCCAACAACTGGACTCAAAATCTGTGTTTGGACTCCACGTTTCAGTGACATCACTAGACTCGTTTCCAGCAGTGTTGGGTCATGCAAAGACATCTGGAACGATGGAAGGGACTGAAATGGAATCTGATTGGTTCCAATTGTGAGCATATCAGAAATGTTGACTGTCAAACTTGGCTATAGTTTTTCAAAACGGATCCTGAAACAGATGTATTCAGGTCATTTGTAAAGCATTTCATTGCATGGTCCTACCAAAGGGTCCTCCAAATGGAAGTGAGGACCATTACCAGCTCTTCAGTGCATCAGATATGAATTATACTACTGCCTGTAAACCAAGGTCATACTGGACTTCCCATATGGCTCTTAATTAAAACCACATCCAGAGTTTATGAGAGAACTTTAAAGAGTGAGGCAGCAGGAGCAATCTGTTAAAGTACACCTAAGATTTAAACCCCCATTCACTTTCGGCTTTACCATAAAAAACCTTTGCCATAGCACGGAGAGATAATGACAATTTACGAGTGATCTTTTGACCCTCCGAACCTGCGCCCCCAACACGCCCACCTTTTCAGACTCAGGGAGTGTCTAGCCCCCTGTTTAACAGAGATCCACCTTCACAGTCTCACAACAGCAGCTCTTTAAGACACAACATTTAGGTATTTCTGTATTTCGGTGCCTCTGCACTCATTCGTTCTGTTATTACTTACACCAGGCAGGGAACCGACAAAGAACATAACCTAAAAATTAAACTTGGCTTCACAGAATCTTCATGTGCAACTTTTAGCTATAGTCATCAGATAAGCTTAGGCTAGATCCGAGGCCAACCTAATAGTTTCATAATGAGTACAACCTTATCTGATCAATATTAATATTCTAATAACTTCAGCAAAAAATAACCGAAAACTGCAAAATTAGGTCTGATCTTAAGGACACATCAAGGCTACTAGCTAGTTTTATGAATGCTTCAGCAATGAGGCTCTCAAGTGTGCTGGATGCTTGGCAAAGCACAGCAAAACCAATTAAATCAATATTCCAGAATTTCTTCTCATGTTTTCCATTTGCTGCATCTGCAGCTTGCTCTTTGCCATAGCCAACAAGTGTAATGCACTCTGCTGTGGGTGGATTCATAACATATTGTTAATAGCAGAAAACTAAAGCAGCTGCTCATTGGATGGAGCATCTGGTCATCGGCGTTCATTATGTGTCTCCAGTCAACAGGTCTTTTGTTCTTTTTTGACTATATGGAAACTATTGTCTACATGAATGAACTGGATGCAGTACAATGAGTTTATAATGAAAACAGTAGTGTTGAGTTCTGCAATTTGATTTATGTTTAATATATTGACAATATTTTTAATAGTTTTACACTCTTCAACAAAACAGCTGCACCCAGAAAGAATAAACCAGCCAGGCTGAAATTTGGTGAGAAGGTCTGACCTTATACAAATAAGTTTCACACAGGCTGTGCATGTGACCTAAGCAAGAATGAGTCTCATCACTGTAACTGACTGAATCCTTAAGGTCTTCCAGTTGTGTGAGGCTTCCACTGTGACTCGTGCTGTTGTGTTGGTAGCATCTTTTGTAAACAAAGTATGCCTCAGAGAACAGATTGTGAATACAAGATCAAAAAAAGCCTTTGATATGAAAAAAGTTGGTAAAAATTGGTCTTTGGACAATATGACAGAAGATCCACTTTGGGTTCCATCAAGAACAATGTTTGAAATTTTAAGGTTCTTCACCTTTGGTGCCCTGAAAAGATTGTGAGATCAAATCCAGTGTCAGGCAATATTCCCACATTTTCTCCAGTTTTCCCACTAGCTGTGTGTTGTTTATTGAGACTAGTATACATATTTTGCAATACACTGAGTTCAGGCAACTTGGAAACTCCTCAAACTCATCATCTCGAAACCAGCTGTGTCGTAATTTGAGCTGAATTAGACGTCCCCAAAGGGCCTGTCCTGACTAACTCCGCCACTGCACACCTGGTCCACTAAACATCAGACGCTCTCTCACACCCGACGTCACATCACCACTGTACAGGTAACAAAAGAGCAGGGGCACCAGCAGCTTGTTCAATGCGCAGAGGAAAAACATGAGCACAGAGGACATGCTGAATGAAGAGGATGTGCTCTTCAGCTCGAAGACTGGACGATGATGGAATCAGACAGGCACTCATTCAGTACAGAGCACGAGACTTAATTGAAGGTCTTTCAAGAGATTCTGGCTGACAGGTCTGACACAGAAATGGAATGGAGCTTGGTGCCAAACAGCCTCTGAAATACAAGTGTTTTTTTTTTTTTTCATGTATTGAAAAGATTTTGGCAAGAGTGCAAAGAAAGCAGCGTTACTAAATAAAACCTCATGTCCTCCTGCAATGCACACCTTGGAAAACACCACTGAAAATCACTGGGAAAAATAGTATGTTTAAAACTCCAAGGAAAGTTACGGAAGGTGGAGCGTCGGCCATACTCCGAACGCATACTTCTGAAATATAGCTGCCCCTGACGTCCTCTTCGTCCCTCTTTACCACCTCCTCTCCACCCTGCTGGAGTGTGCTGGAGCCCTCCAGCCATATTGTTCCGCCCTGAAAGGAAGATGATGCCTCTGCTTTTCTTGGCCCAGTGCCTTGCTTTATCTGATCGGCTCAGGCTGTGCCACGGATGAAGGAAGCGCAACATCATCCACGTTCCCGCAGTTAACTCACGTGTCTTGGATTTCAGCGTGCTGAAGGCCATGTTGACCAACCACTGAGCGAATACACGGCCACCAAATGTGCAAAGTCACCCCCTACAGATTGCTGGATATCCTTTACAGTAGTGAGGCCCAACTCAGATCCTGCCTGTAGACCCACTGGCTCTTCCAACACATCTGACCAATAAGCAGCGAGAACAATCTCACATGGTTTAGTGTATTGCATTTTGTTGCACTTACATTTTGACCAATTACACCCAAACAACACACAACGATGAGAAGCGACAGACCATTTTGAACAGCGTACTCCCTACCAGAAACAACCATCCACCGGGAGGACTGCATTGAGCACTGTATCTGGGCATGAAGACAATCACATTCATTCACACACAGCAGGGCAATTTAGAGTAGCCAATTTACCTGATAGCCATGTTTTTGGAATATGGCCAGAAGAAACTCAGCCAGACATTGGGAGACCGGACAAGGCCTCAAACCCTAGACCCCAGGACTGGGAAGTGAATGTGCTAACCACCAAGCCAAATGTATTTTTACAGCACATTACAGACAGAGTGGTGGATGCAGATCACTGTAGGTAGTACAGTATGGAAAGAAAACTTTATTTCATATTTACAGATGACATAACAACATATTTAAAAACCAAGAAGACTCAGAAGGTTCACTGAGCTTCTCCACAATGAACCGTTTGACACCCACCCACTGTGAATCACTTTGTTTACTTCCCAATTTCAGAATTATGCAGCAGTTTTGAACATCTGTGGAATTCCCCTTTTGAAGAAGCAAAGCTCGTGTTTCTTTATAGATACTGGACTGATTCTAAAGGACTATTTATCTTACCATAAAACCACAGAATTCAAGAACTCTAGAGTTACTTAAAGGATCTGAAAATGCATTCCAGCATTCACCACCTGACTTCACACTTCCTATCCATGAATCCACTCAGATATGAACGGCAAGCCCAAGGGTCTCCATTAGAACTAATCCAAAATTATAGTATCAATAGTTGAAGCAAGAGCAGTTTTTCTCCTCAGAGAAAACATCTGGCCTGGCTTGGTAACACAGGGTCACCCAGACCCATTATTCTCATGCTGGATCACTGACGTTGCAACCCATGGCATCCCAGAAAGCAACAGAATAGTAAACGGCTAAACATACAGCAGCTGAAATTCAACGACAAGACTTGAGTTTGCATGCACGACTGAGAGCTCATGGATGTGGAATTCAATAGCAGGCCTTCGTAAATTAAGGCAGCTGCCCCTATTCACAAACAAGACGTGAATGCCCTGCTCCTTGACCCAGGAGGAATAAGGAAGGTCAAGGGAGGCCTCTGGGAAGAAAGACGGCATTTCTCCCAGACACTGTGGAATGGACACTTTACCTCTCCAACACCTCTCCACCAATGTCAATGTGCTGCAGGAGCACCATAAATCACAGTTTCTCTTAAAGCTGGTGTCCTTGCTCTTTGGATAAGACAGACTTCAGGAAAGGTTGCTGCTGGACTGAAAATTTTAGTGTAGATCTGAAGTCTTCTACTGCCTGTGGTTTAAGTCTACACATGGCATATCAGCATCGAGGGGCACTGAATCGGCCTGACGTGAGCACAAATCATGGGATATTGTATGTCTTCCTGTAGGGTAGTGGTGCAACTGAGTACAGAGCAACTGTTGTATTTCAGTTAAAAATAAAGTTAGTGGGGTTTAAACAAAACACTTTATTTGGCCAACTGATATTGATACTGGTGAGTGTCACGTAAACATGCAAGCCTTTCTGCAGGACATAAAGGGTAGACACGTTAACAAACTGCTGCGACACTAAACCATTTAAACCACAAGCTTAGAAGAGAAGGTAATGACTCTCATTTCCCAGCTAAACAACACTTACAAAGGATGGAAGGAGGAATTGAGAAAGGGAGAGAGTGAGGTAAAGATCAGGGGTAATTACAGTCACCCAACCATGCACATAATCTTCTTTCTGCCACAGTGAAGGACATGGCAGAACAAAAACAAAAACAGAGCAATATCCCACTTTAGCAAAATGCACGCAAGGGCAAGAACGCAAGCCCCTATAATCACTGTTGTCAACACATCAAGGCATGCAAGTCAGAGATGCATCGGAATCGAAATGTCAGGTGTGGGGGCGCTGCTGGACCAGTCCCCTATGGCTGGACCAGTACGGAGTGAAGAGGAGCAGTCTGGTGACAAGCAGGGCCTCTGAAAATAAATGATGCTAAATGAGGCCATTGTCTGGTCCAAGTGAACCACACCAGTCAGAGAATGGGACATTCAAACGGTCACACAGGCCCATTGTTATGGCCAGTTGGGCGGGGCCCTCTCTCACAAGGCCTGGCAGACCCAAAAGGCTCCCTGCCTCCCACTGTGGTGCATTACCATGCTACGATCTCTCACAAGCTCCAAACCAAAAGTACTCCTTATCTCCTGGAAGAAGGCAAAATTTGTCCGGCTGTAAATAAACAAACACTGCAGTTGTGCCTCACACAATGCCGGAGTTAACGCCAGAGGAACAGAGGCTCTCATTAGTACACCAGTCAGCTGGAATCACAGGAGAAACGTACATCACAGGAGGAGATATCCTGTGTTGTGAACAGGCACTTCATGAGCATCCCGGTGTTCTCCTTAAATTCCACTTCTTGGCTTTCTTCTGGATGAGCAAATTCAAAGTCACTGAAGAGGAGTTGGTGAAGAAATAACTGATGAAGCCAAGAAGGAAAAGTCAATGTTTTGGTGCAGTTATTCACACCATTTCAAATTTGCATATAATTTAAATAAATAACTAATAAAAATAATAATATTGTGAAAAAGTTCTATTGTTCTCCCATCACAACCCTGAACACCATGAGGGAGATAAGGGATGAGGGAGTGAATGAATAAATTTATTGGATTGTTGCTAAGTAGTTGCTATGTCAAAATGAATACCACCTGAAAGAAGAAATACAAGACAGCACCGTTTTTTGTTATGAAGCTTCAAAAAATGGAAGAAAAAAAATTGACTATGGTTAAGTTTAGGGTTAGGGTTAGTTATATCCAGTGTATCAGGATCAGGAAAATCCAGGCATGTTTTAATTGATCGAGTATCGGCTATTTTTAAGTCCAATCCAAAGTCTTAGTTTAACGGAGTTCAGAGCGCCACCTGGGGGGCTTATTTCTCAGCTACAGTAGATATAAGGAAACTCCCAAACAGTGAATAAAATAGTTTAGAGTATAGTTTATATAGAGAAAGCAATTGTGGAAACCCAATGCCACTATAAGCCAGAATACAAACACCACCACTACTGCTGTACATAAAAATGGTATGTATATGTATGTATGTATGTAAATGTATATTTAGTAGATATGGCACAATATCATTTTCTTTTTGTCTGATACTGAAGCCCTAAGCATTGGTCAGAGCAGATTATCTTCCAAAATCCAACATCAGATCAGTGCCATCTTTAATATTTCAAAATGTAATTCCACATGAGACTAAACCATCAAGGGAAAATATTAAAGATCAACTGTAAAAAATCATTATGTGGAAAAGGCAAGAGAGATGACAGGACAGAAAGAGAAAGTAGTGAGAGAGAGAGAGAGAGAGAGAGAGAGAGAGAGAGAGAGAGAGAGAGAGAGAGAATGGGGCATGCATGATTGCTGCCCATCAATTTTGCAATATTGAACTGAACTTGGTGACCAGGCCCTGGCCTCGTCTGCTGCCCTGCTCTAGCCACTACCCCTAATCCCAACGGAGATGCAGCAGGATATGCTTAGGCACTGGACCATGACTGTGGTGTTGGTTTGTCCCAGCTGTCCCTGGACCACCCTCTTCACCAGCGGAAACAATTACCACTCCCAGCGGCATCTCGCCTTTCGCCTCTCGCCTCATTCACAAACATGAGCTACTGAAGCGGCGACAGCTCCACACCAGCCAGTGTAACTCAACACGCAACTAATTAAACCCCCCCCCCTCCACACACACACACTACTCCTCACCTGCACCCTCACACATGCCACATGGGGCTGAATTTTATTTCAACTGGGGAGGGGGCTGTGGAGTGGGCTGTCAGAATTAATCATTATTATTCAAATCAAAGCTGTGATTAGTTTGTAATTTTTTCATTCTTCTACTAGAGTCTCTTACAGTCAGAAGAAAAGCTGTAGATTGCTGTTGTTTTTATGTTTACTGTCCATTCGATCAGCTCCTCTTACCATACAGGGGCACTTTCTGGATCTATAATTACAGACTGTAGTCCATCTGTTTTTCTGCATACTTTATTAGCCTCCTTTCACCCTGATCTTCAATGGTCAAGACCTGTGGCACCAACACAGAGCAGGTATTATGGAGGTGGTGGGTCATTCTCAGCACTGCAGTGACACTGACATAACGGTGGTGGGTTTGTGTGTGTTGTGCTGGTATGAGTGGATCAGACACAGCAGTGCTGGAGTGTTTAAACCAAGAGAAATATCCAGCCAGTGGTGTTCGGTGAGCATCATCCTATGATCACTAATAAAGGACTAGAAGACAACAAACACACACACCGTGTAGAAACAGATGACTATATGACAATCCTTCCTAGTTGCTCCACCTTGTAAATGTGGAGTCAGAGGCAGAAGCTCATCTGATTCGGCAGTTTGTCCTTCATCAAAACTCACAGGACACTTTTTTTCTTATAAAGTTATTCCCCATTAATCCATCTATCCATCCATCTTTTCCTATCTACACATAAAGGATTGTCTTTTATCATTTTATAAAATATTTAGAGAAGTCATTTACCAAGTCTATTTCTGGACGGCTGACTTTGGACAAACTGATGACTATTAATCATCAAAAATAATCTGTAGAATTCTTGATCACCAATATAACAGACAGCCACAGGCCCTAGACTTGATGGCGGCTGCCTGGACAGGCTTACAGACTTAGATTAATAAAGCCAGAGACAGCTCCTGCTGTCGTGTGGTTAACAACTGTACACATCGCTTGAATAGTAGCGCTGATACTCTGTCTGCCAGAAGACACAATGTAAACACGCTACACGCAATAACACTACACAATGAGGAGTGTAGCGAGCTCCATCTGTTAACACAGCTCGGTGCGTCAGGAACTTTGAATTACTGCTAAGCACTCTATTCTAAAGGGTCTACTTAATTACACACAGCGAGAGCTGTGCACAGCCCCATGTAATGAAATGTTCTTCAGTAAATACAGTACATCACCCAGACTCAAGCTCTCTCTTCATTTCCCAGAGTAGCCGTCGTGTGATTAGTGAGTGCTGATTAGGAACGGTGGGGAAAATGCTGACTGTAGTGATGAAATGGAAGGTCAATGAAGCAATTAAAGCTGCAGGCCTCTAGAATCCATAATCCATGCCTTGACTGGACTCATTGAATGGGGTTCAAAAGAGGTCAGCGAACTAGTTATGCAGCTTAAAAGCTCACACATGTACAGTCCTCAATCAGAGAGCTCTACATGTCTATTTTAAGACTTATCAATGTAATATAATAGACATTTTCATGACACGCAGTCTATGGTAATATTGTGACATGCAGGCATAATGCTTTAGTAGCAGCAGATTCTTAAAAACTATCAAATCCCATCTCATATTTTGAATATTGGTTTTTATTCAAATTGTGCCACATCATATCCAAATAAACAGAAATATGGACACTCTTTCAAATATAATATGCAGTTGATTGGTTTCTTTAAAGACTGACTATCCACAAAATATCAGATATCACTATAGTAAAATATATCATAATACAAGACAATACCTTATTGCCCACCCATAGCCCCAGGAAAACGTTCCTGTTGGAGAAACTGGGTAATATTCCGTATATTAAAGTAATGAATAATAATACCACCAGAAAGGGAGCAAACAAGTTTGATATTCATTGGAGATGTGCAAGGTGGAAAACCTCACTCTCAAAAAAACCTCATGAACTCGGTTCTCCAGAGAACACCAAGACACCAAGAACCTCTGGACCATTTGGACGCAGCATTTAAACACAAGAACCGCAACTGTGAAGCATGGTGGTGGAAGTGTCATAGGTTGGGGCTGCTTTGCCGCAGCAGGGTCTGGCGATCACTCCATCATTGAAACCACTGAGATCTTTATTGTATCAGAGGGGGCTTAAGGAAAATGTACCGTCTGTACAAAGACTGACACTGAAACACCAAATTCTGCACCAAGGAGTGGGTAAATCTTTCTTCCAGTCCATGTCAGAGACTCATAGATAGTTATAGGAAATCATTAAAATTATTAAAACCCAAAAAAGAAGTAGCAGCTATTAGAGCATAGTGTGTCCTAACTTTCACCTCACAAGAAAATTCCATTTCTATTTTCCAAATGATTTTTTAAAGACATTTCTTCAATTTTATCTGTTGTAAATGTCTTTATCTGCCAATATTAATATTAATAGTTATAGCTAATATAACTAACATCAAATGTCCATATGTGTAAATATGTCAAAGGTGTTCATTGGGTCTAGCAACATATTCAACAGTAAATGTAGCTTAAGGGACACAATACTAGATGTTTCCACATCAGCCCAGTGTGACTTGAGCATTATGCTTTTCTAGAATACAGTGAACATATCACAATTTTTAAACATCAGACAAATCCAAACATTTGATTTCTTTACAACCAAACTTCTGTAGAATTTAGGCCAGTCCGTAACCCTGTCCCATTACTGCTGCACCAGGACACACTTAATGTACTTCAGGGCGTATCACAACATGTAGCAGCAATATAACTGCACTGTTCAACATTTCCCTGTATTACGAATCCCTGCAACAGAATTCATGCTCCAGGGCTTTCGTAAGACTTCTGTGTCATGTTATCACAGTGTTCCTCTTACTAATTAGAGGACTCTCTCTGTTAGCTCAGGGAGTGAGAGATCCGAGTGCTCTACGGCTGAAGGAATGCTGCCTGCTCACTAAACCCAGTGCTCTGACAGATAAGGCCTTAGGGAAAGTTGGGGGGGCACAGGGCAGTGCACTGGTAGAGCCTCCCACTCACAGTGTTCTGAGTAACTAGGGGAGTAGGAGTTGGCTGGACCACCAAGCAGGATGCTGCGTATCAGGGATGTCTCCACGTTAGACCGCGGCATGGAAAATCCAATTCCACCCCAGAAAGCAGCAAGCACACACTGTGCGGCCAAGCAATCCGGAAAGCATGGAATCAGTATGAATGCAAAGCAACGCAGGAGAACCCGTGTGAGACTGTATCTTCATGCTGGCATTAGTTTGTGAAGGTTTATTGTGAGAACATTGCTCATCAGAACCGAATCAGCTTGCCGGAAAAAAGAAACATCAAAGTAGATTCACAGAATGCATGTTACAATAACATTTATATCAAGCTCCGCCCCCTGCTCTCAGCTCCTCCTTTACTCTGCTCCCCTAAATGCTCAATATGGTTAAATATAGTTAGCGATAAAGACTTTCATGGGGTGTCGAATTGTTCACATTGCATTTTCATCTCATTTCGAATATATATTTATTGCTATTCGGCTAAAATATCCGGGGATCAGATTTTTTTCTGACCACATCACCCAGATCTAGTATGAACTGACCAAAGTGGGCTGAAGATGGTCCAAGCCATGTGCTGAATGAGGAGTGAAGTGCAACACAATGTCTTTGGGACACCACAAACAAACTGGCCATTTCAGCGGCCACTCAGGCCATTGTGTGACTGGTCTGTGATCTGTCAGTCTGCATTGTTTACTGTTATCAATAATGAATTCTTAGACAAACACACAGTTGGTGTGACCAGGTCCTTAATTCATCAACCAAGGTGCCAAGGGTCTGGAATGGCCCTTAAAAGAATTCAGCTCTTATCTATTTGAAGTGTTATCCTCTGACAGAACCTAATGCAGAGGACTACTGAACAATCAATGTTCTAAATGCTTGGGAAATGAGAAACAGCTCAACTGATATGTTATCTTAAATCGACCACAGGCACATTACCACACTGCTCTAATGAGGACAGACCACAATGCTGGGCTTCAATCTCGCACAGATCCCAGTCAGCCAGCAGGGATTCGCTGTATGTTCTAGCTCAGTGTTTCTCAACCCTGGTCCTGGAGGCACCCCCGCCTTGCACGTTTCAGCTTACCCACTGCAACTCTGAAGGGCGCATTAATGAGCTGATTCGTTGAATCAGGTGTGAAGGGAATAGGGTAAGCTCTACACTATGCAGGGTAGAGGTGCCTCCAGGTCCAGGGTTGAGACACACTGTTGTGTATATCCACATGGGAAGATGGCAGGTGGCTCAAGAAGCCAAACCAGCAGTGCTCTGCTGAAAGCTGCTCAGGGAAAACTAAGCTTACCAAGCATGTGCTTCAAACACTGTTAGACACTTAACTGGGATCCAAACACAAAAGCCAGAACATTAACACGCCCTCAGTGACTGTCTATGAAGATCACTGCACTTTCACCTCTTATGTAAAATTAATGCCTCCAGAGCCACCCTGGGTCAACCAACAAACACACACACCTCTCTCTCTCTCACACACACACACACACACACACACACACACACACACACACACACACACACACACCTCTCTCTCTCTCTTTCTGACTCTGACACACACACACACACACACACACACACACACACACACACACACACACTCTCACTCACTCTCTCTCTCTCTCTCTCTCTCTCTCTCTCTCTCTCTCTCATACGCACACCTCTCTCTCTCTCTCTCACTCTCACTCTCACACTGTCTCACAAACACACACAGTCAACAGGCACTATCTTATCCTCCTCCAGCAGTGTGTGTGGCACATCCCGTACTAATATTCCGACCTAAACAAACAGTCACAGGCAGAAAGCAGCTCGACAGTACCTACCTGTGCTTCTGCTCCATCTCTCTCTCTCTCGCTCGCTCGTTGAACGAAGCCGAATGAAAGTTGACATCATCCCCTTAACAACGCAAAAGGGGACCAAAGACGCATGCGCGCTTCTGTGCGGCATTCTGGGAGATGTAGTCAAAAAGCAGAAACTTAACGTTGGCTTTCTGTGAATCTGTTTACCGTTAATATAAACCAGAAACAGACATTACAGTAATACTGACTAATATTACAGACATTACAGTAATACTGACTAATATTACAGTAAAAGTGACTAATATTACAGTCATTACAGTAATACTGACTAATATTACAGACATTACAGTAATACTGACTAACATTACAGTAAAACTGACTAATATTACAGTAATACTGACTAATATTACAGACATTACAGTAATACTGACTAATATTACAGTAAAACTGACTAATATTACAGACATTACAGTAATACTGACTAATACTACACACATTACAGTAATACTACAATGCTATGGCTTTTCCTGGGTTTGTGTTCTGCACCGATCTCTTCAAATTCCATCAGTTTTTCCAAGGCTACTTCTAAGACCAAGTCTTGGTAGACTATGAGGTAGGAATTCCAGATACTTGATGGAAACCATCCTGCCTTCCAATCTGTAGTGCTGAGAGGTGAACGAGCTAACCACCAACCATAAGCTGACCATAAAAATGATTTTTTTAAAAGAAATTTTAAAATGCAACTGAATGGAGGAGGAAAACATTTTGTCCACCTTTATATTTTGTTTACTTTATTACTACTTATTTTGTATTGGTCACTATTCATTTCTTAAACTGATGATAATGAGCCTCCCCTCTGTGAATGCGAACTTAAGCATGTTGGAAACACCCAGAAGACTTAATATAGTGTCAGGAACCTACTTGTCACATTATTTTTTGTCTTCTCTTTTCTAAGAAAAGCACATTAATGGCCAAGCCTTAGGGAAGGTCAGATAGTCAATAGGCTCTTTATGTTATTTCTTATTGAGTTATATTTCTCTTGTTTTGCAGGCGGTTTTGTAGCAATGAGATTACCTCGCTTCAGTGGGAGTGCCTTTTCCATCTGCTCAGCTTTCTTCTTCTCCATATTGAATTAGAGACAGGAGAACATTCATCTGGAGCTTTATCCTGATATGGTGTTTTCTCCCTTAGAGAGGAGCAGGTCTGGGCCTTTCTTACTTAATGCGATTCTATGCACGCTGTAAAGGGGCCTGAGATATTACAACCAATCCCTAGAACGTTCCCTTTATGTTTGGTATGGAAAGGCCTTGGTATAAATAATCTAAGTTAAGCACTGCTCTGACACGTCCCAGATGTTCTGACATCCTGCTGTTCAGAGCATCCTGTCTCCATTTAACATGGAGGGGCTGAATTTAATGTGAAGGCCAATGGAGACCTGTTTCACTGATGACACCACAAGAGGGACTCTAATGGAACGGTGTGTTAGTTGACCTATAATGGAAAGGTGCTTCAGATTCAGTTCGTCTAGTGTGTTATTTCACCAGGGTGATCTACAGTATCTAATGAAGATTAATGCCAGCAAACCTTCAGCAGGTTGGAAGTTCAGAGTCACAGGGATATGCAGAACACTTTCCTTTTCGTCGTCCGCCCTTAATTGACTATTAAGCACCATTTAATCCTTTGAGCAGAATGGTTATTAAATAATTAGGGTTAATTCTTCATGCTGCAAATTGTCAAGCAGGAATATTAGGGTTTCAAAATGTCACAGCTAAATTGTTGAGAATCATTTGTAATTAAAAGTAATTCAGAGTGATCTGAAGTGAAATGGTTTAGCTCCCAAGGTTACAGGGTTGGGCCACTCCATGTATTTTCATTTCTGGCCTGGGAAGTTGGAGCATTTCTATTGGTCTATTCATCATGTAATTCTGACACAATATAAGGAACCACTGTCAGATTCACATTATGGAAAAAAACGAAAAATAGACAAAAATGGAGATACATGGTTTTCATTGGACGGTAATGAAATTTCATCTTAAGTTACACACTACTCCCTATGTAATGTACTATAAAAGTCAGGAAATTAGGGATTGCAAATATAAATAGTGCATTGTATATTTGTACTCATGTTTATTCAAGTGTGCAAATCTGATATTTTCGGTTCTGTGTGTGTAGACATTGTAGGTTTATGACTGACATTAATGGCATTTAGCTGACACTCTTAACCAGAGTGACTTACAAGGTTACTCTCATTACAGAGGGGGACCAGTGTTAGGAATCTTGCCCAAGGACTCTTATTTGTGTAGTTTTCCAGACTGTGAATTGAACCCCAGTCTCCAAAATGGTGTGGTGGCTCACTGGTTGTCTTCTGTTGCACCATACCAACCACACAACATGACTTATGTAGTTCTTATGTGGGGAGTAAGGAGGTATTTGTTATTCAGCCATAAACATGCACGCATTGTGATGAAAATATTTTCATACACTCAGTTTTCCCCAAGACTGACAAAGGGATTTCTGAGTGTTTTCACTCAGACGGGAGTTTTGCAAAAGGTCAATTTTCAGTGAACTTATACATAGTTTTTGTTTATGTACAGCTATGATCTAGACTGAGATGGGATCATCTCACATCCACCCTGGAGGATGCATGCTTCACCATATCTTGCTTCCATAATGCATTAAAGCATTCTAGCGATAGGTGCAGCCCTTCTGCACATTCTAATGTGTGGTCTTGCTGATATAGACGCTTGAATGTAATACACTTGGGGGGAAAAAAATTAATAAAGAGAATTACTGGCTTAAGTGTTGCAATTCATCAGTACTGTCAGTGTGAGCTTTTCCTAACTCTTACATGAAGTTTCCTTACATGAGATTTGACAAGCACTCCTGCAAACACTGCAACCACTAACTGCCAACAAGCGATTACTCATTACTAATTTCAAACAGGTGTATATCTTTTTGTCTGTCAAATCCAGTATCTGGACATGGTTTCACCCTGTGTAGGGTCAGCCAGTAAGTAAGTGTGTGTGTGTGTGTGTGTGTGTGTGTGTGTGTGTGTGTGTGTGTGTGTGTGTGTCTATATATGCAGGTGTATCGGACTCATAAATCAACATGTGCTGATTTTTGGCTTCATGTTTACTGCGAAAAAAAGATGAGATGAGGCTGTCTCAGGGATACTTGATGGGGCTGGATTTACAATTTGAGGAGTACACAAGCAGTCCAATGGACGGGAGAGGTTATGTTACTGTCAAACAGCTGTTTATCAAATGTGATGAGTTTGTTAGGTTGCACTGGGCTTACGCTGGAGGAAATGTAGGCCTAGGTTTTGTTCAGAATGGATGTCATATGGTTCCAATGCACTGATTACCTGTTAATTTTAGGAAGAGAATGTTGTCTCGAAGAGTTGGGACCAATAAACTGCTTTCACAGTTGTACATGGAGGACATTTCCATGTCCATCTTCTCTCATCAGCTCGGTCAAACTGCTGAGCAGCTGTGTTTCCCTCCTTTTGCTGTGGAATTTAATAAACAGCGCAGGGATGAGGCCTACCTGCTTTTAAAGGGACCTGCCAGGGTTCCCCTGAGCCTGATACAGCTTCTAAGCGAAAACACACCTGTCATCCACTCTCAGTCCAACCTCCTCATGCAGCCCATTTCAATCCCGAATATGAACAGCGATCTGTAGGACAAAGGCATTCCTATCAGCAATTCCACATAGTTTCATCATATAAAATAGCCTGAACTCTAAAGCGTTCTTTGGAGAATCATCATTTGGAAGATTCTTCTACGCCATCATCTTCAAAGATCTCTTTTTGATAACTTTATTCTACAGAGTGGAGACACTGGAAGAACTGGATTCTTTAGCTGGAAGACCTTCAAGTCGTAACACCTCCAGGATGTCTGAACACATGGCCTTGCCTTTATCTTCATCTGAGTTCTGGTTCCAAAGCACGTTTGAGTAAACATAGTTTGTTCTGCAGAATGCTGCTTTGTTTGTTTGGAGCTGATGTGGTCAGCTGGCGGCCACACGTCTGTCAGCAGGATCGCTCGAGCGCAGACATCTGTGCAACAGATCACCTGCCTTCCTGGAAGATCAAAGGCCACCCCCATCTCTGTCAGCCATTGTCTGAATTTCTCAATGGTGTGAAGGAGTCAGAAGCAGGTGATGCTCACAATCCAAAACCAAAGATGGAGTCTCAGCCAGAAACATGAACAAAGGCAGAATTTATTTTCTTTTTGCAACCTTGGGAAATGGGAAAGGAGGCATAACACTAAAAGCAAGAAGAGGAAAACATCCTGATTCTGCTTATGAAGGCCACTTTAGTTGTTGAGATGTTCTTGTCAATCCTGGTCCAGGAGTACCACTGCCCTTACTTGTTGTAGAAACGTGGTTCTCAATCCGGGTTCAAGGGTATCAGTGCCCTGTTTGTTTTTGTGTTTTTCCAACACAACTAATCCCCAATTTATGAACATACTGCTGAGCCCTTGTTGTGCCGAGCTGGGTGCATTAGAGCAGGACAACCCTAATATAAAGGCTGGGCAGTGGTACTCCAGAACTAGGACTGAGAACGACTGGTAGTCTACATCAGGGCCAACCTTACTCCTAGAGAGCTACCTTCCTGCAGGTTTCAACTGCAACCCAAATTTAACACACTCCATTCAGCCAATCAAGATCTTCTGAAGGCAGTAATTTGTTGGATCAGGTGGAGTGGATTAGGGTTTACTGTTAGGAAGGTAGAAGAAGGTAGCTGATGGAGAATATGCTGTAGTGGGGTCTATATAGAACCAAAATTCAGATGCTATCTAGTAGAAACCTTTTCAAAATGGTTCCATATCAAACCCTCTCAACCATTTCACAAAAGGGTTCTTTGAGTGTTCTGAGTTCTATATAGAACCATTTTCTTTACTGAATAACCCTTGAAGAACCCTCATTTTTAAGTATGTACTATTGTTACGCTGTCAAACCTATAGAAGAACCATTCTTGGTGCCACATGGAACCCTATGCAGTATATTATCCATCAATCTGAAGAACCCACATAAACTTTAATTAATGCAAAGTGTTCATGGTTTTATTTAGCACAATTTTCTGTACTGAAGAACCCTTGAAAAACCAAGTACATGGGGTTCCCAGTTGCTATAATACTTATAATGTATAATGCTTACAGCCTGTTGTTGTGTGAGAACATTGATGAATGATAGAACATCTCGAATTCTGCCTAAAATTGAGGTTAAAAAGCCTCAAATCTTGAGTGCAAAGTCTCTGTTTGCTCTCTTGCTTAAAAGGTGCGAGGAGGTGTCTGGCTTGTCACTCCTGATCTCCAAGACAGCGGCCCTGTTGCCATAATAGCCTCCCAGTAGAGTAAACATAGAAGGGGCCTAGTGGATATGATATACAGCACGGTATGGAACAGTCATTTGAGGCTCGGTTGCAGACCAGTGCGTCTTGTATTAACAGCGTTGTATCTGCTCATGCCAGAAAAAACATTGACAGTTAGTCTGAACTCAGGTATTGAGAGCGCCGTAGTCAAAGGACAGTGATCTATTACATGGTTTAAAGTATCCAGACTCCCTTTATAATTAGTGAATTCAGCCTTTTAACGTATTGCAGGCACTCAAATGCACAGTATCGGTGGTCTCCGCAGAAATACATCGGCATGGAGAGGATTTCCATCTACCGGGAATGATCCAGAACAGCCAGTACCTGACAATCTGATCAACGTCAAGTGCAGAAGAGTAGAGGCTGTCGCTGCAGCAAAGAGGTAACAAACTTGGACATATAGGACATACAGAGCCTATGGCCAGTCTTTACTCCCCCTCTCCCTTTTATTGCTTTTATAAATGGATTTATGGTCAGTATTTTTCGGCTTTGATGTGAAAAAACATTCTACAAAGTAATTAAATCAAAATAAATTGATGATGTAAAATAATCAGATATATAAATTTTCACTTCCAGCAATGAGTTTGTGTAGATAGTCAGTGTGGGTGGGTCTCGATCAGGCTTACACATCCGGACACTGCAATCTTACTCCATTCCTCGGAATGGACTGAGGGCAGAACATTCACCTTGTTGTCTTTAACGTTTAGAACCTGAGATCCGCACCTTGTGGGCAGCTACATGCTGATTCTAGGCATCATATCTCAGGATCAGAGTAGAATACAGATATGATACACATATCATAACAAGCTGCAAGACCTATCCTGTCTAACATAACTGTGTGACGAATTATCAGTGAGTAGGCCAGCTCAGAACATCCCAGTTTAAATGCCCAAAGAGCATCCAGTGTGATTTTACTGCTCTGTCCACATGTTCATGCTCCACCTGCATGGAGACTCTTACTGATCAGTGAGAGTGGGCGGGGCTAATGATGTCTTTGACCCAGATATTGGGTTATAGAGGAAAATGAGGGGAAAAGAGCTGTTTGAACTCTTTATTTTTGTTAACAATGTGTTCAAATTTCAGAATAAAAGTCCTAAGAAGAAATAATACTTCTATATACATAAATAAAAATAATAAAGTATGTTGAGGTTGTTTTGTTTTGTTATTTTATTTGGACCACAGTTAAGTATTTTAAAGAATTATAAATATCCTTCTCAATCAAAGCATTACAAATACTCCATCACAATTCTTGGATTTCAGCTCAAACACAAGCTGGATGATCAGTTTCCAAAAGGATTCCTGAGATGTAGCATGTTTTTTTTTTTTTGATGAACAAAAGTACATCAAACAACATCCCACGAATTGGCCTACGGTTCTAAAGGTTTAGTCGTCTCTGTGCAGCTTTCGCTGTAAGCTTCAGATCATCATCATAGTTCTCTTGTATGATTGTTTTTCAGGCATTTCCATACATTTTTCTGCATTCAGTTTCCCCTTTTTGCCTGCTCGAGGAATTTACCTTGAAGAAAAATGATTGACCATGATCTCTTTAACAAAAAGCAATAAAAGGCAAACATCTACAGGGGGGAATTCCTTTTATATGCAATAACTCTGATGAAATAAAGGAAAACATTGAATGACACTATGAGGTGATTCATCCCCGAAACAATACATCTCATCATGTTGCCCAGCTTCGAACAGCAGCTCATATCTAATATCAAAAGTCTTCTGCAACATTAGAGATGAATCATGTGTGATGCCATGTGACCAGCAGCAAGGCAATCATATGCAATAGAACAGTGATATTCGTCATGTTGGTGTTCATCCTTGGTAAATGGAAAATGAAGGCCTGAGGGCAGGTCACTGAATGGATCACTGGCTTCTATTGTCCTCTGAAGATCTGAACTCATCCTATCACATCATCACATGGTGTCCTCTTTTGACTGGCCATGTGAGTGATGTGAGATGGCTGGCCGTGCGTGAGGTCTGAAAGAGTGCTGTGACATTCTGTGACCATGTCTAGGGGTCCAAGCGCTGCACGAGAAAGCCAGCACACCCAGTGGATTTATCGTATTAAAGGTTTCTGGTTTCGGGTATGATCAGTGGCACAGAGTACCTTCTATTCAGTGCAGTTCTCAAAGACAGTCAAAGACAGACATAGTGTCTCTACTTTGCAGTTAAACACCAACAGTAGCCCATTCACTTCTACCGTACTCTTGTTAAAGATGTGCTAATGAAAGAGCTGATCTGCTTCTCACTGTGCTTCAGGTCCTCCAGGGCTCCAAATATATGAAGCGGAGCTTCACACGCAAAGAACAAGGCCAAGCTGTCTGATTAGCAGCCAGGCTTATTGTTAAAGGCTTTTTTTTTTTTGCTTGTGTAAGGCTTCTGCTTCCCCAAGGAATCTCTGCCAATGCTTATGTCTTTACTAGAGAGGATTCTGCAGCAGCTGCACCACAGGATGACAATTGCTGCGATATTGCTCCACTCCATTATTGCAGAGCTTCTGCTTATGATGGGAAAAGGGTATTGATTCCAGTGATAGACATGGAGGAGCACTTACAGCTGTTATAGCTTTGATGGTGGCACGGGACATGCCAGCATTTTGTCTTTTTGTTTTTTGGTATTATTTTTTTCTGGAGGTTTTATTGATGAAAAGTTCTGAAAGAAAAGCTTTTTTGGAGGCTTTCGGTTTTGGTACAATCCAGTGGAAAAGTTGAAGGAATTTTTTTATAGGATTTCAGAAAATAGAAAATTCAGGTTTAAACCTGGCTGATGTGGGATGAGAGATGGACAGTCAATGTAGACAATAAAGAAATAACACTTTTATTTTATTTTTACATTCCTGCCTTTTGCCAAAAGATTCTGGGCTGGATGGATGGATGGATGGAAATATGTTTTTACATTCTGCACATTTTATTGGCATAGCATAGGGCATTTGTGCTTTCTCCTGTAAAATCACTATTTTGGAGATATAAGTTTTTCATTGGACAGTGACGATACGGTTTCACCACATCAACTGATTAACAAACCAGAGCTGAGATGAAATTTACTGTGAAAGACCAGCGTTCAACAGGACAAGAGTGTGTGTGGGGAGGGGTGGGGGGGGAGATTTATACAAGATATGTATGAAACATTGCTGTGAGGATATAATTGCATTCAGTCTCAAATGCATAGGTCAGGTTCTTGATTGAAACCAGTCCCTCTCAACCCAAACAGACTGGATGGAGCTCCATCAGGCCAGAAAACACAGTTCCACAGCTCTATATCTCAATTCCAGGGGACTTTACAGTCCTCTAGTCAATGCATTTGCATTGGACATGGTGACCTTCAGTTCATACTCCAAGAGTATCTCTTGGTAAAGCAATTTATATGGAGATGATATAAACTGGATATCCACTAACCAGCCAGAAGAGTAGGACTCTCAGAGACTTGGCATGGTACCACCTCTTTGAACGAAACTCAGGTGGGCAGTATCGATGATGCCTTAAGAACATTGAAGAGGAAGAGCATGGAACTTCCTTTTTGGAACACTAGAGACCCCTCAGTTTTCCTGACCCGGTTTCAGCTGAAAGGTGTCTGTGTATATCACAAAGATCTCAGCTTGATGTCTCTGTGAAGGACACCTTGCTTGAGGCATTTCCATTCTACCTGAATTATGAGTCTCACCCTGGTGAGATCGTCAGTGATGGGATGGGACCTCTGCAGATCTCAAGGAAGGTTTCCAAGTCCATGTAAGGATGAGGGAGCTTGAGGATTAAAATGTAGTACATTGGCTCAAACCATTTAACAAGTTTAAAGATGGTGTTGATGTTCATCGCTCACTCATCGCCTGCAACATAAAAATGATCAGGACTAAAAATGGAATAGATGAGAAAGTGAAGTTAAAACGTGACTGAGTCAACAGCCTGTAAGCCAGCTGAAATATGTGCATAAATAAGTACAAAAAGAGTGAGATCCTTAAGGAACTTTTGGAGGTGTTTCAGTTTGAAAATGTGGAAGAACCTCTTAAGGTGCTTCAATGAACCTTCAAAAACCAAAAACCTCCAAGAACCTTTTACTTTTCTTGAAGGTTCCTTGAAGCATTCTAAGAAGTTCCTCCACAGTTCCACATTGAAGAGCCACCAAAAGTTCCTCAAGGACCAAAATGTCCTCTGCCCAGTTTCTCTCCAGTCAGACAGAGAGGAGCAAAAGTATCTGTGGTAGTAAATCGTGGTAGCTTTCTTTAGATCATTTATCAAGTTAATCCATCAATATTGCTGGTTCTGCAGGGTGCAATGGAATCTGCATCATGTAAACTCTTCTCCCTTTTCCACATCATACAGAAGATTTGAATGATTAGCTGCTCTCTTTCATACAGATTTATCATGTTCTTATTACACCAATGCACTCAATCATACTGGCAAAGCAGTTTCCTTACGACTTCCTTAAGTCCTCCTTTATCAGTGGCTTCTTGCTAGGATGAAAGCTAGACTGAAAGGCTGCTCATGTATTTGCTGCTCGCTAAAGGCTTTAATGGTTTTCAGCCTAGGGCCTATGTCCCTGAGTGCGGACCCCTGGTGAGAGGGCTCAATCACTAATGGTTTAATGGATGTCAGTTGGGAGGCAGGATGATCGATGGCCTGAGAAGAGGACAACAAAGCCACTGCCCCCTTCTCCAGCTGCCCATAACCCTAGAGACCTGCTGTGGCCCACTTCTGAGGCCCAACCTGGCCCCGAGGCAGCACAAAGGCACGGATACCAGCAGTACTGCACGGCCTGGAAACATCAACCCCTCGTTAATGGCCTCTGTAGTGTAGGCCAAGAGCCAGCAGATCCATAGGCCTCTGCCAAAAGAAGCACAACAATGAATGGAATGCAAGAAGTATCAAATGTAAATAGATGGTTTGTCCCTTTATTATTTTTTTCTTTTTAAGACAACTCTGGTGTTGTCTTAATATTCTGTATACACCCCAAAGTGTCAAAAATGACCCACCTTCACTAAAACCCTAAAATAAAATGGCTTCATTGAGTTTTAAACCCTCAGGTGGATTAGGACAAGATTCAGCCCTGTGAACAGCTTTCACAGCTGCAGCAGAGGCTCGCAATTACCATGGGTGGAGTGTGTGTGTGTGTACGGGGGAGGGGCATGTAAATGATTTTACAACGGCAGGGTCAAAAATGACCCAAAGAGGTGTACAGCTTTCATGGAAATACAAACAACAGTCTTAATTTCCAATCAAATTTCTTATTTTTCTTATTTTCTCTGCAAATAAACGTGGTCATTTTTGATAGCTCTTTCCACAGTTGATGTCACGTTGAAGTGCATGAATCTACCATCCCAAAGAGACTGCACAAGTTCTATTTTCATGAGAGGTGTGCAAGGAGGAAACCCTTGAACATCACAGCAAGACTAAAGTTTGCACCTAGGCAAAGAACTGGACCTTTGGAATAATGTGTTTTGAACAGATTAATCCAACGTTGAATGATTTGGGCACAGTAACAGAAGACACGTTTGAGCACAAGAACCTCACATCAACTGTGAAGCATGGTGGTGGAAGGGTCATTGTTTGGGGCTGCTTTGCTGCAGCAGGGTCCTGAGAGTTCATCATAGAAACCACTATGAAATCTTTGGGGCTTGAGGAAAATGCAAGACTGACTGTACCAAAGAAACACCACTGAAAGAGTTCTGCACGGAGGAGTGGGAGTGTCTGTCTTCCAGCTAATGTAAAGACTGGGAGATGGTTATCAGTAGATTGTTCAAAGAAAGACCTTCAGGAAGGAGATTGAGCAGGAGTTGGGGTGCTCTGTGGTGCACTGTTCTACTGTGCAGTGAATGTTGCTCAGATGTGACTTTCATGGAGTTATGAGAACAGGACTGCAAACATGGGTTCCCTAATATATCACATTTGGGTTAAGGGGGAGACGGGTGTAGATTTCATTGTTTTGTTCATTTGTTTTAATTTGAATCTAAATTCAAATCCCAACCCACAATTAAGCCGTTAAATGTGAGGCTGTTGGAGATGGACCCATCTGGTGAGCTGCTGGTGTTTGGGCTGCTGGATGTGGAGCTCCTACCCTGTTCTCCAGCTGTCACTCGCTCCGCCTGACAGCTCTCCCCTCTCTCCTGAGATCCCACAGGACGCATCTGCCTCGCCCCCGTCCCAGTAAGGCACTCACCAGTGGTGCTGAGCCAGGCTTTTAAGTAAAAGCCAGTGAAAGGTTTTGGTTACACCCAACATATGGATGGTTTCATTCAGATTTCCAAGCACAGATGCTCACTAAACAGATTTGGTTCCAATGCACTTGCATACCGATTAGTCAATGCTCGTGAAACCAAATGCAGAGTAGGTTGTTTATGGATATTATTTCAGAATTAAGACGCCACAGAACGCTAATGTCCAGATTTAACAACTGTATGATGTCATAGTAGATACCAGATTTAAAATCACAATAAAACAAGAGTGGCTCTTTATGTCTTTATCTCCTGTTCCATGAAGCAAGTCCAGTTTAGACCACAAGCCCGAGTCTCTACCGTCCTTGAACAGCATCAATAACTTTCTGAATATTTCAGGACGGACAATTTCCTCTCAAAGGACAACCAATAAAGAAAGAGAAAATAGGGTTGCAATACCACACAGCCAATTAAAGCAGAGTTAATTTACACACACTGCTCAACCACATTATTTTGCCCACATCTGTGCTTCAGCTCCTCTACAGAAGCATTTCATAGTTCTATAATTACAGAATGTGGTCCATCTGTTTCTCTGCATACTTTATTATCCTCCTTTCACCCTGATTTTCAGTGGTCAGGACCCCACAGGACCCCACAGAGCAGGTATTATGTGGTGGTGGGTCGTTCTTAGCACTGCAGTTTTTAATTTGGCCAATCTGAAAGGATGAGAGAGATTGAGAAGTGGCCGTGCAAATGAATAACGATGCTTTTGGACCATAAACTCACACTGTTAAAAGGGATCCTCGGAATGTAGGATACATGACACTTCTTCCAATTTAAGAGAAAGGGAAGAAAATCAGCCTCATCTCCAGTGCTTGTTAACCTGGTCAGGTTTGGCCACTGCCTTAGGTGGACCTGGTATGAATGTCCTGCAGTCTGGCTTACAGCAAACCAGCACCCTGAAATACACTAAATATTTTATGAGATGAAAAAAAAAAAGTTCCCAGTTTTCCCTCTCAAATATTTAATATGCTGGAATGAGTCCATGGTATTTAAAAACTGCATTAACATGATATTTAATCACACTATTATAAAATTAATATTTTAACCTGACCAATTTAATGTTATATCTAAAATACACTGATCAGTATTTTGCTGGCCATCATGTCCTTTACATCTGATCCAACTCTTTTAAGAATAGTGGTCAGAACCTGATGGATGTGGAAATTGTGACACCTACTGGTTGTAAACTTTTGCACTGGTAAAATGAACCATTGTTTTATTACAGTCCTCTGTGTATGAGAAAAAATATTGAGGCAGTTTTCTCATGACCCACTTATCCCCACAGTGACCGACAGATTAAAGAGGCTGAAAGTAGAGGCTGGCTTCATCAAATACTGCTGAACAGCCACACCCTGTGGCTACAGAGCAAAGGGGCAACTGAAAAATCTGCTTCAGCATTCTTAAACTCCAGCGCAATCCTGGTCTTTAGCAGCGCTTTTATAGCCATTTCCATCTTCCAATAATGGTGTGCACCGAAGCATGGTTCACTCAAACCACACACCGATGGAAGATTTGTCAGTAATCAGACTTGGTGTTTTTATTTAATGGGCAAAGCACCACTTCATTTTAACACACATGTTCACTTACTTTTTCTAGCCTGCACTGTAGATGCTCATTTAATGTTCTGCATAAAAGACGTGATGAGTGCAACTCTTTGCTTGTATTTACCCATAACTGTGAATTTGATAATCAGACCATATTTCTAATTAATGTAGAAATCCATGTCCTTCCCTGGTGTTCCACTTTTACACACAGGCTCATTAGAATTATATAGAAGCTGTTTAATTACAGTATGAAAGTTGGAAAACGGTCATGGAAATATGAACGATGGTTAAGCAAAGAACCAAAACTAGTCAGAGTTCTACAATAATAATAATGAATAAAATAGTAAAGTCTAAATTACTGTATCTACACTGTACCACAGTAGAGGACCACAGTACTGTAAGGTTTCATGTTCATCACACTGTAACTCATTGTACATGTTATTTGTGCCTTTGACTAAAGGGGTTAAGAGTCTTTTGTGGTTTAATTTCTCAGAAATGATGTTTTTTACTACCTGTATAAAGAGACGCACGGGAGCTCATAGTTTTAGCATGTTTTAATGGAGACACTGATTAACCTTACCTGTGATGAGTACATTAATTTCCATAGTTTTCTGACTCACAGCCAGACTTAGAAAAGAAAAAGAGGAAGTATATCAATATGTTGCTGTTGCAAAACTAAGGTACATTATTTACATTCCAACAACAAAAATAAAAACAGTGCCATTGTTTCTTAGGGATGGGAGTGAACACTGAGGCCTGAAAACGACAACTTGAATTTTTCAAAGTATGTCCCAGAACGACTTGGCAATCCGACTCTGCTGTGGGCCGACTCAGCCTTGTCAGAGTACAAACGACTTATCAGTAACATCTGATTTCTGTTACAAAAAAAGAAAAAACAAACAAAATCTTCATAAGGAAACTAAATATTCAAACAGAACAGGAAGGAAAATCTTCCTGATCTCAGCAAGTCTTTTCTGTCTTTTATCACAAAATCATTAGACTCACAATCCATTGCAACAGCCCCTATGTGAAGCTGTGTGTGTGTGTGTTTTTTTTTTTTTTTTATCTGAAGTGCGTTGACTGACCGCTCCCATTTGCATGACTGCAATAAGCATCGCGTGCTAGCCATTTCCATGGCACCAGTGGTTAAGCCAGCCAGGTCCTGTCCATCATTAGGCAAGTAGAACAGATAAGAATACAACACATCAGGTCCTGGTCATTTCCTGCCTCGTTATAGTCGTGGGTGTACAGGGGAGGTGAGGTGACGGACGTGTGGGGAGAGCGTGAATCTGCTGAAAAGAGAAGCACTGGACAAGGGATGAGGTGTGCAGGGAAAATGGGGGGAGGGGGTGCAAATAATTCTCCTATCTAAAAACATGAAGGTGTGGCCGTTTCACTTGGCATCAAAGAGAGACCAAAGGAATGGTGGGAGGACACTGTTCCGAAGAGAAATACACTGACGTTCTGTCATCCCTGTTTCTTCTATGCCAAGGGTGTTAAAACTATAGGCCTACAGGGAATCTAATGCAGTAGTGCATAAATAAAAAAAATAACAAATTCAATAACCATCACTTCTGTTCACAGAGCTTCAGACCACCATTTGCTCCAATCAATAATAATAATAATAATAATAAAAATAATAATAATAATAATAATAATAATGCAGGAAATTATTGCCTAAGGCATGATTCTATACATTATTTTATTACATACTTTTGTGAGTGTTTGAGAGAAAAATCCTTGAATCTGCTACTTTTTTCAACAAAAAAAAAAAAAAAAAAAAGGAAAAGAAGAAAAGAATGTACAACTTGATTATAGTAGTTTTGTGTGCCTTTGTCCGTTTACCACGTTTGTTTCTTTTTCACATTTTTGAGTCCAGATACATATAAAGATCATTTTCCTTTTACAGCTTTAACTCATTGGCGATTTTTGAAGCGATGTTCTTGAATGCGATGGATGTTCCCGATATCCGCTTGAAGCGCACGCCGTTGAGCGAGAGGCGGGGCAGCTTGCACACCTCCATCTCCCATTGGACCAGGCTTTCAGCATGGCCGTCGCCATGGACACATAGGAGTAGGAAGCGCTCGCGCTGCTCGTAGTCGCAGTTGTTGGCGTCCAGCACCTTGCGGATCTCGCGCATCATGTCAGTGGGCTCCATGGCTGATGTGGTCTTCATACTCCAGGTGAAGCGTAGCGAGCGCGGTTTGGTGTCTTTATGATCCTCCTTCTGATCCCCAGACACGTTGCGACTGACAGAGAGAGGGCACAGCAGTTTGGTTAAGAAGTGTGTGAATGAGTGAACACACACAAGGCTGTTTGTTAGGTCCTCCCATCCTATATTTACACACTGGCCACATTAATGATATATAGGAGTTTGTTTGTTTGTTTACAGTTACAGTCTGATGTACAATCTTAAGTCATCACCTAGTTCGTCTGTACTCTCAGCAAAAATGCTTCTATATATTGCACTGAAAAGTACTATAAGAAGCTCAATCATTGCTTTAATAAAGCCAAGAAGCATAAGCACACATGGTTCTCTGACTTATTACAGTCCTATAAAGAACCACGGCTTGCAGAACCCTATTTTTAGAGTGTAACGTGCATCTCTATGGTAGGTGGGTCTGACAAAATGGCCAAGGAGTGTAGATACAAGGGAGATGCACCTAACAAGCCGCTAACAACTGGGTGTACACTGTGCAGACGCTGATTAGGAAGACGTCTATCAGTAGCTGGGAGAGTAAGAAGCTTGTGTAATTATCACTGATTAACAGAGCAGAGCCCAGATAGGAGCAGTCATACCAGTGCTGTATCTTCCAACAGAACAACATCCACACATGCACACCATGCAGGAACACAAACACCACCATGCAGACATCAGCTCTGCATGCAAACATACTGGAACAACTCAAAAGGTAGCTCACAAGGGAAGGAACAAATCACTGCACAAATGATAAAAAAAAAATAAGATATCCTATATCTCAACAGAATATTACAGTCACTGCTCAAGGCAGAGCTGGAGATTCCATTCAGACTCCATACAAAAACCTCTTGAAACTGAGGTTCCCAATCTCAGTCATGGGGAACCCAAGCTCAGCGCACTCAGCTGGTTAACTAATGAACTCATTCGTCTGTTCGGCACTATTTCAGGTTTGTTAGGCTGATCAATCATATTTTCTGCAGTTTGACTGGCTGTGACTTTTCATAACAGTTATGAGCTTCCTTTATATGTGGTTTCGAATCGGACTTCTGGACATGTCAGTTTAACCAGTCACACCAGTTCAGATTACAAACACATTAAAAGTGTGTTTTACAACAGAAGACTGAGGGCTGGAGTTCAGCAAAGTTTGGGCTTTGCCCTTCTGACCTCATTAATAACCTGGTCATTAGCGACTGAACCTAATCAGGTGTGTCTAAGCAGGGTGATCAACAAACTGTAGAAGAATCAGGTCCATCAAGACTAGAGTTGTCTACATGGTTTATAGACACTGCTTCAGTATAGATTTGGGCTGTATTTGATTCAGGAATCAGGTTTGAAAACAGCAAACAAACATTCCTCAGTTCAGTGCTCCTCAAAATCATGCGTGTTCAGTACCAGGGTAATGACACTGGGCAAAAAGAATGAGCATGAATGCCACCTGTTGTTGACAGGCTGGAATTGCATTGCGTGGCTCAACCTCAATCTTCTCCATTTACAGAAGCAAAGCTGAGCACACTGAGTACTTCATTTCCGTGTACAAACAGACTGGAGACCTTCTGAAATTAATATGATCATACAAATCAAGGTGTTGTCACTTATAACTCATCTATCTTTGTAAATAGAGCCTTGCGGCAAAGGAAACACTATGTGTATAGAATGGGGTCCCCAGGACTGAATGATGTTTAAAGCACCTGCTCACAGCAACCAATAGATACCAGGGATGAATAATCAGGTCATGCATTAAACCAAGACAGTGTGTTTTGTCCACAAGGTGGCAGCAGAGAAAGGAAACGGCTTCAGTAAAACTGAGCTGGGTGACAGCTGGATTTAAGACCTGCCCTAATTCAGACATGAACCAATATATACACCCTTGTGAGATTGCAGTTGCTGCACTGGTTTAGTGGCTCCCAACTGTAGTTCCTGTAGAACTAGAGTACCCCTACCCTGCATATTCAGCATGTCGGCTGGTTCACTTCATTAACAAAGTGTGTGTTACAGCAGGGAAAACATGCAGAGCAGGGGTGCTCTAAGACAATATAGCTGGTTTGGAAGAAAAAAGGCAGTCTAAATCTCAGGATCACATAGAATCACAGTGAGTAGAAATAGCACTGCCCCCCCTGGGGGAGTGCTCTAGCTCTGCAGAGGCCATGGACGGGGAGCACAGTGAAAGACAGATAGATATATAGATGGATGGATAGGTAAGAAAGGTTGGGGAACACTACATGAAGCTGTGAAGCTACACTGGATGTCCTGTCTCACCTTGAGCCCTCATATCTCCCATTTCTCTCAAACTCTGCCGGAACTCTTTAAAACCAGGACAGAAGAAGAACAAAAGTCAGAGGCAATGATACACACAGAAGAAGACAAAAAAAGGCCCTGGGGTGCTTTAATGCGTTAAGAATGGAGAAACCCGGCATGTATTTCCATGTTCAATTTCCTGTGCGTGAGGCAGACAATATTGGACATGCAGAAACTGATCCAAACAAATAATAAAAATAATACAATAACAGAAAAGTGAAGGTTTCTTCAGCTGCTCTTCCTGTATTCTATGATTCAACTTCCTGTACTAAACACATCACATGCAGTGCCAGTTGTTCCATCTGGCACTCCCTTCTGGCTCTTGCACAAAAAAACAGAAGAAAAACAGAGCAGGGGAACAGGAAGAATATTCATAATGTGTTCAAGGGCAAAGAGTTCATGTTCATAAACAAAATTAAACAATGCTAACAAAAATGAAATCCAGCACATGTAGATGGACATACATTCACAGCTGACAAAAGCATTCATGACAGAAAATGAACATTTTAGACAATGAAAAATGCAGCAGGAAATAAATGCTGGAATGGAGATGGAGAGGAATCATGCAAATGGAGTAGTGGACATTGGGCTGGATGGGCATTAATGGAGCCCCATAAATCAGCGACTGACACAAATAAAAAGGAAAATGTAAATGATCTTACCAATCAGCCCATCATTTTGTTTAGAATGTTTAGTTTATGTATACAGGGCAGGACATTTCCAACTCTTTCTAACTTTCTAAAATGGAACTTATTTGGAGCTTACACACCATTAGACCAGGAAGGGGATTCACCTACCAACGAAATTGGCCCTGGAAGTCTATTAAATAGTGTACAATATTTAGCAACAAAAATGCAGGTCAGGGCAAGCAGAAAAAGGCTGTTTTAGCACTGTAGCTGTGGAAACCAAAGTCACAAAGGAATGACTCTAATGAAGGCTTTGCTCATGTGATGATATACCTTTAGAACACTGTTCTAAAATTTTTCTGTGGTACCAGATTAAACTGCTGCTATTTGAAAGCAACTGGTTTCTGATTCAGAAAAAATAAGATGAGATGAATCAGAGCAGTGTAAGATTTTTTTGCTGTCCCTAAAGCTCAGCATATACCACAGAGGACTGAATTTTTTTATTTATCTGATATTATATCATCAGACACAAAAAAAGTGTTATTTGTTATAATTATCCCAGGATTTCAATATTGTTGCATCACTAACCCATGATGTAAGAACAGAGCTGGGCAAAAGAAAGTGCTATGCATTCCCAAAGAAATGTCCCCAACTTCCCCCACAGTGAAGCAGTGCATATGAAGTGCTCTTGGTTATAAAACTAAGGAGCAGTGGGTGTTTGATTGAGGGCAGGAGAGACAAATACATGACAGACAGATCTATGCCATCTGTTACAGCCTTTCTGGATGAAGACGGCACCTGCTTTACAATGTTAAGTTATTATTCTTGGATTAATGTGCATCAGTCTAATTGCCGATGTAGGAATTGAGCTACCAAAAAAGTGGTTGTTGATGGTGTGTGATATCCAAGCCCTTTTACAGTGGGGTTTACAAGGCCTTGTTCAGGAACACTCTTCATAGACAGATCTGGGGAGAGCTGACAAGGGCGGGTCAGAAGATTTGGGGCACACTCTACAACTAGGGCAGGATACTGGAACATCGGAGCAGGGCCAGAACGAGAGGGGGGCAGCGTCAAAACGAGCTTTTCAGTACCTGAACTCCAGAAATCTTGTAATGAACCACCTCTCAATCGCCACATCTGTCAGCGGCCAAATTTAGCGCCCAGTAGGGTGGCCTGAATTACACAACCAACAGTTTATCTCACCATGAAGAAATATTGAGGTTTTTGAAGACTGTTGCCCAAGTACACTGAGAAGGTACTTCAGATGTGAAACAGAAAACTAAGCAATAATACAGCTGTCGTGAGGCCACTGGTTATCAACAGAGATCATTTTAAGCTATAAAAAATACAATCAAAAACAACAAACGTCTTCATCTGATCTCATCAGATCTCATGCCAGAAATAGCTGGAAGATGTGGAAATCAAACACAAAGCTTCACTGGAAAAAAAATAGATGTTGAGACAACATAAAAAGAGAAGCATACACACGTGTATATATAAAAGAAAAGAGATGTGCTCATTTTCAACCTGGGCAGGGGCATGCGTGAGGGATTAGTACAGTTTGCTCAGTTGGTTTCCCAAGAATGGCAGACTGAGAGTTCAGGCATGCTCAAACACACTCCGATTAAGGCACACTGTGGAGGGGGTGTCAAAGTGAGTATCAGGCAATTAATTCAGCACTCTGCCACACTTTAAGAGTTAAACTCCAACGTTCTATTAACGGTCAAACTTATTGGTTAACTGCACACAAAGCCGAATTGAGGGTCCTACCTTTTGGTAAATCTGAATGACATGTTTCTACAAAACAGACAGACAATGCAGACAATGCAAAGAGGCATCAATTAAAATCTAGATTTGAAAATGTAGATAGCTCCTAGTTTGAAAGAACCTGTAAAAATGTAAATAAACAAACAGATAAATAAATAATTGCTGATTTCAGTTGGTATTGACATGAAATTGCATAATGATGCAAGAAAGGCAAATGGATTAAAGATGTTGTAGAGGGAAAAAAATCTAAAGTGAAATGAATTAGTGAACAGGATGTTTGAATGCATGAGGCTGGTGGTTTGTCTCCAGCATGAGCTTGCATATAATGAGCACTGAAAACACAAAGGAGAACATGAAACTGACTTTTATATAGGGCTGCACAATATGAACACAAAAAAGTTGCTGACATTTGCAAAAGTGATACAGGAAGCAAAATAATATGCTCAAAGTATAAACACTAACAAATGTACAATTATTAATCAGCAATCACAAAAAAAGCTATCAGAAATTGTACAAAACTAAAATGAGGAATAACACCTAATGCTGAACATCAGCTCAACAGAAACCTTACAGGGTCTAATTTTCAAATATATAAAGTCTGTCAGTCATAGACCTCGATCATCCACCTATTAACAGCTTCAAGGAAATGTGAAAACACACGTTTCACCCCTATAAATCTTCCAGATGCACGGTAATGATTTTCAACTGCAGCTAACAAAAGCTGCCAGCTCTGGAGGAGCGGAACAGCTTTATTTTGTGGATCTGTTCCACTTGTTTTTCAATGAACAGCGTGAATGGCACTGATCAGCTTATATGTTGGCTAGTTCAGAGCATATTTCAGTGCTGAAGTTGTAAGTTAAGTTGTTAATGTAAGCAAAATATGCCTAAATTAGTTGACATTTAATCAAACCGGGACCCTGTGAATCAGAATCAAATTAATTTGGAAAATCAGTGGCAATACTCAGCCCTACATGCCAATGTCATTTAATTAGTCCAATGAAATCTGCCCCGTTATCAAAGCCTTTTGTACAGAAATTCACTTTATAAACGTATCAAAATAACTTTTATAAAAATCTGATTCATTATGCAACTTTAGTTTTAACTTTAATTTAAAAGATCTGTACTGAACTCAGAATATTGTGTTCAAACTTCTAAACATAATGATCAATTGTGGTCTGGAGAGCAGTTAGGTAGACAAAGTGGTGATTTGAAAAAAGCTCATATTGCAGGCCATGTTAAGATGAAGCATGTGGGCAATAGATTACTAGAGTAGATTACTAGAGATCTTCTTCAGCTGCGTCCTCAGCTAAAAGGACTCCCGCTCAAAGAACAACTATTAACCTGCACCATGACTGACTTCACTCTGAAATGTGTTGTCTAGTATGGTGTGCTCACCTGCGGGTAAGTTTGGAGGTGAGCTTGGAGAAGAGATTGGTAGAGCCCCTGCTGCGGGACTGGGACAGGGGTGTTGCATCGTGGGACAGGGTTGGGGAGGCAGGTGGTCCGTTATATGTGGCTGTACGTCGCTCCCTCAGCTGGCCTCCATGGAAGGTGCTCCTGCTTGCTGTGCCTCGTGGGAAACGTAAGCGATCTGGTGGCGTGGCACTGCTGATGCTGTGGGTGGAGGCTCCGGGGTTTCGCTGGCCAGAGGCTGTGGTTGTACTGAGGAAGAGCAAGTTTAAGGTGGTGGGTGAAAGAGTCTGTGGCATGACAGCACTGATGAAACACTGCATCAAAGACAAAAACCCTTCGGTGCCCCTTTTGAAACTCATTTTTAATGTTAAAATAAACACAACTGAAAGAAAATAAAATTTAATCATGATGCTGAAAATAATGCAATTGCTAGTTTTAATGGAAAAATAAGAAAAACAATTACTGCCAGTTCCCAGAATCCAAACTCTTGGCCCGCTACCTTTCCTTCCTGTAAGCCAAAAGGCCAGAGATAAGGACACACTCACTTTGATCTTTTCTGAGCAAAATTTATGCATGGAACCAGGGGGAAGCAAATCCTCTGAGCCACTTCAGTCTCAATTTGTATTCGTGCCCCTTACTCTCATCAGTTTCGTTTGTAGGACTACAGCAAAGTCTTGCACTATTCTTGACCTTCGTTTCTTGTACGCATGTATTTTTACACACAGGAGATTTACCTGGACCAGACATGCACTGTATGTCCAAATGTTTGTGGATGCCCCTACAAATGAAGTCATTCGGCTATTTTAAGCTGCAACTATTGCTGACACAGATGTGCAAATGCACACTCAGCTCGTCTAGTCCCTGTACAGAAAGACTGCTAACATAATTAACATAAACCTATTGGCACCAGGCCTAATGTCAGGCATGGCCTAGAGGGTTAGACAGGTATAACGCCCACCAGCACTGAGCTATAGAGCAGTGGAACTGTGTTCTCTGGAATGGTGGCACACACCATCCAATACTTTTGGGATTAGCTGGAGAGTTGAGGAAGAAGTGATGTGGTCATCCAACATGCTGACTTCAGTCAAATCCTCGCAGCAATTCTCCAAAATCTGGACAGTAGCGACAGTTACACCCGCAAAAGCAGGATAAACTCTTTTTATTACCTTTCAGAAGAAACAATAAATAAGCAGGTGACCACTTTTGTCCATATAGTGTATGTATGACATTTTCCCCACAAACATTTGCTGGACATTTCACTTCATTTAGTAGTTTAAAAACAACATCAGAGCAATAAGCTTCATATTATTAATCTGTATTAGTTCATAATGCCTAATAAGACGTCTACAAGACATTGTGACAGTTATGAACAGGTTTAATCCTCCTAAATGCTCTACACTATATTAATGACGTTTACGTCCCCTATGAGTGCAAGCAGAGGGTTTAGCAACCAGAGAAGTTAGTGTGGATGGTCTGAGTGGAAAGAACAGATAGGGACCGTCACAGACTGGCCGGCATGAATTAGACAAGATTCAATTGGGTGGTGAAGTTGGAGGAGCTCCACGGGGTGAGTGGCAGGTGTAGGGCCGTTATAGATTCATAGACGCAGACATGAGAGAGGTCATAGGGAGTTAGAGGGGTGAGGGGGTCAGGTAACGGTCATAAGCTGAGACAGACGCAGGGCTTGTTTTTACTTGGGCCTGAAGAGTTCGGCGGCGCCATCGCTAGGGGGCAGAGTGGAGCGGCAGGTGTGGCCTGAAGCGGAAAGTGCCGTTGCCTTCTGGTGCCGCAGGCGAACCGAGGCGGATGAGGCAGTGAGCGCGGCAGCGTATGATGACGGACTTGTGGCAGCACATGCCGACATCTCGCTCAGGCTGGCAAACGAGTATGAACCATTTTAACAAAGTAAAGCAAGAACAGTAACGAATGAATAGAACAAGAGCAAAGGAGAAGAACAAAAAAAAAGAGCGAGAGAGAGAGAGAGGGAGAGAGAGAGAGAGAGAGAGAGAGAGAGAAACTGCTGTGTTTTCCATTATGAACCCTCCCTTTTTATGAAGCCAGTGTTCTGGAAGCACTAGTAGAGTGGTGGGTCTAGAGCACAACAGGGATTTCATCTAATAAATGGATGGGTGGTATTTTATATGACTAATGTATGATGGTATCAGACTGTCCTGGAAACTTTGTACAACTCCAAGCTCAGGAAAGGGCTGAACCGGACAATAAAAATAGAACGGAGAGGACTGTGCACCATTTTAGAATAATAAAGCTATTCATTTTAATGTGTATTTGAGACAGATAAATCTTAACATTGCAGCTGAATACATTACATTTCTAGCTATTTTTGTTGGTGAAACACAGGGGGAAAAAGGCAAAAGCCTGTGAGCTTAGAGCAAATGTGTATCAGAAGTGACATCAATGTTTCCTTTTCAAACTGGTGTGGAGGTATGTTTCTAAAAGCCTTTTTGGAGATGATGTAGCACAAACTGAAAACAAATGCTTATGTGTGAGGGAATAAAGTTTCAGTGGATAGTGGAAAAAAAAACCTGGTTCCTCCTTCTCCATCACATGCAACATGTGAGTGACATGTGGGAAGTGGTGTTTTTGGTCACTCAGAATAACATGTCGTTCAGGATTTTTTTTACCAGAAGAAATAAACTCACCTGTTTTCTTTGCCATTCTGGATGACCGCGTGTCGGTCCCCAGCGTTACGCTCACTACAGACGTATGTGTTTCTCCTGGTCATCCCACCAGACACAGAATTACTCTGTAGAACAAAGAACAGCATTTAAATGCAAAACAGAAAATAGTACATATGTTACTAAGAAGATAAAAGGGTCAAAGAGAGCTAATATAGCTAAAGACTGATATAGAAGTACAGAAATACAATATTAGAAATCATTTCAGTTTCTGAAGGTAAATAACTAACCCCAGGAGCAGTAGAGCCTTTCTTGCGGTCAGGAATGTCGGCCTTGTTGGGGTTGTTGGCATTACCCAGCATGGGGCTGGGCGGGGCCATGCCACGGCTACCAGAAGAGCTAGACTTGCGTGGTTGGGCACTGCTGTCCTCTTTGTGCTCACCATCAGCTGTGGTGGTCTGGCTTCTTTTGGGGTAAGCCACTGAGGGAATTGCTGGACCAGCTGTGAACGAGAGGTAGACAGACTCAGACCAAGAGTGTTTAAAGAGGTCACTAATGTGTTTGGTCTTAATGCAGATAAAAGGAAGGACAGAGCTCACCCTGGTCACTGTAACGCCGCTGTTTCTGGTTTGTGATGCTCCTCTGGACTTTGAGATGAGATGGTGACTGGCCGTTGTTGTGTTCACTGTTTGGTCTAGCTTTGGCCAGAGACAGGTTACTGCTGGAGCTGGAGTCACTGGCCTCCAACTGACCAAAAAAAACAAAAAACAAAAACAGAGAAATGCAATTATCTCAGGCTCTCAAACTGGGGGTTATTTGTGTTGGAGAAGAAACACCTCTTGTAAACTGGACTAAATACACTGAAACAATCTTACAATCTTTAAAATGTCTAGAAATATTTGAGAATCTTCAAAGAAAGAACAGATAAATTAAGGTTAGATGAAAGGTTAATAAAAATAAACGTCATGTGGATTCATGGAGAACCATGTGACTAGCAGTTGGTAACCAATTAACAGTTTAAGCACAAATTATGAGAACTATTAATTGATTTACATGCATAAGATTATAATAACACAAATATACCATAAAATATAACATGTAAGCAACAAGAATACTCCCTACACATCCTCAGTCATGCTCATAATTTTATATTCATTACATGTAAAGTGACATATAAATATTAATCAGACAGTATCAACATTTATAATTAAACAAAAAAGGCTTAAAATATGTAACTACATGTAACGAATATAAATTAATATATAATGATAAAATGAATACAAAATATAAAATAATTGACATTTTGAATCTAACTAATCCTCCATCCAGGTTCCAGGTTCTACAGCTCCACAAATTTGATCAGTCTATAATTCATTTGAAGTTGTACCCAAAACTCTCCCTGGAAATCAAACCAATTCCACACAAACAACCCACTTTTTTGGAATTAAATCGCACACAAAAGGTGACCTGCATGACTTTATATTACAATATGGCCGTTTTGCCACCTTGTACAAGATTTCACTCACCTCTGAGGGCTTCCTTCCCAGCAGGAGGTAAGTGGCGGTGATTTCATCATACTTCATTCTGGTCAGAGACTCGTGGATTTCCTCACGAGAATAACCCATCCCCACCATTATGTCTGCAAATCACAACACACTGTCAGATGAAGGGAACAGCTGGCAACATGCCATAACAGAGGTGTATATTATGAGCAATGGGTCAATACTGTATGTTTCAAACATTCTGAAACTCAATTTTTAAAAACATGATTATACCGATTACCCTCATCCTGGTGGTCCTGTTTTCAAAATTATGAATAAGATATTTTACAAATACCAGAGGTTAACTTGATGTGGCCCTCAACACATTAGTATGATACTGAAATATGAGAAATGTGAAACTGCAGGCTGTGTCTGCAGTCTCAAGCCCGACACTAGCAGTAATTCCAGGACATGGAGAGTTGTTTCAGATTCTATCAATGGTTTGAAGGGCAGATCGCCTAGAGCGGCAGTGGAAAGTACAGAGTCTGCCCGGCCTAAACACCATCGACCCTTGCATCGCTCAGATGGAGCCACAGCCCAAGGGTACATTAAGCACTGCCAGCCGCATGTTGAGGCAAGCATGCCAGGCTAACACTTCTGTCTAGGCTGAATAAAATGAAAATATGAGCACACACGCACACGCACGCACGCACGCACTTCAGTAAGGTCTCTCACAGAAGGCTGTGTGACACATCAAGACATCAAAATATGTGGTTTGAACCAGCACACTCTGCAGCTTTTCTTTACCCAATGGTCTAAAACATATCAGTGTGCAGACTTCAATAAGTCTCACTTTAATTAAGTTTATTCACCAGAAAATAAAATGAAGAGCTTTCCAAGACAGGGATAAAGTCATCATCTGATAGTGGTCTTAAAAGAGCTGAACCAGTGTTCAGTTCAACCAACACACATTTCACAGTGAACATGCAGAAACCACAATTCCGTTCCACACAGAGAATTAGTTCTGATAGATGAAACCTCCAGGCCATGGAGAATGTGACTTCTGCTTTTCTGCTCAAAACAACAATAATGTAGTTTACAGTGGAAACACCCAGACGATGAGACTGCTCAGCTCATCCAAGTCATTGCTGATGCTCTGGGGTTTAAGACAGTTGATGCTTTACCTATTCTCTTCTGGTCCGAGATATCAAGCTCTGGTTCCACAAAGGGCTTGAGTTCATCCTCCTCAAAACCAGCGTTGATCCACCGGTCCTTCATGATTTGCTGGAGAGGACACACAAGACTGCATGACAGTTTCTGTCCAGTTTGTCTGCATTACCAGTCAAAAGTTTTAGAACAGCCCTAACGTTTTCAGTACTCAATGACTTTCTTACTGCAACTCCACCTGTCAAACCTCCAGCTGCAAGTCTTCTCTACACAGCTGAAACTTGACTTATTTTCTCTCCAAAGCTCTGACAGATTACTGCTCACCATTGTATGCAGTAGACATCACTAGAATTTGCACCATTTTATGTTATTTCCTGGACCTGATGCATGGAATATTTAAAAACAAAAGGAGGAAAACTGGAGGTGTTCTAAAACTTTTGCCTAGTAAAGTACATCAAACGAACAAGGAGAGATGAACATAACCAAACACAAGGGACAAACAGGACAGGATGTTTATTCATAAACAGTGACTTGACACCAGACACACTCAGCATTCAAAACTGGAAGAGTTCAGCTAATGTAGAAAAGCTACAATTTGCTTTACAAACACAAACATGCCTCAGGATATATACATTAGTAGTGGTGCTGATGGCTGAGCTGTCAGCAGTATACACACATCTTTATTAATCTCTTCCACTAAACACAGGGAACATATCTGCTCATGGTTCTTTTCATATTCTGTGTTATTGAATACACATAACTGTGTCATCAGTCATGGCAAAAAAGCCAGCAGCACATTGCATTTATGAAGAGGAAAACAAAAGCACTCAAATAAGCTTCTCAAACACCAGGTTTAGAAAAGCATAGTGACGCTTGTCCATTATTCACGAGTTAAAAAGAGGTGTTTCTACATGGCGGCATGCCCACTGGCATGCATCCGCACTTAAGACTACAGTAGGGTCAGGTGACTCAGCCTGCGGGACACCAGACATTTCCCCTGGCCCCAACTCTAATGACTTACATTATCCACTGCCTCTGGTGCTGGAGCTCTGATTCAGGGAGTGTGTGTTCTGGTTAAAGTGAGCCAAGATGACTTGTGTTTATGAGCAAGCTGCCAGTGTCATGTACAGTACAAATCATGTGACAGGACGCATGGGGGTGAGAGAATGGCAGTGTGAAGGGCTGAGGGCTGAATTTTGGGGGTGGGGTTGTAGTAAAACTAAGCATATTTACATTTTCGCCGTCTTCTCTCACCTCAAGAGTGCCCCGCTTGGCTGGGTTGAGCACCAGGAAGCGCTTGAGGAGGTTTTCGCAGTCGGTGGACATGTAAAAGGGGATACGGTACTTGCCCCTCAACACTCGTTCCCGCAATTCCTGCAATTCAGCAAGAACACAGTGGAATCAATCGGCACATACACACTTAAAAGATCTACAGGTGGCAAACAATTTATAGAACAAAATCTGAGGATCAGTGACCTCTCAATGAAGGGCATGCTGACCTTTAAGTTCTGGCCATCAAAAGGCAGCGATCCACTGACTAGTGTGTAGAGAATGACTCCCAGGCTCCAGACGTCCACCTCAGGTCCATCATACTTCTTGCCCTGAAAGAGTTCAGGGGCGGCATATGGCGGACTGCCACAGAATGTGTCCAACTTGTTGCCCAACGTAAATTCGTTACTAAAGCCAAAATCTGCTATCTTAATGTTCATATCTGCATCTAGCAGCAGGTTCTCTGCCTGGAAGAGGGAACAACAATGAGCATAAGATGTGACCTGATGGACAAGCTTATACTACTTCAGTCACCCAGTCAGCCCAGAGTCTTGTTAAAGGGCTGCTTTCTATATCTAACATACACTATGAAGATATGTGGTATCCAGTGTTCAGTGTTTTTGTTGAATAGCTGTATTTGTATGAGAGGCTCTAAAATGCAGGGGTCAGCAACATGCAGCTCTTTAATTGCCGTTTTGCAGCTCCGCAGCAATCTATTTACAGACGAAGTCCCTCCATTCAAGAAAAAGCCAATCGGCTTCATGGTTTCAAATCAGTCCCATCCTTTTCTGTGCATCATTGAACCAAAATGCTACAAACTATTCACAAATTTTATCTGAATAACATTGAATTAAAACAAGTTTTTGAAATTTGAGCTTCAGTTTGCAGTATTTGGGTACGTACCCACTCAAAGAGCTTTATTACTTTCAGGTAATGACCGTCACTCCTCAAGCCAATCATCAGTGGCAACAAAGGTGGTTTGATTTTTGGAAAAAGGACAAATTGGCTCTTCTGAGAATTTTGGTTGCTGACCCCTGGTCTAGTGAATTACAACATATTCTGTCAGACTCCACACCCTGTTTGAAAATGATCTGAATACACATGTAAAACAGTTTAGAGCCAATGATTAAACATATTAATCTAAGCTCATTCAATATCAACCCTTAGAGGAAAATCGAGTACTGAAGACTACAGCAAACAGTACCCTCACAAATTGACAGTACATTTATGGCACAGCACAGATGCTCTTATCCAGAGCCACTTACATTATTAAATCATACCATCTTACTAATAAATTAATCATGCTACAGAAGCTGGTGAATGCAGGAGCCTAGGACTTTTATTGGTATAGTGGGATGTGTTGAAACTGGGACAAACTGGCTAAAATCTTACCTTAAGATCTCTGTGCACAATGTGTTTTTGATGGCAGTACTGTACAGCTGATACGATCTAAAGTGGAGATGGGGAGAGAGCAGAAAACAGCATGTTGTAGCAGGCTGAGATGGAGAGTAACGTGACTAAACGAACAACCAACAGAACCTAGATGTTGAGTCGGGTGTGAAAGCCAATTAGCCACATCGAACACCACAGCCACATTTTTTCTCAGAAACCCATTGATTGGACATGGAGCATGTGCACTGCTGGCCTCGCAACGTGGCTCAGAGTGAGCTGAATGGAACCATACACGGTCTTATAGTCACAGACTAGCACTCAGGAGCAGGTGGACCTCAATGATTTCAGAGTTTAAATTATTATAAATAAATAATATTAAAAGACAAATATCAGAAATTCACACGAACATCTTTCACACACAGTCACTCACATCAGTACATTCAATCTGTGAAGATGGTTGATAATGTTCTGGCAAATAAACTTGGAATCACCCAGGTAACATTATTATTATTATTATTATTATTATTATTATTATTATTATTATTATTATTAATAATAATAATAATAATAATAATAATAATAACAACATCAATTTTTTGCTGACTTTTTGTTAATAGCTAATTCACGCTGATTCACACCTATTGCAGAAAAGGACATGACAGTGCAAGTGCCCTAGTTCCAGACTCCGCACATTGTTCAATGTTCATAGCTCTTATGCCAATGTTCCTGGTGACCACATACTCTTTGAGACTGGAGCTGGGGTAGGGCTGCTGCGAAAGGCTGTTTGAACACTGAGCTGAAACACTCTCTGATTATGTTTATATTAAAGTAATATTTGAGTTACAAAGCTCCCCTTCATAGTTGGTATTGCAAAGGAATCTCAGACCACGACTGAACTTTTTGGACTAAATGTCAAGCATGTCTGGAGGAAACCAGGCACTGCTCATCACCTTGCCAATACCATTCCTACAGTGAAGCATGGTGGTGGCAGCATCATGCTGTGGGGATTTTCTTCTACAGCAAGAACTATTCAGGTTTGAGGGAAAGATGCCTGCAGTGATGTACAGAAGCATCCTTGATGATAACCTGCTTCAGAATGCTCTCGACCTCAGACTGAGATGAAGGTTTATCTTCCAAGAGAACGACCCTAAACACACAGCCAAGATAACAAAAGAGTGGCTTCGGGACGACTCTGCGAATGTCCTTGAGATGCACAGCGGGAGCCCAGACTTGAATCCAATTGAACATCTCTGGAGATATCAAAAAATGGCTGTGAATCAATGCTACCCATTCAATTAATGGAGGTTTAGAGGTTCTGCAAAGACGAATGGGAGAAACTACCCAAAAACAGGTGACAAGCTTGTAACATCAAATACAAAAAGACTTGCGGCTGTAATTGCTGCCAAAAGTGCTAATGAATGGAATCCATTTTGAAATAAGGCTGTAACATAAAAGGTGCAAAAGGGAAGCACTGTGAAAAGTTTCTGGATGTCTGTGTAATGGCCACTGCGAAACCTTCAGCATACATATTCTTGATGTAGTCCATTGTGGAGGTGTGTTTAGGATCATTATTCTGCTGTAGAAGCCTATTGGACAAAGAATGTTGGAGATAGAGCTGCCAGACAGAAGGAGAAGAGGAAGACCTCAGAGAAGGTTTATGGATGTAGTGAAAGTGGACATGGAGATGGTTGGTGTAACTGATTTTAACTAAATGCTGATTTTTTACAAATTGAACAGAATACACCTTAAAATGTAGGTACTTCAGGCATAAATGCCTTGCTGAAATGCAATGCACATGAGCAAATGTACCAAAATGGTAAAAGATCCATTATAATGGTTTAATGATTCTTAACAATAAAACGTGTGGATTTGCATAAAAATGAAATACTGAATTCCTGTCAGAACTGAACCCAAACCATCTGAAGATGCCATCAGCTCAACTGCACTGTATTCCCCTGATGTCTCAAAACAAAATGCAACACACGATTGCATTTTGTGGAAGGCAGTGCGGTGTTTGTTCCACAATGAAATATAATCACGGTCCAATTAGGATAGTTGTGTTTAAGCATCGCATCATCGGCTGAAATTTTATGTTACATAAAAACAAGACGTGTCCACACGAGTCAGTTAGGGCCCATGAGCAAGTAGAGTTTACTCATGATATTTAATCACCCTGTTATCGCTTCAAACCTCATTAACACGTATTTGATAATCACATATTTGATAAGGCCACAGAAGTCAGTTTTTACTAATAGAAGTGCAATATAGACATATACGAGCAAGTTAGATGATTCTAGAGGAGTCCATGTTGTTCAGTTCATATCTTGACACACATCAGATTAAATCACAGATCATTTGTGAACGAACCACATCTGATTCAACTCCTAACCAAAGGCTTCGTGAATTGAAGTTGTAATGAGTAAAATGCTGACCTCTGCGGCACTAAGGTCTATCCTGTATAACCTGATGCTGCTCTTTCGTCTTGCAGCCGTAAGGCCTTTTCATACAAAGTGCAATATTTTCAGAACAAAGAAAAGAAATGAGGCTATAAACACTAAAATTTTACAGTGTAGAATTTACGCAGTCACACACACATCAGTTTTGAACTCACGAAAGAGACCACTAATATGCACATGTTCGTTTTCAAAACCTGGATGTTTCTCTCACCAATAAAAATCAGATTTGGTAAGAAAGGGCCTTTAAAGTAAGTTAAGTTGAGTTAAAGAGTTAATTTGATGCCTGAGGTCAAATTATGTATACTTGCCAACTGCCCTTTCTACAACCTCGGCTACATTAAATTAACTGTTAATGTAGATGCAAAAGCAACAGGTGTGTTAAAGACAACAGATCTGCTATCATTTATTTACCATATTTTCCGGACTATAAGTCGCTACTTTTTTTCCACGGTTTAAACCATGCGGCTTATAATGAGGTGCAGCTTTTTCTTCTTATATATGTTATTTTTCAGGGTTTTTTTTTACTTTGTGGGTGTGGCTTATATTCCAGTGTGGCTTATAGTCCGGAAAATACGGTACCTTTCTGAGTGAACTCTTCTCCCTGAATAAACGTACACAGATTTCAGCCAATCATAACACCACAGATTGAACACCCTCAATATCAGAGGCATGTGACACATACACCTTTCCTGATTTCCTTTGTCAGACAGCAGAAGGATCTGGCTGTGCTCTCCTGAAGCTGTGCGACTAGTGCTTTTGGCTGACCCAGATAAGCTGTCTCCACAGTGGCAGCAGTAGCCACAGCAGAGGAGGCTGAGAGTCAGACAGACACTGTGAGAAAGAGGAGGGGTGGGAAAGACCCTAGCTCCGTGACTGCACCCGACTGGCTGTGTTTGTTTCCCCAGCAGTGAGCAGATGTTGAATGGCTCACCATATGGGCTTACTGGACTAGAAGGATGTTGGGTTGGTTGTATGAGGATGAGTCCAATGATAACTACACCAGGCTAACTGCAGTTTCAGCACAGTACATGAGGTGGCTCTACCTGACAAATATAGGATACATACAGTATGTTGGTGCCTTTGAAAATGATCAATTTGAGCATAATGCAGAACAATACCTGTCTAAATTTAGCTCTGGCCTCCTTCTCCTTCATTCGGCCATGCGCTACGAGGTAGTCAAACACCTCCCCTGCCAAGAAGATCATAAATTACATCACACAGCAGTCATGTACACAGTACATTATCAATTGTCTCAGGATCTTAAAATAGCAATCTAGAAAAGGCAAAAAAAGCTTGTTGTAATGGATTCAGTGGTGATAAGACACATCTACTCACCTCCACTGGCATATTCCATCACCAGATAAAGGGTTTTCTCTGTTTCTATGACCTCAAACAGCTTTACTGATGGTTAGACAGAGGGAAGAAAAGAGAGGGAAAGATATTAAAAACTACAGCTACAGGGCAGGCATCATCATCAATGACAGTATTATAGTCCCAATTAATCAGTATTGCAGAAAAGAAAATGCACAAATGCACTTGAACCATTAAAAAACGGATGACAGTGTTTTATTTTATGTGGAAACACCCAAAACCACCATTTTGGAGATGGTTGGATAGAGAGAACAAACTATATATAATGAGATTAACATCTCAGAGCTGAGACCTGGATTTAAGGATTTTTTGATTCATTAAGCACATTAAATTTGCTCCCTTTTAAGATAACTATGTCCTCCTGTACTTTGGCACAGCCCCTGGGACAGCTATGCATCAATATTAGTGAGGAGGCATGCACACTAGAGAGACCATCATTTTAACATTAACCACTTTCATACACATTTACATGCTGCCACAAATGGGGGTGTCAACCCTGAGAAGGTCACAGCCCAGAGCAATGTAATTAAGGGGCTACAAGTGCAGAACAACTACATTTTAGACCTCCTGGGGCTGCATCAGCCAAGGTTGCAACAGCAGAAGTGTGTTTAATAGGTATAAAACGGTCTCTGCTGGACAAATCACTTGGGTGTGAAAAGGACTATGAAGATCATGCACACAGATTAACGCAGGCATAAAAAAATAGCTCTCTGTCAACAGGTTTCCTTTTATCAAGCTGGTAATGGAAAACAGCTCAGCGACCTACAAGATGGACAATGCTCCCATCTAAACTGCCACTTTGCCACGTCATTATGACTGTGCTGCTGTCTGCATTTGAGATCCTGAGCTCAGCACCACTTCCTGTTTAAAAGCTGTGACAATACCAAATCCATGCCAACCTTCCAGACCATTTCCCTTTAAGAGCAAAAGACCAAAAAAGTGGGTCATCACTAGGAAAGAGGCGGCGTATGACTAGACACAATAACCCCACAGATGCCAAAGGAGACAGTCCCTCAGGCCAGAGCAGCTGATGCTAAAGGCATGTGTTTCAAACAGACCAGAGCAGGAGATCACACAAGCGTCAACATGAAAGAAGTGAGATCAGAAGCTAGCACTGCTATGATGACCCCTGCACCATTTCATACGGTCAGAGTTGCAGATCACTGCTCTGGACATTTTACAAAATTATGTTAAGCTGACTGGCTTGTCAACGGCTCAATGAAAATCGAATTAATCTAATCATTTTCACACCTCTGAGCAGCTGACTGACCCAGGCAGGTTTCTAAATCAAAATAGCTTCCACAGAGTCAAAGGCTAAGACATAAGAGCTTCAAAGCAATCCCACACACAGTTACTCATGTGGTTACTGGCACTGTAAACCGCACTCTTATCTGAAAAAGCAGCCAGCCAACAGAAGCCATGTGTGTGTGTTTTCTTAATCACATTAGTTCAGAGAGCCAAAATAGTTCTCAAAGTTCTGCAATTACTGACCTAATTTCAAGTAACCAAATGAGCATTGCATGCTTATTAATTCTGACCTGCAGAGAGTAGAAACGAAAGATACGTGAGCAACTAAAGGTACTTTCACAGAGAAGGTCAAAGTGAGTGAAATATGATCTTATCGAGCTGTTCAGTGTGAACGGAACAAAAACATACCGAATCCGTCAGATTCCAATGCGATTTTGGACCACGTTCATGTAAACAGTCAGAATGTAATGAATTTAACTCATTCTTCAACAATTCACACTGGTGGGAGGCCGTACATCATTATGTCAATGTATTTAAAATTACTGTTACTATAGATGTGTAGTAGAATTTTTTAAATTTTATAGTGTTCATTACAAAAATTTGACTAATCACGATTAAGATGAAATGAAAACGGATGGGTGGGTGGATGGATGGATGGCTACACAGACGAGAACATATAATGGAGAAAATGAATGCTAACCAACCATAGCTATGCTTCACAAGAGCAGCAGAAACAGTGTGTGCGCGTGTGAGTGTGCGTGTGTGTGAGAGAGATAGACATATTACACTTGAATAAGAGACAGTTATGAGACATCATCCATATTTCAGCAAGTGTAAAATGTAATCTACGTCTCTGAACTCAGCAGTCACGATATCTCGTCCCCCAACCATGATCAGTTGTGCTTACATTGCTAAGAAACAGCGTTAATACATCAGGCTCAGTTAAAGGTGTGAATTATTGGAGGATAAATTATGTTCACTTTAAGCTTTTTCAAACGTTAATCTGATGCAAATTAAATGAATATTCAAAAGTATAATTCGGGACTAAAGTTATAGCTACACGTCATCCAAGTCACTTAATTTGTTAACTATTATATTGAAGTTTTGGCTGAATTTGCTTTTCTCTGCTAAAGTGCTTAATTTCAGCAAACAAAGGAAACTGAACTTCCCTTCCTCATTTGATTGACTCCCACATGTAGAACAACAGACATAATTCATTACTTTAGACCATTTATTTAAACGGTTTGTTTTGCTGTCTAATGTTCGTCCTCAGTTTGTTGCAGCTGTTCGCTGCACTGCTTCTGATGTCGTTTGAAACAAGCCGTCCTTTTGTGAATGTGGGTCAGATCATGAGCATCACTTGTCCTGGCTAATGTCAGAAACGAACCACATTAGAAAGATAACGTTCAGAGTAACGAGTTTAACTTGGCTCCGAGGTGTCAACAAACAAATCTAGCCTGCTTCTTTGTGAATAATGGAAGGTGGACCTTCATACAGACAGGTTCACTGAAGTCTAAAGACACAGCACACAACTGAAAAGGCCTACAGTGCAAGTATCAGATCCCTGAGGAAACTTTGGATGTTATTTCGCTTTGAAACTGTGGAGGAACCTCATTAGGTGCTTCAGGAAACCTTCAACTAAAGGACAAGTTTCCTGGAAGGTTGACTGAAGCACCTTAAGAGGTTCATCCACAGTTTCAAATTGAAGAACCTCTAAAGGTTCCTCAGGGATGTGGTACTTTTTCAGTGTACTGATGATAGAACGTGCAAACTGAAGAGCACAGTTTTAGAGACTAAAACTGAAACTGTCCAGAAAAATGAGTTTCAAATTTGATCTATTTGATCAATTCAGTAATGTAAGGCATCAGTGTTCCTCCTGCTTCACTCCAGTTCACAACCACAGTGCGGTATGAAGACAGATTTCCTTTTGAAGGACTAACCTGATCTGCAAGTCGTGCCAACCAACGTGAATTTTGTCAAACTATTCTTATGAGATGGACAGAAGGAGAGAGAGAGAGAAAAGACAGACAGAGGGCAGAAAGGCTAGATGGAGGAGGGATGTGAATAGAGTCAAACTGCTAGGATGTGAGTGGGCTGAGGCTGAGGAGTGTTAGCGATTAGAATCCCGCCTCCTCACTCTAAACACTTCACCTACTCAGCGTGGCAAAGATGCGTCACACACTCTCGGGCTCTCATTCATATGGTTCTGACGAGCTCACTGACACACATGAATAGAACATGAAGTGAACACTGGCTTTCTGGAGTGTTACACATGCCGATGGCCCACAGATTGTGAGAGACTTGTAATAAAATCACACAAACGTTTAATATCAATACAAAGCGGCTTGAGCTGGAAAAAGGGATCCAGCTGGAGCCAGAGATCCACAAGGTCCAGAAGGTCAGCGTACTGTATTACATAGCTTATTCAGCCTACAAACGGCTTAAGAGGTGGTTTTTTGAGGGCTCTGACTGATGAATGTAGAGATAAAGTGTCAATTACTACACTACGAGCTAACTTAACAGGTGGTAGTAATGTGGTTTGATGTCTCTCCACTGTGGTCCTGGAGGCACCCCTACCCTTCATATTTTAGAGCTCTCCCTGCTCCCACCATCTAACTAACCAGCTCATTAAAAAGGTCTTTGGTGTTGCATGGGGTGTGTAAAAGGTGAAACATGCAGGGCAGGGGTACCTCCAGGACCACGGTTGAGAAACATAGGTTTACCTCTGATGGTGGGCAGATCTGTGTGGGATCTGAACTGGATTCAGATTCAAAACATGCTGCTTTTGCTCAGGCTGGTTCAACATCTATCAGAAACTTGACAGGCTATCTTTCAAAGCTTGGGTCAAACGTTTCAGCCCCAATTAAAGGTCTAGCCTCTGATCCTCCTCCTTTGCTTCAAACACACACCTGCTCAGCTATGTGTTTGGAGAGAGGCAGATGGGACTAGTGTGGAGCAGTGGGGTGAGTAAAGGGTCAGGGGCACACACAGCTAACTGCACCAAAGTAAGGGACAGGAGGGGGTAGAAGCATGTGCAGGCTGTCAGATGATGGAGGCTCAACAATGACACACACAAAGAGGCTCACAGCAGAGCTTTTGTGCTGATGGGAGGAGCTGCACGAAAGGCAAATGAGCATTTAGTGACACCCAAAAAAAGCAGAGGGAATTCCTGTAGAGAGGCTCCTGCTGGAGCAGAAGGCCAACCCTTCATCTACTGCCTCAATCCCACAACAACAAATGACGATAAGGAGAGTACAAGAGCTCTGGGGACTCACCAATATTTGGATGGTTTAGAATCTTCATTATTCTTACTTCCCGGAAGAGCTTTAAAAGAAACGAGAAAGAGAAAATCATTAGTGAACATTTCTTAAGTAACTAGTGAAGTGGTCATGAGGGTGAGAAATACAATACGATATTTATACATATTTTTTATGTGTGCAATCATTTTAACTCATCACTGTGCTGTATTAAAATTTGGGCTGGGTGAATGGACTTAACTCATACAGGGGTTGGACAAAGAAACTGAAACACCTGGTTTTAGACCACAATAATGTATTAGTATGGTGTACTAGCGCCTCCTTTTGCGGCCAATACAGCGTCAATTCATCTTGGAAATGACATTTCTGTATACAATCCGGGTTAACACCCGAACATCCCTTTCAGACAGCTTCCTCTTACGTCCACAGTTAATCCTGTTGGATGTGGTTTGTCCTTCTTAGTGGTGCTGACATTACCCTGGATACCGTGGCTCTTGAAACATCACAAAGACTTGCTGTCTTGGTCACAGATGCGCCAGCAAGATGTGCACCAACAGTTTGTCCTCTTTTGTCCCCCATAATGTTGTGTGCATTGCAATATTTTGAGCAATACTGTGCTCTTATCTTCTAATTGAACCTTCACACTCTGCTCTTACTGGTGCAATGTGCAATTAATGAAGATTGGCCACCAGGCCATGAAACCTCCCACACTAAAATGACAGGTGTTTCGGTTTCATTGTTCAACCCCTGTAACTCCGTCGATATACAATATCGATATACTCTAGAAATGGTGATATACAATAGAATATAATAAACAACAAAAACCTTAAAGTACAATGCGAAAGTATCCATATTTAACTGTATATAAGTTTTTAATAATAAAAAAAGACCATTGCGGCAGTAAATCCACTAATCCAGCAAATTGCACTGGATTGCATGGTTTGAGGTCGTAGAATAAAGTCGTCGTGCTACTTTATTAAACTCCGATGTTTTATTACAATACTTTGCACAACCTGTTGTCATTCATCCATAAACCAAAACATTTGGACACAAACAATTCACATTCTTTACTGGAATTAAATTCCTCACAGATGGTTCGCTGAAGTAGGTGCAATATTAGAAATATGGCATGTTTAAATATCATGTCTGCGATACCCATTTTCACCCTTCATCACTAAAACTTCAACTCTCCGTTTATGTACAGAATGTCCACAATGTCAGAAAGGTGTATATTGACCATCACATCAATAAAATAGTTATATTTCTATAAATGTTTTTAAAAAACTTAAACATCAGCTTACAATTAACCCCCAGACAGTAAATACTCAGAAAGACGTGATTAATATGAAAATATCTAACTTCATTTTAAAAAAATCACTATGCTGTACTAGGTGTATCATGGGATGCACAGAACATCACTTCAACCTCATCATACAATGTGCACATGCACAAAAGTCACATGTCTTACAGCACAAGGAAATTTCTCACTGTTCTCATTTTCTAGGACATATCCATCAGAGGCACATCTGCCGAATATCATTTAGATTTTTCGACCGGGTGAAATTAACTTTATTTTTAAATATCACTCTATGACAGAACCATCCTATGATCTTGGAAATCATGAGCACTTGTAGAACACTAACCAATTACATGTTTCACTACAGAGAGAGCATGTTGTCTCATTGTGTATTAGTTGAGTTTTAATTACATTTGTCATTTCTCCTGCTCATAAAAGCTGCTCAGAGATCAGGCAGACAGAAAAATGGGTATTATTTTAAACAGGGAAGTTGTTCGAATTTCCCAAAACCATTTAGACTCATCTTAGTGCAGAGACGATGTTTGGCACACAAACCCAAGCTCAGTAGAAAAGCCTGCTACATCTTCATTTACGTCAAGCCTTACAACACTGCCAGCTTTAAAATACCCCGTTCTTGTTAATACGGTCACTCTACAGACACATTCCTGCACAGAACTGAGCGGTTAATCATGACCAGACTACTGTGTGCTGCGAGACCTCGACCCACCAGCCCTCCCCAGGCGATCTTCTGACCTTCATCCCCTGGAGAGAGCATAATATGTTTGGGTGGCATACGTCAGGGTGACAGACGGCTGAGTGAGGAGGGCATATCAGGCCAGCTTACCCCAGACATAATACAACCAACACAGTGTAGTTTCCCATCATGATTCTGTCTCTATAAATTTAAAAATGTATCTTTCTCTCTTCATTGCAGTTTTTCAATTCCATTACGTCTCATTCCAACGGATGGCAAAGACACGCATCAGCGAGTCCTTATTTCTGAGTAAAACAAACAAAATGTACAGACACACCACGTTCGGTCACTGTATATGAAAACATAAAAGAGCAAGCAAAGAAAAACAGAAAACAGAAACTATAGTCTCTCCAGATTCACTTCATCATAATCATGGAAAAAAATATGTCAAGATGTCAGGACGCTGACGATTTCAGGACACTGACATCTTTGTATTGCTTTTCAAATATGTATGTAGAGCTATCTGACATAATGAGCATTAAACAGTATCAAAAGTAAGTGCTACAAAGGGTTATTTCAGTAATATCACAATCAATTTTGGTTCCATAAAGAACCACTTCAGTAAAACAGATGTGTGTGGACGTTTTAAAGATTTATGTTAAGATAAACGTTCTTTATCTATTAATAAAAATAAATAAATAAAACAACAAAAAAGGGAAATCTATTGAATTGTGGGAACATAATGGTTTGTAGAACCTTTATTTTTCAGACGGTATGTGTGATGATGTCCATTATATATGAGCTTTGTGTTTATTTTTAAAGTCTGTTTCAGCTTTTTCACTCATGGTCTCCAGAACTCGATCGTTAACCTCAGTTCATGTTATGTAATGAGTGTCTTTGATTGTTTTATAGAGCTTCAAACAATGATGCACCAATCAATGGGCTGCTTACTGGAATCTGCCAATTTTCAGCTTGATCAGCCATGACTGACGACGATCCGATCAGTCTCAAAAATCCAATTCTGTGCCGGTCAAAATTTACACGCATGGCGCATGACGATTCACGTTGTGACAGCGGCGCGCTTACACAATTAGAAATTCGCAACACGTGCACTGTTGGAGGAACAACTCCCAAAGAACTTGAAGAGACAGATTTAAGACACTTTCAAAACGACCAATCACCCCCCTGACGAGCCAAATCTGAAGAATTTAGGAAAACGAGTGATTGTGTGTTAGCAATGTAAAGATCAAAGCCATTATGAGGAAAATCATGACGGTCACAGCACTGGATGAGCAGCTGTTTTCTGCAGTCAAGGAAAGAGGTTTAAGAATCAGCCAAAGCTGGAATTGGCAGGTCAGACCTTTTAAAAATGGGAAATCAGAATCGGCCAAGAAAAATGCACTCAGTGCATCTCTAGTTTCAAATATATGAAGATTAAAAACTGATTAAAAAATTCCTTTTGGTGCAATTTTAAATAAAATAAATAAAGCATGTCTCATTTGAGAGTCAGAAAGCACTTGGGACATCATTAAGTTCTAGTATTTATAGAAAACATTAGTACAGTTGCAAACAATTCATCAAAGTCATTTAACCAAATAATTTAGTCACCAGTGTGCATTTCCTGCACAGCAACACTGTCCTGAACTAATTCCAACACAGGTCATTTAATGTAGCATGTACAAAGCCAGTACTCAGTTGTGTTGCCAGAGGCAGAAAGATCAGCTGACCATCACTTCAGCTTCTGATTTTTTCAGACCAGGCTATTGCACTCAAAAGCAGAGGCACCATTAAAGCTTCATGAAGAAGACTGGAGAATTCAAAGCAGAGCTAGCTGTAGTCCTCACAAGTGGCTGCTGGACTGCACTGACCACGGTGAATACATGTCTTTACATACATGTCCTGCTCACAGAAGAATATTAGTTAGATACAAGGCTGAAATACATTGCGTGTTGTCTTGTACTGGTCAGAACAGTTCATGTGTACCATTTCTCAATGATTTATAAATAATTGGTAGTTAATATTAAAAACAAATCAAGGAAATGTGATCTAGAACTTTCACCCAGAACATCAGTCACTTCTCTCATTACATTTTCACATTTGGAACAAGCTGGAACCAACAGGGAGCTTCAGCAGTAAAATGACCCCACAATAAGTCCATTTAGTTTTCCTTTTAAAATTTGGAAAAATAAACTGTCCTGGACGGACATACAGTAGAATACAGTAAACACACTTGGGCATGTGACATGTGGTTTCCTTCAGACGCAGCAAACGGCAAACGACCTGAGCTGACATCAAAGCGGCCGCTTATGGCCACGTGCCCGGCCCCTCCGTCCCGAGGTACAGGACCTGCCTCCAACAGCACGACCCCAGAGAGAGGCACCTGTCATCTTCAAATAAACACGAACACTAACCGAGACCGTAAAAGGCTAAATTTAGAGGCTAATATGGCCTGTGACTGTGAACATGAAAAACAGTAACACAATCTCCTCGTGGATGACCTTCGCCACTTGAAGGTGCACAGCAGAGCTAAACGGGTCAAACACAGCTGAGACTTGCTTGTGTTTTATTCTGGAGCTTTGACTCCTGACTGGCTGACTGCTGTGTGCAGATGCAGGAGGGAACACTGGGTCTGGTTTCTGAATGGCACACGGCGAGCACACGTGGGAAGGCAGAGATTCATTAAACGAATAGGTTCATTAACTGAAAAACATGAGACCACATTATAAAGCAGTGTGCGCACATCTGGCTTCCCAGTTAAAAGACAACGATTAGAGCAAAGAAGAAAAAAACTCTCGGAAAGCCGATTACTGACGCTGAAGAGCGCGGCATTACCTCATGGTTTAAGGAGAGAGGGACAACGAGAGCCCATGTGCAAGAGGAGCACAGACCAAACGAGAATTCGCCTAAAGCCACTAATCACCACACAATTAAAAACAGGGGACGGGGGGGTGTGGGGGGGGAGAACACACAACAGAAACGGGCATTCTGTTCTAATGAGCGGAAGACGTCCAGACGCAGCAGGGAGGGACAAGATGCTGAGGGTAGACGTCAGCTGGTTTCCAGTGCTCCTTAGGCCAGACTCAATGAGTCATCAGCAGTGTGTGCGATACAGAGCATATCGTGCCTCGCACCTCTGAGATGAAGAGTTACTGACCACACAGAAGCAGTGCAACCACTCAGCTTATACTATCTGATGGACTGACCCACGGACACAGAAGACTCAAATATGTAGAAATGCTAGATTTAAAGAGGACGATTACAGTTTATGCATCAATGCAGTTCTAGGCAATAGATTTAAAAATCTGTTACCATCGGTGTGATTTAATACCAAAAAAGAATGGGAGTGGGATACAGTGAGTGGGATCGCAGTACCAATTACACTGTAGAAACATTGCAATTAAAGGAGCAGCATGCCAACTTTACTTCACCATCTCAATCTCACCCCGATCCGGTGCAGTTTGCTGAGTGAGTGAAACACTAACAATAGTCCAACGTTTATTAGTACAGTTAAGATATGTACTATTTAAATACAGCATGCTGTAGTTTTGGTGTTCAGATAAATACCCAAACCTGCTTCACAGTTGGCAAGATATTCGTTCTTTCTATGAAATGCTATGTTCAGTGTGGCCAAAGAGTTTTATGATTAGGTCACAGGTTAGGTTTCCTTCTTGTGTTTCTTCTTCCCTGCCTTGATGGTATCAATTACTTTCTTTATTATATGTTTGGACAGTCGGAGTCTTGGAAATCTGAAGTTTGCAACAGCTGATGACCTGCCTCGGCTCTTACAAATCAAATGTATTTGTTTAGCACTTCGTACAAGTGATGATGTCAAAGCAGCTTTACAGAAATCAACAATAAGCTGATCAACACGAGGAGTGAATCCTCACACGGACAAATTACTGTAGCCCATTTGCTTCAAATTTGGACAAATTGTGCATTTTTGAGAAGCTTTCTCTCTTCTTCTACGTCGTACACCGTAGCTATCAGAGTAACTATTGCTGTTCTGTCAGCTCAAACCAGGCTGGCCATTCTCTGCTGACTTCACATTTCCATCTGCAAAACTGTCGCTCACTGGATGTAATAAACCTGGAGAGCAAAAGGGAACAGTGGCAAGGACACGTGCCTGTGTGTGTATTTTGCTTCACAAGTCCTAAGGGAATTCACCTGTGTGGGCACATTTGTATGTATCTCACACACCGTTTGCCACAGATTCATTGACAGCGATGCACTGACAGACCGCAAACTCCAGTGTATCACAATTTGGTGACATTGCGCTTAGTCCAATATATTCATGACTCAGCCAATATGAAGACTGTGTAGGGCAAGGCTGGAAGTGGTTGCTGATCTTTTCATCAGGCAGCTAAAAAAGCTCCACCTCACGGCATCTCCTACTGACCAAGTCCGAGTTTTCGGACTGATATGCATTTTGCCCTTGTCTCAAGCAACTGCTCCCACAGCCAGTGATGTATACGCCCACCTTTGTATACACAAACAAAACCAAGATAAAGTAACTGGTTTCATGTTGCATAACTGAATCTAACCATACTAAGGTCAGAGATTTGCACCTTTACGATGATCTGACGTAAGTATATGGTTTATAGCTTGGATTTGTTTATTTTTCAAGTCAAGCTAAAAGAACAAATTGACCCAGAGATTTTAATGTGCTTTACAATTTTTTGACAAAGCTGATGTCTCCTTTAAAACAGGATGTCCTAAGAACATTTCCCTCTGGGACTGTGGGCCTGGGTCTGCCTGTGCCATCCCAAAGTAGGCAGGCGTGACTAACAGGGTTATACATGCAGGCCGCTCTATTTACATCTGGACATTCCAAAGATCAGATGAATGAACTCTGATTCCCTAGAAGCCAGGAACGACCACAAACATGCCTTGTTCCAAAAGTGGGATGGGGCTGGTGGTCTACAACAGGTAAAGAGAACATTTCATGACAAAATCATCGAGTGGTACAAATAAGTAAATAGCAGATTTAAATGGCCATTTTCTATCTAAATGCTTTGTGACGTGTGTCGCAGTGCTGCCTAGGAAAGAAAGGGAGGATCTTTATTATATTACGTCATTAATGTTTCATGAAACATCTGTATGCCATGCTGAGTGTGTGTGTGTATAGATATATTGCACATATTCTAACTCATCTACTGAACACCTGTACACCTTTGTACAAGGTTCCAGAAACATGTAAATGCTTGCTCACTGGCTGGAGGAGAGCATTTTTGTCTGTGTGCATGTGTATGGTTTTTGCCAAGCCCAGGGGCTTCGGCAGTTTTCCGTATTTCACCATGGCTATGCAGAGTACCCTTCTATAGGAAATGAAGGGAGGAGGGGGAAAAAACCAACACAAAGCACCTCTAAATAATTTACTCAGCTTTGCAGACTGACCACAATTCAGCACAATGCACCTGCGGCCTAAAAGCCCCAACACAAGGCCCAGAATCTAGAGGCACACGGGTCAATCAAACACATCCCACACAGCCATGCCTCTGCAGGGTGACCTAGATGCCACTGTGTGCTGCTCTGAAGAGATCGTTATCAGAGAATAAGCGCACCTCTGTCATGAGAACAGCAACACGAGAAACCACAGGGCACTCTGTGTGCACTGAGCGAGCGTTCTGTGGTCTGCAGCCCACCCAGCACTCTGCATTGAGTTCAGTCCTAGTGTTGCAACTCAGGCTCCGTGCAACTCATTCTCGCAGACGTCACGTAATTCCACGTCCTTCCTGATACTGAAATGTTGAGCATCGCTCAAAACCAACCAGATTATCCTGCCAGCTGGAAAACTTTCAAAACATAGTCCACCTCCATCCACACAGTCCGTTCTTCAACGCTCAAGACCTCACAGGACCACCACAGAGCAGGTATAATTTGGGTGGGGTCTCAGCACTGTGGTGGTGGTGTGTCCGTGTGTGTTGTGCTGGTTTGAATGGATCAGACACAGCAGTGCTGCTGGAGTGTTTAAACCCATCAGTCTCACTGCTAGACTGAGAATTGCCCAGCAACCAGAAGGTGGAATGGAAAATTCTGCAGGAGCTACGTTGGTTTTAGGAGGAATTTCAGCTTCATGCTGGGAGGTAAGCACACACAAAATGCTTTAACACATCTGTAAACATTTGCTATTCTTCAGTTGAACTGATGTAACAAAGTGTCCTAACATTTCATTGGTTACCATTCCCATCCTTGAATGTATGAAAATAATAAAGCAGTTCCATTAAGATGATCTAAACCATACAGCAAACAAAACAACACTTACAAGCTGGTGATATTACACGCCAGGCTTTTAGCAGGACTGAACCTGATCAATCCTTTTTTTTCTCGTGTTTCTAATGATTAAGCATTTTCTGCTGATTTGAGATCCACCAGCCAAGACTGTTGATACGTCAGTTACACTGTTAGCATCGCATTCTATTCCTACCATCTCAGCAGAAACCAAGACTCAACTAGACGTGGCCACATTCTTCAGTCTTCAGCTGTCCAGTTTTGGTGGGCCTGTGCCCACTGCAACCTCAGCTTTCTGCTACTAACTGACAGAAGTGAAACCTCAAGTGGGCAATTGTAGCTTGATTGCCTCAAAGTTGGACGTACTGTGCATTCTGGCTTTCTCTTCTTCTCACCGCAGTTGTACACTGTAGTTATCAGAGTTACTGTTGCCGTTCGGTCAGCTCCAACCAGGCTGGCCATTCTCTGTTGATTTCTCTCAATGAGATGTTTCCATCTGCAGAACTGTCGCTCACTGGATGTTTTCACTTTATTTCACCATTCTGAGTGAACTTTAGAGCAGGGGCCACCAACCCTGCACCTGGAGAGCTCCCTTCCTGCAGACTTCAGATTCAACTTTAATCCACCCCTCCTGAACAAACTAACTACTGCCCTCAGATGTTCTTGACTGGCTGAATGGGGTGAGCTAGGTCTGGGTTGGAGCTGAAACCTGCAGGAAGATTAGAGACTATAGAACAGTGGGCAAAAAATTCCAGAAGATCAGTGGTTCCAGAAACACTCAAACCAGACTGTCTGGAAACAACAATTATGCCACTCTCAAAATGCCAGAGATCCTATTTTCTCCCATTAAACTTGCTCATATGAACATAATCTGAAGTTGCTGGCCTGCATCTGCATGACTTATCATTTGCAACTAGGACTGGGTGGTGTAATGGAAAACAATGTTGACTGTCTCAAAATATGGACAGCATTTAAGAGTGTTGGGGCAATGTGGGAGTAGGGCTGGGCAACCTCAAATCAATAATACAATTAACAACATTTTACCCCAAAGTGTATAAACGAATCTTTAGATCTTCACTAAATCCAAAATATGTCCAAATGATTTAGTACAAGCTGGTTGAGTTGCTCCTCCATGTTACCTCCATGTTGCGGACTGGATGAGTCAAATGGCTACACATGCAATAGTACATTTTTAAGGGGAGCGTACATGAACAAACAGTTCGGGAAACAGAATAAAAAAACCCCAAAATAATCGTCATGAGCAAGATGACATCAGTTAGAGGTTATATGATAGTGGGTCCCGATTCTGATAGTGGGCCCTACGTGGGAGATCCTTGATCGGTGAGGTCATGCTGTGAAAACAGGTGAGGGAATGTCCAGCATAACTGCGAGTTTTGCAACAAGCAAACCTAAATGACCAAGTCTTCTATATGTTCCTGAAAACAGAAAATCTCAGAAGACCCTAAACTCGATTGAGTGCTGTGAGGTATGAGACTTCCTTCTCCAAACATCTGTGATTAGAGCTTCAGTTGCCGGAGCAGAGCTAAATGATCCGAGTGTAGCTGGCTGGCAATGAGTCCAAACATGGCAGAACCTGTTGCATTTCGACCCGTCACTCCATTTCCCTTCACAAGTTTTTATTGCGAACACTAAGCAGTTAGTCAGCTTCTGTCTCGGCTGTCTGATACTCTGGAGATCTGCAGCTGAGCAGACTAATCAATGTTTAACTTAGCAAGTGTGCTACAAAACCAATGTTCCAAGAAAAGAAAACTTGATCTGAGTTGCTGTTATAAACATTTCTGTCTAAATGTTTCAAACGGGGTTCTCCAGATTTCACAGCAGTTGAACGTTTGTTGTCAGACTGAAGGTTTAACGTTCATTGAATGCATGATTAAAAATGATGCGCTGTGTTCATTTAGTCTGTGGCATCCTTTTATCGGGTTCAAATTTGGGATGAAAATGTAGAAATAGTTTGGAAGTCACATAAATCTGCATCTGCGCTCCTTGCTTAAAATGTATGCTACACCTCACCCTGGCTATTACAAAATAAACTGCAGTAATATTTTAACAGTATATATAAAGTGTAACCCACCCAACTCCCACTGCAATTACACGATTGTCTGAAAATACACAACGTTCTGTGGTGTTCCTAATGTGTTAGGTGTTTATCAAATGTCTCTGTGCACATCATCTGTGACAAGAGATCATCTTATTTGGGTCAAAGACCGCAGCTGATTCATCAGTGCTCGTGTGTGCTGCCACACTGACGCCCACAAAGACAAAAGCTAAAAGTGCAACCTCATTTTCTGCAGGTAGTCAGATTAAGCCCACCCATGCAGTGGAACTCCCAATCTCACAGAGCTCTGTGTGAATCTGAGCAGGCTACTGGCGGCCCTGCTGTGAAGTCGTGAAGTGGGGAAACTCGCCTCCCGTACTATTTTCTCAACACTCTCTCTCAAACAGGAAGCGGCTCGTGAAGATGTGGTGGTGGTGAGACATGCTTACGCCCACACGAAGACAGACACAGAAAACGCAAGCATATACAAATCTGCCACGCAAACACGGCCTCATTCATGCAAGACTGGGCAATATGGCACATTGTATTTCATATTTTTTATAACAGTATTTCAATAGTGAGATTTTTCTGCAAACAAAATAAAAAGAACAACCCCACCCCCCATCCATCATCTTATCTGCTTATGCTTTGGGTCCAGAGCCTAGTCAGAATCACTGGGACCAAGGCAGGACAGGTTACCACACAAAGGGTCACACACAGTCACACCTAGAGACAATGCAGCATGGTCAATTCACCCATCATGTGCACAGGGAGAACACACCAAACTCATCACAGACAGCAACCCACAACCGCATGACCATGAAGCTGTGTGAGACATGCACTACCTGCGGCATCACTGTGCTGCCTACAGGGGACAAAATCTCTCAGCAATCAGGACATATGAGGACATATCACTGGCAATGAGGATCTAAGCACCAGATCTAAAGCCTAAAAGGACTTCAGGAACCATGCTTACATTAATTAAACTTTACTGCAGTAGGATTTCCTCCTAAAAAGAACCTCTGAAAGACAAAATACTGAAGAGCTTTAACTCCAGATGCTTCATGAGCTGATGACTTTAACTAAATCATTAAACTGATCTCAGTGAAGACATATCCAGTCCTTTTTATCTACCAGACCAAAGTTAAACTGTCTTAGCTAGGTAACTGATCTTAGCAAGGTTCTGTAGTGCTAGGGGTTTTGCATAAAATTTGCATGGCACATTCATAGAAGTGTATTCTGGTGTTATTCTTTTAAAAAACACAGACAACCAAGCACATATATACCCCCTGCCCCAACCTCACCCCTCACTCGCCACACAAACACTACAATAAGCTGAACAGGTTAGCATAGTCTGCAGGTTATTTCTGTCCCACTGAAGTTCACATTCCACTGCTCCAGTGTTATCATCTACTATTCCCCTCCAAAAGACAGACAGACAGACAGACAGACACACGCACGCACATACACACACACACACAGGGCAGTAAGCTGGTATGAAAGACGCTGTCTCTGCTTGCAGGCCTTGTAGTAATACATTTCTACACATCTATAAAACTTGGCAAGTGTAGTGTGATTAAACTAATTAAAGGCAAGCACTGACTACATCTAGCTGTTTCTCTAATAAAGAATCATGGAGCACCCTGCCCCTCAGCTGGGGCTTAACACTGTCCTCTGAAGTTGTGCCCAGCTCAGGTCTAAAAGTGCTCAGTGGAACAGTTCTACTGCAGACCCAGTGAAGACTTTCTGGATTCCATGATGAAATGACAAGCCTAACCACTTTTCCCAGCGTATCTGTTTTCACCTCAACGTAAGTGAAAGTTTTGGGCTTTAAGGCAGAATGGTGAATTCACAGTCTCTTACTGGAGAGAGTGAGAGTAAGAGAGGGAGCTCCACAGACATAATACTTAAGAACATGTTCAGACAACGCTTTACCAGAGGCAAATGCCAGCATCAGGTAAACGGCAAAAACACAGAAGAGAATTTCTGAGACGGCCTAAATCTAAATAAATGCACACATTTTGTGCCTCCATTGCAAAGTTCATACAAACTGGAAGACAGTAAGCTTGGACAGAAAGAATAATTATTTTGTGTAGAACATCAGAATTAACTATGTGAAGTAAACTAATTACCACATAAGCCTGATGGTCATATTAATACATTAACAAGCAGCCAAACTCGTCGTCCTCTGCTACTGGAAATATAAAGACCATGGTTCCTGGTTTACAAACAATAGATGGATCTTGTCTACAGGTATCTGTCTACAGTTGGAGCAGAATCCATACCGCCAAGACGTTCTGAAAGTCGAGAGTGAGAGTAAGAACAGTGAGGTGGCATTCATGTGCACTCATCTCATAAATGCAAAATTCCCATAGGCGTTCCATGTCAAACGATGTCCATGTGGAAGAGCTAGTGGAACCCTTCATACTTCATACAGAACAATTTGGACCTGCAGTGGGAACAGTGACTGACGTTTGGTTGGAAACTGCCATAATTAATAATGGGGTTAATTTATTTCAGACATTTCAGACAAGACAAAAGAAGTTCAAATTATTTAGATGTCAGCATTCTGATCCCATAATTCCATTCCAATGTATTATTGTATAAATAATTAAGCAATAAATACAGGATCATCATTTGCATAATATTCTCAATTATGCTCTATGATTGTATCCATTATGGAGAGGAGAGCTGTAAAGACAGCTATGCTCCAACAAACACAAACAGACGCAGCAGTGCAGAGCACACAGGGATCTCTCAGCTGGCCTAATTGGCCAGCGGCCCACTTTCCCCACCAGCCTGTTAATGTGTTTTCCTCTCTGACTTCCTCCCTTGCGCACTTCCCCGATTCTACAGCACATATATATATGGCCATGATACGCATGTTAGCAAATGCCCGTCGCGCAGCTCTCCAGCAGCCAGTGCTGCGTGAGGAAAGCATCGCTCATGATGAGGGTTCTAATCATGCCACTCTTTCACAGGCAGGCCAGGGCTGAATGCCTGCCACGTTGCCATGACGCTCTGCTCGACGTGACCCTGTAGAATGTTTTCAGGGCCTCTGAAAAGACGGGAAGTTTGACGGAGCCACAGCAAATGAAACAGCTTTATTGTGTTGACTGGTTGTTTTATCAGCTCTCACATCTATGATCCACTACCTCCATCAGTGTTTATACTTCATGACAATCTCTCAGAGCTGAACCGCTGCAGAGCCCTCGCTATATGAGCTAGAGTGGAAACTGACAGCAAAACTTCAAAGCTAAAACTTTGAAAATACAAAACAGAGATTTGTAAAGACGCTGCATCTATATTTAGATCAAAGGAGTTCCTATATTTAGGCTTGAGCCTTTTGCATGAAAATAACCACTCAGTCCACTCTGCGAGGAGCTCATGTGAACCATCATCTGATTGCTGAAGGTGGATGTACATTAGGTTAAATTCTTTGGGAAACTTCCCTGAGGGTGTTGGTGATAGCCGTTAGGCACAAAGGGGTGACTAGGGGGTCAAATGCCTTCCCGTGAACAAAAACCCCCATGAATGGATTCGAGAAGGGTTTTTTTACAGCCTTTACAGGAATTCTAAACGTTGGTTCCCAAAGACGATGCCATTAAAAGATGCCCTATTATTTATCAGGGCATAGTTTGGTTCTGAAGGTGACAAACTTTGAACCTTAAACACATTCTTTTTAAACAAAACAGGCACGTACAACAGCATCTCAGCATTTTTAACCCCAACAAAAGTCATATCAAAAGACAACTCATTTCATGGCATCTTTGACTATGTCCTTAGTAACTTGTGTGACCAGAGCAGATAACATTCGGCATGAATGTGTCCAAGAATGAGGTTTGATCAAGGGCGAGGCTAATTCACCAAAACACATATTTTACAGAGTCACATTTTTGCTGAACTCATTTTAAATAATTTAAAAGGTAATTTATTGATGGTTTGACTTCTGCTTAGAGCAGAGGTTTGCTTTGTCTAACAAAAACCACCTGTTCTGTTTTTCTAATAAATAAATAAATAAACAAATAAAAGATAAATGTTAACAAATCCAAGAGATGCATGCAGATGTATAGATAATTAGAACACATGGATTTAAACACTATCAATAGTTTATCAAATGAATCTTAAACTTATTAGCAGAAACCTCAACAAGGCATGTGATAATGAGGGAATGCAGTTTACTCTAACCTGCACGGAAGGTACAATAAACAAAGGGAAGGAAAATGTGATGAAGAGAAAAACAAAATAAAGGGCAGGGCATCTAGACAGAACTGTCCTCAGATGCCTTGGAGTTCTTTGTCACAAGTGTGGCGAGCTGAATGAAGAGGACTCTCCTAATCCTGACATGTTTGTTCTCTCCTGTATCCTCAACAACCCTTCACTGGACTATTCCAGGTTAGAGCTGATAAAGTCTCTGTGCTGTGGGTAGCACATCATTTAGAAGCAGAACTCAGAGGAAGGAAGTAACCCCTGCCACGACGAGTGCAATTCTGCCGTATATGTACGTCAGTGTCTGTGAGTGAGAAAGAGCATAGCTGAAACAGTGGAGGGCTGCACCTCGTCCCTCAGTTGGTTCAACATGCAAGTGTGACATTATTATGAAGCTGATCCTACACTGCAAAACCCGAGGTTAAAGAGAACGCCAAACTCCTGCAGTGCTGCCTTTGAACAAAACATTCAGTCCTCTGCTGCTGAGGTCCCTGTTGTAATATGCCTGTGCACAAGTCGGGAAGAGAAAATTGGATTGCGCTTTTCTCCTCTCAAATAAAACACAGACGAGAAGCAGTACACAGACGCTGAGGCAGAGAGAGAGCGAGAGTGAGAGAGAGAGAGAGAGAGAGAGAGAGAGAGAGAGAGCGCGAGAGTGAGCACAAGAGAGCTCACTGGTACAAGAAAAACAGGAAAGGGAAAGTTCCAGTGCTGCGTGTGTACAAAGCTGAGGGTTGAGCCCTCATCAGAGCATGCAGATGCACTGAAAACGAGCAGCTATGGCAAATTAGACATTATAATGTCAAAGCCATCCTCAGCTAAACTCCAAAGATAAAACAAAAAATAATCATCACAGATGACGGCCACGTCCTGAACAAAGCATTATTCTCCCCTGATCACAAAAACTGCATTAAGATAAAAGCCTAGACAGCTCTCTCACACAGGACGAGATGTCAGGTCAAATCCAGACACAGTAATGGCACAAACGAGTAAACAGAGCAGCACAGATGCAACAGTCTCTAGGTGATGCAAGCCCAAATGAGGTCACTGCCAGAAGCAGGACTGGCCCACATAGCGAAAGGCCGCCAGGCTGCAGATCTGCATCCTCAGAGCACTGAGAGACCTGGAAGAGCAGCAGCTCACCTACACAAGAGGTCACTCTGAGATGGATAAATGACCCCATATCAACTGCTTGATGTGCAAGACCACATATTCATGTATTTGCAGAAATGATTGTAATAATATTGCAATCATGATGACCGTCAGCCTCCATGCATGGTGGCAGAGTGGGCTTACGGGTTTGTTGGGGTGTAAATTTTCTCAGGATCAGTGTGTATACACCCACACACACACACTTCCTACCCAAACAATACAATGCTATTTACAGTCATTGTGACAAATTAGATTACAACATTACAATGTGTTTTTTTTGTGCAGATTGTGGACACCGCAAGTACTTCTAGAACACTGAATAATTGCATGCCTCAATAAAGAGACAGCATAATCTTATTGCTGTTTATTGGATTTGGTGCAGTGCACTGTGTGAAATGCTGAATCAGATCCAGTATGTTTGTTTTGATATTATAAATCATTCTAATATTGACTGTTTTGTCAATTCCATTTTATCAAATGATCAAATAAATAGTGCGACATGCTTTGGAACTCAAAATGTATTTATTACATGTCTGTCATACAACTGTGATCAGAGGTTTACAAACAAAATAAATATTGTGATGTGTGATTTCTTGTATAACAACTGTAGCCTGTTAAACATGGTAGTGGGGCTGTTTTGTTGCCAGGGGAACTGGTTCATTGCACAAAGTGGATGGAATAATGAAATTGGAGCACTATCCAAAACTCTTACAACTGCGTACTACAGTACAGTGATCCCAAACACAAATCAGAAGGTGTTTGTGGATTGGATAAACCAATCTAGCATTAGCTTTTAGAATGGCATTTCCAAAGTCCTGAGCTCAGTCTATAGAAAACATGAGTACAGTAACAGTAACAGGTTTGTGCCCGGAAACCAAAAAATGTAACTGAACCAAGACAGAAGCTTGTTGATGGACATTAAAAGCTTTGGCTAAGGAACGTTTATTCAAATATTAGGCGTCCTGTATGCATATGTTCATACACATAGAAAAATACATAGAAATTTGATCCGGTTTTGATTTTCTGTTCAAAATGCGTGTAGTAACACCCACCCACTCACTCCGTTCAAATAAATGAAAGGCCAATTTTGCCATGGCTTTCCTCTCCATGATAAGATTATGTAAATGTCTTCCATTGCTATGTAGTAGAGTATTTGAATAGTATGGATAAAATACAGGATTGGTATTGTTTGATACTTAACCGGAAAAGAAAACGAGGCACCAAAATATCTACTGGCTTTCATAAAAGACAGCAAAAGAAAGACGGAAACGACAGCAATACAGTTTGAAATTTCAATCCAACTTTTTATTTGTTTGTTTTCAGACACTGTGTCCAAATTTTTCCTCTTGTAATAGTTTAATGCAAATTTCGAGAAGCACTAACAGCTTCTAGAACACCGTTACAGAAATATGTACACGCCTCTAAAGTGGCACAAACTGTTCACACTGCATCCTAAGGCATCTCGGATGTTTCTCACACACTCGCTCTGAACAAATCTAATTGCTTTGTATGGCCAATGGTTACCAATGCGTGTAGGATGCCAGAGCTGAATGACATACACCCACATACCCCCACCCCCACCCATGTCTGTCTACACGCAACGATGACGCTTGGCAGTCTGTGTCAGCCCTTTGAGCTACTGAGCATAGGGAGTATTTCCAGACTCTCTATCTCCACTCAAGCGCAGGCAGTCGATGGCTGACCCTGATCTGATAAAAAAAAAGCAGCTGATTCTAAAAGAGGAGATAGAACTAGAACCAAGGGCTCTCCTCCCACATCCACCAATTGCATAAGAGCAGGTCACACCAACGCAAATTGCAATTGCGTCAGACAGACACTACACTGTGAAACTATATGGAAAAATGAAGATGTTCTAACCAGGACAGGTATTCCATGTTTCAGAGTTCAAAGGCCTGCGGGAGGGCACTAGATTTCTGACCAGAGTCAGGGTTTCAGACTGCAACAGCAAAGAGCAAGGCACTCTGAACAACGTCCTTGTTAGACTAAAATTAAAATTAGACACAGTAGTATTAACCATCTACAGTAGGTGTGATGTTTTAGAATATAAAATGACACCTTTAAGAAATCTCAACTTTCAATATCACACTGGTTTATTTCTGGTAAAAAAAAAAAGTTGGAACCATGTGACCGTCCCATTAAATTAATTGGGTACAACCACAGGCTAAGCATAAGTAACATGGGTGAAATGGGTGGCCCAAGCTGAGCACTATTTAATTCAAAATACACCAAATTCTCTGGAGCATAGACAGGAAAGCAGCAGAGATATTGTTATTAGTGACTAAAGTGGTGAAAGCCCATCATGTCTCATTCACACCCACAGACAGCTTCGTTACAAGAAAGCCTGACAGCATCCCAATTATGCAACCAACAGTGCTAGCCTACATAAGAGCACCATTCACTCGTAGTGCAGCCAAATTGTTGCTTATTGTTGTGGCACAATACTAATTAAGCCCTGAACAGTTCACACATCCTAGGCATTTGCTATTTAGTATATAGGGTACAATGGTCGAGTTGATTCACCAATGAACGTCTTGAAAGACTTGACAGTAACAATTATATGAATGGGGACATTTAGGCAAGTGATGTACCCTTGCACTGGATATGAGCCATTACCTGGCACATACATACTGAGGATCTTGGAGAAAATCCCACTCAGCAGGTTCTAAAGTTGCAAAAGTGGCTTTGCTGACTACGAGAGAGAGAGAGAGAGAGAGAGAGAGAGAGAGAGAGAGAGAGAGAGAGAGAGAGACTGCCTAAGGCTGGTCAATTACAGTAAAGTGCAAGTATAGGAGCATTAAAGCAAGGTAGGATGTGTTGGGAATGGGAACAGAACCCACTCACACCATGCCTCCACCATACAGATCTGCACAAGTGCACATAAGTGTGTTTACCCAGCCCGCACAGGAAATGCAGCAATGCAGTCCAGAAGTGGAAATGCAGCAGGGCTGTACAGAAATCAGTCACCACAGGTAACAAACGCCATCTGCCTTTTCTACAAATTACCATTATACTGATACGTTTTTAATTGAGGTTCTAATGAAACATATGTTAAGTGACTTTCTGTTCCACAGAATAAACAACTGAAGGGTTGATTCATGCCAACTGTAGCTGTCACCTTCAGCTCGTATCACACAGAGGTAGGAGGTGTGAAACACGCCACAGCTAAGCCTAAGGCAAATCTGCACAGAACCCATTCACACACTAACTCCACCCTGACTGACTGTCCACTCCACCCATGTCCACATGCTGAGCTAGGGGCCCAAAGGCTGTCAATGGGGCTACAAATGGAAAACAAACTAAAATCAATGGCCTGGAAAAACATGTCCCAGCTAATTACAGGGAGAGGGGTTAGGTTAGTGGAAGAGAACGTGGTAACCCCTTCATGGGCCTTGATGTGATCTACAGAAGTCAATCAGAAAGAGGGGTGACTGGCCACAGAGCTTCAGTACATGTTGTATATATGGAGTAAAAATGGGACTGAGAAAAGCTGGTCTTCCTGAAGTGCACTGAGGAAGAAGCTTGTCTCCTGCCCCTCCTCCCCGCTTCACTGTCCCATCTAAGTGCTCTGCTTTCTGCTCGGGCATATGCGGCGTTATTACTCCTGCCTCTCATTCGGATTTCTCCAGTCCTGCTATTATTAGCTGCCTCTGATATCCAAGTCCACAGAGGGTTCCTCCGTCAACCTCCACTTACCCAACATGCACTGCTCTGCACTGAAGTGCTTTGGGTTTTTGCTAGCTAGAGCTAAAAGGGCTCAGTCAGTAAAGTGCCAGAACCGCAGCTAAAGCGAATGTCCTTCAGTCTATTAATCATAACTCTGCATGAATAACACCAACAAGTTAAATATATTACTCTCAAAAGAGAAACAAGAGGAGCACAGGGTGAGAAGATAAATGGAAATACAGACGTAACATTTTTAACCCTCAGTAGTAAATCCAATATATTTACCTTTTGGAGGCTGGTAGGATTAAGCTGCGTTTTGTCAATAATTTTTATGGCCACCTGCAAGAAAAAAAACAAAACAAATTGTGTTAGTCATAGTGTTGCTGAGGACTGGCAAGGAGCCAAAGACTCAATGGAGGATCTTGGATCTAGAAGTAGAGAGTGTTTATCTCAAGGATTCATTCAGCTTTTCAGGATATTTCTGAGAAAGAGAGATTCAAGTTCCTAAACCCTGTGGATCCCACCAATCAAATGTTTGTTCTCCTTCATCTAACATTTGACTAAATTCATTAACCAAGGTGTGTTTATGTAGGTCAATCTAGAGAACAGTACTGGTTCTCCAGGACAGACTTTTTGACCCACTAGTCTGAGAGAAACAGCACAGAATATCAGCCCAAAGCAATATAAAATCCCTGAGGCTGAGCAACCATAATAACCCACCTCTCGCCCCGTGAGAATGTGTCGCGCCAGTTTGACCTTGGCAAAGTTGCCCTTGCCGATGGTTTTGAGCAGCCGGTAGTTGCCGATATGTGGCTGCTCGTCGGCACAGGAGGCGATGGAGTTCCTGCAGCGTGCTCCGGAGCGACTGGGCCGCGTGGCAGCCTCATTCCGCCCATCACTGTGTGAGGTGTGCTGTAAAAAAAGCAAATAAGCGCTCGTCAGGAGGGAAAATTGAAACCCCAAAGGAGAAACACCTAGGTCATAGTACACAGGCAACCTTTTCAGACAATACAGAGGCCAAGTGGCTCTAAGCACAAAGCTGCTGTCTAAAGCAGTGTATTCAGACAAGTTCATGTCTACAAGCAATATTAACACAGGCAATGGCACAACCAGGAAACATGCCCAGATGTTTTAGTGCTGTGTGTCTCAGTAGCCAATGAAAATAACAACAATACACTACAATATGATGCACTATTTTCAACTCGATTGGGAAATAAAAAATACCTACATACCACCGTTATGCAACATCTTGTATCTACAAAATTAAAAAAAAACTAGTCAATGTAATTTTTGATTTTATCTTCTGACAATATTTTACATAAAAGTAGTGTTATATTTATACAATTAAAAATGAGTAATGACAAAGATGTTCACCGCCTTTCAAATCAGTATTTTACAGACGTACTTTTGGCTGCAATCACTGCAATGAATCTGTGTGGGCAGGTCTCAGACCAGCTTGAACATCTGGATGCTGCCATTTCACTCCATTCCTCTTTGTAAAACTGCTTCTGCTCTGTTAAATTGCATGAGGATTGGGTGTGCACAGCCCTTTTCAAGTCTAGCCACAACTTCTCTAATGGATTGATATCTGGGCATCGACTTGCCACCTCTTCTTTCTGGAAAATCAATCTTCTCCCACAGACTGAATCAGAATGTCCTTGAAGATTTTCCTGTATTCTGTTGCATTCGATTTACACTTTACATTCACAGAACCTGCGGCCAAGAAGCATCCCCACAGCATGATACTACCACCACCATGATTCACAGTGGGGATGGTGTGTTTATGGTGATGTGCAGTGTTCTTCCAAGTGACTTCAATGTCTCCCACATGCCTTTGGGCGAACTGTTGTCCAGATGTAATTCTCTTTGACACTCTCCCATAAAGCTCTGACTGGTGAAGAACCCAGGCAACAGTTGTTATATTCAGAGTCTCTCCCATCTCAGTTGCTTAAGCTTTAAACTCCTACAGAGTAGTCACGGGTGTCTTGTTGGCCTCCCTTACTATCCTCCTTCTTCCAAGTCATTCAGTTTGTGAGGTTGGCCTTTTGCAGGCAGATACAGACAAGCCATATTCCTTCCATTTATTAACGATGGATTTAACTGAACTCCAGGGGATGTTCATTAACCTTTTCTCTGAGCTGTGTAGAGTGTTCTTCTGTTTTAAAAATCTACAAAAAAACTACAGCCTTACACTGTGTTGCACAGTGTATTCCCTTTTTGTGTTATGATTAGGCCATCGCTCACACACTTGACAGTTAAGAAAGGGAAACATGTAAATAATGCTGGCTAAAGAAAATGCCTCACAGTTTCCTGGATTTCAGCCTGTACTTCCTCTTTCTAGTGAAAAATAACAAGGAATATTCTTAATAAAAGAAAAACTCAAAGCCAAAACACTATAAGTGCCAGCCATGGGTAAATATCAAGAGAGAATCCAGTTTAAAGCCCCAGTGAGAAATTACTGAACAACTACAATGTAGCTCAGAATTTACTCCTGAACAGTATGTCCAACAGTGTGTAACTACCACATTATAGTGACTGGGATCCAGTAACACTGTTCCAAGATCTCTGCTGCAGCTCAGAGCATTAGATCACAATTAGAGGTCAGCAGAGAAATGAAACTCTATCATGATTCTGACCACAGGCACAGGTTTTGGACCTGGAATTAGCTGATTCAGTCATCTTGTCCAAGTTTTGTACTTCATATACGTTATGCATATGTCACTGTCAAGTGTTTGTGTTACTATCAGTTCATTTAATAGAGCTAAAGGGCTTAAAATGAGCCACCAATCTGATTTAGAGTTTAAGAGTTCGCATTTCAAGCAAGAGGTTTCTCTGATCCTTCCCTCATACGTTCATCCTCCATAAAATGACATGAATGTTTACTGTTAATCCCTTTGACACAGGTTTTTCCCATCACATGGCTCATTATGCATTAATTACGCTGAAAATAATGTAAACTGGTTGAATGAATGCTTGATTGTGTGAGCAATGAGGTTGAAAACCCACAAAAGCCTAAATGCAAACCTTCCCAACTATCTGTTAGCTATTAAATTTTGACAAATCACACTTCTAAACTTCTAAACATCTCATTTCTGGCATTTACCTGATGATCCAGAGCGACTTACAAGGTTACTAATATTACAGAGGTGGGCCAGAGTGTTAGGAATCTTGCCCAAGGACTCTTTTTGGTGTAACACAGCATAGTTTCCCAGACTGGGAATCGAACCCCACTCTCCCACTTAGTGTGGTGTTCACTGGTGTTATCTGTTGCACCACACAAACCACAAACCTGTGTCTTGCTCGCCAAAACAATTCATGTGTGATTTCCCAGCTTTCATTTTAACACCAGATATCAGCAGCACTAGCAAGAATTCAAGCCTGCTGGGCCTAGTTTTACATTCTGGCTTTCTGGACATTGATTAAGCCCAGTCAATGGTCCTTAATAGATCCTTAATATTTTAGTCTGAGCAACTGGCACAAAATATTTCACAGATTAGAGCAGAGGTTTACATGTCTACATTTGTTTTGTTTGTAGAGACAGGATTAGCCCACACTCATCTGTATGTCCTGTCGTTTCAAACACTCTGCCAATCCATCTGGAACAGAGGTGCTCAAATTAGCACATAAAGAGTTCAAACAGACAGCTGAGTAATATCTGATGAAGGCTGGGAGACACACACACAGACAGCAGCTATGGAGAATGGGAGAAGACAAGCTGGAGATAACTCTGAAACAGCAGTAGAGATATTTAAATCATACCTGAGAAGTTACTGTGTGCATCCCTGTCAGCTATGTTAGTCATAACATCACAAATAGAGGACGCAGGCTTGATTCTGAAAGAATGGTTACCAAAAGGGCATATATGTTAAAGGCACAATGAATCATATTCTGTTATCTGCTTGTCCAGTCATATATGACTGGTAGCTGCAGGCCATATGGTTGCTGGCTTGTCTCAATATGAGTAGGAGAGAACCAACACACTGTGCACAGGGCCATGGAGGACGACGTTCATTTTAGCAGCTACGAGCTCCTGCTTATCTTTGCTATTTTACATCCTTCCAGTATGAATTAGCCTGTTCTTTGTGTCAGTTTATTACAAGTGTGGTTCGAATGCTTTCGAGTCTTTTCCCAGAACGCTCAATTCCAAACAACAATTTTCTCCAGCCCGGGACTCAAAGTTTAATTCCTATAATCCACTGTCCTTTGTGGTAAGCTGTACACAGATGCAAAAGACTCCTCAATAAATGTAATTATAATGCACTTAACTATATAAAGTTATGTTATTACTGAAACTTCACAGGGATATGAATCCCCACATCAGTAAACTCAGGAACATGCTTGTTTCAATGCTCTGTCTTAACCACCAACCCACCCCACACTGTTGTACACTATTGATCAGTCAAAATGCCCCCAGCAGCTCTGATAGCTTCCACAAGCTTTTCTCTTGCTGATGTCTATTAAAAACCCTGGAACCCAGCAGTCAGCCCTGCTGAACCCACACGCCTGACAAATAGCCTTTAAAAAAGATGACGTGAACTAAAATAATCATTCAATGGGAGATGCCTACAATGCTCTGGACCTGTAATTCTCTGTAACCAAGAGAACAGTTAACCTGTATTTGCAGGGTAAGAACATGATCTCATTTTTCTTCAAGTAATGGCACCTCTGTTAAAGCAGCCTCTGGGTAAATATACTAAAACCGATCAAACGTAGGTCTGAAACAGTTTGAATTTATAATCATACATGATACAACTGTAACATTTCTGAACTCGGGGTCTCGACTGTTCAATGATGCATATAAATAGAATATGCTCATTTTAAATGTAGATTTGTCTCTGTATCAACTCTACAGAACCAAATGCAACCAGACCCTCCAATACGACTGTTTTTTAGAAAGTTGGATGATGGAATAACAAACCCCTGCATATAGCCAAACGGGACAAAAAAGACAGTCGGATAATAACTTCGAGACCTGATCTATTGCCTAGAACATGACAGGACACTGTCTCTCTGCCCAGGAACACCAGTCCATGATACCCCCATCACAATGACTTAAATTTGCAAAAGAAAACCATCTTGCTCATCACAGATGGAATCCCTTCTCCGTTTCTCATCCTCTACCTCCTTTAGTCTGCCACAAAAAGTCCCAGTAACTTACTATGGTGATACGGTGTCTCTTCACTGAGTGGGAGCCCTTCATCCTAGCATTGGCGAGCTGAGTGGCAAGAGAACAGACGACTACTCCAGTTTTGTGCTGGCAGCTCATTGATCGAGCAGCTCTGGCATATCAGGCACCTACTGGGGGGAGCAGAGGAAGGGAGGAGGCATGGAGGGAGCCCCCCTCCAACCTGCCATGGCTCTCTAAGTGCAACAAAGAGTGCCAGCTTTAACTCGCCACCATAGCTGCCACAGTGTAAGAAAAGGGACCACAGTAAGCACCTGAAGGTGCAGAAACAAACTGGTCATGCAAACAAATATTGGGCATTATGGTTCTCACTGTCTGTAGCTTACAAATAGAAACACAGCCTCAGAAACTGGATCTAAGGTTTAGTGCAGATCTCAGACCTGCTTTATATAAACCTGAAGGAGCTGGATCTAAGGATCAGGTTCCTCTGCTCACCAACCACAGCCCTGTGCTGCTCTTGCCTGCTGTGGTGAGTGGAGCTGAGTGGAGTTAGTGGAGATGGTGGAGTTAGTGGAGCTGAGTGGAGTTGGTGGGGTGAGTGGAGTTGGTGGGGTGAGTGGAGTTGGTCGGGTGAGTGGAGTTGGTCGGGTGAGTGGAGTTGGTCAGCTCAGACTACCTACACACAGACCAGTCCATGGAGCACTCACGTGTTCAGTGTCCCGCTCGTTGACAGTAGGCAGTGGTGTTCTGGTGGACATTGTAACTCGGTCCCCGGCGGCTCCTGCTCTCCTCGGCCCGGTCAGTGCAGAACCTCAGTCCTCAGGATGGACACACGAAGCAGAACCGCGCAGCCGACGATCAGCATGAGTTCGGAGGCGCATGAGGCGCAGCCGGAGAAGTTCACTCCTCAGCGGGGAGGACGGAGCTCTGCATGAGTCCCTCAGCCCCGACGCTCGACCGTCAGAAAGAGACAGGTCCTCAGAACTGCCTGAGAAGCTGCCCCAGAATTGCCCTGAGAGCTACTTCTTAACTGCCCTCAGAACTTCCTGAGAACCTGCCCCAGAGCTGCCTGAGAAGCTGCCCCAAAACCGCCCTGAGAATTGCCTGAGAAGCTGGCCCAGAACTGCCCTCAGAGTTGCCTCGGAACTGCCCTGAGAACTGCTCTCAGAACTGCCCTGAGAACTACCCCAGAACTGCCTGGGAACTGCCCTCAGAGCAGCAGCGGGGGGAGGAGGGAGAGAGGGAGCTCCCAGTAACCGGTTCCAGAGCCCCTGAGCCCCCCTGAGCTCCGGGGGCAAACAACACCCCACCTCCCTCTCCGCGAGGACTTAACGCTGACGGACACCGGACTCCTTCCCCCGTTATTCCCGATATTCCCGATATTCCTCACATCCCAAACACTGACAAACCGCTACTCGATCCAAGATGGCCGCCCGTTCGCGAGCCAAACCCTGCGCAGGCGCCGGAAGTGAGCACAGAGGCCGCTGTCCGCTGATTGGAACAGCAGCGGCGCGAGAGCTGTTTGTTGTTGCTAGGGTGATTAGGAGCGCCAGGGCTCCCTCGCCGCTGCTAGAGGGGGCAATCCAGATCCAAGAAAATATCCGCTCCAAGCTTTCGCTCCGACCGAGTGTAAGCGGATGATCCGCAGCAGAGCCGTTCGGCGGTCGGAGCAAAATCCAGGAATGCATTGTACATTTTCTGGAGCTGGATTCACCCTCTTCTGTTTCTCACCGCTGAACCACACGCCACAGTGCGCCTTTCAGGACAGAGCTCAGTTTAACGACAGCAGTAATCCCTCATACTGGAACCATTAATCAAACGAGGGGTTGCCGAGGAGAAGCCGAGCGTCTGACCATAAAGCCTCATAACACGCAGCCCATGCTGCTCCTGTGCTTCCTTAAGGAACCCCATACTTACAGCCCATTTGAACTCCTAGAACCCGAGATCTGCCCCTTTGAGGGCAGGTGCATGCTGTTTGGCTTGAGAACTCTGGATCAGAGTAACCTACAGACGCGATGCACACAGACTTTTTAATAGGATATGTGTTGCGTCTGTAGGTTGCTCTGATCCCGAGCTGTGAAGCCAAACAGCACTATTAACTATTGTACTATTGTAACTGAAGAGGAGTGGATTTCGACTTTGGAAGTTAATCTCCATCTAGTCCCCATGCTCCGTGTACAATCCGCATGGGGCCCGTGTGGAATAAGAGGCCCCGGTGGGTATCTATATTTTGGGCCAATGCGGAACCCATAGGCAAAACTTTCTGGTTTCCAGTTGGGTTAATCATACAGGACCAATTCAGGCATGTTGTCTGGGTGGGGGCCATTTAAAAAGCTTTTTATTTGACAAAAGTAAAAATTTGGGCACATCTTGTACAATTTTGCACATTCTAAAGCATGTTTGGACATAGATCAACAATCAATTTGAGAGAGAGAGAGAGAGAGAGAGAGAGAGTGAGCTAGCTTGTGTTTCTCACATGAAAGAGGATGAACCGCACCTTCAGCTGCACTTCCTGTGTGGCTGGTTTCTCATCAAAGCATCTATTCAGAGAGAATGAGAAAATAAAAAACGGTCAGAGGAAGAGGTGTCTATTGATGGAGTTATTGCAGTTATCATATCACTTATAGATAAGCAGTTTTTGTTCAGTGAAATAAGTGTTTTAACTCATAGTACATTCTTTTTATGCTTAGGTATGTTTAGTACATTTACTCAAATGTAAACACAGATAAAATGCTGCTGCTTTTACTCTATTAATAATATACAAGTATATATAGAGTGTAATTCCAAAGTTAATATAGTCAGTTTATATATATATATATATATATATATATATATATATATATATATATATATATATATATATATATATATATAAAATCCAAAATGTTATTCTGTCCATTCAGTGGAATCAACATGAACTCTTAGAACCTGAGATCCACACTTTTCACTAACTGATGTCGGATTCATAGATCAGGATCACAAATGTCACCCAGGCCCCAATATTAGATGGTGCTTGAACAGTACACAGCTCCACTGTTCTACAGCCCAATGTTGATTTTTGGGGGGCAGGTATGGGGGGAGGAGGAGGAGGAGGGGCTTCAAAGAGTATGTGGTCAGCTGAGAAACACCTATGACCATGTAAATAATAGAACAGAGCTCCTCAAATAATAAACATTTTATCAAAGTAATATTCTTTTTAATGTCAGGTATATTTGGACTGTGTTTATTGTGGATTAGTTTTCCGCAGTGTGTGGCACAGCTCCAGGGGCCTGGTGTTGTGTGTTCAATCCCTACTCTGGTTACTGTCTGTGAGGAGTTTGTTGTGTTCTCTCCCCGTCTCTGTGTTGGCCAAAAAAAAAAACTGGTAATAGGTGAGGTCTGTCAGGAAATGGTTGTGTGGTGCACTGCAATGGACTGGCACCCTGTCCAGGGGGTATTCCTGCCTTGTGCCCAGTGATTCCATGTAGGCATCTAATCCACCGACAAGGAAGAAAAGAAAGAGAAGCTGGAGAGATGGATAGTTTTTCACATACCAGTGGAAGTTGTAACCAGGTGGCTTCCTACTCATGATTATATGCTGCCATCATGTGGTTGTGTAGAGTTGTTTCTAAGCTTTATTCAGTGTTGGTAGAGGCTTTAACTGCACAGTGTGGTATGTAGAAAGCCATTGAAAATGGCTTAAGCCTATTAATACAACTGTAGAACATTTTACATCTGACTCCTGTCAGCTACTGGGTTGGGTCAGGATAAAAAGATTACGCTTAGCTGCAGGCCTACATTCATGGAACGTCATATATCTTTTTATGCTGTTTATTAATTTTATTATTTACTCTGTTTATTATGTCTTTATTATTTACTCTGTTAATTATGTTTTTATTATTTACTCTGTTATTAACTCTGATTTTTATTTATATTATTTACTCAGTTTATTATTTTCTTTTTTTATTATTTTCTTTTTTCATTATTTATGCTGTTTATTATTTTTTATTATTTTATTATTAGATTTTTTTATGTAGATGGGTGCTGTAAGAATTTGCAATTTCTTGCAAATTGGGATTTATTAAGTAATTCTGATTCTGATCATATAGTAAAGGTAAAAATGTAGAATCCTCCAAGCAATTATTCAGCACTGCTCTTTTTCCTGCATTAATTGGAGCTGCAATTCCAATGCACCACCGCCCAATGATTTATACACCTGTAACTGACACTTAGCACTGGGCACGGTGACCTTAGACTTATGTATGACTGCTTTAGAAAATCTCTCCAATGCTTTTGTTTCATTCATTTTAAATAACATGTGCATTTTTCTGTGGTTGCTGTGCTGTTTAACTCTTGGAACCTGAGAACCACACTGTACCAGCAGTTACATGCTGTTTTCTAGGCTTCATATCTCAGGAACAGAGTAAGCTACAGACATGATACACATCATAACAAACTACAACTGTGTGTAATGAAATCAGTGAGTAATTGAACTTCATAACAGCTAAAATTCACTCGTTTCCAACTGAATTAAATCCCAGTTTAAATACCAAAGGAGCTCAACCTGCATGTAGACTCTGACTGAACAGCTATTGGGGGTGAGGCTAATGACATCATTGACTCAGATATTGGATCATAAAGCAAAACAATTTGGGAGGGGGTGTTTGCTTTTTTTCTTTGCTCACACAGTGTTCAAATTTCAGAATAAAAGTCCCGAGCAGGGATACTGAATTTATGTTTACTGATACATACATAAATAACAAAAATGTTAAAGGACATTCAGGTTGTTTTTTTGTTTTTTCAGATTTTTTTTTTTTACTTTTTGAATGATTATCAAGTAGTTTGAAGAACTTGATGAAAATATCCTTATTAATCGATTAATTACTTTTTTGTATGCAAGGTGAGGTAAGAACTACAAAAACAGTAGTGTGCAGCACTTGTGCAGGAGTTAAACTCTGTGGCAGAAAGGTCTGCTGGATAAAGGAGGCACCTTTATACAACCCTTGGTGTATGTGATGTATAATGACTGTGCTGTTGAAAGATCTGAATATCAGGTCTGCTGACAGTCCACTCAGTTGTCCACCATGTGGAAAGTGATAGAGATCGAAATGCTCTGAATGGTTGCAGAACATTATCAGCAGCTGCTTCTTTACTCTGCTTCTGTAGTGATATGTTTTAACAATGTGGGTGACGTCTGAGGGTCAAACATTTCCCTGCTCAACGTGAGCATAGAGATCTGTATAGGCTGGGTCCTGCTTCCTCCCACATTTAGGCTCTTATCAAACCCATGAAATAGTAAGCACACGCTGAAGAGCTGAAACCAGAGACCAGAGATGGCCAAATCATCCAGTAATACAGATTTCTGCTATGATATCTATCTAATAAAGTTTTACAGAATCATAGTATATGGTATTTCTCAATTCTTCTTAGTATTTGTTATAATGACCTTTAAATGGAGGAACATTTGTGGTAAAACTAACTATAGTTAAAAGATATAGTGGATTAATCTTCTGATTATTATGATGGTGTTTGGTTATTGTTTTCTTATTATTGGTATTTAACAAGAGTCCATCTATCCATTTTCATACCACGGTATACCTAAAACCAGTATATCTCTGTCGCACTACTCTGAGCAAAAGGTTCTACTGAAAAAGACAACAGAAGTGGAGCTTTCTTCTTGGCACCCATTCATTGTCACTCTCTGATTCATTCATTGTCATTGACTTCACTCATCACCACATCTCAATCTCAGGTGAAATTCAAATGTACTTCCAATCTACTCTCAGAGAAGATAAACATGAGTCTATTGGCACCATGCTTAATGTTAGGTGGGCTACCACTGAGCTGTGGAGCTGTCCACCATCTGGAACGATGGAGCTCCTTCCAATAATCCTGACCCCTCGACTGATATTGTTGCTGAATGCAGTCAAATCCTCACAGCAGTGCTCCAGAATCTAGTGGCCTTCCATGGATGTAGAGACAATTTCTCCAGCCACCGTGTTTTCCTTTAATATGACTTCATATATAACTGTATACAGCAAACTACGGCAGATATGAAATCCACTGCAAACCTTTACTTTCACTCCATTTCAGGGAAATTCAACTTTGCCGCTTAGTCCCCAGGTCTAGGTGAACATCTAGCAAACCTGTCTTCTAAAACAAACTGAGGAAGTGAGAGAGTGTGGTTGAGCTTGGATGAGTAGCTGTTGTTTGTTCACATATAAATGACACAGCCATAGAACAAAGTTCATTGTGAGTGTGAGCTGGAGCCTGGCCATGCCCTCCTCCTCTCTCCTTCTACAACTTTCCCACTCCCTTCTTTGAGGATAACTTCAGACACTTCTCCACGCTTGCCGTAGCCGTGAAACCAGAGGAGCTTCATAATGGCTCAGATTGCAGAGGAAAACCTGTATGAAAGAACAGATGAAGAGAATGTGTATGAGAAGCCATTCGATGAACCAGAAAAGCCAGCTGAGGTCCAGTATGAGAACCAAGAGATGTTGAAAGGCTCCACAGAAATGGAGGTTTTGTATAGTGAGATTTTAGAACAGGAGTCTGATGAGAAGGCTGAGAGAAGTTTATCTCCGGACTACATGGACATAAGAGACAGCACTCAGGATGTAGATACCAATGGTCCTGAGAGCCCAGCTGACAAAGAAAGTGCCCATCCTTTCAGCTCCAGTCCAGCTCCTGAAGAAGCTTCTGACCAAGTGGATGGAGATGGGGTCTCGTCCAGGCGCTCATCCTCGTCATCCACCGAGCAGAATGGACACGCATGTGAAGAAAACACAGAGGATGCCATGGCCATGGCCTTTGCATTCTCAGCACCCAGGTCTTCTGAACCAGAAGAAGTAGTGGACTACAGTCTCAAAACAGTGGAACCCAATACAGCTGAGACACCAGAGAAAACCACTGATCCCACTCAGCCTGAGATCTCTCTGTTTGTCAAGGTAAGATCCTACCATTGGAAATTCATCATTAACCTTAGTGGAGAAATAACGCACATCTACAGGGTTCCTTTGGACATATTAAACACTTTGCTAACTTTAGTAAGTGATGTGTTGAACCTTGAAGTTGGAATTAGTCAGTGTCACTGTAATCAATAATGTGTACCCCAAATGTACCTACAACACAATCTAAAATGACCATCAAACCTACATAAGTATGGGTTTCAAATGAAATATGTTGCTGATGGTACAGTAGTGGTCAATCTAAAATAAGTGTCCTCTGGGCAGTTCTTTTTCAGTGCAGTGTTCTGTGTAAAAAATACACCTTTTGCCAACATAGTCTACAGTGTCTCGGCCATAAGGTGGCAAATTCATAATTGTTTAAAATTACAGCAAATTAACAGCAGTGTTAAACTCTTCAGACATCTGATTCCTATTGCCATCAGTGTGTGAACAATGGACAAAATCCGAGGTGTTCCCCATTAAAGATACTTTAATGTTCAGAAATATCAATAATAATCCTCATAAATGACCTTTAAACCAACCGAGTGAAGGTCAGGTAGGTGTGGTTGCATAATATTGGTTATAACCCTACTTGGACTTGAATCATCTGGATTTTGCTCAAACAATTCACAGTTTGACACTTAACATAGCGATGAAGGTCCAACTTCTTTATGTAGAGGCTGCAAATAAAGTCCAAGGGGACAAGACTGTTCACACATTGTCTTGAGCTTACTGGTTCACCACGTGGTTAATCAGTGTTCCAATAGAGTGATTTCTGATCTGTAGATGTGAATTGAACAGGTGAAACACAATGACTGCAGCCAGGACTTTTCCAGACATTTTTTCAATTATTAACTTCTGCTTTCCTCAAGTCACTGTGTTACCAGTGCCTGTTTCTCACATGCCAGAGATTAGGTTCTGTGATATATGCAATGATGTGCATTCTTTGCTGAATGCCTCTTTACTTGAGGAGGAGGCCTTTTTATAAAGCACACGTTTAGTTTGAACTCGGCTAGTCTGTTTTTCTTCATGAAAAGCCCAGTTTGTGACCTAAGCTTCATCAGGACCTAGCAAAGCTGTTTAATCATTCACAGGGTAACTGTACAGTCATGGAAACAAGTCTGAAATCCATGCGCAAATGAGCTGGTGCACTCTCTTTGCTTTTTGATAGAGGGGCACTACAATCTGTGTACGGGAGAGGGTCACTTTGCTGATTGAGCAACAGTGATTGAAGCACACGCTAAGCAAAAATGGTCTATGGATATAATATCCATACATATAGAAATAGGTTATTTGGCTTTGTGCCTTTTAAAATATTGTATTTGAAGCTTTTACCTAGAACTACCACATGATTTATCACAGAGCACCATCAACCAGAGGGCAAGAGCAATTTAACTCTTAGAACCCGAGATCTGCATTTTGCGGGCAGTTACAAGCCATTTTCTAAGCTTCTTATCTCAGGATCAGGGTAACCTATAGACATGATACATGTTATAACAAGCTTCAAGACTCTATTTTATTATGTTTATTATTTTAATGTTTTATCAAATGTTTTTTTTGTTAGAATCCACTTCACAACTGAATTTAATCCCAGTTTAAATGCCAAGGGAGCTTCCAGTGCATATTTACTGCTCTGTGCATGTGTATATGCTCAACCTGCATGCAGAATCTGAATGATCAGTGAGAGGGGGCGGAGATGATGAGGTCACTGACCCAGATGTTGGATTATAGAGAAAAATAAGAAATATCAATGGCATGTGTGCTTGTCTTCTATTTTTTTTTGGTGAATAATAAAACGTAAAACTACTAAAAGTTCTTAAAGTTAACCATCCAAGTTTACTTGAGTTGTCAAGGTGTGACATAGAACCATTGCCATTATTAAGAACACTTGAAGAAACTGCTTTTGGAAGAACATTAATGAAAGTTAAGATTATGTATCTTTACTCTCTCTCTAATAAACAGAACCAGTTTTTTGGTGTCTCTGTGTGTAAAACACATTTTAAAACTGTTTATCGACTGTGATGGGAAGTAATGTGATAATGATTTGTGTGCTGATGAAGCAGAAACTTACATTGCATTTAGTCACATTATCTTAACAGGAAATTTAAAGAGACCTGTATTGTGAATACATTAAACACACAGAATGTGGTTAAACTATTACAAAGTTGGCACATATAATTTCTCAACCATTTATGGTCCCTTCATACCATAAAACAGATTGCCATAATAAAAAAGCATGAGAGTTATCAGCTTCACCTTACAGGTCCATTTGTCTCTCTACAAAATAAGATAGTAGTCAGTATCAGTGACTCTATTTAGTTAGTTTAGTTTAAAAAATGTTTCATTAAAAAAATAAAATGTACACTTTTCCCCAAGCTCCAGATGTATTTATTTGGACATGGTGTGATTGGTGTCAGAATATTGTTTCAATAGCATTGTATTATGAAGCTAATGTAGATAACAAGTACTAAAATCTCACTGCCAAAGGTCTGCTTGAAGGACCCCCAACCATGACATCTTAACCATGACAGATACCCATATATCTAGTGTCATTTTCTAAAAACCTATGGTCAACCTAGCACAGTTTAAGTCTGAAAGTGAATTAAACAACAGTCTTTTCTGAATTCAAATGTATTTTTATTTATTTTACTTGATCATTTTCAGCGTATAGCACGTATAAGGAATGTTTCAAAACATAAATAGCAATTCATGTTACACAAACACTGTTACTGCCTTTAAGACTGGTATGTAAATGAATCCTTTCCTGAATTATAACTGTAAATTGAATAGTGTAGATAAGTAGGGGTGGGAAATATGATATTTTATTAAAATTATAGCACATTTTTCTTGTTTTAGATTCTGTGGATTTTGTCAGTGCTTAAAAACACAGAAATACTGCACATTTCATTACAGAGAGTAAAGTTCACTTCACTCAGTGTGGGATAGTGTTTGAATAGTTTTTAAGATTTTTGGCATTGAAAATATAGTGAAAATATATTTAAATATCACGATATAATATTTGACCATATCATCCACCCCTAGATATATATGGAATAGATGGATAAACAGTATGTAAATGCATTAGATTTTACAACATCACCGAATGGACAGGGAGTGAATGGTAAAACTTGAACTTTGAACAGCACAGTTATTGATATGTTAGTTTGAAGAACACAGATTTGATTGCTGATACGGATTTGTTCAGTTCCACTAACAGCTTATCTGATTTAATGAAATGAAGTATTGAATTAGGGTTGGGAAATTTATTGCTCCCTTGTTCTGCTCCACCCCCCTGCTATACTGGTTAATAAACAAGGTGCTGGACAGTAACTAAATAACTAGTTACTGTAAATAAATACTGTAAGTATGTACTGGTCATCCTCAAAGTTTAAAAATGATTCAACTAAAACACTCATATACACAAAATCAGTGTATTGTTCATTTGCATTTACTCATTTATTTATTCTGTTTCATTCGTGCTATATTTTTTATATCAATATTCATCTCTGTATAAGAGGAGAGTATGGCTATAATAAATCATAAATAGTAATTACAAATTTACAAACGTATGCATGAAAATGTAGCAAGTGTTAAGGTCAAATAAATGCTTCAGTAGAGACACGATGTTGGTAAATCAGTACCAATGTGACAACACTTACTAAGAATGCTGTTACATAAGGTGCAGCATTTCCATGTTATCACCCCAGTCACACACAGTTGTGGTATTTTACCTTTAGAGGGAGCTGCATACTGACAGTGTAGTAGGATTGTAAGGTAGGGAGTGAGTCTAGTTGCTCTCATTCAGATCAACTGATGGTCATTTTATTAACAACATGACATCTGAATCAGTTCATACATAGATATAGAATGATGAATGCACTTCATATATACCATTACGGCAGACACTCCAGAGTTACTTAAGGTTATGGTTTATTTATAGTTCAATCATGTTACAGATATCTCTGAAAACAGTGTCAGGAGCCCAGCTCAAGGCCTATTACTGGTATATAGTGATGTATAGCCCCAGCTGGGATCTCCAGTTAGTGTCACCTTCAAAACTACCCATTCGCTGTTTCCTCTGAAATCATCTGAAATGGGATTAAAAGAGTTTATACTGCTTTTGAGGTAGTAATTGTCTTGGAACATTGCTGTGAGGATTTGATTACATACAGCAGCAAGTGTGTTAGTGCTGCTGGATGATCACCAGTCCACCTCATCCCCAAGTCCCCAACTCATCCCAAAGTACTGTATGAAGCACATTCATTTCAGGGGCTTTATACCCCTCAAGCAGGGTACCAATAGGTTACAGTGTGTCTGCTTATTCTATCATTAGTACTTTTCAATAGAGACCGGACAAACTATGTGTGTGCATTTGCACATCTTGGCCAGCAGTAGTAGCTGTATGCATTCAGTAGGAGGGGTGTCCACAAACATTTGGACATATACTGTGTACCAAACACTGTGACATAGTGTATAATTTTATTTGCAAAGTAATTGGCTAAGAAACACACAAATAGGGCTATAGAAAAATATAGTTATACCTATATTATCTATATGTCATCTATATTTCTGACTGATCTCACTTCCTTGCCCCATATAAGCCTTTTCGGTAAACCCTGAAAGACTATTCTCTCGATAAAACCAAAGCCAAATCATTAAATATTTAAAGGGGAATCTTGTTCCCTTGGGCTTCCGAGGCTGATCAAATATAACCTGCCATTACTTGCCAAAGTGTGGCCTGTGTGTGTGTGTGTGTGTGTGTGTGTGTGTGTGTTCAGTGTCTATTAAAAATGGATGCAGCTCATTCCAGTACTCTTGGTTTCTGGGCCACAGCTATACTACTGTTACAGTTCCACAGAGAAAAGCTTGTGTGCTTGGCATTCAACAGTTAATGAAGTAAACTACTGCTGGACAGTGTGAGCGAGCTATGAAACATATCATGTGCACTTTTTAAAGCTTCATCTTTACTTCTGAGCCCATAATGTTTCTGATAACACAAATGGTGTTGTGCAATAAAGCAGTCCTTTAGGAATCATCTGTCCAAATGACATTTTTACCTTTGCTTTGTTTATACCGGATTTCTACGCCTCACTTTGCACTTTCTAAAGAATGTTAGCATGTCCACAGAAGCACAGGATATGGACAGTCTACTAAAGCCTATATAATAAAGCTCAAAAATGATATATTATAATAACATGTCAAATAAAAAGATGTATAATAAAACCTCTATCACAGAAAACTACATTTTCACTTAAAACTTTCAGTGCATATCATTCACACTCAAGCCCACACTTATCGCTGCTTTACAATATAAACCACGAATCTCCATTTTTGTCCAGTTTTAGTTTTCTCCATGGTTTGAACACTGTAGCTGCTCTGTATATTGAATAAATAATTCTGGAACAACGTTTAATGTGTCATATTATTAACTTTTTACATTTTTCTCTTGTAAAAATCACCATTTTGGAAATACATGTTTTCATTGGACAGCCACAATATTTGCTAATATTTAACTTACCAGTCAATACTGGTTTTGGTGACCCTTGCTTTAGATACAAAACACACCTTATATCTTCTATGTTAGAGGAATTAAACTGCTGTAGGCCAAAAGCTGGATAAATGTGTAGGTTTTCATGGCATATGTTATTATTTTATACATATGTGCTTTTTATTGGACAGTGATATCAGTTTTAAAGACACAGTAACGCTCTCTAACTACATTGAAAAGTGTTGCATTATCATCAGCAACATTTTCTATACAAGGTCATATATATTCTGATGCTCATATGAGGTCTCATGTATGCAAAACAAATGATCACATGCCTGATATAACGGGTTATGTAGGTCTCTATGCATGTCATTCAGAAATGCTTCCTTTTTCCAGCTGCTGTTCTGCAGGCCAGATTTGGTCCCCAGGCGCATCACAGCCTCTGTGTGATGAAGGAGGGGTAAAGCTCCTCCCCTGGCAAAGCCTCACACCTATTCCCTGCCCTGTCTTTACTGTATCCCTGTTTGTGTGGGAGAAGAGCAGCCAGCCCATAGCTCACATCACACCCACCTGCTGCCTGTCAGCTTCAGGACAGAGCACTTTGCTGCAGAGCAGTGGGCAGAGCATCCGAACTCACCTCAAACACACTAGGCTAAGCAGACCCGGGATGACGTAGGTGACGGGCGCTTGTTTTTAATTTCTCAATAACTCAGATGAGGATAAAGCGGCTGTAATGACTGATCTGACGCCAAATGGAGGGGGCCGGGACCCTGACATTGAATTATTTGTGAAGGTGAGTTTAAAAGGTTATGTAGGAAAAGGAAAGTTTATGTCTTTCTAATGTTGCTCAGCTCTTTGAATGCCTCTGGAAAGGCGGTGTAATGCAATAGCTGCTCTAGAGTTACAGCTGGACATGTAACCCTGATCCAGTGGCACGCTGTGTAGGAAAAGACAGATTGGCTGGGTTTGTTGTTCTGGTTGATATGTTTGTGCCTTTTATTTGAGTGTACATGTATGCCTTTATGTGATCTCCACTCTCACCTATGCAGGGTAGTGCAGATCCAGGTAGGCATGAATTGTATTGCAAGTGTATTGATGTAATGTATTTTTTAATAAGATTGCACATATTCACAGCTTTGTCAATATATTTGCTACTCAGCTCTGTTTAGTGGACTAATAGGATTAGAGTAAAATATGGAGCTGTGGGATTTGTGTTTATGAGGCTGAGGGATCCTTTGAGAGCAGGGCAGGTAATGAGGTGCTGATGCAGGGGAAACCGCCTTTTACCTGCACATAAAGCAGCCAATGGAACAGGTGCAGGTCTGTTATTATGCACTGTCAGAATGTGAGGTAGCACATGCATTGCATTTATATATTTAATAAGAATGTCCTAAATGTAACCCTAAGCTGAACCTTAGGAAATCCAAAAGAAAGCTTATTCCTGTATTAGCTTGCTTTAAAATCCCCCCAAACAGTTATGGCCATTTGATGGGGCCTGGCTGTGTATGCTAGCCTTTTTCTCTGGTTTCCACAACGCTGGGACATTTTTATTCTAAAAATATTTAATGATAATAAGTCCTTCACTGAGCTGAATGGTTCTGTTTCAGAGCTACATACCTGGAAACTCACCCTTATAAAAACAAAGCATACATATTTTGGAAGCACTAATTTGTACTAAAACAGTACTAAAATAGAATTAAAATGATGCCTATGTACACTTTATCTATACTGGGTAAAAGGAAGAAGATGACCCTCTACAAGATGGATGGATGCAATTCAAGGACTAATGAACCACCTTTCAAATGCCTGAAGGCCCAAACAGAAGACAGGACATTCTGGAACAAGAACAATAATAATAATAATAATAATAATAATAATAATAATAATAATAATAATAATAATAATAATAATAATAATAATAATAATAATAATAATAATAATAATAATAGTCATATGTTACTTTAAACATATTTGTTTGTTAATGCAATCCTTAGATGTGCTAAATATGTCATTAATAATCACAGTGGACATATTATAGGAATAATTTAAACACTTTTAATTTTGTTTAATGTTCAACGAGGCAGCTCTATACATACTATATTGATGCTGTCCAATGAAAAACATATCCCCAAAATAGCAACTTTACAGGAGAAGACAAAAATGCTCTTAACTTTGAATGGATGTTAATGTAAAATAAGAGTAATTAACATTTGGAACATTTCTATTAGTCTATTTATTATGAAATTATGACGCAATACAAAGAAAATCTGTCAGCTTCACATTATAGAGAAAACTAAAAATGGACAAAAACCTGTTTTTCAACCCTGATGATATATTAAGTGTACCACAGTATAATTATAATTATATTATAGTAGTGATTTGGTACAAATGAGGGCACAATTTATGTCTACTTTATTTTTTACAAGGGCATTTTTATGCACATTTATTAACTAAACACTTTATCAGCAGCAATGATTCTCTGTTCAACCAACTCTATTCCATAAACTTCACCCAAACAGTGTCACACGCTGCTAAACCTGCTGCTTTCGTAGCACACTGGCCTATTGTCCTGCATGTTCTAGACCTTGATTCACTATTGTTAGTTATGTATAGTTGTGTAAGCACCGCTGCACACATTCCAGAATGGGGAGATGAGGGGTCATATGAGAAGTGGGGTGACCTCCATACTGCTTGGCTAGTGGGGCAACTGGATTTTTCTGCTTTGCATCGTGCTTCAGTTGTGTTACAGTTTGCTGTTTTGTGAATGATGGTGGATAATGACATTGTGGAGCATTTGTCCAATTCCCAATGTCCTTATCATGGAATGATAGTTACGACTCAAAGTGCAGGAGCTTACCAAGCAGTTCTGAGTACTTACTCAAATCAAACAGGTTTATTCTATAATGATTAAGCAAAAAATTGCTGCACCGATGATTTAGTCAGTTAGTTAATTATTGCAATTATAGTTGATTATTTGATCCACACATGCTGTGACTGAGGCCAGCGGAGCAGGTCATAGAATCAGAGTGCATTATTTTTATTGTCCTGGGTATTGTGTCACGTGATAAGCCTTCCATATGCGGTCCCCTGTCACCCATGCCACAGTGTTTAGACACCTGATCTCTCCAGTACTAAGGCAGAGCAGCGTGCTCCAGGAAGTTTGTTGTGCTGTATCTACTATAGGTACTTTTTATCACTTGCAGTAGTCACAGTTATGGTCTTAGAGCCAACTGTTACTTAACTGAACAATTAAGTCACAGTTCGGCCTACTGTTAATGACCATCATAAGGTCATTCTCAACTATTCCCAGCATGTCTTCTTCTTCTGTGCATTTATGTTGACTTCTTTCTTTTTAATAACATTATTTTATATTCCATATTCATTATAATTACTAACGCACATGACAGATTAGTTGATTTTCTGAGAAATGATGATCAGCAAACACACAATGAAGCCAACAGAGGGCACTGTGACCCTTAATATCTTTCCTTTAGCTTCTCTCATTCACCTGAAAATTGTAAAAGAGAGAGTTCAATTCTAAAGCTGCATAGTTCATCCCTCTCCAATGTATGTTCTATGACCTGTTGTCAGGTTTGGCGATCATGGCCTATATTAAGTGTACAGTGACTGCTTTCATCCTGCTCAGTTTTCAGTGTTGTGTGTTTTGCAGGCTGGGAGTGATGGTGAAAGTATTGGGAATTGTCCGTTCTCTCAGCGCCTTTTTATGATCCTATGGCTCAAAGGAGTTGTTTTCAACGTCACGACTGTGGACCTGAAGAGGTGAGATCTCATGAGCCATGACTTGACAAGACAAGAGGCCTAATGGAGACCATGGGTCAATTTATGTTATGTATTAAAGTATAATAATTCATTGTATATCTATCTATCTATCTATCTATCTATCTATCTATCTATCTATCTATCTATCTATCTATCTATCTATCTATCAGTAAAACTACATGAATATATTAATATATCTTCTCATCTTTTTTATTTTTAACCGTTTAATGGAAGTTAATGTAAAATAAGAATAATTAAAAGTAGTCTTATTTCTAGATACATGATTTTCATCGGACAGCAACAACACACACACACACACACACACACACACACACACACACACACACACACACACACATTTCCTGCAGGAAGCTTGAGTGACTGAGTGAAGAGTGATAATGCAGTACATGTACCTGGAACCTTTCTAAACTCTGAAATGGCCAGCAGACTGATTAAATCAATAAAGAGCACAATCAGCACAAAGGTATTGATATGACTCACTCAACTGGATACAAACCCAGGCCATTGGGACCACTAAGCACCCTCTTAACTTAGTGTGGTATCGCAAGAGCAAAGCAGAAAGATCTCAGTGCAGATAAAAATCAGGAAAAATAAATTTAACTCTGGATTCAATCCTTCACTGCCACTTCACTAAGGCAAAAGTTCCACTAGTGGGGAATAATGGAATGAAAGACTATACAGCAAGTGTGGGAAACAAACTGCAGGAAAGAGAACAAAGGGCAGCAGGGGAAAATGCTGGCTGCTCTGAGATAGAAAGAGAAAAATGGAGAAAGCAAACAAAAGGGTTCCCAAACAGAAAAGAGTAACACTCTAGTGGTTGGAGGTGACCTCAACCCGAAAGCCCTTTCTAGTGGATTCGTGAATTTGTATATATGTGACTAAAACGCCCTTTCAGAAATTGTACAATGTGTATGCATATGTAGAAATTACTGATGCAACCCAGAGACACAGTAATGTAATGTAACTCTTTTTTGGTAAAAAAAAGTCCATTCAAGTGAAGACTGAAATGAGTTTTGCCAGTTTAATGATGAAAAATGCTGGTCAAATAAAATTTTGATTATAAGAAAAAGATATAAATGTAGTGAAAGCATTGCTAAAAATCAAGTGAAGAAGTCTCTAAGCTCAGGCTGACCAGAACCTTCTGAGTCTCATAGTGGTCTTGAGATGGTCTGTTTGTGGCAGAGGATCCTCCTTGAATCCTCTCCTGTAGGTTCAAGACAAAGAGTAGCCCTTGACAGCGGCTTTTTAAGCCTTAAACTAGGTGTGGGTTCATCTGATAAGTCGTTGAGGCCTCAGCAAATGACACATAAGAAAGTTCTAGTTCAGCCCGCTTAGCGGCCCTTTTGCGTAAATACGTTGATTAAATACTGGTTTCCTCTGGTTCGGCTGCTCTCCCCATTAGTTGGCGTCAAGACTTAAAGATTTTATGTCCTGCATGCATGTACCGTGCACACTATACATTGTACCATCAGCATGGTTACGTTAGAGCATTGCATTATCAACTAGATGTTATGACGAAGTGTCTTGAGGCCTTGGGGTGTGTAGTCGAAGAGGCACCGAAGACAGTTAAAAAATAATGGCTAAAACATAAGTGAGAGAGAATACATTTGATCAAACAGCATAATAGACAATACGTAGTATAAAATAGTACATTTATCTCTTACAATAAGCCTAACCTACTCCAAACTTAACAATATCTGAAGTGACACAAACTAACGCTTTTGGAATGGCTTTCATAGTCCCCTGCCCTAAACCTCATAGACAATTAGCAGATCATGAGAACATCTCAGAAAAAAATGAAAACCTGTAAGAAATATTAGGCTATTAGCTCTAAAAATGTTCATTTTTACAACTTTAATGTTAAGAAAAAGGTACAAAATATAAAAATATACAAAATGTGGCCACACACACACACACACACACACACACACACACACACACGCACACACACACACACACACACGCACACACGATAATTGTAAAACCTCATATTTCATTAATCTTGTTTTTTTCTTCCAGAAAACCAGCTGATCTGCATAATCTGGCTCCAGGTACGCACCCCCCTTTCCTCACCTTCAATGGTGAAGTCAAGACTGACATCAACAAGATTGAGGAGTTCTTGGAGGAGGTTCTCGCACCACCAAAGTAAGTCACTGGATCTTTTGTATCTTTTGACTTAATAATATGGTTCTGTAAAAAGTAGTTTTCTGGTTTGATTTTTGTAGGACTGGTTCCAATGCTAACTTGGTTCTCTATAATACTCAATAATCAGTTTATGTTTTGAAATATGTCAAAGATATTATTAAATGACATATCTTTGATATTTGCCTAAAGGAGCTGGAAAATGCAAGTAAATACTTTTCCATTCTCTGTTCCTTGTGCTTAAGATACCCCAAACTGGCAGCCAAGCACCGAGAGTCAAACACAGCAGGGATTGACATATTTGCAAAGTTCTCAGCTTACATCAAAAACACAAGGCCAGATGCCAATGGAGGTAGGCATGTCAAAGTGAATTGTATGAATGATCTGTATGTTGTATATTATAGAGGATAGTTTTCTAAAATTCTCATTTTAGACAGTTTTAATATTAAAACTAGATCTTTATTGCACTAAATGGAATATGTAAATGTCACTAATATATATATATATATATATATATATATATATATATATATATATATATAGAGAGAGAGAGAGAGAGAGAGAGAGAGAGAGATGAAATGTATTAAATGTATTTATTAATTTAATGTCCTTCATTTCTTAATTAGATAAATTGATATAATAGAGTGTGAAAACAGTGTGTGTTGTTCACGACAGCGCTGGAGAAGAGCTTGACAAAAGCCCTGTGGAAGCTGGACGAGTATCTGATCAGCCCTCTGCCTGAGGAAATAGATGCAGAAAGCACAGAGGAGGAGAAGAACTCCAGTCGTAAGTTCCTGGATGGGAATGAGCTGACCCTGGCAGACTGCAACCTGCTGCCTAAACTCCACATAGTCAAGGTGACCATTTGCACACATGGATATTTGATAGATTTATTTATTTATTTTTTCGGCAGTTTTGACGATGAAACCAAATGGTGAAAAACTGCCAATGCAGAATGTAAACTGGATGAAAATGAAATTTATTACATAACTTTATGGTTCTCCAAATGTTTTTGGACACCCCTTTTAATGAATGCATTCAGCTTCGTATGTAATAGTAACACCCTTGGTTTTGGAAGAAACAATGAATGAACCGGAGTCCCAGTACCTTTGTCCATGTAATGTATATCAACACATTTAATGAGTTCAGAAACATGTCAGAATTGACAGTTAGAATTGTGCTCCAACAGCATTCAGGTGTCCAAAGGTGGTTTGTTAGTGGTGGTCTAAAAAGAAATGGTTGGCTGGCTTCACTTGTCTTGGAGGAGGTATTAGAAGGTTCCAGCCAAGTAGTAGGAGAATCCATTTGTGGGCCCAGATATCAGCTGGCGCATAACTACTGTACATCATTTGCATATTTCATATTTCTGTTGAATGAAGTACTATTAAGCCTTTATTATGAATTATACTGAAGGAATTGTCAGGATAGCATGTGCTGAGCACCTATTGTTTACTGAATAGCTGAGGCCTATAGAGCTGACCCTTGACCATTATTCATTCTGGACTCTAATCATGCTCATTTTCTGTGGGATTTCTCAGGTTGTTGCCAAGAGGTATCGCAACTATGACATTCCTTCTGACATGACTGCAGTGTGGCGCTACCTGAACAGTGCCTACGCTCGAGACGAGTTTACCAACACCTGTGCTGCAGACAAAGAGATCGAACTGGCCTACCAGGACGTAGCGAAAAGGCTGGTCAAGTAAATCTGACATGACTACAAGAGGAATAAGACTTCATAGATGCGACAGATGCAGATCTGAAGCTTTGTGCTAGTTTTGATATAATTTTATAGTTTTTCATCCTTTATAGCTTTGAAAACAAGCACTGAACTCTTTTCTCATCACTGGTCACTAAATAAAGAAATCTGCTGGCTTGGCAGAGCCATAAAAGTCTTGTTCCACTGCAGTGGTTGTGTCTAAACTCCACATGGCTTGGTGGGATGGTGTTTTAGCCCTATTTAATCCTATCTATCTCATCAGTAGGTTGTGTATTAACACTGGTTGTTGTCTGTCAATTATGTACATATGGGTTTAACAGCTGAGAAGTGAAATTCTGATGATTCCTTGAAAGATCAACTACAGTCAGTTCTACTGTAATAATGATTGTTGGTGGTATACATTGGGTCTCACATGCTAGACACGAATGAATATACAGGACCTTTTACATATAGCTGTTGAAGCTGAGTATGATGTCTTCATGGATATTTCTGAGAGCAAGTGTGAGCAGTAGGGCAAGTTTATTGGTGAAAGCTCTGAACAAATACTTTTAATGCATCCAAAAATGATTTTATGTTCATCATTTTAAATGATGGGTAAATGATCTGTCTGTTTTATATTCAAAACATTTAAAGCAACATATTTCAAGATTGGGTTTTAATGTTGATACTGTTTGATACGTAATTTTATCAAATCTGAAACATGAAATTCTGTATTGTTGCCTCTTTAATGAGCAGCAAAAAATGTAAGGAACCCAAGTAATCAGAACTGTATCACAGAAAGACTTGAAATAGTTGACTTTACATGTGATAAATATAAAATATGACAGTTTTTCATATGAAATTATGAACACGTGAACCTTTTCATGATATTCTAATTTTGTGTATTTTTTTTTACAGTATGTTTTCATGCTTGTTACTGAATTGAAGCTGTTGAAATGTTGCATTTTAAAATATTTAAAACTATTTGTCAGCAAAAAGTCAACTGCCATATTCACTGATTGAAAGCATGTGGCTTCATTTAGAAATTCGCAAGCAAACATTACATATGATTTATATTCTGATGGAGTTCCATATACAGTATTTTATTTTTAATCTGACTCATAAAGCTTTCACCCAACCTCTCCTAGCTGTTTGGCCAAAGTCTTTTTTTTATCACATTAACATGGAGCGTGTCTGTTTATCAGAACATACAGTATATCTCCCCAAAAAGATTTAGTCTCAAGCTAAATTATGCCTGATTGATACGAGTTGTGTGGCAAAGAAAATTCATGACACCCAATAGTGCCCTTAAATGAGGTAAAGCAGTGCAGCCACACTTCTCTCCAGCTTTTCTCCGCTGCTCTCAGCAATGCTGGAATTGCTCACTACTCTACAGCCTTGATGGGTCCTCATGGAGCTGAGCTGCTCTTGTGTGGTTTGGACAAACATTTGATATGAAATGGGAGTATGGCGCCAGAGAGGCCCATCCTGCATGAACCTCTACGAATAAAATAATATTTTCGCAGTTCGACTTGCATTATTTCATTTTCCCTATGCACCATTTTTTTGCTAATTAATGCAATTATATGGGGTTTGAGGGGAATCATATAAGAGGAAACGGATCTTATATATTGCAATTGAATAATGAGCTCTAATGTGTGGGGCTGAGGTGTAGAATTTATTTGCAGGGGTTGGTTGAAAGCAGTATAAGCATAAGGAGACTGAAAGGGCTTAACATTATATACAGCTGAGCAGTGTCAGCTTCTCCACTGAGGTCCCTCTGCACTTCATTGTCCATTAAACATGAGGAAACTTTGGTCTCTTCATCAAATCTGGTCTCCTCATCCTCAGACTGGGGGGAGAAAGATGACCGCTAACAGATTTAAACATGGGCTTCCAGGCCCATGGATCAAAGCCTTGTCCCTTCTCCTCCGCTCTCTCATTAGCACGGGACCTACCCGTCTCGATTTATTCTCAAAAGAGCCTCACTCGAAAGACCTGCGCCCATCAGATTTACAATAGGGAGCAGGACTATTTACCCGAGGCCAGAGTCATCCAGAAATAACAGAGCAGGAAAATAAATGGAGCCTGCCATATTTTTCCACACAAGTAAGAAAATATGTGCAGGACTTGTGCCTCGCCGTTTCGTAATTAGTTCTTAAACATTCTATGCCTTGGATCTCCGCGCCCACATTCAACCTTCTCCAAGCAAGATAATATACAGTAGGGCATTAATGTCAAACATGTCTCCCACTGATCCAGGGTCGTAACTCTAATCTGTTTGCACAGACGCAAGTGATCCACAGATGCCCCAACCCCACATGAGGAGACAGTGCTCAGACACTATCTGATTATATCATACCTTCTGGCTTTTATTAATTGACACTTTGCTGTAGGTACTTAGACAGAATATGATGAGTCTACAATGTTGGATCAGTGAGAACTAGGTTTGGAGAGTTTGGAGTAAACATGGAAACAGTATGGTCTACATTTAAGGCAGTCACAGGAGTCATTATTTATTTGCCATGCCTACTCGATTTCAACTCAAATATCTGTGATATTTTATGTCTGGAAAGCTAATTTTATTTGATTTTATTTGATTTTATTTTAATTTTAGCAAGCAATTCTAGTAAGAACTGTGTCATTAATAATGTATCCGTCCGATACATGAACGTTACCAGAATTTAATGTTGTTTTTTTATGGCTACATTTTTTGCTAGAGTGTAATTTAAATTTACACCACTGTTATCAATACAAATCACACTCTGAGCTCCCCCCAGTGGACAGCTGTTCATGTGCAATTGACGACAAGCTGAAGGATACAGAGCCAGCAAAGATGGCATCTGAATTAAAATGAGAATTTCAACTGAGAAGGTAGTAACTTAGCAAGCACGCAATGTTGTCACTCCATTGTTAACATTCTTACAACATTGCTACAATGTTATGAAAATATTGCACTGTTTACGATTTAACACAGTCTCCACTTTAACAAAGCTCTTAGGTAAGATAGTTACTTGGTCATAGAACCTTCATTTGACAACTTTCCAGGCATGTTCCTTCATCCATTTCAGAATCAGAATCAGACATACTTTAATAATCGAATAATAATAAGATATCGCAACTGAAGAATATTTTGATAAATTGAAACATATGTTCCAAAATAGAACATACTTTGGAACACAGCAGTGCATTTCATTGCAGAAAGTAGAATTTGAGTGGTAAGCTAGCCAACACACCTAGACAGCAACTGATGCAAGAGCATTCAGTCCAGACCAGTCCTGTCCAGTGCATTGTCTAGCACGTACACTAACATCAACTTGTGATACCTAGTTTCCTCTTAGAACCTGAGATCCATGCTCTGTAAGCAGTTACATGCTGTTTTCGAGGCTTCATAAGTCTACATAAGGCTTCAATTAGCCTACAGACATGATATACATATCATATGAAACAATAGTCACATACACACATATACACTAGTGACTTCACACACCAGGGGGCAGTGAGCACACCTGCCCGGAGCAGTGGGCAGCCCTCAGCACCCGGGGAGCAGCTGGGGATTTCAGTGCCTTGCTCAATGGCACTTCAGTCATGTCCTGCCAGTTCAGGGATTCAAACCGGTGACCTTCCACAAGGCTGGTTCCTGAACCACCAGGCCACGGTGGTTACTCCTATATCTGTAAATTACTCTAATCCTGAGATACAAAGACTAGAAAACAGCATGTAACAGGTTGCAAAGCATGGATCTCAGGTTCTAAGAGTTAAAAGAAAATCTGCCATAATCAAAACATGGAAAATGGAACAAACACACATCATGAAGGAACATAATAGCTTCATGTTTTAGAAATTAGACTTGAGAAAAGCCAAACCAAGGGAAGTGAGAGGATGCAAGGCGAGAAGCTATCCAGCTACCATCTCTACAGCTTGCTAAAATCACATTGCACTGAGAGGACACAATGACAGGACAGCCACACTACCTGGTAAAACTCAGAATTAATTTGTTACAGGGTTAAAAGTGTGCTGTAAAGCAGACAATGAAACCAGATTTTATTCTTTTCTTTTTTTTACATGCCCCCTAAAATGGAAAAAAAAAAGTTATTTGTTTTTTTTCTGAATAAATATTATTCCGTTAAAATAACAAGGTAGAAAATAACCAAAACTGGGCCCCAACCAAATAAAATTACTTAGTATTTTGTGTTGGTTTGTGTTGATTAAAGCAATACAAACACAAAGGGAGCTTGTTGATTCACCCTCCACATAGGTCATTCCTCTTGCCTTCCAGCACAACCACCAGGACTGCCTGTCAGATGTGGTTCAGTGGCGACTCACTGCTGTCCTTCTCTTGTTGCTCCCACAGCACACTGTTCCCACTGTTAAAATCCTTCTGCCAGAGCTTCTATGGGAAAGTTAGTGTTATTTCTGACTAACCTAACAGAGGTTATCGATCATAATACTCTCTTTCCACATAGTGTTCAGTACTAATTGTAAGGATTTAAAGTATGTAACAGACATTCGAGTTGTACATTCTTATGCTGTATATTGAAACTGGCCAGTAATAGGACAGAGTTTGTTTACATGGTTGTGGGTTCAGTGCCCGAGTCTGCTAAGCTGCCACTGTAAGGCCCTTGGACAAGACCTGCTCCAGATTTGCCAAGGTATAGCTGATCCCACTCTAAGCTAGGATATGCAAAGAAAAGAATTAGATCATACTGTGTGAGTGTCTGTGTGTGAAGGCAATTAAATTCATATTTTACACTTATATTATACATGCAGTTTAAAACGCCAAGACATCCCTTTGTGGAAAATGTTGAACAGGCTTTTAGAACGACCTGTGGATGCCTTGTTTATTCCGCAAATGGCAAACATATGACTAATTAAATCATTTGAATGCACACATTTTAATCTGGGATCTTTTAAATCAAGGAGTATTGGTTGGTTCACGGCTTGTCTGAAAGTAGGACTTTTCTATATATACCCTTTACAAGGCAAAGCACTGCATCCGCCACACTTGGAGACAGAGTCTGAGTCCTGTTTAGATGACTTGTCTAAGCCAGTTATTCTTGTGTATGTTAATGTAACCTACAGCTCAGCACGTTTTCTTGTGTCTAGAACGACTCCTACACTCTTAAACATGCTGCTTTTGAATCAACTCTCTTGTAAATGGCCAGATTCTGTGTGATGAGATGTGTTTCAGCAAATAAACCAGAAAACTGCTGGACAACAGGCCGTCAGAATCAGAACTGAATATCCCCGCAGTAGAGGAGCTAAACTTTCAGTTAAGCAGCTTCAATCAAGCAACTGTTAAAGATCCCTCAAGAAATCTGAAGTGATTCTTCTATTTTTCTGTTCTGGTGTCCAGCAGGAGTTGCTGGTTTTCTTGCTCAAACATATCTAATACCCAGTAATTAACAGATGAGTTGAATCAGGTGTGTTTGAGCAGGAAAATCACCAAACTGTGATGGATTCCAGCTCTCCAGGAGTTGATTTGAATAGGGAATCGCTCCAAAAAACATTTTTGGCTGCTTTATTTTGAACAGAGTATGCCCAGTGGATGAGTGGAGCCAGGTTAATTCAGTTCTGATACAGCCAGCCCTTTAGAGGTGTTTTCCAGGGCAAAACACGGATGCTTTTTTCTTTACGTCATATTACATCACAGCCAGCAGATGGTGGCATTACAAACACACATTAGAGTCAGTTCTCAACCTAAGAAAAAGTCAACGTTAATTGTCGTTCAGGACATTCATTAACATCCCACTGTAGGTTTCACCAGATGATTACATTATAATTAACATCACATCGTCACTGTCCAGTGAAAAACATATATTTTCAAAATTGATACTTTTCAGGACTTTACTGCTCTTAACTCTGAATGGAAGATAATGTAAAATAAGATTAATTGTAGAGTAATTGTAAGTAATTGTAGAACATTTATATTGGTCCATTCATCATAAAATTCTGATATAATATGAAGAACAACAGTCAGATTCACATTATGGGGAAAACCAAAAATGGACAGAAATGGAGATACATGGTTTTCATTGGACAGGAACAATATAGCTTGTTATATATAATCTTAAACTGCATATTTGAAGAAATCTATTCATGGTATAGGGTGTGACATATATGACATTGCATGTACGACAGTAAATAATAAGGATATATTTAGACTGTTAGCAACCAATTACCACAATAACTCTTTCAAATCTAAACACTCTGAATTATTTTTTATTTACATCTTAATGATTTATTTTGACAGAAAAACTGAAAAACCTTAAAAGGACACACTAAAAAACAGAGGTTGAATGTGAGTATTGGGTTGTACATATAAATGTACTCTCAACATTGGGCTTTCAGTACAGTATAGTGCCATAACCTATAGAGCCCTAGGATGGGTTCGTAGTTTCACATACTTTTATTTGCCAAACAAATGTAAAATGTTTACACATGTAGACAGGTTCACATGAAGCATACTGTCGTTTTCAGGAAATCCTAGGCTACACGAATTTGTCTTAATTTGAGATGTAAATATGAACAGAATTTAAATATTTGTATGAATTTGACCATGTTTTTATCAACAATTACTAGCACAATTTTTTATTTATTCCTTGTTTACAAGGACTGTTGTATGTAAATCTCTTTACATCTCATAAATCCTGTTGGAACTTGATTATCCACTGTCTTTGACCTGAAAATGTAATAGTTCTTCAAAATACTTGACAGTGGTCCATATAAAATTAAATACAAAACAACAACCTGTTCTTTATTTATTTATTTATTTATTTATTTATTTATTTATTTATTTATTTATTTATCAGAATGATCCCTTTCCAGGGAAGAGAGCCAACAGCCCCTTCTCCTTTTCCTCAATGACCCAATAGGCCAGTGATGTCATTACCTTTAAAGGTTAAAGAACCCTTTGATTGTTGAAGGAGCTAAAACTGTTCTATGGCATCACTTGAAAGTTGAACAACTTTATTTTAGTGTATTTAAAAAAATTCCATAATTATGAAAAAGTAGATGAGGACTGATGGTCAGTATTCCAATGTTCTGTCATAGAGCAGGATTTCATTTTTTATTAAGACAAATTGGAAGGAATTGGAATCCAGGCTATTCCTTAGTGAAGAGAGTATCAGTTTCTTCCTCCAGGTCACGGTGAAGTGGTCCTGCTCCTCTTGCTCAGCAGCGTGAGTGACTTGTGGTGGGATTTGATGGGGATTACTGATATGACAGGCGCACGCCTGTGGCTTAAGTGTGGTGCTGATGACCTAACCAGAGGCATGTCTGGCTATAGAATCCTCCACTCTGGCAGAGCGCGCACGCGCACAGTGGACATCGGCGACGAGCCCAAGGCCCGTTAAGTGGTTCGGCCTGCTGCAGATCCACAACCTGAGTCTTGTCATCCAGAAACACGGCAGGGCTCTTTATTTATCCTGATTCTCGATCAAAGAGCTGGTGTTTGGATATAGCTCCCTGTGAATCATGAGACCTACTATATCACACAGCCGCAAAACTGATTGATTAAAAGCAGGGCTATAAAAGAGATGTTCTGCATTTGTATTTAGCACAGGGATCAGATGTCTAGCAGAAACAGAGTGATTATAGTCTGAATGAAAAGATTGACGTCTGAGTTTTAATTTGATATTTCAAACAGTTGCTCTTCCTGTAGAGGCAGGATGTGGGTACACAGACAGTTCGAGTATGTGTGGGATTATTATAATTCTTCTGTGACATGACTTGGTGCCTGAGTAAGGAATAAGGACAGCTGAGTTCCTCTCGCCGTCTCCCGGCACGCAGTATATCTCTCCACATAAGAGAGTCATCTGCTGCTTCTGCACTCAGCCTTGCCCACAGAAGCCCTTGCAGGTCCATGGCTGTCAAGAAAATTCGCTTTATCACTCAGCTTTATAAATCATCACGCACTCCCCAGGAAATCGAGAATGTTTGACTTTCCAGTCATAAACCATAAAATCTGTCATTAATATAATAACATGAGTTGGGATGTTTGGAGACAGGGCTGGGGCCTAAACGAGGAGCAGACATGGGCATCGATGAAACACTCTGGCATGCGGCAACGGCCACGATTACTTTGTCGTTTTCCAAAACACAAAATCAGAAATAATTGGCACAGTGTCACTGAGCCCGTATGTCAGTCATCATGAAAGACCTCTGGAAGCGCAACGTGACTGTTTTGCGTTACCAGTTCATTAGTTCTCAATTAACACTCGGCCCCATCAAAACGTTTATACGCCTGTTCCTTTGACGAGAAACATGTCTATACTCCTCGATGGCTGCCTACATCTGAAGATGGAGTTTCCGTCCAAATATTTCACATTTTACTGCTTGGCTCGGACCTATGGAAAAGGCCTGTTTTGCATGAATATTTGGCACAACACGCAGCCCTGTCCTGTCAAATGTTCTGGTGCCTGAGGCGCTTGGTGCTCGTCAGACATTTCTGACAGTTTAGATGGCGGAGAACTCAAGACTTCTGGCACCGGTGTGCAACACTCAACAGAGGCCCATTGTTTGTGTGGGAGCTGTCCATGGTCCTGATATTAGATCATCTTCTCAATTATCATAATCATGGCCAATGGGTTTGTAGTCCAGTGCAATATGGTGAATACGTCTGCATCTTTCAGTGGACGTGTTGAAAGACCTCAAGGACTTTAACATCACCCCAGTTCAGTCTTTACAAGGATAAGCGATGAGATTAGGAAGTACTGAATAAGACAATACCAAACATTAAAGTCAAATAAATCAGATATGCACACTTTTGCCGTTCCTTTCTCATCCCTCAGCACAGATAGGCTACAGATTTCCAGGCGTCCCTGCTTGCCTGTGGATACTCCTGTCAGATACAGAATGCAAGGGCCTCTTATCTGTTAAGTCCTTATCAACTTTACACAACAGCTGATGGTGTTGAGCACTAGATGGAGCAGTCGAGCTGATTTGATTGAAGAATTCTTGAACTTTTTGTCCTCTTAATTTAAGTGTTCACACTGTTTCAGAAGAGTAAAGACTGACTCAGCAGTATGGTGTGAAAAAGCAAACGTCTGTGACAGTGATGTAAAGATAGTGACCTTAAAATCTGCTGAAAGTCATGCCCACGATGGCCTGAAGCATGTATAATAAACAATAATATTATGAAAGGTGTAAAAGGTTTACACAGGCAGTCTATACAATTCCCTCGTTTAATCTTGCCTCTCTCTCTCTCTCTCTCTCTCTCTCTCTCTCTCTCTCTCTCTCTCTCTCTCTCACCCACTATGGCCTGTGTTTAAATAATCCATCTCTTACATTTGTTGTATTTTACTTTTTCCCTGAGATCCATGTATGAGATGTGTGTTTATGCAACAAAAACAGTCATGATCTATATGATCCTTTCCATGACCTTTTCTGATTGGCTCCATTGTGCCTTATTTTAGGCTGAAACCAGGGGTGTTATTTGGCCACTTTACCTCCCTGTAAATATTCTTGAGTCTATTCATTATCCTGCAGTGCCATGATTTTTCCAAATATAAACTATGTAGATAGCAGGGGGCAAAGTTCTGGCAGAGAGCAACCTAGAGACTGGAGAGACAGTTGGCATCAGCTTGAATCTGTGATTGGACGTTGGCTATAAATTTACAGTGAACTCTACATCACATGCACAGTGGAAAAGTCATAGGTAACGTGTGTTTAAAATACAAATTTCTGTGAAATGTTGGCCAATATACACTATAGAAATAAAAGTAATAAAACCTTACCATTCATTATTTCTTCAAGCTGTCTCTACTGTCCAGTGAGAGGACTGTTAGTAAGATCAGAATGTTACATGATCAACATCCCACCTAATTCCCAACTCTCCAGCTCCCAAAAGTATTGGATGGAGCACCATCATCCCAGAGACCTAGACTACAGCTCAGTGCTGGGGGGCTTTACACCCTCTTGCCCATGCCTGGCACATTAGGTTCATATTTGTCTGTTCCAGAATGTCTTATTTTTTCAGGAGTACTGCTCTACTGCGATCAAACAATGGCAATCAAAGCAACGGCGATCAAAGCAATGGGTGCAACTTAATGTAATTGAATGCATTCATGAAATGGGGTGTCCACAAACATTTGGACATATAATGTAGATAGTTCTCACGACTTTATCCCGTTTTATGTGTTTCTAATTTTCATTTTAGGTTTACGTGATGGATTCAGTACACATTTAATGAGAATAAGACAAAGAAATAATTTTCGTGATAAATGAATATTTACTGCCAATCTGAAAAAGACATTTTTGCATTTTTTTTATGAAACAAAAAGCAAGGAGTGCAAAACTTTTTAACTCTGCCTGCAGGGACGTGAGGCTGCTGTGATGTGACACTTAACATGAACTCTCAAGTTAATCTCATGACCTGTTAATTCAATTGTGTACTGGTTATAGAATTACTGGTTATGCAGTTACTGATTATACAGTTACTGGTTATAGAATTACTGGTTATGCAGTTACTAGTTATACAGTTACTGGTAATATGGTTTCTAGTAGTACAGTTACTGATTATAAAGTTTCTGGGTATACCATTACTGATTATATAGTTACTGGTTATACAGTTACTGATTATACAGTTACTGGTTATACAGTTTCTGGTTATACAGTTATTGGTTATACAATTACTGGTTATACAGTTCCTGGGTATACCATTACTGATTATACAGTTCCTGGTTATACAGTTTCTGGTTATACAGTTACTGATTATACAGTTTCTGGTTATACAGTTACTGGTTATACAGTTTTTGGTATTACAGTTACTGGTTATACAGTTACTGGTTATAGAGTTTCTGGTATTACAGTTTCTGGTTATACAGTTTCTGGTTATACAGTTACTGGTTATAGAGTTTCTGGTATTACAGTTACTGGTTATACAGTTACTGATGAATATTTTTAATACAATAGGTTCAGTTACTTTGCACATCATGTCACATCACTTTATAGACTATATACTATACTACATACTATGCACATCCTCCTCAACACAGAGGATGATCCAGCTGCAGACTTCAGCACAGAATTCATCTTACTGGTTCTGGGCTCTAAGGTCTTTGTGTGTTTTTGTGTAGATACATTTTGAAACAGTGTTTACATACGTTAAACATACATTAAGCTAGAACTACAGTGTAGGTGTATCATGAAATGGACTATCAATGAAGCCTTACTTTATGTGTAACTCTCTTTTGGAAAGAGTTGATGGGCTAAGATGACTCAAACACTGGTAAAAACCTTAAATTTAGAATGTCAGAAATAACCTTGGCTTCACTGACAACACATTCAGCACAGTGGTGTAACAGTAGCACAACAGTGCTACAGTTGGCGCAGGGAACAAAACAAGTGAGTTATAGCAAAACTGCTGTTTTTTTCTGCTTCAGATACAAAGTTACTTCATGTGAAAAGGACTGTGGCAGGTTATGTAATAGCCCAGGGGCCAGATAGAGTGGCAGAATGTAGCGTGTAGTACTAATGTATGCTAGAGGCCCTTTCCGATGGACTTTAACACAGGCCATCTGCAGCTGAGACTGAGCCAGAGTCAAGTTTGTCTTGGGCCGTGTGACACGGAGGTGCTGACTGGTTTGTGTAAGGTCTTGCTCGCCCTTACTGTCTCTCTCTCTCTCTCTCTCTCTCTCTCTCTCTCTCTCTCTCTCTCTCTCTCTCTCTTACTGTCTCTCTCTCTCTCTCTCACAGATACAAAGATTGATGTCCAAGACCAAAAAAAAAAGCTCATGCAGGACTTTCTTCACTAAAAAAAATAGTCCTGTCAGATTCGCTACACTGAAATGACCGCTTTCCATAATTTCCCATGAATTGTTCTCCCATATTACATTAACCCTGCTGCCTTTCGTTTTCCTCTACATTTATACACCCTGTTGATGTAAAATATTTTATTCATGTTGAAATGATTGGAATCAAGTGAATTCCCACGCATGGCCTTTAGCATTTTATGTCTCTACTGTTTTGCCCATGACCGTAGTTTACTTTTCCAATATCATATAGCTGTCTTCTTTTGTTTCTCCACCCCAGCTCATTATCCCCACTGCTAGATGATCTGAACGCCAGGAATGCAAAAATCTAAGACCCACCCACTTTCTACTCACTCCATATTCAGGGAATCCCTGGAATGTTCCTAGTCTGGCTCAAAGCACTTGAGCCAGAGCGCCTCTGATTGTTGCCTGTTATGCTCTGAAATAACGTAGAACAGCCCCGGCCCCGCAGGCCTGGTTTTTCAGTGAAAGCAACTGCAGAGACAGCTGCACACAGCTGCAGCACAGTGCCGTTCAGACTTCCAGCAAAATGTTGATCCACATCGCACTCCAAGACTGTCTATAACTACAGTAGTCTTGGTGTCCTGAACAGACCTCTGATTTGATCAATGGCCAGCCAGGCCTTGCTATGTGCCTGATAATGAAACTTTGTAGCTTTTAAAAGTGATCTGATTTTGGATGCATGGATGCAGGCTTCTCCTCGTCAGGTCGAAGCTCTGTGTACCTGAAAGACCAAGAGGGGAAAAACAGACAGAGGTGGCTGTTTAACAAATGAGCCAGTGTCAAACACACCAGATAAAACTTTGAGACAGAAAAAAATGGAACCCACAGTCATTTTCAAAGAATCTTTCGAACCTGAATAAATAAATAAATAAATCAAAAGGACAAAATCACTATGTTGTGGATGCTTAAATGTATGTACAAATTGTTACACACACACACACAATATCAATATCATTGGTCACAAATGACTGAAATGAACTCATGTGCTAAATTTTATTCATATTTTCAGGATTTGCAACACATATTTCTGTTCATCTTGTGATTCAAACAGTTTCATCCACTGGTGTCACTTTCTCAAGGTAATATAATGCACATAAATGGCGTGCCATGTACACAAAGAATTGAGAATACAGCACCTCCACAGCAAGACGATTTTATCCATCACAGAGCTTCTAGAGCTTTCTTTGGTTAAGGTTAGGGTTAGATTAAGGGTTACATTTAGGTTATGTTTAGGTTACAGTTATGGTTAGAGTTAGAGTAAGGGTTAAGCTTAGGTTTAGGTTACGGTGTAGGTTCAGGCATTAAAATGACACTTGTTGCTTTGTACTATTCTCTGTTAAAATCATTTAATCTCTGGGTTCCATTATAAACACATGCAGGATGGAAGAACCATATTTAGTGCAATTTTTGAAATGCTGTTTTAATCATATATGCATAAATTCTATTATTAATATAAAAATCTTTTAAAATGTATTGTTTTTGTGACACACACACACACACACACACACACACACACACACACACACACACACACACACAGTGAGCCCTGTTCAAAATTTCTGTTACTGTGAACAGATGAGTCAAGATTAAACTGATCTCCAGAAGTTGGAAGAGTCTTTACAGTCTATTAGACAAGATTATCAGCCATGGGCTCCTCTAAGGAGCTGCCAAGCACTCTGAACTTTAAACAATTGGTTTCCAAAAAAACAGGAGAAGGCTGTAAGACAAAATCAAAGCATTTTCAGGCAGCTGTTTTCTCAGTGTAATAAACAAATGTAGAGATTTGGAAGACCAAGAAAATATTCTGAGAGAGCTGTTCATATGAGACCTAAAACAACAAATCAAAACCCCTATTGCATCCAGCCTGGTGCAGGTCCTATTGACGGATGAAATTGAAATGAGCAACAGTATGTTTGGAGGAAAAAGGGAGCAGAATTTCACAAAGAACACCTCTCCAACTGTTAAGCAGAGGGGAATAACATGCTTTTGTTGTGCAGTCTGTGCGACAGCGAACATTTCACTAGTGGAGGGAAGAATGGATTTAATTAAATACTAACACCTTGGACCTTGGGCTAAGCCCTGCTCACAACTTTGTGACTAAACATTAGTCACTGCTCTCAGTTTTGTGACTAAAGGTCTGTGGATAGACCTCCACAGGACCTCCAAAGGAGTAGTGCACAGATGTTCTTATGGTACCGTGTGAAATTATTAACCCCCTTGGCTTTTTACCTATTTTGTTACACTGCAACCGGTATCTAAACCATTTTTATTCTAAATTGTATGTGATCAGCACAAAATACTCTAATTTATATATATATATATATATAAATGAAGTCCACTGTTAAATCCAACTGTCACATGATCCGTCAGTATATACACACCTTCTCTGAAAGGTGCAAAGGTGCTCCACCCTTAAGCAAGACGCACCACTAACCAAACACCACCATGAACACCAAGATCTCCAAACAAGTTAGGGAACTGTTGTTGTTGAGAACTACAAATCAGGGTTGGGTTATAAAAGAAATTTCTGACGATCCTCTGGAGCTCCATCAAATGGTTCAGTTCAATGATTATCAAATGGAAAGAACATGGAAAGAACATGGTACCACATGGTACCACAACACAAGCTCGTAGAGACTTATCCATAGGTGGCTCTACAAATTACTGACCTTAGGGGGAGAATAGTTATGCTCAGAAATATTCTGTTATTTTGTCCTAGTGTTGTTTGCTCCACAATACAAAATGAATGTTCAAAGTTGTGGACATGTTCTGAAATGATGCAAACCCTCAAACCATTTAAATTAAATTTCAATTCCAGGTTGTGAGGTAGTACAAAAAATGCCAAAGGGGTGAATACCTTTTGCTAGACTCTGTAGCTGCTACAAAAAGTGTGTAAAAGTTATACTTACCAAAAAGGGGGTTGTTAAAAAATGTAACCTCTTACACCCGGACATTCTACTGTAAAAACGTAAACTGTTAACAATAAACAGAGAAATTGGCAGATTTGCCATTACACTTAGCAGCTCCATATCAATGTAGTCAATATGTTGAGTCTGTGCATTAGAACTGAGAATGACAAAGACAAAAATATCCAAAAAACCTCATTGCAAAATGTCTTTTATTGCCCTTATAAAAGTAAACAAGTACAACAATGTACAACCATAACAAATGCCAATTTCTCTCACTGTTGTCATGACGACTGTTCCCTTTAGCCATCGTTCTATAATGATATAAGAGAAAAGACCTCAGAGGTCAGAAACATGATAAATAAAACACATTTGTGCAAGTGAAGCAAAAGCATGCAAGCTCCAGAGAAAAATCTGCTACAAAACACCCCCCCAATCTGGTACTTTCACCAGGGAAGATAAATAGTTTATAAATCAAGAAAATGAATAAGCATGAATGCAACTGGGGTATATTTGCCTCATACAATAACAATCTACGCTCACAACATTGTAAACATTTTGTAAACAAATGTAAAGCCCTGCTCGCTCGCAGCTCATGGGGTCCACCAAAGGACACATTTATCATTACACTTGAACCCATTTGAACTGAAAAGGAGCCGCCAGAGATGATGGTAAAAATATAAAAAGCACATTTCGATGGTATTAGAATAATCCTATAAGACAGGAAGACTTTAACTCCAAACACATATGTAAGTGAAATTAGGATGTAAATCTGTCTGACTTCCAGTACCGTTTAACCATTAAGCTGAGTGGCGTGATGGTGCATATGAACGGTAATAATGGCTAAGTGCTTGCCTTATCTGACTATGATAATGAATGCATTATCTGTTTCTCTGAGAGCAATCTGTTCTAAGATGCTGTAAAATTGATTTGGTTTGTGTCATCCAAGACCTCAGAAATCATTACAATCAATACACTTACATCGTTTCTCTGTCTTTTCATTTTTTTTTTGCTTCTTCTGTAGTATATGATACAAGGCACTGTGGTTAGGGAGGCAAATGAACAGAGGATGCCAACTGCTGCTGGCCTGATGAAGAAAAACATTGCATTTGTTGCACAATAACCCTTTTGTTGAATAATGAGAGAAAAACATGCAGATGTCCCTGGTCCACAACAACTGAATCTTGCAGGATATGTTTTTTCATAATGCAGTAATATAAACTGTATTCAATTTAACAGAACAGTCAACCCTGGGTTTGTCAATTTACTGACCAACAGTACGGTCTCATATTCTCTCAAAACAAGGATGGAAACAATCTAATACCTAACTAACATATTCACTTGTTAGACTGGGACAAAATAAAGCATACATTTAACTGATAATGCTGAGTGTTCTAATAGACTGAAACCAAATATGGAAACATATTCATTTAAGACACATTTTCAAGAATTCCAGATTTTGAATCTTTTTTTTTTTAATCCTTTTTAAGTGTTTTCCATCCCAATTACTCAACCCTGTTAGGACTCTCTCTATCACATATGATGCTTCCAACACAAGCACATGCCTTCTCCAACACACGTGAAGCCAGCCAGTGCCTCTTTTTTGAACTGCTGTGACTAGGTAGCCGCACTCTCAGAGGAAAGCACCAGATCCCAGCTCCAACACAACAGCTAACAGATGCCTGTACCGGCCAGTATCACACTGGTTATGATGTGGGCGTCATTTACCTTCTGAGAGAGAACATGTCTGAACGTGAGAGCAAGCATTTTCACATCATATTGCTGGGCCACTTAGAGCCCATGCTGTATCATGAAATGTATTAAAACAAAACACCACCACATGGTGGAAATGAAATCCTGAATTGTATGATTGTCTGGGCTTTAAACTAGTAACCAAAAATGTCTAATACATTTTTAGATCGGGAAGAGAAAAGACCAATGTGCAACCATAATGTCCATGATAACAAATGTACCATACCAGCTGAAAAGCTGTACTCTAAACACACATAACAAATGATAACCATATCTTTGGGAATTATTTTAGCTGCCAGTACACTGAGTAATACCATACCGAGGGCAAACACAGCATTCACTGTGCATTACTGTGTGTGGCATTTAATACGTACATTCTAGGTTCCAGTAAACTGATTCAGTCTTCAGGTGAGTGCACAGCAGACTCCTTAGTGTGCAGAGTCTTTGGTAGTTTTCCGGTTATAGCCCTTTGATCATCACTTTCCCATTTTCTCAAGCATGATTAACACTGACTGGAACATCTGAACATACTGCATAAACATGAAAGGATACAATTCAGCATTTTAGGTTACATTTTATGTAACCATTTCTTTGGTTTGAAGGCAAACATTGCAAGGCTACCAGAGCTTTAAGTATCAAGCATTGAAGCAATAATTCAGACTAGCATGCCTACCTGCTACATAGGAATAGCGCTTTTCTATAATGAAGTTTATGTAGATGTAGAAAAAAAACATCTTCCAGATTCTAGTTCAGCTAATCAACTAGGCTTAAGGCACAGAAAAGTAAACTATCCTTAAATTACGTATTCATTTCATTATCAACTTGAACATAGACGCATTACAAAAATATTCCCTCTATGAGTCAAGTTCCAAATACATACTTAATGTACATAATTACTTAATTTATGGCTTTATAACTTACAACTCAATATCCTCTCACCAAATATGCATAATTTAAATTACTTAAGTTAAAAAAGAAAATGAATCCTAGAAAACAAACTTTGTCCTATTCGATTGAAACCCACTGCCGCTCAGTGCTTTAAACTGTACGTAAAAGCTCAATTTATACTACGGCTAACAGCTTTGACTGAGAGCTAACAAAGCAGTCGAACCATATTTCGATTTTTAGCCGTAATTGGTGCCGACAGCTATCAGCTTCAGAATAATGGCCCATATATTACACTCATACAAACAAGAACTGTCCCAAGAGTTTGCTTTAAAATACTTCCTTTTGAAAACAATTGTTCCATAAATACTAAAAATGACAAAAAAAAAACATTTTAACTTTCAAAATAAACAAAGCAAAGAGGAATAGCTCAGCAAGGTAGGATGGGAATCCTGGTAGGGTTTGTGCTTTAAAACCATGTCATTGGTTTGGAGTTCACTTGTGCCTGAAGCACACAGTCCTTTAGCTCCTGCTCCTGTAGCTCTAATACAATTAAGTTCTTGGTCAGTAAGGTCGCCAAACGCCTTCGTCCATCCTCCCTGCTGCATTTAGCACGGTGGGGGAGTTGCTATGGCTGCCGTCATCTTCCACACCGCCCCCACCATCCGTCTGGACGGGGAGACTAGGGTTGACCAAGGTGGTCCCTGTGGAGGCACTAGTGCAGGTTGGGAGCATCCTGGTGGGCGAGCGATCACCCCCTGGGACCATAGAGAACTGGTAGGAGCCAGAAGAGGCCCCATAGTAGAGATAAGGGGTGCTGCTACTCTGGAAGGGTCCACTCTGGCTCTGAGTGGAGCCTGGGTATGGCGGGGGCAGGTAGGTGTGGTAGTGGGCACTACCCAGGGACATACCGGTGGTGACAGGGGTGGGTGTGTAGGTGAAAGTCGCTGGGTAGTGCATCCGTGGACTGGAAAACCGGCTCTCTGTGAGGGAGGAGAAACCAGGGAACTGCCGTTCAAACTGCCCAGGGAAAGGACTCAGGTCTGTAGAACCTGCAAACAATCACAGGACATGTAGTCTTAGTCACCTGAGCTTCACTTAAACTTCATTTATAGAGATAATTAGTGTGTTTTTTGCATTTTCTGTAGTGTATGATATAAGGCACTGTAGTTAGGGAGGTAAAAGTTGCTGCTGGCATCACTGAGAATAACACTGCATTGCGCAACAACCCTCACCTTGAAAAAAAAGAGAGGAAAACATGCAGAAGTCCCAGTCAAGAACAACTGAAGCTGGCAGGGTATGTGTTTTCATACCACAGTAATGCAAAGTGTGTGTTAAATTACTGACCATTACATTACATTACATTACATTACATTTGACCAAAGTATGGCAAATACACATGCCACATTCTGTAGAACCAGGACAGAAATAGCAATGAAGGGGGCATGCTGGTGATTCAAGCAATACAAGTTAACTTGTGGCTAATGTGTTAACCTGGGGCTAAACGATTTGCTTGTTATATTGGAACAATATAAAGCACAACTTTAATTGATAACGCGAAACAGTCTTATTCAGGGATTCCCAACCTTTTGCAACTCACTGTTCTCACCACAGAAAGTTCCATGGTCCACTCGAAAACTGAATGGGACATTTACAATCTAAACAAATATGGATACGTCACAGTTTATTACTAATAAAAAACCCATTAAAATTCAAACAAGGTCTATTGTACGAATCTAAAGGTCAGATTTTTGTCTTATGAATATGTCACTGCAGCAATTTTTATGTTTATGTTTTACAGTATCTGCTCTTAAATGGTCCATATCACCATTGACACCTGCTACCAAGATTTCAGCTTTAATGTGCTCAACAAAATGGAAAGATTTGCAATTCTGACCAATTATAATGATTGGAGTTGGAATTATTATGTTGTTTGTGAATAAGAATAGAGACTAAATGCTAATTTACTTTGCAAAACAGAAAAAAAGAAAGTCATTTATGGCCAACTGATAACAAATATCCACTTATACTGCTCATTTGTTTAATTGTGCATGATGTGTAAACATGAACAGTACAGGCTAGAAAAAGTGAATCCTTCAATTTATAACCTATAGATCCCCCTTTAGCAGCAACATCTCCAGCAAATGTTTCCTGTAGCTGTAAATAAGCAGAGATATCGGGATAAAATTATTTTTGCCCCAATTCTATCCATGTCTCTTAATGCTGAGTATCAGCCAATACCGATTTGTGACGCGATATTAGTAATTACAGGATTAGAAGCAGTAGCAGTAAACACTGATATCTTGTTGTTGGTCAACTACTGATGTGAAATTATTTTTAAACAGACAGATAGATTTCCAACTTCGTTGTTACTGTATTGTCCCTTTATCGTGCTATGATTTGATTTTCTATAGGCTGTGTGTATTACTATTAGTGTTATTCTCCTCTGAACTCTATCCTCGGTTCTGAACTCTCTTTCGAGGTGGTTTTAAAATGAAGAAGACACATGGTTTCCCCACTGGTAAAAGAGTTATTTCAGCAATGACTTTATTTAGTTCCAGATATTATGTTATTTTTTCAGGTTCTACTATAAAACAGCTCTGGCTGGGAACAATGTCCATTGATAGTGACTTGACCACACCATAAAGAATCAATACTCAGAAATATGTAATGGAATATGGAGGTTCACTTCCTTTTTCTAGCCTGCACAAAGGCAAGAACAGTACAACTATGTTGTCTTTAATTGAGACTAATGATTAACAATCAGACCACATTGTAAGTAATTAATTACCTAATGAGTACTTGAAGCATGTGACTGAAAATTGCTAGATTAATTTCCAACTTCACACAGCCTAAAGAAAAACATGACAACCATGAATTACGCGTACAGTCTGCACTTGCAGTTAAGAGTTAAAAAATAAAGAAGCAAACTATGGAGACCAAAACAATGTTTTCCAAATTACTGCTTCAAACCTAATTACAATTTTATTTAATTTTTTCAAACTGTATTCTGTTCAATGACTAAGCACTCTGAGGTAAAACATTATTAGTATTCACATGTTTGCTGCAGCCTTGGGTCTAAATCACAGCATTGCACAACAATTGGCCACAAACAATCCTCATATTGACCGAGCTTGTTTATAGATTCTCTCCTTCATTTTCTTAGACAAGCTCGTGTGTATGTGTATTCATGTGCATGCTTATATGCATCTCTGTCCACATCTCTAGGCTTATTTATGTGCCTGTTTATGTGTCTGCACATGTCTCTCTGTGTATACTTAGGTATGCATATCACTTGTGTAAATTGTGTGCGTGTCCACGTTAACTTGGCTACAGAGTGCACTTAAAGGCTAGTCGCGTTGCATAAGTGCTCACACATTTGAAAACACTTTTGAGGGGTGTGCTAAGCATCGCAGAGAGACAGACTTGGTCTCAGATGTGGGCTCCTGCTATCTCCTTCACTTTAGGCCCGGTCTACAATCCCGTCCATCCAGCCCTTAGTCCTTCATGCGCTCCACTGTTCACCACAGAAATCATAAACCACTAATGGGCCATTCTTAACACCAGCGTTGTGCCAAAAAGTAAGTGAGAAGGGGGGAAAAAAACACCCCTCCTCTCACCCCCATTTCCCAGACCCAGCACCCTTATCATAAATCACAAGGCGTCTTTCCTATCATCATGTCTATGCTCAGGGGGGGACTGTGATTATGTGTGGGCGCGCAGTGTTGAGGCATGGATTGTCACTAGAGCCTCAACGTTCTGAACACTAAATGTAGCCCACGCACTACCCCCTGCCCTGTCTCTCATTCTCCTTTATAATAAACTTCTTTGATTTCAATCCTCTCAGAATAATGGTTCTTTAGCCCCAGGCAACAGAGAGGGTGTGCTCGGAATAATAGGCAGAACAGCGAAAAGCCCCACCCCTCCTCCTTTCACACACACATGTACACATAAAGGCTATGTTTAGGCTGCATTTAAACAGTCGCTGATGTAAGACGCCACAATACTTGAGAAGAGACAGCGCTGGACTCAAAACCAGATGCTAGTTTTGTATTCCTAGTTGGCTCCCCGTGTTTAAGAAGTAGCAATCAAAGGTTCACAGTTTGCCAAGCAAGGCAAATATACTTTTACTCTGTATTGTATCACCAACGTCAGTCAACAGCAGAATGTAATGACATTTGACAACAGTGTCTGCATTTAACAGGAGCATTTCTTCTCCTGTTGTTTGCTTGGCTGGCAGCAGGATGTGTCAAACAACGCTGGCCTTATCTCAGATAATGGCTGTTAATAGCAGCAAAGGCTTTGAGTGTGCTGTGCTACATGGTACGGGCTGACATAACCAAACTAATCGAACCTGACAGGGCAGGTGGCAGGCGTCCAAAAGCTGCCAAGCAGCACTCGCACCAGGGAGCTGCTCATTTAATCACTTGCAGTCACTTTGCGCTCCCATGGAAGAAAGAGACCCGGGAGCAGGAAGACGAAGGGGAAAAAAAAGGCATGAAAAATAGTCACCTGGCACAAGCTCAAACAGGTGTTTGGAGGGAGAAACTCATCGGCCCACATTTAGGACTTTAAACATCTGAGTTTGGGTAGGCGCAGGGCAAAAGAGGACAAATTAGCATATTAGTTCCCGCACCAACGAGACTTGGGTTGCCTGGCAGACTGTTTCGGAACCATATCGCTATAAAGCTGCTTTATTTGCCCGCCACTGGCCTGTTATTATGTCTTAGTCTGTTATTAACCATATTCGGCACAAGATCAAAGGCTCGGGTTGAGGAAAAAGGAAACAATCTCTTTTTTCTTCCAGTTCAGAAAAAAAGCTCTTTCCATCCCGCGTTGGTAGCTGAAGTTTCAAGAATGTCTCGTTTTTCACATCGGCAGATCGAGCCAATAAAAATGTAGCTAATGTCAGATTACATTTGCTATCAATTAAGTTCTGAACACTAAGCTGAAAGGAAATGCTTTAACATGACTTTGATGCACAATAAGATAAGAAAACCATTTCACAGCATCAAATACAGGTAAATGAATGAGCTATTAGCCTAAAACATCCCAGTTTAATGACTAATAGTATGTGTCCCCCCCCCCATGGTCCCCAAGCCAGGGCAGTGTAGGGCGAGAGGGGAAGGGGCCGCACCTGCAGGGGGGCTGAGGCTGGAGGTTACCTGGGAGGCGGCGGGGCACATCGCTGATGGAAGGCAGGCCAGTGGCGCGGCTGGAGGACAGAGGGGTGGTGGAGTGCACTGAGGGGGACGCCATGGGGCTCAGATATGACGGGTACGCTTGCTCATTAAACCACGGAGGGGAAGACTGCGACTGGCGGGGGTCTGACCAAGTATGACCAAACAAAGAAAAGGAAGGTTATTTTTTTTACATATAAACATTTAAATTAAGCCTAAACGTTTTCTTTCCCTGGCTTTACCTTGAGACAAACAAAACATTTAAATACACTGGAAACATTTCCACATAAAATTACACACACACACAACTACTGACCAAAGAATATGAAGTGGACACAAAATGATGTTTATGTAATATTTTTCATTCATGTGGCAGTGATGTGGAGATTTGATTGGATCTGACTGATGAGTTCTCACAACTTTGTATATCCTATAATGACAGCATAACAATCATACAACCGTATCATTTTTTATTTGTTTGTGCTAATCACAGCTGATGACATAAGTATAAACCTCTACAGTTGGCTATGAAATAATAAAAGGTTGTTTTCTATTGTAACTCATCCACATAGCTGTTTTACACTGTCAGTCTCAAAAGCATTGTTTCTCCAAAATGGCAAATTTACAGACTTTCAATTGAAGTCAATGTAAAATCATCTTATTCAAAGTCATTTCAGAACATTTCTATTAGTTAATTCCTCATAAAATGTTGCCACAATGTAAAGAACAGATTCAAATCATGCCAAAAATGAAAAAAATAAAAAATAAAATTGGAGAGACAAGGTTTTTGCACAACAGAGACAATATACTGCAACAATGCAGGAACAATACCCAGGTCTAGGATGTGTGCGTTCCAAGCAGTAGTTAAGGACAAATGATATGCCTTCTACTCTACAGATACAGAGCACTGCATACCCTGTTTCCACTTCTCCATCACCTCACAGTGTGACATTTCAGCTGCCAATATCCTCTGTGTGCTAGATTTCACCATTACATTTGAGTGAGTGACACCAGAGTGGCTAAAACTTTGATGTAGGAACATTGTTGCATTGACAAGATTTATTACTGGGTAACTACAATAACCTATTCAGTAATTCTAGACCATGTTGAAATGTGGGCTCACAAACTGGCTCTTAGATTTAAAATTTGAATTATTCAGGAACGACTATGAACTGTATGGTAACTGTTACTGAATCTCAGGAAATTAGAATATTGTGATTTAATATTCATGAATCACATGTCAAGTCTTTGTTCTTTTAATGTTGATTCTAATTGTTAAATATTATAATAATATTAGTCACTATAAGTAGTGATCGACACACTAAATAAGGGCCTGAAATATTTCACTTCACATGTAATGAATGTAATATATGACAGGTTACCTTTTGGAATATTCAAATTGATTGAAATGCACTAGAATGTGACTTATATATTCACGCCCATGAAAAAGTGACATGGTTTTAAGGGGTTAACTTTACGTGAAATACAAAAAGAGAACACACTAAAATGTAGACCTACACCACACAAAGCCAGAAACATTAAAGTAAAGCTGTGAAGAATAGCTCTGAAGTTTCAACTTGCCCATACCTGGAATCTGGCTCTGGCCCTGAGGAGAGAAGGAGTTTGGAGTGTTGAGGGAAGGTCGTGGGGTTTGTGTTGGCACAGCGACCCTCATGGTGGTCTGCCGGAGGCGCTCTATCTCACTCAGACGGTCGGAGAACAGGCCTGGCTTGGGAGAGTCATCCAACTTCGGCCGATGCCCTGAAAGGACAAGACCTTACATGAGGTGATGTTACCGGGTCCACCGTCATGTTTCATCATCAGCATGTTCACCACAAACAGAATCACATCGATCATCTGACACACACAGAGCAGGGCAACAACACAAAGCTTTGAGATAATTAAACAAGGCAACAGCAACGAGCTGTCTACACTCCTTCTAGATTGTAGATATTTCTGTGGTGTCAGCACAAGTAGATAAATTACTAGTTAGGGCTTTAGCTTTGTCTGAATTATTCATTGCACAAATACAGTAACTCCTCACAGTGGCAACACAGTGACAGAAATATGGTGTTTTGCTGTAGCACGAGGACCTTTAGGAACCTTAGATGCCAAAAGTGCAATTTATTAACAGTTCGATGAAGCCTGTTCTCTTTGTCTCTGTCACATATAATCTGCCATCTGTATTAAAAGGTACAGGCTGAGCAAACGGCCATTATGGACTGTGCCAGCTTCTCAGATGGCTAGAAATGGATGAAAATGAGACAGGTGTTCCATTTCCTCCTGAATGAGCGTTTCAGTCAGTCTTTTGGCATGTTCAGCTTGACTTATTAATCTACGATGTACTTTAATGCGTAAATTCTAGATTAATAAGCCATGCGCAGGCAAAAGAGCTTCCACAAAGCAGCTGCTCAATGTATTTTGCCTCAGCTTTTCCACATTCCCTACTCAGCACTGTCCATGCTGCATAAGTAAGTAGGAGTGTGTAGTGTTATTTGACAAAAAATTGTTTATGAAATACCGTAGCAGGTTTTCATCAGCTATGAAGATGTATACAATAATGTTCTAATAAAATGTTCTATTCAGTTCATATTACTGGAGGTTTGAAGAATACAGTCAGAACACGTTTGGTTCTTCTAGGGCTGCATGATATTGGAAAAGACTGACATAGCAAAAAAAAATTCTGCAAGACATATTTCTATAAAAAAAAAAAAAAATATATATATATATATATATTTTTTAACCACATATCAATAATGCTATTGATCTAAGACTGGCAATTAATAAATAACTAATAAAATATATACAATATTTTGCTTCAGGTCAAACTGTCACTGAAAATGAATTTTAGTTTTGTGTCAAGCTTGTGGCAAGTTTGAAATCTTAACTGTTTTTTATATTTGTTTGTTACTGGGAATAACAATAATAAAACAACAACAACAACAATAATAATAATAATAATAATAATAATAATAATAATAATAATAATAATAATAATAATAATAACAAAACAAAAAATTTAACCTCAAAGAAAGTATACAATAATGTTCTTGTTTTAGAAAGTAATTTTCTTAAAAAACAAACAATTATGTAAATACAAACAAAGTTTTGTTAAATGACAACGTGAATGTACATTGTTAAACACATACAAAATAATGTGCCTGTCCAGTACTGCATAAATCAAATGGAAATATTTAGTGCATTAAAAATACATGGCAAATAAGGCAGCAGTCTTGTAGTAGTAGGAATTTTGTCTATTTATAGGGCTGGGTTATATATCAATATTTATATTCATATCAGGATATAAACAGAGCAAGATATGTGCTGAGGCAATATTGTTCATAGCGAGTTTAATAGTCTTTAAATAACATTCTGTTAAATCTTGTGGTAACTTTTTTTGCTCCCTCACTCTGCTCCACCCACTGCTCTCGGCTGCTCCTCTACTCTGTTTTCCTCTGCCCCCTTTCGCATTTTTACATACATACTATGGAAGGGGGCATAAAACTTAGTATGTATAACATTTTTCACATATTGTAATTTTCACATATCATATATTGCAGCCATTCAGCTAAAATGTATCAAATCAAATAAAAAATCATTTGTGTTGCACTTTTTACAGCTGTTGTCAAAGAGCAGCTTTACAGAAATCAGAAATAAGAAGGTGATCAACAGCACATATCATAGCCATTTTTATCCATATCGCCCAGCCCTATCTATTACAAATAGAGAATATTGGTTCGTACAACAGACACCTAGTGCCTACATTCACTCTGTTTATGATTTGAACTGTTTATATCAGATCTGGATCACCTCCTATGTTAGCTTATTGTGAAACCATAAGATACGTCATCCCTAGTGCAACATCTGGGCGGGAAGGTGATGGAAACAGAGATGAGCCATGCAGACGAACCAGCACAAACGTCAAGCATCTCATCTCGTCAAGCGAGGTGGAACTTTTACAGTGTAATCACAGACTCTCGTCCTTCCTTCACAGCCCCATCATTGAGACCTGTGGGCACAATGGGCACATACTGCCAAGCGCTTTACTGGAGGGCCATAACAAGCCTGTTTAAGCCTGCGCCTGCTCTAGCCATATCAAGAGGAAGGAGCGAGAGGCCCTAAGCAGAACTACCCCCACCTCCCTCTCCCATTAAAACAGCCCTGTTTGTCTGTCTAGGCCCGCACCAGTTTCCCTGCGAAGGCAGTAAAGTAAATATCAAACAGGAGAGAGAGAAAAACTCCTGCTGAAGCTGGAATCCATCCAGTTGGCACAGAAAAGGCTGGCTAACACAGGATCTGGGCTAATCTAACTGCGCTCAGAGAACAAAGAGGCAACATGCAATCTTAAGAGAGAGGGAGAGAGAGGTAGAGAAAGAGAGGTAGACTATTTCTTTCTAACACATGCATTGTAGGCACAGTAAATGACAGACAGTAGATGACAGATCATATATCATAAGCAGTGTAGATCTACTACAACACTGCTTTTGTATCTGGCTAGAAAACTCGTTTACTGCAGCGTCTATTTGTGCAAGCAATTAAAGCCAGTAGGACCAGCAATGTAAATGGAGCTCAAACTCTTAGAGTGCAAATCATGCTCTTATGCACAAGGCCAATTTGTGTCTCACTGTAATTTTTTATTTTTTTTTCGCCACAAGCTGTGCCCAGGCACTGATACTAAAATAAATTGAAGTTTGGAAAAAAATGTGGACAAAGATGTGCTTTGTGCAGACTTCTTTCCTGGAGCTTCATATAAAAAGCGTTGTTCTGTGCCGGGAGACGGAGCGGACCCTCATCAACAGTAAATTAGGAGCGCTGGATGTGTCGGCGAGCTGACGGCTCCTCGAGCAGTGCTGAGCAGAGGCAGCGGAAGACTCCCTCAAGCACTGCACATGTTATTACAGTTAGGGAGGGAGGGCAATATTTACATTTCACTAGGGGTTCGAGACACGCAACATCAACTCAAACCCACAGAACTTTACCCTTCAGCCACGGAGCCAGACTACAGTGGAAGTGAACTTGTCATTTAAGACAATACAGACTGAGGACCGTTTAATACAAAGAGGTGCATTTAAAGTTCTCCCATTTTAAGAAAAACATTCTCGCAGTTTTATGGTTCATGAATTTCCAACAAAGACATTTAGTTTCAACCACACATCCAACTGCTTGAGAAGTTCTCTGCCTATGTTGTTACATCTGTATTTCTGATGGGTGTGCAATACGGGGGATGTTTCAGATTATCGTAACAGTGCATGTTCATAATTCACTAAATAGATAAACTCATATTTTATATTCCTTACATTTAAAGCAGTTAGTGTTGATCATTTACTCAAACATGAAATTCGAGAAACTGCATTTCTGATTTTCATGAACTATGGGCACAAATGTAAAACAAAAATGATGTAAATATTTCATTACTTTACATGTAATGGATATAAGAAAAATGACAATTTGCCTCATTGAAAAAGATACGAATTTCATGTTTTTAAATATTATGAAATAATATTTTTACCAATTTGTTTACCAATTATTATTAATTAATTATACTGGTTGGTACATAACAATAATGATCACAACACAGCAACTGTAGTGGAACTACTTGTTTGGTAAAGACAGTGCTGATACTAGGAAGGCATAACACAACAGTATTAGTATCAAAATTCAGCCAATCCTGTAACAGCCTGAATAGCAGTGTATCAACACACTGGTGTTGGCTGTTTATTTTTATGGTGGGGTAGTAATGTTCTGGAGTAGTATAACTAACTGAATATGAGCATAATGAGTAGTTTGTATGAGGTGTTTGCTCTGGTTGGATACACTATGTTTTTCCCAAATGACAAAACAAATTATAAAGAGCACAAATTGAACTCATTAGCACTTACAGTTTTTTGATTATTCTTTTCTTTAATTCAGCGTAAGATTAAAATGTGAGTGACACGAGTAAATATCAGAACAGTATCTGATGATTCTCAAAGAAAACGTTTCACCATAAAACATTTGTGAAACTCTACTCTGGGCTGATCCGTTTCATTTTCTTCTTTGTATAAAAGCTTTTTATCACACGCCTGAGTCATGATGCTATTTGGGAAAATTCAGAATGTTCCTGATCTTCCCACACAATACACCTTTAGACCATACGTAAAAAAAACAAAGCTGTCGGATTGTGCATTGGAATTAGCACAGGGAATGAGTCTGAATGAGTTCTTTAAAAGAGTCAGGAAACCAGATGATATCGTTGCTGGAGGGAAAGTCCCAAACATTCCCATTCCCATCATCTTCCAGACAACAGGGTGAGATTTTTGATAGCCAACACTTCCCTGTCCAATCACCAAGCGGAAGCATGGACACATTCATTCCAGATGCTGGCCTGGCCCAATGGGACTCAGGCCAAAATTTACCAGAAAAGATATGCAATCTCCAGCTGACACAAGCCTGATTTCAGGGCCTAGGTCAGACTATTTGTGTGTCAAGGTAATATGATAAGATCTCCAGCCATGTGGTCATATCTCCTCTGATAGCCATGGGATCTGAGTAAACAGGCAAGCTGCTCCTGATACAATGCAAGAAATGAAATAAGTAAGATATTATCTGAGGTTTCCCTTCTGCTCTCACATCAGCATGTGGGGCCGTTTTGACTAACCAGTGTAAACAAACACAGCAGCTCTGATGGAGGAAGACTGAAATTAGGGGAGCAGCTGTGAGCTTCTGTGGACAGAGGACTGAATGAATGAACAGATTATGTGGAGTGACATGACCTACCAGACTACAGCAAAAACTACAAAACCATACTATGAAACACCAAACCATGAAAACCATGAAAAAGGTAGAAACATATATTTTGCTCTGGTTTCCACCTGCTGCCCTGTGATGCAGCACTGCAGGCGTTCAGTACTCTCGATTCAGCCCATTCCAAATGCTGCACGCATTATGCAAGAACTGCTATTTCTTACTCCAAGGCTTCAGTTGAAAATTGTAATTACTGACACACTGAGAAACACCTAACTGGCATCTCAATTAAATGTGGCACTACAGTAATATTTCAGGATTTTACATAAATATCACACAAAAAAGTGCAAGATCCTCTTAAGGTGCTTCAAGGAACCTTCAAGAACATCCAAGAACCTTGTCCTTTCATTGATGTTTCCTTTAAGACTTTCCTGCACAGTTTCAAACTGAAGATCCACCAAAGAATCCCTTAAGAATTTTGTACAATTTTACAGTGTACAAACCCCTCTAAGGTGACAACCTGCATAAAAAATAAGTCATGGCCACAAGTCAGTTAGTAAGACATCGTTCTTGTAGGGTTGCCACCTGTTTGGGGAACCCCAGGGGAATTGCCCCCATAATTCAACGTCTTTTGTAATGAAATGACTGAATCTTGTCCACTGCACCAAAGTTACATAGTGCAGTTAGCAGTGTGTTGAGTCATACTGAGTCATATTACAGTCAGTGGAGCACTAAAGTGATTCTGGAGTTCTTATTTTAATATGAAAATACTACATAACATTGCTTTAAATGAGCTATTTTTACTGTGGTGGTACCAGTGACCTCAAGGGATAAATCTGTATGAGATCTTCCCAGGAATTCCATATCAGTACACACCTATGACACACTGAGCAAGGTAACTCCTGACTGTCACCTAAACAGTAACCGTGACCTGAGGAGGGGACATTTGAGGTGAAATAAGTAAAAGACCCAACTGGAAGAGGGACAGACAATGAAGACATTTCTCTTTTTCATCATAGTGGAGCTAGAAGAGCTTTCATGTGTGCTGCTGCATGCTTCTTTTGCTGTACGAGTGACAGAGCAGGCAGAAGAGTGAAAAAGAGCAGAAAGGCGGGGGAAAGGGGAAAAAGACAGCATGGGTGACAGCCAGCCGCCTGAACTCAGTGAAGTTAGGGGAAAACGAGTGTGTGTGAGAGAGAGAGAGAGAGAGAGAGAGAGAGAGACAGAGAGAGAGAGAGAGAGAGAGAGTCTCAGACTGTTGTGGAGAGCAGCCAGGTGTCTGTGTGGTCTTTGCATTTCAGCCTTTAGGAGGCAAGCCAGGCTGGGAAAGGGTACACACACACACACACACACGTGCATGCACGCACGCACGCCTGCACACACACACACACACACACACACACACACACACACACACACACACACACACACACACACACACACAAACTACAAGGGCCTCCAGCCCTCTCCAAACCGCAGGCACACTCCTTCATCACCTCTACACCCGTATGAAAGCAGTGTGACTCCTAACAGAGCGCCATCAGTATTTCCTGAGGTGAAATGATGCAGCCTTGATCTGCACACAGGCTATCCAGAACAGACACACACACACTTAGACTGAGCTTCTCCTCACATTCATTTTAGCTTGGTCAGGACGTGGAAACATTCGTGCTTCTGCACACGGAAGCTGCTTGGTAGCTTAATTGAATAAATGTGACGTGCAAAAATAATGGCACAATAAATACATTTTATTATTTCATTTATGCTTGATTTATTCCCTTTTCACCTTTTTTGATAAAGTGTAAATCTGACAATTATTTGTTTTTCATCCTTTACTAGATTTCATGATGAACGCATCATTAGAAATGATCCAAAGTGATCAAATCTTTTTGCAATGGCTTTATTTTTTCCCCTCTCCTATAAAGTTGATGTTTTGGAGACGCAAGGTTTTTAAGTGACATATTGCTGCTGTCCATTGAAAAACATGTATTTTAAAATTTGACTTTACAGGAGACGTCAAAAATATACAGCAAAAATATTCTTAACTTTTAATGGCAGTTAATGTAAAATAAGAGCTTCTAACAGTACTTTTAGAGCATTTCTACTGGCCTGTTCGTCCAGAATCATTTACACAGAGTACAGAGAAGCTACAGGGTTCAAATGATGGAGAAAAATGGGAAATACATGGTTTTCACTGGACAACAATGATGGTTATATATATATAATGTCAATAATATGACATAAATATGTCAAAAAACACCTAGACCAGGATGTCTGGAACAATGTGCTTTGTACAGATAAATCCAAAGTTTGCTACAGTAACAGAGGACATATTTGGTTTTAAAAAAGAACAAAGAAACACAGCATTTGAGCACAAGGACTATGAAACAGTTCTGGAGGTGGAAGTGTCGTGGTTTGGGGCTGCTTTACTGCTGCAGTGTCTGAAGAGCTCTCCATTCTAGAAACCACTATGCAAACTTAACTATGTCAAAGGGGGCTTGAGGAAAATGTAAGACTCTCTGTAGAAAAATGTTACATGGCTGAAAACATTCCGTATGGAGGAGTGGGAAAATCTTTCTTCCAGTCAGAGACTGGAAAAATGAAAAATGATTTTTAACTGAAGACATTTCTTCAGTTTAAATATGTTAAAAAAGTCTAATGAGGTCTTCATTTTTCACATGACTATATATGTATGTATACATACTAACCCTGCACAGACACATTCAACAGATTAGAGCAAAAAAGGCACAGATTTTGAATTCTTATACATTATGAAGTGTAAAATATGTGTCAGATTTATCTTTACCTTTATATTTTATCTTGTAATCAAAGGAACACTCTTATTAAGTGTATAGTAATTCCAGGCTAACAAACGAACCAGTGACTAGAACATTATTGTAAACTATTGCACTTTTGTAATGTTAGATGCTCTTGGAAACTGAAAATGTAACTGAACTTGTCATTTTGTGAACCATAATAGTAAAAGCAATATAGTCAGAACTATTTTGTTACCCGTTTTTTGGTGGTTTCTATAACATAGGGATTTTTTTGGTGCAAAAAATGCACAAACCCCAACAAACGCACACACAGACATTCTGCTGGCACTTATTCCTGGAGCCCCAGGATGGCGGCCCTTTGCTGCCTGGCCCAGGCCAGCGCCTGCCTCTGTTTTTCTCCCTTCTCTTCTCTTGTTTGGATTGGTTTTATTTGCGCTGTTCCCATTGTAAATGCAGCCCTAAGTGAGGTCTAAGCTGAGTGAAACTGACACTTTTTTTCATTTGCTGTAAGGTTAAATAATGTCTATGGGTCTTGTGTGGTCTACAGAGTGGAGGGTGTTGAACAAAGGCCAGATATTTTTACTGTCTCAGCAACAATTTCAGCCATTGTTATTGCTGTAAGCCAGTTTTTCTTCCCGTTCAACATGCTGATGTGTCGAAGTGTCAAAACAATGAGAGTAATATGCTGGATTGTGTTAAACTGCGAGTAAAACCTTTCAGAGCAGCACCTGGCCTCCGCTAATCCCCACTCGCTGCAACACTGGACTTCTGTCATTATTCATGTGGAGACATGAACAACACAAAGATTGTTCTAAACGTGTTACAAAGCATGACAGTCCGACATACGTTCCAATAATTACATGGGGCCTCCAGCGCAAGTGTGTTAGTTTAACCAGCCCCGCCCAATCTATTAGTTCAAATGACTTTTAATGAGTGCTATTAGGAGTTACAGCAAAGCCTGAGTTACCCCCGAATGACTGCACACACACAGCGGCAATGAGTGTCGCTGGCCAAGAGGCAAAAGCCATAACCCTACAGGCATTTTTCAGACTCCTGACAAGACTAAAGTGTGTGGATATAAATCACTTCACAAAACACAGCCAGACTAAAACACAATTATGCTATCACTGAAAAAAAGGGGGAGAAGTCAAGTCTTTCTTCTGTGTGTTCCAGTATCACTGGATTTCATACCTCAGTACAGCCCAAAACGTCGCACACAAAGAGGCACTGAGTTAATTTGACTTAAATAATTGTATATATTACATCAAATTCGGTCACTGTATTAAACACACTGTATTCATTTAAGAACACTCACACACACTTCTTACAGAAGAAGGAAAAAAGGGAAGGAAAATAAATGCAAGAATACTTAAAAAAATCTTTTAACATTGACTATCTTTTTCCTTCTCCTGTAAAGCTGATGCTTTAAAGATGCAAGGTTTTCGAGTGGGAGGTGTGCAAGGAGGAAAATCTTACTGTCAAAAAAACATCAGGGCAAAACTAAAGTTTGCCAGAGAAGACCAAGACAAAGAGCAGGACGTCAGTAACAATGTGCTTTTAACAGACGAATCCAAGTTTTCGTTATTTGGCCACAGTAACAGAATACATGATCGGCACAAACCAAACACAGCAGTTGAGCACAAGAAATTCATACCAACTGTGAAGCATGGGGGTGGAAGTGTCAAAGTTTGAGGTTACTCTGCTGCAGATCTCCCCATTATAGAAACCACTATGAAATCTTTATTGTATCAGAGGTAGCATGAAACGTAAGACCACGTGTACAAAGACCGATACTGAAAAATCACATAGCTTAAAGAATTCCACATAGAGGAGTGGAAAAGTCGTTTTTGTCCAGTTAAGAGACTACGGTTGGTAAAAGAAAAAATCGAATTGACACTTTTTCCAACACAAGCAGGAAATATCAGCTATTAGGGCAAAGGGTGTCCTAACTTTTTTCTCACAAGAACATTGCATTTCTTTAATTAATTAATTACATGTTGTAAATGATTTTTAAAATACATTTCTTTAGTTCTAGTATGTTGAAAAAGTCTAATGTATTCATGGCATGTTCTTACAAATGTGACGTACTGAATTTATTTGACTTCAATAATTTAACATTACATCAAACTCAGCCTTTTAGTCACCGTAATAAAAAGTATGGTCACCATATTCATGTAAGACACTGTCACGTAAAAACTTTCTATCCAAAATGGTCTTAGAGGAGACGGAAAAAAGGGAAGGACATTTTTTTTTTTATCTTGGAGCAATTATTTTTCTTTACATTTCTTTAAGCCCATTTATTCTGAAACTACATAAAGCCACTATAAATCAACTGATTTATATCATGTCAAAAAGTGAAAAAACCCAGCAAAAACAGAGATACAATGTTTTATTTATCTGACAGCTCACAGCCCGAGTCAGCCTCTTTCAGAGACATGTAAAAGCCTAAAATGAAAAACAAAGTCTTTGCTCTTAAGAATGGTGTCAGTGTGCACGGATGTGTTTATGACAGCAGGTTTTCGACACTTACATCGCCCTACCCTTTCACTCACTCACACAAACTCACACCCAAGCATACGGCCCTGGCGGTCCTCACCCCTTAAGGGTTCATCTGGCACCCATCAAGCTCTATTAAACACATAAACACATTAATAATGCACAGACTGTGCTGGACTTCTATCTGCTACATATTCGGCTGAGGCTGAGGCCCCTGTAGACAGTCGAGGGGAGAGAGAGCCCAAATGAACAGCTTCAGTTTTAGAACACTGAGCAGAATCAGCAAACGATATTTTGACTGAAAATGAGACTTTTTGTAGATAAACATGCACACGCTGTTCCTGAATCACACATAAATGCTCGAAAGCATAACAGATATAATTGGCAACAAGTGAATCATTAGAAGTGTTCGTTCAGGTGCTTGCTCTGTGTACATTTTCTGACAGCACACTGTTAGCATTGTCTGGCCCAGTGAGCTGGGCCTCTTCCTTAATTGCCCTCTCATTAACACCAATTGGAGGTTTAATGATGCAGAATCCCAGTGTTAAGGAAGTGCTGAAATACAACATTATTATGAGGGCACATGCGCCTTCCCAACCCAGTGATCACCATCAGTGACCCGTTATGCACAGCCTTCTCCTTTCTGACCACTCCTTCTTTGCCTCTTCCTAATCTGTGCTCCAGATTTATTAGAGCAAGATGCCATGTTCTGGATATCTGCTGCCTCTGAAAACAGTAGTGTACGCTCTTAACAGGCGGCTACTGAAAACGTGGCCCTCAGAAATATGGCAATTTTCCGACACCGTAATACCGTCCAGCATGAATTGTCTCTGGAGTAACTGGGAGCATAAAAAGACGTGAGTTCTGAGCATATCTTGATGTCCTCTGAACTTCTCATCTGTTATCGGTCACAATAACATGGAAGTCGTCGGCCTCTCGAAACTACACTTCAAGACGGGGCAGATGCATAGGAAGTCTTCAGCATCAAAGAAAAGTTCTGCAATTGCTTGGGGCCTGTTTTAATACAACGAAGAATCAAGACCATACAGCCGGTGCGCCCAAGTGCCTTCAAATACCAGTACCATATGTGCTCATTGAAACTGCAGTACGAGAGAGGGAAGGGGAGAGAAATGTTGCTCGTGATGTGATAGGGTTGATTCCTATGCCAAGATGAGAGTATATATTTTTTTCCTGATAAAATAAAACAGCTGCTCTCCAGACCAGTCGCCACTGAGAACCGTAGTCAAGTCCTTTTTCTCCCACTGTATTTTATAAGCCTGTTAAAATGAGCTGATGTTAGCACAATGGCACCCCAGTGGAGCCTCTGTGCAGTCTACTCCCACACCTCACACTTGCACTGACAACATGCAACATGTTTGAGGCAAATTCCATCATTTTTGAAGTCCCTGCATGAGTAAGTCTTTAATATGCAAACAAATTAATTCAGAGCTGATGTTAAATGTGCCATTGCAGAGAAACATGTGGTGTTAGAACCGTTCACAGTGGTGGTGATATGTACCAGACATCTACAGTTTTAAGCTGCACCACAGAAAGCTAATGCACTATTTTAACGTTTGGACATAAAATGCCCATCTATTCATTCATCCATCCGTTTTCTAATCTGCTTGTCATGGTGTAAGCAAGACAGGAATATTGGGCCAATTTTTGTCATCTTATGTTACAAAAAAACAGACTATGGTGAAAAAATATATGCATGGTCTGGTGCAAAATAGCCCCCCAAAATCTTTATATATGTTTATCCCTATTTTATTATTTGCAAGATATTATGTTCAAGATACAATTGACCCATTAAAGCCTGAACCATCAAATAATTTTTATTTTTAAAATTTTTTAAAGTTGGAGTATTTATTTGAGCTTCTGAACAATTAAAAGAAATTGACACTCTGCATGTTTGACTTCTATTTTGTATTACAGTGTAACTGTAATACACTTCACTGTGCACAGCAGTTTGGTTTTTAAATATGAACGTTTTTAAGGTTTTAAAACACACATTTATTTAATCCCATAATCTGATTTGCCTTTGCCCTGCACATTTAGAGGATTCCTTGCACAACACAACCCCTGCAACTCCAGGACAGGGTTGAGAAACACTGCTTTAGACATCTGTATGTATCTTTTCTAGTACACAGATAATCCACCAGTAAACAAAAAAAATACTGGATCTGATTTTAGTTTTTTATTTCTGCAATTATTATTATTGTTTTAAATTTGTTACATAATATTGTTATCATTTAGATATTATTTAATATTTATTTTATATAGTTACAGGTTGCAGAGCTAAACAAAATGTAATAAATATGACTTTATAAGGTTAGAAACCATAGAAGAAATGTGTAGATCACTGGCCATGCAGTGCAATAAATAAAATGGCTTTGTTTGCATTGTAGGGTCCTATCAGCAGCACCACTGTTTCTGAATGACTCTGAATGGCTTTGTTTACATTAATTACATGACGGAGAAACTTAGAATAATTGCTGAAATTATACTTGTAAGATCACACAGGAAAACACATCAAAATACCTGCCTGTGTAAACAGACTATTTGCTAGAGGTGCAAAAAAATATGTCCGTATAGGTGTTCCTTGGATTATTTATTTCTCATCACTCCCTTTCTTAATGTTCTTACACATTAGTTTCACAGCAATCACTACTGGATAATAGGTTGTTAAGCATTAAATCTAAGCCAGCAGTCAATGTTCAGATCTTTCAACCAATATCACGACTTCTAAACCGTCAGAGACACAGCTGGTGTAGGACTGAACAGGTCTACAAATTCAATGACCACAAACATGTAATGAAGCAGTGTAACCACAGTGTAAGAGGAATGTGTGTGTGAGGACAGAATGCAAAGATGTGGTTAAAGGAAGCAGTGTGCAATATTGAAGGCTACTCACTCCTTGGCTCGCGCGGTCCGTCCACGGTCACCTTAATGGCTCTGTGGTAAGTGGCCACTTGCGGTGGATTTGTGAACACTGTAATCGTCAGGGTGAAGCTCTTCCCTGTGCAAACACACACACACACACACACACACACACAAAAAAAAAATATTTATGAGCTTAGCTGCTGACAGCAAAAACACCCATACATTTGCATGACTAAATTCACCTTCACCTTCACCAGGGATTTAAAGGTAGCTTTCTACTAAAGCTAATTAAAATATTGTTTCTTCATTTGGAAGGATCCCTAATTGAGACCTTATACTTTTGATGAGAGTAGATGAGGAGGAGCAGCCTAACAGAGGATTATACAGCATTACAGACTGGCATTCACATCAGCAAGACTGGCTCATCAGTCAACTTCCCTAAACAAGCATCCCAGACAAATTGTAGTCTCATGGGGTTTCAGAAGGGAATTCAAGAGATTAACATGGCGGTCTAACGGTTCTTTCTCAGAAACAGTATTGGCTGGAAGTGGGTGGAATGCCATGGCAACACTGAGACACATCTGGCACAGTGAATGCAATTTCAACACTAACTTTGAGATGTTATTGTGCAGCATTTGCAGACATCTGTCCTCAAGTTATGAAAACTAATATGGATTCTATGCTTCTCAAAAATTCCAACAGCCCATAATATACTCAGATATGATGGACCAAAAATTAAACGGAGTAAAGCATTTTTAGTTAAACAGTTAAACTTTAAAAAATCTCTCAGAACTTTCACCAAGAGGGCTGGACTGTTCATAGCATTGCTAGAAAAGCAAGCAAATCCCAAATTTACCAGCAAAAGACTTCAGGAAAATTCAGCAGGTTTAGGAATGGTGGTGCAAATGCACACAAACAGCTCGTCTAATCCCTGTAGAGATGCACAGCCAATAGAATAAGACTCTCAGGAGCAGCTAAGTATGAACATATTGGCACCATACCTACTGAGCTGTGGAATGATGGCGCTTGATCCAATATGACTGTGGGGTGATGATTATACACTATCCTGAACTCACTAGCACTCTTGTAGCTTAATGCTATCAAATCCTCACAGCAATGCTCCAAACTCTAGTAGAAGTCTTTCCTGGACGACAGAGACGGTTACTCCAACAAATGTATGATAAACTCTTTTTAATCCCTTTGATTTCAGAAGAAACAATGAATGAGCAGGTGTCCCAATACTTTAGTCCATAAAATGTATGACCCTCATGGAAGGGTCCTCAGAGGACAAGCTTTTGCTGTGCCCTCAAGTAGTGTTGACTGATGAAGCTACATGCTTCACTTTGTGGTGTGATTATCAGTTCACATCTGACACAGTTCTTAAACTCAAACGATCAGAAGAAACCAAGCAAGAGTCTTAAATATATTAATATATTTAATATTGAATAATAAATATTGCAGGGACAGAGCTTCCCAAAATTGTCTGTGTTCAATACATCTTATATTAGTTATTTTTATATGTGTGCAACTCACAGATTTATGTTATTTTTATGGAAAGCATAAATTCATTTAGTCCCTTATTTCTTAAGGAAAGACAAACTTTCTTACTATCACGTCAAGCCCACTAAATCCTGCTGTTCAATATAATAATCTCAGTACGAGTTCATATTCATAGCTTATTCGGCCCGTAATACACGATCATTTTGTTAATCACAGTACATATCAGACTGGTCCAGTAAGGAATGCACACAAACCTGCCCCTTAAAGAACATGCTGTTTCTGTCATGGCTGTGACGTGGTTTTATAGTGGCGTTGACTCGTAACCAATATGTTAAGTAAACTCTGCTGTATTATTCAGAGAATGCTGTGTGTCCTTGTGTGACAGCAGAAGCCCATTACACATCCTCGCTTGAGAAACACTTAGAAACAGGATGTGTGCTGACACGGGACAGGTGTAGGCAGTCACAAAGATAAATAGAAATCATTGGCCGAAATTAAAAACTACAAAAGTACAGTGCACACTTATTGTGTAAACCCCTCTTATCTTGTGTCAACAAAGGATCCTTCACATAATCTAATCTACTTACACATCCTCTTGTGTAAACATCAGTAAATAGGCATTAAGTGGATCAGACCTGATAATTACACACAGGAGACAACCTGGCTTTACCGTAGTAAACTCTGATGACAGCTCAATGATAGCTGTGCTGCTGCCAACACAACGCTGCCAAGATGCTGACAGTCAAAGACTTTCATGATTGCAAAAATAAATGATCTACAAAGATCTACCTCAATCTTTAAAATGTTGCCAGGTCATGATATGAATATGAAAAGTGTACTAACCTCTTCCACTACGGCCCACGAAGCGCAGATCATTAAAACGAGCCACTTGGTTCTTCATCACACCTGAAGCGTTCCTCAGCTCGGCCGAGTAATTCTCATCATTTCCAGCCATCACTGTGACGACTGTGCCATCAGGAACCTCTCCCAGTGCTACTACCTGCAGGGAGACAGCACTGAATGAGGGATGAACTGAACATTTCCAGTGAAAAGTGAGCCACATAAAGAGGGGCAGTAGCTTTATATAAAATTATAAAGTAAATAATAAAGAATTCTGATTGTGTTAAATATTTTTTCTGTATGTGTGATATATGTGAGTGCATAGCATACAGACATACAGACGCATGCAAAGTCTGGGCACCCTGGCCAAAATTTCTGTTCCTGTGAATAGTTAAAGTGAGTAGACGATGGCATAAAGGTCCAGCTCATAGGATTGCTAAAACAGCAAATTTAACTGACTACCAAAAAGATTTTACAGGCTCTGGAGTGGTGGTGCGACATCTGCACAAATACGACCCATGAAATGCTGGGTTTTTTTCCATGAATTCCATTTTCCACTTTTATTTTTTTAAGGAAAAATGTGTCAACTGCATTAATACAAAGAAAATGACACTGACATTTTCTTAATTAAACTATTACTATTTGCACTGACCTCTAACATGTAACTAAAGATATTTATCCAACTGTATAAATATACATAAACATAAATAAATACATACATATACTAGTATAATTTAGCAGATTCTCCACAAGAGGGCAGAAGTAGCACTTGCAGCTTTGGTGTGAATGATTTGAAAATGAAAGTAAGTAAATCAACGAAGAACATGTGCATGTTTGCAGCCACATCATCTTTAGAGTGTTTCACACTACTATTGAAGTGTGCATTGCACTGAATGTGGTCACTCACAGGTTTTTCACGTCTTGTCTGTAGTATATTGGTGAAACTTGAAGAAAAGCTGTTGCCAATGTTTTTTTTTTCTTATTCTCCAATTTTGCAGAAATCAGCATCAGACATTTTTTAAAAGAACATCTCAACAAGTCCGATGCAATAGAATTGGTTACAAAGGCAAAAGTATGTTTGGAGAAAAAGGTTTTAGAAATTCATGGAAATAACACCTCCAACTGTTAAGCATGGGGTAGACTGATCATGCTTTCGGTTTGTGATGCAGCCAGTATCACAGGGAAAAGAAGGAATTCAAGAAATACCAGTAAATTCCGCAAGTAAAAATAACTGACATTGTATTTGTTGTGATATTGCGATATTTAAAAATACAGAAATTTCCACCAGCGGTCTCCAGATGTCAATGAGTCAATGGCACAATGTTAGAGTGACTTTTTTAGCCTTAGCAAAAAAAAAAAAAAAAAAAACAAACAAAAAAAAAAGAATAAAAATTGCCTTATATGACATTGCATGTCCTGTGATGATAATATGTTATATTGTTTAGCATGTTTTAGCATGTCTGCAAAAATGTCTTCAAAAGCAGGATAATGATCCTAAAAGACACTGCAAATTACACAACTGAACACCTCAAGAGGAACAAGCTAAAGGTTTTGCCATGACCCTCACAGTTGCCCAGACTAAAAATTATTGAAAATCTGTGAATAGACTTCAAAAAAGCAGTTGATGGTCTAAGAATCTCACAAACCTAGAAGCCTTTTGGGGGAAAAAATAGGAAAAAATACCCCAAACAAAAATGTAAGACTCTGTGCTGGCAAGAAAAAGTGTTTATAAGCTGCACTGCTTCCCAAACGTGGTGTTAGTATGTACTGGCCAAGCAGGCTGGCCCAACTTTTCATAGGTAGGGAGGTATGTAAGTAGAGCTAATAGTTTTGCCCATGTGTTGCATGCGGACTCTTACTGATCAGCAAAAGGGGCAGGTTTTTCACCGACCAAATTATTGGGTAATAAATGAAAATGAGATGGGAGGGGCTGTTTGCTCACTTTCAATGTTCAAATTTCAGAATAAAAGTCCTGACAAGGGTTAATACTGATACATAAAAAAATAACAGCAATTATTTTTTTGTCACTGTGAAGCATTATGAAGAGCTTATTATTATAAATACCCTTGTCTAAATATTATAAACAATTGATAGTTGCATCAATTTCCAATGGATTTCTAAGATGTTGAAAAGTGTCCTAATAATCCAAAAACCACAGGACAAAATGTAGGTGCAAGTAAATGACATGGTCAAATTCATACAAACGTCTAAATGTTGTTTGTTTTTTCATCTGAAATAAAGACAAATTTGAGCAGTCTAAGATCGTCTGAGAATAACAGCATCTGGTATGTGTGACCATGTCCTATAAATACTTTCCTTTTCTTTGTGAATAAAAGTACATCAAATTACAAAAACATCCCACAAAATTGGCATAAAGTTCTAAAGTTTAAACTTCATTTAAATGGACATGCATGGTTCAGACATGCATGTTAGGCAAGTCATGTGATACTCATTCCTCATTTCTACCCACTTGATAAAAAAATCACATTATTAATTATGGAAAAATTCATCCAAATGCACGTCACATGTTACTCCAGAATAAGTGCTGAAATGTCCCGTCTGTGATCTGTGTTTGTGGTCATATTTTAATAGCAAAAGCAATTTCACAAACAGGATTAGATGTCATAGATCATGAGGAGAAACACATGTGCAGTTCGGACTGGGCTCCCAGTCTGCTCACAGACTCGTCCCAGTTTAAGATAGGATCATTTCATTCAACAAACTAACAAACTAAATGCTGCTGTTTTGTGGTAAATCCTCCAATAAAATGTCATAAAAATCAATAGTCTCACAATCCAACAGTTTCACAAACCACAAACATCTGTTCAAATAAGGAGCTCTTTCCTAAAGGCTTCAGGGGGAAACTTCAGACAGTAAATGAGTACAGATACACTGAGGTTGATATGGCTTATATGGTTAATTAACTCGGGGGGGGGGGGCAGCTGGTGTTTTCCCCCTGAATCCAAAGACGCCTGAAACTCGAGGTGAAGTGAGGCAACAGAAAACCCAAACGTTAATAAGACATATAATGAGAGGTTTCATAAAGCGTGCAAAACATCAAGATTTCAATAAATCCAGGTCCATAAATTAATCCGCTCCAGTATTTCATTCCGACTGCGCGGTCGGCTCTGCCTAGGCTCGGTCACACACATACACACAGAGCCGCCCACAGAGTCGGAGCGAAATCCTGGAGCAGATTTTAATTCTGGACCTGGATTCTTCTACTTTTCGCTCAGAGAGCGTCAACGTATCGAGCAGAGCTACAGCGCGTCTTTGAAGTGTATCCATCTCTTCCCTCAAACATCCGGAATGATGACAAACTTACCTTAAAGGCGACGGGTAAAGTTTTGTTACACCTCCAGTGAGAGGGCAGCACGGAGCAGAGGAAGTTCGGGCTGTCAGTGCGGACCAGCTCGGCCGGGTGGTCGGCGATGATCTCGGCCATGGAGCGGTTATCAGCGGGCCGGAGCCTCGGTCCCGCCGCGTCCTGCTGCGCTGCGCTCGGGTTCCCCTCGTTCATCTTCACCGCCACCGGCTGCAGACTGCTGGACGGGGGGCTGAACCTCCGGCTGGCGCTCGGATCTACGGGAATGCGCATCACAGCAGTCCAGAGTGAGAGGAGAGCAGAGGAGAACAGAGGAGAGGAGAGGAGAGGAGAGGAGAGGAGAGGTGAGGGGAGGAGAGGTGAGGGGAGGAGAGGTGAGGAGAGGTGAGCAGAGGAGAGGTGAGCAGAGGAGGGGAGAGGAGAAAAGAGGAGAGTACAGGAGAGCAGAGCAGAGGAGGGGAGACCAGAAAAGAGGAGAGCAGAAGAAAGGAGAGGAGAGGAGAGGTGAGCAGAGGAGAGGAGAGGTGAGCAGAGGAGAGGAGAGGTGAGGAGAGGAGAGCAGAGCAGAGGAGAGGAGAAGAGAGGAGAGCAGAGCAGAGGAGAACACAGGAGGGAAAGCGAGCCAAGGCTACAACCTGCTCTCCTCTAAAGAGCGGTGGACTGAAGTCGGGCTGTCTGGATAAGCAGAGCCAGGCAGCCTCAAATGAGCTTCGGAAGTGCTGCGGGTGTCGAAACACACACACACACACACACACACACACACACACACACACACACACACACACACACACACACACATAACTACCTAACTTACTCACACAGACTCTCTCTCTCTCTCTCTCTCTCTCTCTCACACACACACACACACACACACACACATTATTACTCTGCCTTTTATTAAATGGTCCAGGATTCATGATGGAGGGCCATGTTTTGTTACCTACTGTAGAGGTGTGAGAAGTTTTGAGGGTTTTGCTATAGACAACAGCATAATAGTATTATAGTAAAATTAATACATCAATAAATAAAATTAAAAGGAAGTACTAATAGTATGTTGTTATATACAGACTCAAATATCCCTGCATTTAGCACCATCCAACTTCCTATCGACTTAGACCAATTTCCCAGTCCTTGCTGATGAAAAATATGCCCACTGCTTGATGCTGTCACCACCATGTTTCACTGTGGATTGTTTTCTTGGGGTCATGAGATGTGTTGCTTTTGCACCATGCATAACACTCCTTGGTGGCCAAAAATGTCAATTTTGGCCTCATCTGACCAGAGCACCTTCCTCACATGCCCTTTGGCAAACTCAGAATGAGCATTTCTGTAAGTAAAGGTTGTTTTTCAGGTCTCTCTTCCATAAAGCCGAGCTCTATGGCGTGTATAGCTTATTGTGGTCAGATTTGGATATTTTTTTTAAACCTAACCCTGACTTCTCAACAAATTTGTCCCAGTTTTTTTTGGAGATCTCCTTGGTCTTGATGGTGTTTTTTGGTTAGTGGTGCCTCTTGCCTAATAGTGTTGCAGCCTCTGGGGCCTTTCGGAAAAGGTGTGACATGTCATGTGACACTTAGATTGCTTTTCACTAAGCAGATAGATAGATAAAACTTTACTCTATGGGAGGTAATTGTTTTCACCAGAACTATTTAAGGTCTTCATAACATTCTTTTTTTTCTCATTTCACTTGACCAACTTTGATTATTATGTGCAGATACAATTAAAAATATATGTAAAAAAAGGGAGATGAATGCTTTTACAAGGCACTTTAAGTCCACAGATACAAAGCAGTGTTTCTTTTAGGTGATGGTGATATGATGGATTGAAAATTTGCACAGGCATGTATTGATCCATGCAACAAATAGCATTTAAGGTCTAAAGACAGCAGCACACACAGAACATAAAGGGCCATAAAGACAGCAAAAGTAGAGCAAACCTCATGTATGCTTCAAAGCTGCAGTTGTCCATCACTCATAATATTGAGAGAATAAATGTTGGTGGTGTGTATCAGTAACCTCAGTGTATCTCAGCTGCATGAGACTGGAGTAACCACTGAACCAGAATTTAGAAGTTCCCCTTAAATCCAACGGACCTGATCTAATTAACGACGTAAATGAGAAGCTCTTACTGAGACACATTGTGTGTGTTACAGCAGGACAACATAAAAAAAAAGCATAACACTGATACATGTATACATTGGCTCTCCACCTTCCACCAACTGGACCTGGACTAGTTTCCCACACTGCCATGGACTAGCTGCTCACCCACCATCACCAACTGTAGAAATCTACTGTTAATATTATGTCCACCAGATAATTAACATTACTTCAATACCCGAGTAATAGAACAGAGATGTAGGGGTCCAGTATCCCCTAACCATGTATAAGTAGTTTGACCAGAGGAGGATGGGTCCTCCCCTTGTGAGCCTGGTTCCTCCCAAGGTTTCTTCCTCCAGCTGAGGGAGTTTTTCCTTGCCACTGTCGCCATGTGGCTTGCACACTAGGGGATCTGTCATTTATACTTTGTTTCTGTTTTAACCTTTCTTATTTATTTATTTATTTATTTATTTAATTTCTGTGAAGCTGCTCTGTGACAACTTCAGTTGTGAAGAGCGCTATAAAAATAAATTTTGATTGATTGATTGAACACTGGTACCTCAGGACAAGCACTGAGAACCACTATCCTAGCGTGCCCCCTGTGACACCCATAGCCATAATAATCACAGCAAAATCAATTTTCTATATTGGGCTGTTAATTAAATAAATGAGAAAAATATATCAGTTGAATATTTTTGTGCAGTTAATTACAGGCAGTTACAGTTGTTTACTCTGTCCTCAATACACTACTTTACACCATGATGTCATTGAGCATTTCATCCTCAGGTGTTCTTAACACTTATCATTTTATCATTTTAGAACTAAGCAATTAAATTTTTTAAACAATTTAAAATGCTAATGATCAAAAGGGATGCAAGAGGTCAGCCGAGTGCTCGGCACTTGTAATTGTAATTAATAACCTTGTTATTTCCTCTTTTTCCAGGATGGCTGTTCCAATTCATTGTCGAACCTTATTTTTCTGTGTTGTCCAAACAGAACAGGGGTTTTCAGAGACAACAGAGCCAGAGAGACAGATCAGATCAGAGAGTGTGAGTAAAAGAGAAAAAGGTGACAGTGACAGAACAATGATAGACCGTATATCCTGTGATTTAGTGCGAAGAAACAAGCTCCCCTTTCTCTACAATACTGTAGATGGCAATCTCACTCCTCATTAGAAAGTAGTGCCATCACTAATCTTTCTTACACACTTCTGCTGTGGATCACTCTCAGCAGCCCAGCTCATACAATCTCACCATAGTCCTGCTCTTTAGGTATAAACAGCATTTATATGCATTTAAATAATTTAAAGAGTGATATTGAGATTCATTCATATCCTACTTATGTATTACTTAGTTTCGCACAGCCTTGTAAAGAAACATGCTGGGTATAATCCCTATAGCCACAGCCTTCGGGTTAGATTTCCTCAGCAGAGAGCTGAAAGATGACATAGAATTCCAGCCGTTACAGGCCAAACATTCAGAGGCCACAGTGACTACATTATATGTTTTAACCCCTTGAACTCTTGCTTATAATCTGGTTATTAAATGTATTTCAGTGACTGTGATGGTTTATTTGGTAATTTATTATTTTTCATGTAGTTATAAGAGTGAAGAGCTGAACTGTGGGTGCAGAATTTAATGGGGAATGTCCACCCATTGTTTAAATTTCTACCTAATTCATTTCTAAACAGTGTAATTCACCAAAGTGGTTTCATGTTAAACATTGTTGTACAGAAATGTTCAGAAACAGTCACTGAATTGTTCACATTGGTGGTGAATGAAATGAGATGTATCAAGAATTTAATGTGTCTTAAAGCCATATCACAGAATGATACATAACAGAATGGTTCAAATACACTGCATGATACATAAGGCATTGATTTGCACTAATTTTATAGAAAATATATTTTACTAATGCCCTTTTTAAAGGAAGTTGTCAAAAAAAACAAAAACAGACTGACCGCTATTTTACAATAATTTACTTTATATATTAAAACTCAGAAGATTAAATGGTGCATATGGGTAGTAAGTTAATTTTTTTGTGTTTTAGATGTCATAAACTTTGGCAACTTTTGTAAAGAAATTAATAATAATCAATGACTCTACTTTTCAAAAATTAAAACCATGTGAAAATTATTTAAATTTTTTACTTTTACAAATGCATAGAATTCCACTAATTTACTGAATAATATGACAATCATAGGAATTCACCTTTTCATTTTAATTTGGACAGTCTACACGCTTAAGAGATCCTTACATATAATGTGTGTGTAGTCTGTGTGTGTGTGTGTGTGCGTGCGCATGTGTGTGTGTCTTAGGATGTGGGAGGGACAGAAAAAGTCTCCCACACATATGGCACATCGTTATGATCGAGGGGGAAAAAGAGGCCTATTGAATTACACCGCCTCTCTTTCTGCCCAGAACATCAAAAATATGGACCAGTTTGGCCAACATTTAAAAGATGAACTTTAAATTTATGGACAGATAAATCAGTACATGTGTAATTAAAGTCGTAATGGTATTAAACATATCCATGCTAAAATTGCACTGCGTATTATTCAAACAGTCTGGGGGCTCAGGTTTGCCTGCTTATTGCTTTCTCCATCATTTAGTCATTTGGGGGCAAGAAGAGCAGCCTGGTGCCTAGTGGAAAAAGTTGTAGTTTTATGTGGCTGCTTCGAGGACTCTGCAGCTAGCCATCACTCACCGGAATGCTTGCTTATTCACTGTTGAATGCAATTTATCTTTATAAATGTGCTAGTATCGTGACAATAAAAAAAAGCAATGGTGCAAATAAAAGTTAATAGCAGGAACAGAGAGGCTGTCAACATGCCCAAACAGAGCTGTGTGTTAAGTCATACACAAAGAGATATCAAAGGGAATTTGTCACATCTGACTCCACTTTGCTGTACAGTATGGGCGCCATCTGCCAGCAATATCGGTGCGGGGTGTACGCACTTAATTTCAATCATTCACTGTGCCTCGAGACCAGGGGCTCTGCCCACTCCTTTTGGGCTGGCTGTTTGATGTTCTAATGAGCCGCGAGCAGCCCACACAGCTGGCTGGCTAGGATGTGCCACAGAAGCGAAGGGTTGAAGCCGTTGAGCACGAGCGAAGGACACAGGCTTACTGTTCACTGTTCATCACTTGGCTTTATTTGGGGGGGGGACTAGAACGCTCATGTCTTAAAAAACTGATGATGTGATATGCTCTGCACAGACAGAATCCTGGGGGATCTGGAGATGGCATGATAAAGTTGGAGCTGGAGATGACAGTATGATCTAGTGCGGCCAGTTCATCAAACAGGCACTCGCAGGAAACTGTACTGAGTCAAATTCATAGTCACAGTAGGTTCAAACACAGCCAGACAAGTAGTTTGGGCCTTACAAACACTTTTTCCCCTCCCCTACGGTGATCCACACCTTATTATAAACGATGACACGAGACAAAGAAGCCATTGTTGACTGGTAATATAAACAAAAGGAGACACTGAGCTCCAGGGCTGTAATGATATCCAAATGACTCCAATTGAAATTCATAAAGCCCCAGGATTATGTAACGTGCTACATGAGTGTTTTTCTGTGTGTTTTTCTTTTCTCTCTCTCTCTCTCTAGTCCTGCGTTCTTTCGTCGGTCTGGAGGAAAAATACAGCCACTTAAGTCCCTGGATCAAGGCTCCATTTCACAGTGGTGCATTTTTTGAGACACTTAATTATGGCTTTATGTGTGGAGCATTTTGATGGGGCCACAGAACCTTCCAGTTTCAAACAGTTACTTTCCATCCTTGGCAGGCAACCGAACATAGGGGAAGGGAGACAGTGAGAGAGAGAGACAGAGAGAGAAAGAGAAATGACACATACACAGAAATCATATTCCTTACCTCATCAGGAAGACCTCCTCAACTCTTCTCAATCCCTAGATTTAATTTAAGCCCATAATTACTATTTGTCACTGACTGGTTGGTGACATCATTGCAGGAGACAGCAATATGGCCTAAAAACTCAACCTGCCACGGTATGAACGAGGAAGGCAAAGGATCCGTCCGTGCAGAAAATTACAACAAGGGTGGCAGGGATGGCATTAGTGAAGGCACAGGAACGAGGGAAGAGAATTTCCATACAGAAGTGGGGTAAATGGAGAGAGGGGTGCACTGTCTGTGCCTTCCTCTGTTTTGGATGAGAGTGGCATGTGGCATGGCAGCCTCGTCTGGAAATCAGAGTGGAGATGGAGGCTTGCTGTGGTGGGCGGGTAAAGGGAGGGGGGTGTAGAGTGGGGGGGGGGGGATTTGGCTACAAAGGCAATTTCCTTTTTGCTCTTATTGGCATGACTGTCTGCCGCCTCCAGCCTTCGTGGAGGTCCTTAATTGAGATCACTTGTACTTAAAAATAGGAACAGAAAAGGAACTTCTGTGGCTTGGGAAGGGGAAAAGAAATAAAGGGCGTTGATATGTGACGAAGGCTGCCATTAAACACCCATAACGACGGACTCCAGCATTAAAGGCTTGCTCTGCTCTGCTGTCTGCTGTGGAGCTCACTAGGGTTTCAGATGTTTTGCGCCACCCTCACACACTCAGAGCCAGCATCCCTGTAGCTGTGGTGAATGAGTGATTGAAGGCCTTGTATCATTAGTTACTCATTAATGTCTGTGGGAGCTTGCACTGTCAGAACTTGTCAGAGAATGTTCAAGTCAGTCTGGTGTTGTGGTGATTGAGCACATTGTGATCATCTGGAAAGGTCTGTTGTTTAGATGGCCTACCTCTGTACACTCTTACAAGCGAACCGAACTGTTAAAACTTGCACACATTATAGTAGAAGGTGTTCAAAGTTTTTACACTATATCAGAGCAGTCTCTTATTGGAGATGTGTAATTCTTGCATGCTTCTACAAGCAGGCCAATACGCATGTGTGTACAGCGGTGTGGGGTGCAGTTCAGGGCCAAGAGGAATTTGTATATATGAGGCTAAAAGAGCATTTCAGGATTTGTATCATGTGCAGTAAATGTTTTTCTAGTATTGTTCATATGCATCAATTACAGACGCAACTCAGACTTGAAGAAATGAAACTGTTTGAACAGAGAATGTTAGGAAGTAAGCATTGTAACTAAAATCTGAAGCTAATTCTCAAGCTAAATGTAAATATATAATGGAAACAAGCCACATGTTTTTTAGCATCCTTGTTCAGGAGCATGAAAAGTTGGGTTATGTATGTTTGGGGAAAAGAGCATTACGAGTGGGCGAGACGACAGGGTGAATGGGAAGCAGGTCACAGAATGTAGATACATTCTGAAGCATGTACATATACACAGACAATTTAGGAGATTGTATTGAATATATGATGGAAGTTTTTATATTAATTGTTAGTATTAATTATTTCATTCATTTAATATTTAATTCATTACTTAATTACTTGTATATAAATGGTAAATGTTGGCACAGCAGGTAGTATGTGCGGCACAGTTCCAGGGGCCTAGGGTTGTGATCTCGATTCTCATTTCAGTCACTGTTTCTAAAGTGTTTGTGTAGGTTCCTTTCCAGGTTCTTCCATTTTATCTCTCACCCCCCAAAAACACACGTGATAGGTCAGCTGGCTTGTGCTCAGTTCTGGGTGGGTTCAGGACCGACAGCGACCTTGACCAGGAGGAATTGAATAATGAATGAATGGATGGATGTTTTTTTCAATGTGTTTTACTAGTTTTGGGCATGTACACCATACTGAGATGTACCCCATCTCAACAGTCAGCTTTTTTCCGTAACCGATTCTTGGGTAGGGTGTACCAGGGAAAAGCTTGGTCTGGTTGGTTGTATATTACATCATTATTATTCTTTAAAGAACCACTAATTGATTTTTTTAAGACAACATTCCAACTTTTGCTTATATTCTAAAAGTGGGGATTTTTAAAATAACTACTTATATAATTTATTTTACACAAAATAATTAATACATTTTGATAAATACTCTACACCTAGTAAAAAAATACAAAAAGTACCATCAAAGTATAAGCTTAAATGAGAAACGGACAGAAGGCCCTCTTCAATGAAGACTGGGTGTCATTTTTCCACGAGAGTGTGTTTGTTTTGGCCTGGAAAAAGGCACAAATTCCACCTAACACTTTTCCCTTCCGCTGTGGATTGCACCAGGCTACTTCCTCTCCGAAGCTGCCTGGTTAGTTGAAAAATATTTATAGTACATGTGCAAGACATGCTGTTCTCATGTATCCACCGCCGTCCAGCATTCAGGAGGAGGGGGGAGATTTCACCTCGTCCCGCAGTAGATTGGGGATGATTTATTGGTGGTATAATGTGCCCCAAGTGATGGATCGAGGAACTGGAGGACAACCCGAGCAGGCAGGTATCCAGAGCGTGACTCTCAGGGGAGTTATCACCTATCGCTGCTGACTTTACACAGCTCCTGTTCGCTCAGCTTTACTTTCTTGTGTTTGGATAGAGGACGGCTCAGGCTCAGGTGCTCAGAAGGAAAGAGAATGAGAGGAAGAGGGAAACCGAGGAATATTACAACAGCCATAGTCACCAGGACCAGGACCAGGACCAGAGGCTGAGCAAGACACACAGCGCATCGCTCTTCCTGCACATAAACCTCAGACAGAGGGAAAGTATAACATAGCCATATGTGCACAGCAGTAGATTAAATGAATTATTCCAGGACGTCAAAAGTCTGTGGAAACAGGTGATTTGCTTGGCCACTGTCCTGATACTTCTTAGCGATAAAAATAAAGCTGCCATTGTTTGCTAGAAACTCAATCATTCTGTTAGGAAGGAGGTCTGTCCAGTCTTCTATTCTTTTCAGACCATGTCTAGGCTAGACTTAGTCATCATTACCAAAGCTTGGGGAAAAACAGTAATACAACACTAAAAGCTGTGGACAGTTTTCTCTTTAATGCACGCTCATGAGGGTAAGCCCAATATGGTGAGTCGGATAGGATGGAGGAAACGATGGTGAGCAAATGCTTCTCAAAGTACATTGATACTGCCAAAGAAATCATTTTAGGTTTTGGGAGCATGTCCTTTCTGATTTGACTCCAGCCTTCTGAAAGGTAGTCTTCTTTGAACTCACTCTTGCCCATAGTCCACATGCTGCCCTCAATCACACTCAAAATGTATGTGGTCCTGGATGTGAAGCTTATTCGAATAACTAATAGAATAATAGGGTAGGAGTAGTGGAAACTCGTTCAGGTTACAACATTATATTTAAGCAGTGAAATGTTTCTGTATATAAAACATTTTGTGTGTATAGTAGCAAATTTGAGAGTTAGGGACTTTTTTGCTGCTCATCATTTATTATGTATATGAATATGAATGACACACGTGAGCTGTTGATATCAATATCAATTGATATCAATCAGTCAATCAATTATAACAGCTGACCTGTTTCATTCATATACTGGAGAATGTAATATTGTTAGGAAGAAGTAATATTTAACAGTTGTGCTAAAGGAATATTCGGTTGTGCTTCATTTTAGGCTTGATTATTATATAATTATAATATTACGCTGTTAATCCTGCTCAACATCAGATTTCTTATGTGCTGACACATGGTGAGGTCATAGTGCAGCTCAACAGTTCAAACAGCCCACACTGAGGATGGGTGTGTCAGGGTGGTGAAGGGAGACTGGGTGAAATTTAAAACACTAGATATGTCCAGTGACAGTACAGGAGAAGGCAAAAAATGTAATTTGAATGGATGTTAATGTAACATAAGATCTTATTTTACAAATTTTAGAGAATATGTATTCATCTGTTCATCCAGAATTGTTTAGACAGTGTCCAGAGCAGCTGCAGGATTAAACTACAGAGAAAACAAAAAATAGACAAAAATGGAGATGGTTTTCACTGGACAGCAACAATATGCAGGCTTAATACTCAGTAACACATTATTGTTTGATACATAATAGAATTCATATTGTAATACACTTTTGTCCTGTTATCCATCAATGCAATGCATGTTTTAGTAAAAGCAATGGCAAGAGATTCATTTATGGCAAAACACTGTTGTTTCAAAACTCTAAATATCATTTGAACACATCAGCTGTTCTTTTTAATGGTGTGCTTATTTTAGATGTTATAGAGAATAAGTTCTTTTTAAACTGACATCCATTATAATATCATGGCATTGGATATACGGTGCATATATAAAGTCATTGTATTGCATATGCATATATAAAGTCATTGTTCTGGACAACGAAATACATTTGAACTGAATTGCATTTCTGATCAGCAGTGCTAGAGTTCGGACTTCTTTCATCATCTCCTGGCAATGTGAATGTTGCCAGTTTGCTTTTCTATGAGCTGAACATTGCACAACTTATTTCAACCTCAAAGCCAGCAGTAAGTAGCATGCACAGGCTGTGCCTGGTGTGGAGTTAAACTTCTTTTATTACACTTGGTGAACCCCCTGTTTCGCAGGATACCCACCTAAAGCTCTCTCATCATGCACAGTGTAAAAGCAGTCTTAGTAAGATAGCACATTTGTGCCACATGTTGAAATTGTAAATGATATCTAATGTAGGCTGTTGAACTGAACTCAAAAGAATTTCACTGCATGAGCGAGAGGCTGAACGAGTTCCCAAATCCCAATGGGAGAATTTATTTTATTGGTAATCGCTGAACTTTGGGGAATGATATGCCTGTGGTTTGTGCGTGACATACCGGTGCAATCTAGACAATCCAGACAGTTTCAGAATTGAGTGAAATGACTCTGGCATTTCGACTGTGGGGATCTCATATGTCACGAGCTGACTGCAGTGGACTCCACCTTAATGCTACTCTTAAGCACTAAACACTGGGAGGGTTAAAGAGTACTGGCACTCCCTGCATTTGTAAATAGTTAGATGATTTTAAAGTAAAACATAATATGATTTTCTCTGCTGTTTTTCTCAACCTCTTCTATTTCTTCATCTTCGTTTTCTTCTATTTATTTCTTTTCTTTTTTTTTTTTTTTTTAAATCATAGCCACATCGGCTGAAACCATAAATCATAGTTTAATTACAAGTTTCAAAGAAATTGCATTTTAATTAAGTTAAAACATTCCACCTTTAAAGTTAATTGTATCACCATTGTCTCCGTGCTCCTTAAACAACAGTAGTGTAGTTTCATTAACGGAATTATGTTTTAATGGATCCTTTCCCTCAGGTGATTGGTTTTATTAAAATACCACAATTACACATCTAATGAATTTAAGCCACAATAAAACAAAGCAGAAAATACATTGCGTGCTGTCTGCTTCTGTCTGCTATTAGTCAGCTTTTGCACAGTGTTTACAAAGTTCATCTGGGTTGAGAGTACTGGTGTAGGTGTGGTGAGCTGCTTTAGTGCAGGAAATCTCTGCTCCACTCGTTCTATAACTCAAACCAGAGATGGGTTGAAGATAGTTAGATATCATTATGTTTCATTGGTCACACTATGTATTCTATGTATATTTTGAGGTTCATCACACTAAAAGAATGAACAAGCTCTAACACTGATAACACACTTTAAAATGAAGGCACTACAAAGGGTTCTACTGAGCGAAGAGTAGATTAACCTCTGCTGGTTCCAAGAAAAGCATGTATGCAAAGCAGATGTGTGGGTGTGAAGAACCTTTTAATAGATGAAAAAACCTTCAAGTTTCTTTACCAGTTCTATGTTTCTTCACATTTCTTATAAAAAGAGGTTCTACTCATGGCCTTGCTTGATTAACCCTTTATCATACCTTTATTTTAAGAGTTTTAAGCTTTAATAGGTTACTCAGTACTGAAGTATCCTAGTTCTTCAACCTGATACTTTTGTACTTCAGCTGAAGTTGTCTTGTTTTTGATACTTTGTGCTTACTTGAGTTCTTACTTCCCTGAATGCTTATGCATGGGCTGGAATCTAGTACAGTGCTCGTCTGTTTTGGGGAAACATTTTAAAATGTTTAAATTGAAATTTTGTTTGATCAGATTGCAAAATCTTTCACATATCCAGGTTTGATTGTACAGTATGTGAGGCTACTGGAGAAAAACAATAATTGCTGTTTACATCTGAACACTGGGTTTTGCCTAATCTGGTATGTGGATTTATATGCTAATCAATATGCTACAATTCATCCAGTATATTTACTGGGCAACGTGCTACACATGAGGAAGAAGCACTAAAGGAGACCTAAATAAGGCAGGGTGAAGGCTATGTACAGCAGACTCACACAGTTCAGAGGCCTGTGTGTAAAGTGGTGTATGGCTGTGGCCTGGTTGTATGTATAGACATTAATTTTCAAGTTGAAGCATGTTTTACTATTATTATTATTATTATTATTATTGTTATTATTATTATTATTATTATGACTGCCATTAATCATCATCATCATTATTTTCATTATTCTTACTGCCACTACTATTTTTTATATATGTTAGGTTGATGATGTGAGGACACCTGAGCATCAGAAATGAGGTTGTATGACTTTATATTCAGTGTTGGTTCCCCTTAAGAGTTCTTCCTCCAGCTCTGCAGGAGTTTTCCATGCCACTGTCACTGTCAATAGGAATGTTAAGTGTATATGTTCTATGTGTTATGTTTTTGTTTTCTTACTGTAGTTCTGTAAGGCTGCTTTGTGTACAAATAAGACTGGATTCTGCTGGAGATGTATGGTCTATTACAAAGCTCAGTTGTTTGTGAACGCTCAATGAAAATGAATTAAGAGGGAAAACACAAGGCCTGAGAATGTTGTTGTGTTTTAAGTCACAGTTTTCGCTTTGAAGTGTATTTTCTCATGAAGAGTGCCTGTGGTTTCTAAAAATGTAAAACGACTTGAAGTAAAAAAAAAATATAGATTTCTAAAGCAGACGTCTCATTTCTCCAACACACTTTTGATTAACAAAGAGGCCCTGGACGTCACCAGCTAAACGACAGCTGTACACTACATACTAAGCTGCACATTAAACAGACTTTGTTGTCCATATCCATTGTCCTACAGCTATTTATTGGAATTGTGAAGAATCCCAACATGAATGCAAACACTACAGTGTTACTCTCATTGAGACCTTGATTGTTGTTGATCTGTGGACTGCTGTCAGAGGTTCATGTTCACATGAAATGGGAAAATGGGATGGATTGCAGAGGATCTTTATTAGAAGTAAAGTAGATATGCATAATTATCCAATAAGATAATTATCCAGATTTGTTATTATGTGTACCATCTTGCAATGTGGAAAGGAAAGCATCTCTTACATATTAGCAGAAAACGTATATAAATGTAATAATTCATTACTTACTATGTAATAACATATGGATTTATGTTATTACACTTTAGACTATATGGTAGTTGTATACTAATATGGTAGTTGTCCGAGTCCCATGCTACATCCTTAAAAATAAGATGGATGTTTCACTCCATCCATTTCCACTTGGACACCTTGACAGGGAAACCTGAATTACGGAGTGAAATGATGCTCCCTGCTCTCCTTCCTCCAGCTTGCTCCAGGGCATTTCAAAGACATCAAAAATACCGGCTGCTACTTCAAAGTCAATTATGAACACAGTAATACCGTATGCACCCACTCGCACCTTTGTGTCTGCCACATATTTGATTTCAGTGTTTGTAAAAGTGTGTGTGGGCGAGTGTGCTCTGCATGTCGGTGCACTACAAAGCCTATTGTGTCCAAGCCTGGGTGTATCGCAGGTGCTCAGATAGTCATTCCTAGGCATTTGCAGCAAAAGTAGCAGCCCCCCAGACAGGATTACTAATTCAATATACAATACAATACAATACAATACAGTTCTTCTTTTAGCCAAGTCTAATCATCTGGCCAGAAAGGTTTGGCTTTGCTATGAGGAATAAAGTAGCGTAATAGTAATTAATGCTTATAGCATGTCAATTTACCATGACTTAATCATTAAACATTTGCCTTATTCATACTGTATGATGCATAAGAAAACTGACGTATTCAGTAAACGTTTACTGAAGGGCAGCATTTGTAAGACTACATGAGATTTACACATAGTGTAAAAAATGGTTAGTCCATTCAGTGTAACAAAATACTTAAATATACTTATTTAACTTAAATATACTTATTAGAAAGACATACTTTAAGTGGAAAAAGGTTAATTCAAAGTATTTATTTGAGTTTAATAAACCAAGTGCAATATTTTTGGGTTGAACAGACCAACGACTTTTCACAGTGTAAACCTTTCATGAAAAGTAACATAAACCAAGACATTTATAAAGACTTATTCCAAAAAGTGTCTGTGTTTATGAAGGCTGCATTTGTCTGCCTCCTCAGCAAATGCTATGACAGCTGACATTCATTGGAGTAAACCTTTATAAACGTCTATGTAAGTTTATAACAGTTGTCCTGAAATGATTTTGCAGGCATAGTATCATGAATGCTGCCTTTCAGTTCTACCCCATATTTTTTTATAGATAAAAGTATACAGTCATACACTCTCACAAACCACATAACATAAGCAAGTCTGTTTGAGATTACCGGACAACCCGCCATGATTTGTACCGTGTTACCTACATTAGCCTTGTAGCTCCAGTGCAGAACTGAAGAAGAAAGCTTCAGATTTGAGTTCAGGGCAAACCAGTGTAAAATTGATTTTTGTGTGTTTGTGTGTTTATCAGTTTACCAGTAAAAACCTGTGTAGAATTGTGAATAGTAACACTATTGGCCTTGTGTAATGTAGTCGCATGTCTAGGTTTAGCCCATGTCCAAGAAACAGTGTGTCCATAAGTCTAAAAACAAACTTTGGACAACAGGCTCTCACTGGGATAAGAGTGCACATTCTGTACATTTGATTTCCACTAAGCTTCAGAAATGGAGAGGAAGATGAGGGGTGTGAAAGACCCTCACCACCCCCACTGCAACAGATGGGTGCTGTTTGATCCACAGGTGGGTCTCTTGTGACACAACGACGCTGCACCTCTAAGGCGCAAGCTGATCCTGCTCTTTCTCTTCATGCAGCTGCTCCAGTTACAGCATGAAGCTGACGTGGGCGGATGCAGCCAAATGCACTGTCCAACAGCCATGGGGCTGATGTTCAGGTGTGCAACTGATCCCTCACATTTAACACTTTTTAGCCTCATGGGGATGCGTTGGCAGGTAACTTGACCGAATTAGGAGATGGTCCTCGTGGAGCTGTGAAACTAAGTCCGTCCTTTTTCTGGACGGTCATTTCCGCCTATCTCGCTGTGATATGTAGACTGCATATGCTGTGACAGTGACAAAAGGGATCAGTTTCCTGTACAGTGTGACTAAGTGCGCTGATTAAATTTTCACTTCCTATTGTCATGTTCCCGTTATTGGTGCCTTTCTTTTAAAGATCAAGGGTGAGTTATAATACTGTATATATTGATGTGGGCAGGATTACTGGATCATGTACCAGCCAAGTTTCTCTGTAATGCCTTATGGTCACTTTGGATGAAAACAAATTGGAATGAAAAAGATCTTAAATCAAATGAATACCGTGATTCCATAGAAGATCATACTTTTTTTCACTCACTCACTCTCACTCACTCACTCACTCACTCACTCACTCACTCACTCACTCACTCACTCACTCACTCACTCACTCACTCACAGAAATGGTTCTATATGGAAGCAAAATTTGACATCACTAAAAGATGTACTTTCAGTACATTGACAGTAAAGTGACACATTCCAGGTACCATTCCAGCTGTCATGATCCATAAATTCCTTTTCAAAATGGTGTTTGCTTACCAGCTACAATTAAATCATGCTAAATAAGCGTTTCTTTGAGAATATTTTTAGATGCCTCCCTCCCATCTCAGGAGCCACCACTGAGGACCTGGAGATTTTCCCCTCACTTAAATTACCTATTGATGAGAGGGCTTCCCTGCTCTGGCTCTGCCGTGGAAAAAGGATGTCTGGCTTGCTTTTAAGATGTCTCTGAAACGAAAGCTATGTGGTCAGATCTGAGGAGCCCGTGCATGCAACAGAAGCTGCCTTTTTAATTCCCAGCTTAGGTTCCCTCAATTACTGCTTATGGATATTCTGGAAGGGGTCTGCATCTTGAGTCATCAGTTTCATTAAACCATCCTCTCTACTTTCATCAAACCCTACTTTAGGTATCCTTTTTTCCCTCTCTGCTACAGTTTCTCTAAATGATAATTGCTACCATGGGATAATTGTCAATACCAGGGTTTGATCCTGATAGGCAGGCAGTAAATAAGCAGCAAAATGTGCCCTGGAGATTCTTGCCACACATGTTGCCGATTACTCCACACCCATCTGCAACATTACAGAAGAATGTTTTCTAGCTAATTAAATCCAAATCTATTTAATACTGGAGCCTGAATGAATTTAAACATGTGTGTTTGTGTGTGTGTGTGTGTGTGTGTGTGTGTGTGTGTGTGTGTGTGTGTGTGCGTGCTTTCCAATGAAAAGGATACTGCTGGATGCAAGGATTTTCTAAATTTTAATGTTGGCTTTCAGGGGAAGCTTCTAAAACGAAATCTTCAAAAATGAATAGCATAATTTTGTATGCTAATTATATTTCTATCTATGTATTTATCTATCTATCTTTCTATCTATCTATCTATCTATCTATCTATCTATCTATCTATCTATCTGTCTGTCTGTCTGTCTGTCTGTCTGTCTGTCTGTCTGTCTGTCTGTCTGTCTGTCTGTCTGTCTGTCTGTCTTTAACACTGTTCCTCTTACATTGTGAAGATCTGTGAAGATCTCACTAACCCTCAGGTATTTAATACTGATGAATTTGTGTCTATATTGAATTTCTTAGAAATTCCCTCCAACCACAAAACACACATACTAATTTACTAATTTACAGCAGTTACTGAACCTTAAATATGAACGTCTTCATAAGCAGCCTGCTCTTTAACAGGTTCAAATTCAAACCAAATGGACATTCATTGCTGCTACTATAGTGGACGTGCCTTTGATTTGCAGTGATTAAAAGCTGCCCTTTTACAAACATGTGCAACAGCCATAAACGGAGCACGTTATCCTACAGCAGGCGCTAAGCTTCCCGCCAGGCCATTCTCATCCCTCTGTGCTCTCACCCCAGAGATGGCGGAGAGGGTCAGGGGTTAACATGGTAATAGGGGGTGCTGATTGCTACAAGTGCCTCTCCGGCTGTGGCCTCGAGAAGGGGAAGTGTGCAGCACGCGCGGCACAGGGAGCACAGCTGTGTTTGGAGACTAGACGCCCTGACTTATTCAAAACGGCCCTGAAACATTTCTCTTGGAGGGGATACGCAAAGCCATAGATCAAACAGAGCAAACAGGCTTTTGCGCGTTTTCCCCTGGGCTTGGCATGGGAAAGTCATATTTCTTCACACGAAATAAAGATTTCAGTTGTGTTTGTCGATTTTGCACTTTAACAGCATAATCGTTTTTATATTTCATATTTTCTTACTGACGTCGTCTTTTCTTTTATATGCCGTCTCCGCGCCTTTTTCAGTTCAATGTCAGATTTATGTCAGACACCAGACTTTTATTTGTGTTTTTAATGCTCCAGTTTTTTTTACATTATAATCTGTTGTCTTTTGAATATGCAATAAATCTGCCAAATAGGGACTAGAACGGATCAAAGTTTCAGAAATAAACTGACCATCTTGCTGTGAGAGTCTTGTAGCAAACACGAAGATCAGCACGAGGGATGAGACTTCAAGCATTTGGGATGTTAGAAAGATGCTGTTTCAGTCTCCCAGCCCGAGTACATCACATTCTTCTAGTGCAGGATTCTTCTTGAACAAGCCAGCTGGTGTGATGTAGCTCCACACACCTTCGCCACCAGACAGACCACTCAACTGTGGACATGTTGGACCCACTATTCTACATACTAGCATCAAGATTTTAATTTTACCTTATATTCTCCTTGGTTTTCCTGCCTTGTTTTTCCCACCTGCCCCTAAATGTGTGCAGCATGCTGAGGGAATGTTTACACTTGCCGGAATTCTTCTGAGCACTCCTGTTCCCCCTTACACTTCTTGACATCACTCCACAAGCGACCTCTTCCACCATCCTTACGTTGTACAAACAGCCATTTGAAAAAGTCTTTACATAACACAAAGGCTCTTATGGCAGGGGCAGAAGATGTCTCTTGTATTCCCATTGTACGGCACCAGACAGGCCTTGATTAAAGTGTGGCCCTCTCCTTGTACCCACTGAACTCTGACCTCACAACAAGGAGCCACTGACCGCATCCATTATATGAAGAAAGAAAAAAAGGACAGTAAGTAAATAAGTACCTACCCCAGAAGAAGTTTTGCTGGCAAGGTGTCACCGAGCTGAAGAGGCTGTTGGATGCCATAGCCACCACCAACGGTCACTCCGTGGACAAATTTTGTTTCTCTATGGTTTCGATGACCTTTGAGATGTCCTCAACTTAGCGAGCGTGCATCATGCCAGGAGAAAATGCGAGAGGAGAAAAAAAAAGAAAAACATCCACAAGAATTGTGTTTTTGTATCAACTATTTTCATGACCACAAGTAATGACCAGGTCTGGCTACAGAAAAAAAAAGAATGTCCCCTCACTGGGAGAGGATGGAGCCAAGCTTGCTGCATTTGAAGAGTGCGGTTGAAGCGTACTTACTGGCTGCTGAGGTCCTTAAGCCCGAGGCTGACCCGGGACGATTAACCATTTATGTGCCGCCTGAAGCACCCTGTGCGAAAAGCCTTAAGCTGAACTTCTGTGGTTCTGTGGTTGCTCGGGAGGTGAGTGGAGCCTTCACACAAAACCCAAAAAGGCACAAGCTTTAAAAATCTCTTTTTTTTTCCTCCCTTCAAAAGGCTGTCACTGGAGAGGCAGGGTCACATGCCCGTGACATCACCGGAGCAACACCAGCAGACTTGAGTGGGGTAGCTTACTGCTGTGGCTTTCTTGCTCTCTCTCTCTCACTCACTCTTCCTCTCTCTCTTTCTCTCTCCCTCTCTCTTTTTCACCCTCCCTTCCTGCTCTCCCTCTCTGTTTTTCTTCTTGTGGAGACGCGTGGTTCGGCAGCTCTTCCTGGCACTCTGGGGGAAGCTGTTCAGAGGGAGGGGCCGGAGAGGGGACTGATGGAGCCTCTTCAGCTCCCTTGAGTCACAAGCGCTTAGGAAGGGGTGAGAGCGCTCTCCAGTTTCGCTGCTGCATGTGGAACGACTGCTCGGGACGCTGTTCCTGCTGATCCTGCCCACAGCCTTTCCTCCACCTACTCCGTCTTTCTGCCTTCCTCCCTGTACACTCATTTCTAGTGCTGCTGGGTGGCATGTCATAGCCTGTCACTGCTGTCACGTCTGAGGTGGGCTGAGGACAGCACTCAGAACTTTGAACCATAGCTTCCTAATCCTGGCTCTGGAATAGCCTTACTCTGCACATTTTAGAGATGCCTAATTTTTACACTCTTACAAATGACAAATACCAAAAAGCTTCTTGGAATGCCATAGAAGAAGCTTTTGGTGGAATATATTATAGAACAGGGATAATTATGGGATGTGCAAGTGAGAAGTATAATATAATATTTAGGAATCATTGTTTTTAAGTATGTAGCACTCCGTTCAACTCAAAAAAAGACTTGTTAAGCTCTTGATCCCAAGGCTTATCCAAGTAATCCAAGTTCAAGAACTGTAAATACAAGTTCTTTGACCCCAAATATATAGTCTATTGTGAGCAGAATTGATATATCCCACATATTATTCAATTGTTTTGAGTTAGGTGAATATTCATGATCATTTTCCAGAGAGACTTTTGACATTTGTCATTGGCAGATCAATAGTGGCTGGCCCATGTGAGCTTCAAAAAGTACCCTGGAAAAAAAAGAAGCTGCACTGATGTTGAATTTATTTATTTCTCTTATATTGATGCTTCTTAACAAGCCCAATATCTGAGTCATCTGTGCTTCAGTAATATTCATAATTTTGCTGTTGGCTCCTGATACAATCTGTTTGCATACTGGGCATATCTTCCCCCTGACTCACCACAAGTATACAATCATTCTACAAAGGCTGCCTTATTTTGCGTATGCAGTTACATTCTATATAATGGACCACCTGGCCTCAGTGTTGTAGGCTGTAAGAGCAAGTTGCCACTTTCTGTACTGCTCTTTATTTCTCTGTGCTCTCTGAGGGCTGCATGTTTCTTCTGGCATTAACATAAGATTATACTCTCCGTGTTTTTGCCATATTAATAATAGTCAGTTAAGGAATGAAAACCTGAAATAATATTTATAAATGTAAGTTATTCAGCACTAGCATCATCATCCATCATCTCAAAGGATTAAATTAATGTAATAGACTTACTATGTTGCTGTTATTCTGACCTTATGTATTTGAGTTAAAATGTTTCGTATATTGTGTACAATTAACATTTTTTTTCATTTGTTCAACAATGTTTAACTTAAAGGTTTATCCAGGTTTACAGTGTAACATAGCTGTTAATAATAAGCATTTCTCTACTACATATGAACACATTTGGGTCTATTATGTACACTCTTAAAAAGATAAATGAGATATTGAAGGTTTAAAAAAGGTGCATATAATATAATATTTAAGAACCTTTGTTTTTAAGTACGTAGCACTGAATTCAACTCAAAAATGAAAAAAAAAAGATTTATAAAAAGGAAAAGTCTGGTTCTATATATATAATAAAAGGTTTATTAACTGACGAGATGGATCAGGTTGGTTTGGACAGAGAAAGCACTGCAATGTGCAGGGCAGGGGAGTTAGACAGCCAGACTGACTGTCTGTATGATCAGCCCACTTTAAAATGAATCTACAGCAGAAAGAACTGTTTGCATTTCCTTCACTCCACACGTCTCGTCTACCCGTCTCTTGCTTATCCATAAAGGCCTCCACAAACAAAACAAAGGGGGTTGTGGTGAAGTGCAGTGAAGTCCAGTGTGTATAGTGTGCGATTGTGCATCTCTGGAAAGCCACTGTCTCTTCTCCCAGACTGGCGGTCCCAAAAGCAAGAGATGTCTCTGCTTCCTATAAGTGGCAGTTAATCATGCTTACCTGTATGTTTTAGTGGGGGGAGTGGTGAGGTGTGAAGAAGGAAGGCGGGAGGTTTCAGTTTTTTAAACTGCAGGCGTGTAATTCAGCTATTAATCTACAGATTTATTACTCAGACACCACTAGGGGTCTCTAAATTTACCATAGTCTGATTTGATCACAGTTGTTTAGGAAATAATTCAGTGCTATATCATGATATATCAAGTTAATTATTTAGGTATGATTCTCAATTATTGACAATTACAAATACAAGAAGCTGCTTGCAGAGTAGAGATGTTTAACAAGGCAAACAATGCACCACTGATTTTTATTTTATATATTTTGCATGAAAAAAATAAAATAAGTTCAGACATGTTTAAAGTTGCATTCCAAAAACCAGTCCAGTCACCACCTTCAGATCACTATTAACATGCTAGTTGTGACACTTATCATAGTGAGAAATTGAAATGCAGGCTGAAAGGGTTAAACACCTGCCACACGTCTGAAAAACCTCTACCCACTCCGGTGACTAAGGGCTTCACACACCACATAAAACGTTGGCTGGGCTGTTGCTCTGGGCTGCTCTGTTATCACTCACTACAGGTATTTGTTTTAACATATAAAGTATGAAGGAATGAAAGCAGCATCTCACCTGAGGAATGCATGAAATATGCGTTGCTTTTTCCCTCTAATTCAGTCAATTAGAATGTGGAGGCGTAAACAGCTCTTAAAGCTGTCTTGGTGGGCTTTGTTTCACTGTTTTGCTTTGAAAAGCATAAATTGTCCTTCTTTATTGAAATAATTATATGTGACTGCAAAAATGATTGTTTTGTAAAAAATAATTTATTGTACTTTCCAGAATATTATATTATATTATATTTAATAATTTTAATAATATTAATTTTTACAGTATTTATTCATATTTGAGCACTTTAACTTTTAAACTTATATTGTGCAAACGTAAGCACTTACTGCCAGAATTATTGAGAGGAAATAAAGTAACAAAATATATACTGTATATTAATAAAAATAAAAAAGGGACAGGTCAATCATGAACAACTTTCAGTGGGTCTTTAACAATGGAAGTAAATTAAGACACACAATTCATTTATCTGTACAAAAGCATTGTTGGAACAGACTGTGCCACTGCCCTCTCTGCCATAATATTTATGCAACACTGCAAGTTCAGGCTGCTGCCTTAATGATGAGAAAAAGACACTTAACAGTGTTTCCAAATAAAGCCAACTTCAAAACACCATCAAAACACTCCTGGAAACTGGAGAATACAGAAGAGCTTGGTTACAGGAATACATCTGATACTCAAATTCACAACAGCATCAAAAGACCAGTTTATGAGAGTCAACAGCTTGTGTGACTGGTGGCTCACATGACAATACATTGTTGCTTAACACTGGGCCAAATCTCAGTTTCCAATCAAACTGTGAACAGACTTGGAGCCGCAGGTTTGAAAGGTAAAGTGGCAAATATATATATTTCCTTAAAAAGCATTCCCATTGTCTAACTGACGGCAGTGTCTTTCCACCCCAGCATTTCTGTTTTTCTGTTTTTCTTGTATATCCATTTGTTACTGGTTGCGGTGCTTGGTTATTGACTGGGACTGTTTCATTTTCAGTATCTCTGTTTATCCCTTTAATAAAGCCTCATTTTTTTTGCACATGTCTGCACATGTCTTAGATCTGTCCAGCTCTGACAGAAAACTCAGCCACTGTTTAGGTAGCAGAGTATGAGGCAGTCTGTAAGACAGTGGTTACACCAGTTACACCAGGCCATCTGTAGAAAAATTAAAAACCCAGCAGAAACTGCAACAGGAAGAGTTCAACTACTGTCTGGTATAAAATATATAAGTGCTTTGTTACATCCTAGCAGTACAGCTAGTCCTAAAATACTACCATCAGTCCAGATCAGTCTTTCCTGTCTTTAAGCTGGAACCCAGGAATGGAATGGGTGACTCCAGTATGGGCTACCATATAGTCTAGAACCTACAGTGAGTTCATGACTTTTAACAGGTATTTGATCATGCAGCCACTGGCCAATGTAAAAGAGAACTGTTGCAAGCATTGAAACAGTGTTATCACTGTTTTTGTAACTGACCTTCCCTCATCGCCCCTGGTCACACAAAGCCTTTGATTCCGTAACTGACCTTCCCTCTTCAGAGGGTTATACTACAGTACTCATGGACACTGGCAGCATTTTGGGGTTTCAGAGCTGACACTCTTATCCAGAGCAACTTATCAGGCTCCTCAAATGACAGAGGAGGGCCAGTGTACAGATTAGTGTTAGCAATCTTGCCCAAGGACTCTTATTGGTGTTGCACAGCATAGTTGCCCAGACTGGGAATCGAACCCCAGTCTCCTATATGGTGTGGTGTCTTGCTAGTGCACCACACCAACCACCAGTTGGGATTGACATCTCAAGTATGGAAAGCCTTTTTTGACAACAACAACGTCAGTCTCACATCCAGATACAGATCCACAAACCAATGGACTGTGTGAGTGTACTAACTAGGAATTGGGAAGGTTTCTCTGTATGTATTGTCATAAATGCCCCAGTGACTGGTCAAGTTATTTGATCTGGACTGATATAGCCCAAAACTCCTTGACTAACACCATCACAGGATTGACTGCCTTCAAATTTGGGGTTATTTCGGTTATCCTTCCCTGGCTCCCTGGACTGCTGCAAAAACAGATGTTCCTGCAGTGGACACATGGATGGACAGGAGTGAGAGAGTACGGCAGGACACTAACATCCACATCAGTGTGACTTCTGGGCGTTACAAAGAGCAAGCCGATCAGAGGCGAGGTGACGCTCCTTCTCATCAGCCAGATGACTAGGTGTGGCTGTTCACCAAAGACTTCAGGTTTGAGGGGTATCACAGTCCATATCAGGTGGGGAAAAATATATGATGTTACTCCAGTACCTTATTGACTGAGTGGACCACAGCTTTAATGTCTTTGGAACTTGATTGGGGCTGATTATCCACCACTCAAACTATCCTGCATTGCAACATTTCATCAATTTTTCTCTTCCAACCAAGCCCAGGGAGATTTGCTACAGTGCCATGAATTGTAAACTTCTTGATTATGTTGGCCACTGTGGAATAAAGAACATCAAGATCTCTGGAGATGGACTTTTAATCATGTCCTCGAACAGTTCTCTTCTGCTTTTTCTGTTTTCCATGCTTGGTGGGGCACACACAGACATATATTGCAAAGATTAAGTCAACCTCTTTCCTTTATATCTGGTTTCAAGTGTGATTTTTATATTGCCCACCACTGTTACTTCCCATGGGTCAGTTTAAACAAGCATCAGATGCTTGAAACAAAGTTATTTACCCACAATCTGGCCCCTTTTTTGAGTTTTGTGTGAAATTCTGTCAAAATTGTCTTTTTTTCCTCTGCTTGTTTTGTGTTGTTCTAATACACACAAAGAAAACAAACATGTGTATAACAAAACATGTGAAACTGCAATATATGACCCTAACCTTAACCCTAAAACCTAAGCTTTACTCTTACTTTTCTAACCCTAAACTTAACCATATATTAATTATCATAAAGGAACCTAAAGCTAAAGTAAACCTAATCCTAACAGTAGCCTCGGTGTATCATGTGAAATTCTTATAGTTCCTGTAAGAATGTTTTGTAAAAGCTTATGTCCATTTCCGTTTTGGGTGGCTGTGTATTCTGGCTTCTTGTTTGTGTAAATTGTAAATTGGATTGTATGCATTTGGCAAAGCAGGACCACATGTGAACAGGAGCTCATTGTGAATTGTAATAAATATGAAATAACATGTATAAATGTGCACAAGCTATGGAAATCCTGGAGTGCATTTTAGTCCTCTATGTATTTGTTGGAGATCTTGTAGATAATGAGCAAGGGAAGCCAAATCTTAGCTAACCGTGAATCCCTGATTTCTGTCTTAGGCTGACGGGCTTGTCTTATTTCACAGTTTGGAGGTTGGTAAGTTTATGTGCACAAGCACACAAAATAAATGTTCATGGTATGTCCCTTTCACGTTATCATGTCTTCTCATCTGCAGGTGTGATAATGAGATCTTAATGATGTTTCATCTTTTTTGAACGCTTAGGCTGAACAAGGGTGTCGGCTGGTTTCTTTTTCTTCACCAGTCATTACTGTTTGCAGTAAATTATATCAATAGTCAGCAACATGAATATCAGTAATTAACATCAAGACAAGTCTTGCGAGCCCAGAAGAAAAAAAAAATCCTTACAAGCTCTTGTCTGTATGTTTTGAACCTACAGTACACCCACATCACAAACATTTCCCATGAATTTGAATATTCGGATTCACTTTGAAGGCACCTGTGAGGTTGTAATCAGATGTTGAGTCATTGACTGAAGTTCAGTATTATTTTTCATTTTTAGTTTTGCTTCACTGTGAGTTTCACAATGTTGTTTGAAGTGTAATAAATGCAAAATAATACCATAAATTAATGTATAAAGGGTTCAGATACATGTGGTGCAACATAATTTCACACAATATAAAGATCATAGATCTTATTCTACCTCTGCTTTTACTGAATATGCAGTCTCTCTCTCTCTCTCTCTCTCTCTCTCTCTCTCTCTCTATATATATATATATATATATATATATATATATATATATATATATATAAAATGCGACGATTGAATCTTAGCATCCCATTTTTGTGTATTGCACAGCCTATGAATGACTATAAACCTTCAGCATTAAGTTCTGCTTGGCACAGCATAAAGGCCAACATGGAGAGAAGAACAGGCAGGTACAGTGATTTATTTTAACAGGCTACATCTGTAAAACGCCAGGCAAGTTTACACTGTGGTGGCCTCTGAATTAACATGCTTTCATAGGAAACAAACACCACTTGTAATCAGTTTCTGTTGGCCGGCTGCACACTAACTGCAACGACAAACAGGCAGCCGAGCTGAAGGTGGAGGGATACGAGTGTATTAAAGAGAGGAGAAGTTGTGAAAGCCTGTGGAGTTCACCTCTGTGGAGTCCAAGGCACATCCAGGGCAGGAGAAACTCAAGATGTGAGGTATTTCCACAAGGATGTTTATATTCAACGTGAATTGTTCGGTATGGTCTGTAAGGTATAATTTGAATGAAAGTAGATATTTTTCTTTTGCTGTCCAATGGTGAGTCTACATCTTCCAGTGACCTCGAGGGCCTTTCTTGTGGTGTCTGCTCGACTGTTTTTGGAGTTGCAGCTTGGAAGGAAAATAAAATTGCCCTCAGAATAGGCTGAGGGGGGAAATGTTTAATATCGAATGGCACGCTTTCAAGCACAACACACATTAAAAATAACTTGGAGTAGAAATTAAATCAAAATTTTAAAAGACAGAAGAAGTCAAGGCATATTGCAATGACATTATTTTGCTTTAGAAGATATTTTAGTTTGGTGGCCAACCACTGCAAACTCAGGCGAGTTTCTCCTTTCTGCCATTTTAATCAAGGACTGCATCCAGAGTAAACACAAGTCTACCTACACAGCAGTTCAAAACACCAGAACCCCTCGGGAACTGAGCGATGACTTCCAAGATTTTCCTCTCCCAGCTTTAATTAGTTGCTTAAAGGTGGGGGTGGTGTGAATGTGTGTGTGTGGGGGGTGGCTGTTGGGTTTGAGGGGCTATAATATGTTGCATGAACAAGTGTTTGGTGCGGGAACAATCATTTAACTTGTGGTCATTTTTTTCATTGAAGGACTTCATACATGTAGTCACTGTTCTTCATACACGTATTTGTTCACGGTTTTATTTCTGCTTCACATCCACCTGTAACAGTAAGTGGTACCGTATCTCGCAACGCCCTTTAAAACAGGTTTCTTGGCTTGATTGTTTGGTAAAAACTCTTAGAACCTGAGATCCACACTTTGTGGGCAGGTACATGCTGTTTTCTAGGCTTCATTACTCAGAGTCAGAGTACCCTACAGAAATCACAACAAAAAACAAGACTTAACCTCATAGATTTGTTTCTCATCATTGAAATATCATGAGTGCATGAATTATCAGTGAGTAATCCAGAATGGAAAACAATTCAAATTCACTGATTTCCAACTTAAATTAAATTAAACTTAAAGTTAAATCCCAGTTTAAATGCCAAAGAAGCTTCCAGTGTATGTTTACTGCTCTGTCCACATGTACATGCACAACCTGCAAGCAGACTCTGACTTACCAGTGAGAGGGGGTGGGCACCAATGACATCACTGACCCACATATTTCAGAATAAAAGTCCTGAGAGGGGATGATACATACTGACACATCCATAAATAATACATATAATATAGGACATTTACGTTGCTTTTATTTTATTTGAACCACTGTCAACTTATTATGATAAATATCCTGGTCAACCTAATCATTACAAATAACATCAAAATTCTTGCATTTTCAGCTCAAAAACACTCTAGATGATCAATTCCCAACCGGATTTCTGTTTTGTAGTCCTTATTAGCAACAAAACAAAAAAACAAAAATACAATACAATAAAATAAAAATGTGATCAAACCTGTTCTCATGGACCTTCAGGTGGTCTAGATTTTCCCACAAACCAGTTTTCTCATGCAGTTTTAAATCTAGATCACTCCACAATCAACAGCAGTCATGAACTACACTGCTTCCCAAATGACAGTGTCCAGAGAACAGAGAGCATTTCAGTCCAACATTTCAGCATCTCAGCTTTCTCACAACGAATGATGAGGGCTGGCACAGTGAATATCACAAAGCTTTTGAAACTGGGCAAAGATCAATATAAACATGTGCTGTCACTCCAAAATCAAATGTTTTGTGGAGAACATCACCAACACAGTCATCAACTACTTATGATTATGTAACTTTCTCAACCATGTTGTCCCAAAAGACAAAGACATGGACAATACTGCCCTAATATCTGTTTTTTCCATCATTTAAAAAAACAAATGTTTTTCTTATATGTAGAACTCGAGGAAGACACATCTCCACAGGATTTGTTTGCCCAAAACTTTTATTTTTTTTTATTAAACACATAAACTATGAGAGCATTCTCAATCATTAAGTCTGCCATCACTGCTGGAACAAAAGTGTTTATGGACCATTTATCTCACCACTGATGACTCAATTTGCCTTATAGCCTTTTCAGCTTCAAATCCAAAACGTTCCCGGGATGTCACTGGTGAAGTGAAGACTGATGATGTAGTGAATGGAGGAAAATTAAAGGGACAAAATAAATGAGGTAGGTCTTCGGAACAATCTTTTCTCAAAGGATGAGGTTATAGTAGATCTAAAGTACAACAAGCATTTCATCGCATTGCAGTCATGTGATAAAAGTTAAGAAACCCAATGGACATCTTTGACATTTTAAACATTTTTAAACATATGGACATTTGATGTAATTATTTTTTTTGATATGGCTAAACACATAAAACTATCTTTGTGATGATCAGCTATGTGATGTTTCAGCATCAGTCTTTGTACAGAGAATCTTACATTTTCCTCAAACCCCCTCTGATACAATAAAGACTTAGCGGTTTCTATGATGGAGAGCTCTCCAGGCCCACCAATTATGCTCAAATTCTGTTTTGTTTGCGCCAAACATCTGTTCAAAGCACATTGTTCCAGAAGTCCTGCTCTTTGTCTAGTTTAGTCTAAACTTTAGTTTTTCCCTGATTTTCTTTTTTTTTGTGACAATAAGGGATTCCTTCATGCACACCTCCCATGAAAATCAGACTTGTTAGTTCTCTTTCTGATGGTAGATGCTGCAACTATATGTCAGAGCTACCTGTATTGTAGACTTATTTACACATCTTCTGCTTTCTAATTGTGGAACACTTGATTTCTAATTGTTTTGAGACCTTCCTTCTGAATGCTCAGGGAGCTCTTTGGATCTAGCCATGGTGAAAGCAATACCAAAGCAATATTTAATTTTAAGCCCTAAGAACATGTCCCCTTTAACTCATTTTAAACTGCTGATAAAGGAGCTACAATGCAAGCATTTCCTCATTGGTGATGTTTTCTATCTCTGTATGATTGATAGCTATAAAGACGTTCAGAGTGCAAATGTTCACAGAAAACAACATGAATGCCTAAAAAAACCCTTCATGGATGCCTCACCAACCCTTCTTAACAAGAAATATCTTCTTAAAACCAACATATGCCGTTTTCACAAAGATTTGCCTCTGTTTTCTTGTTTGGGATTTGTTCAACTTATGAGGACAAAGGGATCCATCATTCTAAATACAGAGCTGTGAACTTTTGATATTCATTTGACATTTTCTCCAAAACAAATTTAAGAAGCTTCTTAGGAAGATATCAATTGATTGTAATAAAAAAATCCTTTTAATTAAGAAAGCTCCAACAAGCATCTAGATGTCACTCGATGCTATTTTAAAATAATAAAACTCATACAACACTGTCAGTCAAAAGTGCTCCGATGTAGGTCTTCACAATTCATATACTGATGATTAACAGCTGTTTTGGAAGTGTTTGACGTATCTATCTTTCTGTGTTACAGAACCAGAGAAATCATTTGATATACCATCAAGACAATACAAGATGCCACACCACTCAATGAGTGATGGAGTGCATGAGGAATTTCAGGTGATGTCATGGCAACACAATCACCAGTTATAAACAACTCTGAGAACTTGTGGAACTGTGTTGGGAAATGAGTGGAGAAGACAAAGCCAACTGCAATAGGAGGTCTGTGGACAGCACTGAAGAATGTGTGGGAAGCAGTTAATTTAGATCATTTTAGGTCATCAGTATAAAAATCTGATAAAGTGGGGTGAAGCAGAAATCACGGCCGAAGGAGAACAACACAACTGGCGAGTGACTTGTCGACTGTCAGTGATCAGTACATAAAGAAAATGCCATTTGAGAAGTTCTTTTTGATTACGGGTGTAGAATGCTCTATGAATGCAAATGTGACTATTCATTTCAAAAGATGAGCATGATAGTGAAGGACATATGAAGAGACTCATACTTCAGTCAGATCCACAGGGATTCGCAAACACCCTTGGTCTGACCATATTCACACAATATTCCTACTGAAGGACTACGCTTGAAGGAAAGGGCAAACAAAAGTGTGCAAATTGCTCAAGACAAGCCTTTAAGAAACTGTGATCTACACTGCCGAGTGAACAATCGGATGAACAAAAAGGGCTCTGTCTTCTCAAAATGTCTTTTGGCAAGACTTGGATGACAGTTAATTGGCACCCTCACATGATGTTACAAGGGGAGCAAGATGACTCCCATTTCAATTCGCCATAACACAATGATACCCATAATGCTATGGGATGAAAAGAGTAAGTTCGTACTCTCTTTAAAAGAACCCACTGCTTTGCTGCAGTGAGAAACTTTAGAAAGATGGATGAGGGTATGGATCTTATATTGCTTGGATTAGTCCCAGGAATGTCAGAAAACACCAAAGTTCAGTTATTGCATTTCTTAAATAACTTCCAGTAATAAAAGTGAAGAGTTCAGCCTGTGTTTCTCTGTTAATGTAATGTATTTTAGTTATGGAACATGTGTGGAAATAAACATTCTAACTGACTTGGCATGACAGTAGGCCAAACAATGGACCATAGCTGCTGAGTGAAGGCATACTGGAAGACACTGAGGCTCCTTCACACTGTTGAATACAATGACTTTGTGTGAGGCCTTTGGCATTAAGTCAGTCTGGACATGTTAGTGCTAATAATAACAGTTTACACAGCTGTTTATTATTACTATATATATGTTGTATTGTATAACATGGAAATCATCTTCCACAATATTTAAGGCCTAGGGAAAAATCCCCAATAACACATTTTATAACTGCTAAAAGAGGAGTTACAATGCAAGCCCTTACTGGACATAGTAAAATGTGTGACTGGTATATTAGTAAAGGCATTGTTTCTACTGTGTTTAGAACCATGAAAATTCAAAGGTTCATTGGACTGGTAATAAATAGTTTTAGAGAGCATCAAATACTGCCTGGTCAGTCATATATGTGACTAAATAACATTTCAGAAATTGTACAATGTGTACTAAATATAAGTTAACCCTTATGCATATGAATGAGTTACTTATGCAGTCCAGGGACTCCTCAACCTAATCTGTTAACTAATTCTGGAATATAAACTTCATTTAAATTTTACCAAAACTTAGCCTAAATCTAAGCTTAACCATAATGTAAACTGCATGTAAATATAACCTAACCCTTATCCTAACCCTACTCATAACTATCGTCTAATGTGAAATTAAGGTTTTAAGGTACAGTACAAAACAGAAGCTATTTTATTGTTGGATGCACACTTTAATGTTCATGTTAATTCAAAGTGCAGTTGTAGTTGTAGTCCTTAATATAATAATAATAACAATAACAACAACAGCAGCAGCAGCAACAACAACAACAACAACAACAATAATAATAATAATAATAATAATAATAATAATAATAATAATAATAATGGGTTCACTGAGTACTTGTTTTAAAAAATACTTTTTGAACCAAATGAATATTATTGACAGGCTTTGTAAAAATTTCAGTTTTGTATAAATATTCAGTAGAAATCACACTATTAATGCAGGAGCAAATAACGTTTATAAAACAATGAATCAACATAATAAATTAGTGTTAATTTGGTAAATGAATTTAGTTAATTAATAATCACAATAATCATTTCTTGATTGTAGATGTTGATACCTTAATGAGGCTTGTCTAAAGGTTAATTCGTTAATTTACTATTTGGAAGTGAAAAAAAAAAGGTTTTGTAGCTTCAAACAGAAACTTAAAACTTAATTTGGAGCCATTAAAGAACATTTTTGGAAGAGTGAGGAGATGGCCTGTATTTGGTCTAGATGAGGACTTCTACCCAGTAGTTCTGCATGATAAGTGGAGGTAAAAGTGATTCTCAGGGGTTGTTGTCAGATGTAGACACTTCTCATGAGGCATTACAAAAGTATGCATCTACTGTGACTTAGCAAGGAGCAATTAAGGGGAAGGAATGTATTTGTACTCAAGGGATAGACGATTTCACAAGGCAGAGATAGAGAGATTTGAGGAAAGACTGGCATGATGTGCTCAGACTTGCACAATGTGCTGCTTTGCAGTGATTAATGACAGAAACTTGGAAATCTTGTCAGGTAATATTAAAGTATTGTATACTTACCATTTACTATCAAATCTGTGTTATCATCTAAAAAGTGTGTGAACAGCAACTGGTTATCAGTGTCCTTTGTGTGTATGTGTGTGTGTGTGTGTGTGTCTGTCTCTGTGTGGGAATGTTTTTGATAAGTTTGTGGCTGAACACAATCCAATCCTCAAAGCAATGTTCTTGAAGAAGTGCAGAGGCTGTTATTGTATCACCTGCCTATTAATCTATTCTTGTCCAACAACCAGTTTAAAACAGAAAAGGTAAAATGCTACACACCTTGTTCTGATTGGTCTAAAGTGGTCATTGTTAGTTGTACTTTTTCATTTTCATTTTTGTGTCCATTTGTTATAAATTGTCGTCCAATGAGACAAAAAGACCTAATTACACCACCTCCACCAGTCTGGACCATGGACAAAAGATAGGTTGGGTCCATGGATACAGTCTTGTTCTGATTGTGTGCCTCTGCAGACATCAACATTCATTAGACCAGGCTATATTTCTTCAGCGTTCAACTGTAGGATTTTGGTGAGCCTGAGCTCACTGCGGCCTCAGCTTTCTGTTCTTGGCTGACAGAAGTTCTATCCTATCCTATTCTAAGTGGAACCTGATGTTTGTTCTGCCAATGTCTTCTGCTGTTATAGCCCAGCAGCCTCAAGTTTCAACATGGCGTGCATTTTAAGATGATCCAAGATGAAGCAGCAGCAGCCGGGATTTGAGTCTGTGATTAAGCATTTATATTTTTAAACTTTAAATTTTTTCACTAAAAATTTCACTAAATATTTTATTTAGTTTAATGATCAAAACACAGTGTAGGAGAATATTTAATATAATCTCTCAATGTGGAATGATAATAATAATAATAATAATAATAATAATAATAATAATAATAATAATAAGTAATTTTCCAGACTTAATGATTTAACTAATGCATTCTACTACTACAAGAAAGCTTTGCAGTCTTGTAAAGCTATAAAACTCTCTTTATGCCTCAAGACATGTAGACATTATGATTACAGGTTTAGGTTTCTGTGTTCTACTAATAGTGCAAATACCTGCTTGACACAACTGGTATGTGCTTATGTGAAAGAATTCTCATTCTCAAAGAATTCTCATTGAGCACACTGTTGCTTTGTCACATTAGATTGAATTAGGACTAAAACTCCACACTTATTTATGTAAAACTGCTCTGTGCAGAATAAAAGCCAGCACTGTCACTGTGATTCATGCTAAACCCCAGAAGCATTGTGCAAGAGACATAGCAAACATAGTGCCAAATATCTGAGTCGCCACTAAGAGGGATGTTTTTTCCTCTAGAGTTCAGCGTAGATGTTGTTTTGATACCTTCTTTTTCACAAATCCAGTTCTGATGCTTGGTCTTTCTACATTGAAGGACTGTTTTTTTTTGTTGGGGTCAGAATTGCCAGACCTTTAAATGTCTCTCTCTCCATCTCTTGTATTACTACAATCAGGGCTTCCAGTAATCTATCTAATGCACAATTAGCTTTGAGTTCCTTAAATCTCCTTGTATATTACCTTTTGAAATGATTACAGGTTTGAGACTAACGCACTGGCCAGTGATTTCCTCACATCTACTTGTATATTAAGACTTTTAAATGATGGCAGGCTTGAGCTTAGGACGCCAGAGTCCATTCCTCACAATGAATAAGAGTCTGCAAGTTGTAGCAGGCTAAATAAGTTTCACTTATTAGTTAGTTTTAGGTCCATCTACAAACCAGCTTTCCCCTTTAGGGACACAGATGCTGAATTTGTGGTGATCGGTGGCTTGTGAATGCCTCCTTTTCACTCATTTTTGCCTGTAGTGGTGATTTTGGCCTTGGCCCAGAACTGTACCTTCAGTATGTATTACTCAAATATTTACCCTGCTGCTATATTGAGATGGGAATAGGGGAGGATGATTTAATGGGCACACCAAAGAGTCTGCCTGGTGCCAACAATCCACCGTTATGGTGGTCTGTTCAATCCAGTTCAGACACTTACGGACTGTTTTATCACCCAGAGAGGTCATGATTCAATAGTAACCATGACACTCGGTCAGCTAGAGTTGGACTCTGGGTAAGGAAGGCAGCCTGCAGAGAGTGGTGTTTGCTGTTGGACTAACACATGATGATAATCATGCATGACTGGATTTTGGATTACCCTGAGCTCAAATTCATAGGGACTTTAATTAGTTTGGATGGCATTACGGTATATTTTATAAACATTATAAACACCAGCTTCTGCAAAAAAGGACTTGATGGATATGGATATTTTAGAGTGACCTTTTTTCTGCCTTTGATTTATTGAGATGCCCATTTGGTCGAAGGCAAAGAGCCACTGGTCTGGATCCAACACACATATTTGCCATACTATTTATTGACCATTCCTTAAACGACTGACCCTGAGCAAATGACCATAGAGTAGACATAAAACACCTTGGAAGTGTTTCTTTTCTCATCAAATGTTTTCATTCAGACTAGACTTAATTTGAACTACAAATAGGTGTAATTTTCCTCATTTTTGACATTTCAAAAGAGAAGTTGGAGCAAGTTTCTGTTTTTATTTAGACATGCATGAAGTACTAAAGTGTTAAAAAAAGAAACATGTGTATGGAGGGAAATTTCCATGTTCGCTTTACCCTCTGAGTGCAAGAAGCAACTAGAGGGCGGATGAAGCTGACTATACTGTGTAAATATTGATGGGTAGCAGTAGGATGGGTAGGATGTTTAACATGGAGCTCCCTCTCCCTAATCACTCAATGTGAAGCTTGGTATAAACGGCATCTAATAACTGACATGAACATAGAATTTGAAGTTAGTAAGCGCACTACAGAACCTTACTATGTTCAGTCATCATAGCCTACTTGTGCTGCAAGTACCATCTACTATTGTTTGATTTGTGATTATAGCCTGCCTCCACTTTCTGTAATTGGTCTGAAAGTCTGAAAGATGGTCTGAAAGTCCATCCATCCATCCATCCATCCATCCATCCATCCATCCATCCATCCATGTATTACCAGGTCCTTCAAGCACTGAATTTATAATGTTAGATGAGGGATGTCCTCCGAGTCCTCCAGCTCATTCAACTAAACATTAGAACAGAAGCCTAAATCAACGCACATGTGACATTATGTGCTCTGTGAGCAAAAGAAGCATGATAGCACTTTAAAACCTGAGGACCACTTTCTCTCACTTCAGTTTGCACTCGTGTCACTGTAACTGTTATTGGGTGGCTCTTTAGTAGGAAAACGGTCGAGTTGGGAACTGATATTCTTGGATTGCTTGCTTTGGAAGTGTGAGAGCAAACCTTGGTGGGTTCCGGACTCCAGATACAGTGTCCATTTCAAAAGAACCTCTATTATTACTAACCTTTCAAGGAAATGTGTTATTTCATTCCTTTTAATATTTTTCCTTCTTTTATGATTACGCTTGTGTGTGTGGTCAATAAGGCAGAGCTCACGTACCTCTCTGATTCTCCTGTAGAACAGTGAAATGATCTACAATGCCTGGGTGGTCATGGTGAGTGGCATTTGACATTTACAATGGCTTATATTCATGGCAATTTATTACATCATTTTTTCCTCTTTTGGTAGTTTCTCTTGTAGTGGACATGCTAACATCAGTGGTTTTTAATGTTTTTAGTACATGTCTTGCACTTCATCATTCAGTAATGCTGAAGTGTGGTTAGACGGAGGGGGAATAATAGTTCTTATACATAAAGGCTGACACTGACTTTGCTTCTTCAGCATCTATTTGGCCTGCACTATGTAAAGTGAATGTTCTTCTATGTTATAGGTTTGTTCAGGGTATTATGTAAAATTAGTATTTCTCTCTGTTTTTTTTCTGGAAATGATCTGTAATATTTTGTAAAAACATTTTGTTTTATATTAAGCAAAAATATTTTTGTCATTTTTTTGTGAAAAGTATAGGTAAAGAAAATTCATGAAAGAAAAACATTAGTGAAAACAATTTGTGAAACATGTCAAACAAACTTGAATGAATTAAGACTAATATTATTTTCTTCAGTGGGAAATTACATCCCTTGTTTGTTTGTTTGTTTATTTTTGTTTTTGGAATTGAATTGTTGGCATCACAATTTACAAGCATTTTTGACATATTTCCTGCAAGCTGTTCAGTAGAGGACAAACGCTGCTACTGAACAGGACACTGTGAAGGCAAATCAAAGCTCACAGTTATTGTATCCACAATTATGTCCTTTATAATCCAGAAGCTTCTCAGATGTTAAATACTGTACTCGCTGCTAAGAGCATAATGGACTAGTGCAGCTCACTCATTATTAACTGTAATTGCAGAGGAATGGGACATAATAAGACATTCGCCATGGACTTGAGTGGAACTAATAACGTTTAAGTGAATTAGCTGAGCTAATTGTGTGAGCTTAGCTTTAAATCGAATCACAGACCGGCCAATAGGCAGTCAGGCCAAAGTACGTTTCCTCAAAGCAATCAATGAGTATGAGAGAGAAAGTTTAAAAGTTGAAAGAAGTGAGGAAAATACTTAAAAGAAGAGAGAAATAGATAAGGCAGAGATAAAGAGTGATGGACAATGTGAGACTGAGACATAAGAAACCTTTCTCATGAGCTTTCATCTACAGATTTCATCTAGTTATGTCATCTAACAGGAAAGAGCAGATAGAGCAACTCTGTTTTATTGTAAGGGCTTTGAAACTAAGCTTTCAAGGAAAGATTTCAAGAACAGTCAATACTTCTTGTAATCCAACCATGGAATCAGTGATGATCCTTCTCCTCCGGAGTCATTTTCAGAGAAAAATGTCTGTGAACTGAAAAGTTGCGTGAAATTTTTAGCTTAAGCTATTTAACAGAATCATAACAGTTGTATTTCAATGGTGTGCATGTAGTCGCAGTAGTTACATTTTTGCTGGAAGCAAAAGGGTTACCTCTCCATGGGTTGCCACTTAACGTGGTGGAGGGGTTTGAGTGTCCCAATGATCCTAGGAGCTATGCTATCAGGGGCTTTACGCCCCTTATGATGCACAAGACTTTTGGATGCAGTGTTCCCTCGCCCGGACACAGGTCATCAAGGCCCCACTCTGGAGCCAGGCCTGGAGTTGGGGCAAGCTGGCGAGTACCTGGTGGTCGGGCTTTTTCCCACTGAGCCCAGCCGAGCACAGCGAAAAGCAGAAACGTGGGTCCCCCTTCCCATGGGCTCACCAACTGTGGGACCATAGGGGTCAGGTGCAATGTGAGATGGGTAGTGGCCGAAGGTGGGGACTGTGTAGGGGGATGCGTTTTGACAGTTGTTTGCTTTTATGCTCCAAACAGAATTTCGGATTACCTTCCCTTTTTGGATTCTTTGGAGGGGGTGCTAGAAAGTGCCCCTCCGGGGGACTGCTTTGTTCTACTGGGACCCAGGACAAGCTGGAGAGACTATGTTTCTCGGCTGGCCTGGGGATGCCTTGGGGTTCCCCTGGAAGAGCTGGACCAAGTGGCTGGGGAGAGGGAAGTCTGGGTCTCCCTGTTTAGGCTGCTGCCCCCGTGACCCGACCCCGGGTAAGCAGTATATAATGGATGGATGGCAAAAGGGTTATAATCTTAATTGTTATCAACAGAATTTTTGCATATAGATTTGTCCTCCGAATATTACCCAGACACACACATACACACTAGTGAGTTCATACACTTGGGGGCAGTGAGCACACATGCTCATATCCACAGCTCCCAGGGTCCAGCTGGGGAGTCAAGTGCCTTCCTCAAGGGTACTTCAGCCCGTCCTGCCAGTTCAGGGAATGAAACCGGCAACAAGGCTGGTTCACTAAAAACCAAGGTACAATGTCAATTCTGGTTTGTACACAGTGGTATTTCTTTCATGTATGTACCTTCATAGGTACAATGGACTTATGTGTATGACAGAACCTTGACTGGGATAAAGAAACATGGTTGCAGGGAAGGATGTGCACTGAAAGTACTTTATTGTACCTCAATTGGGTCCAACCCCCAGCGACAAGCTTTGTCAATTCTTTCTTTCTTTCTTTCTTTCTTTCTTTCTTTCTTTCTTTCTTTCTTTCTTTCTTTCTTTCTTTCTTTCTTTCTTTTTGAACATTTTATATCTTGAGCTTAAAATGTCTGTCTAATAAAGAATATCCAAAGAATACTAATGTTCAGCATTAGTTTATTGCTAACATAAATTATTAGAATGTATTATTATTAGAAGACTATATTTTGCCATTTGTTGCCCACACTGAAGGTCTACCACTAACAGTCAAGGTTCACCACTTCTGAAATGTCTCAAAATACTATTATATTACATATGCAAGCTGTACCTATCTTAACCACAGTCATCACAACATGAATTGGTGATTCTTCATGGAATGACACTTACCCCACCTATACTTTCCGACTCACATATGGTTTGAGGGCTGTCATCCCTACTGGGCTGTTCGCTGATGAGACTGAGCGCTATCTCGGAATTCTCAGTAAACCCACGGAGTCACTGGCTAATGTGAATAATCAGGTCCAGACCACGAGCCATGTGTCTCTGGGTCTTATCACAGACCTCCCAGTCCTGGACAGGGATTAACTTCCCAATCATCTTCTCTCCTCACCCTTCCTTGATTTATGGTGGTGCATTTGATGATATGGTACTCACTCATGAGCCATTATTCAAGTATAGGGCAGATGTTATAATTAATTCTGAGCATGAGTATAATATAGCTTTACTCCATGGAACTTTTGTTTCCATGGAACACAGTGTTGGTGGTATCCTGTAGTTCAGTGACTCTTTCTACAGTTTATGAGTGTCTTGCAAAAAAATGGTTTCCTACATGGTCTTTAGCCTGGATGTACAGTTCTAAGGAAAATCTTTCATGTGAGTAGGATCTTTACAGTATGATTGGGGTCTTTAAACTTTAATAAAACACTTACACCTCTTATTTACAAACTGGTTCTTCCAAGAATCATCCACTGCAAAGTTCTGCACGGACATATTCCTTCTGTGGCACAACTCCAATGAGAAATTTCTGGCACCTTTAGAAGTGTAGTGAGTAATTCTGTTCTAGCATGCAACATCCACAATGTGTCATTATTTAGATGCTCCAGCAGATCTTTACAGTAAAGAGACGCAGTAAATCTGTAATGATGTCTAGTCCCACCTTGCAGATGGCCACTGTTGGTTACAAACTGTTCATTTAATTGGCAACAGACAGTGGCACCAGATCAGAAATTTAGATCATCCGGAAAATAAATGACTAGTGGGACTGTGATATGTGGATCATTTGAATGCGGGGACATGGGGCCTCCATCCTCTGGAAGTCATTTCACTCTTATTACTTAAATCCTTCTATATCTCTTTTGTTTGTGCCAGCTGTGGGAATAGCCAGAATCTGCGTTTGTGTTAAGTGATCTTCAGAGATACTGAATTTCATTGCACATTCTGAAGCCTCAGGGCCTTTTTAAAGCATGGCTTCTTCTGCTTCATGTTTAGCATTGTTAATGCAACATCTGTCTGTGTGTCTGAATGCACTAGTTTATGCTAACAGTATCACTACATCACTCTTGGAGATGGAGAAATGGAGAAAGTCGGGCAGCGCTGACAAATACACCCTTACTTAATTTCTCAGACTTTATATATAAATAATTTTAACAGTATTTATGTACAAAAGTCAAATGACTTAATATGATGACGGCAAAGTATGATTAATGATCAGAGAAGAAAAAGAAAACAAAACAAAACAACAACAACAACTGTGTTTTCAGATATCTTTGATGAGATCAATCCTGTGTCTTCACTATCCTTCCCATGTTCTTTTCCATGTTGCTACATCTATATGCCAGGATTTTGAGCTCCCTGCAGCTGAGGGCTGACAGTCCAGTGCTCCCAATGAAGTCATGCTACAAAATGTCTTTTATTTTATTTTTTGGCACTGCTCACCAATTTCATACTTGTGCTAGTTGAACATTGTGGAGTCATAAGAAAAGGGGCTGTGTCCCAAATCAATGAAATAAAGTCCCTTTCTGTAACTTTCACACACCCTGCCCAAATATTGTTCACAAGTTATTATTCTGAGTCTGAGTCTGAGTCTGAGTCAAGACATGAGTCATTAGGGATGAGTTGCCTGTCAAGACTGAAGTCTATTTGTGTGCGACTTAAGTGTGACTCGGACTCAAGTCACTAACTCAAGTGCCCATCTCTGCTATGTGCATTTCGATGTTTTTCAATTTAGATCCCATTGATTAGCTGCCAGATGACTATGATTTGAAATGATATCAACATAACAGAAGTCATGGGACATTTGTATGCAAATTGATTATGAAGTTGCATTAGGGGACAACAGGGAACAGACAGAGCACTCAGGGGACAGACAGACCAGTACACCCCATTCCACGAGAATGAATCCTACACCAGTATGAAAACACCACCAGCCTGCACACTGTCTTGATAACCTTGGTCCATAGCTTCATGGAGTCTACCCCACACATGAAGCCTACCATCATCCCTAAACAACTGGTACTGTAACTCATCGGACAACACCACAGGCTGCCATTCCAGTAGGGTCCAGTTAGCAATCTCACAAGCCCAGATGAGGTGTTCTGATATCATGGTGGAAACAGGGGCACTCTGATGGATCTTCTGCACCCATATCCCATGAAAGGAACACTGCACTGACCTGACCACCCATGGTAGGCCACTGCACTGTACGCTGTGGGTGGTAATGCCTTCACAAGATAACATCTTACAACTTATACAGGTGTGACCATTTCCAAACTTCCACTTCATAATTAATTTACATTCTAAAGGCACAAGCTCAAAAGCAAGGTAGTTCAGTTCTCTACATTTTGAAGGCCCTGTTCTCAAGGCTGGAACCTACAATTTGAAAAGTTTGTGGTACTTACAACACACACACACACACACACACACACACACACACACACACACACACACACACACACACGCACACACACACACACACACAGCTGTAAAACAGTGTTGCTGCATGACATATGAAACCTTTGCGGGTTAGTGTATGACAGTGAATGTCATTTGCATAGTACATCATGCTTCATGTTGAACAAGGAATACATTTGTTGAGGCTAATTTAGAGGGTGCTCAGTGTTCTATGCTCCAAATGGTGGTTTATAGACCATCTTTGTTACAGATACGTCTGGTTTTGTTCTCGGTTGCACGCTTCTGATCATTTCACCAGAAGTATGCAGCTCAAAGCACTTTCTCAGAGAAGGACATTAACAGCATTAAGTCACAGCTTACTGAGGTCTGCCCGAGTCCTCTTTAAGGGAAGAACAGTCCAGTGGCAATATTAATTGAGTTTGCTCCCTCTCTAATAGAAGCCAGATCTCTGTGTCTTCAGAGTACAAAACCAAGACAGCACACTTGGTTACATGACAAAGTGACCTTCCTTACTTTGTGACACAGGGAGAAAGATGGAAGGGGGTAGTTAAACCAAACCTAAGAAAAAGAAGCTAAACTTAATTTAAAATGCTGTTCATGCACATTTTAAGCCTTACAAACTGTGACCATATCCTGTTATTGAAGGAATTTTGTTTTTACTGCATTGTGACGGATGGAGCACAACACACTGTCCCGCTGGCCTTGTTTGGATATTGGGCAGCATGTTTAGTCATACATTGGGGCGAAGGAAATTTAAGTGCTACCTGATGTTAGTGGTATTACATGTGGACACAGTGGGTTTTTTAGGCGTGCCTCAGAATGGGCGCGCAATAATTTTGCCATTTACTGCGGTATTCTGATGGTGTAGTGTCGCTGTTATATTGGTGTGGAATGTACCATTCTATTTTTGTGTGGGCCTGGTCACTGCTGGTTTGGAGTACTTATCACATCACTGGATAGTAGAACTGTCACAATTATTACTCGCCAAGGTTTGGAATTCAGAATGGTTGCTGAAGTTCCAACTTTTTTCACACATCTCCTTGCCGGTGCCAGAGTACAAAAGCATGTTATGCGAGGCTGGTGTCTGTTTTAAATGATAATTGACATGAGCCTAGCACTCTGAAAGCATAGCAAAATAAGCTATATCTCTGTAGCTGGAGCCTGCCAATGGTATGAACAAAATATCAAGTTCACATCCAGGACCGAACAGAGCAGCAATCAATGTTTATTTTTCTGGACAGGGCACATATATAGAATTTCAGCATTAACTGACAGTCTCCAAAATATTTATGGAAATGGCACCAAGACAGTCCAAACATCAAAAAGCATCTATCATTATTAATGTGAGCCTGTGTTTCTACACTTCGGTTGTTGGGACATGTCAATCGTGCCAGATTCTACCACATCAATAGACAAGGCCAGGAATATTCTGCAACATCCACATAATTTACACTAATTCAGGCATATCTGTGACTTTGCTTCAGAAAATATGGCGTTTTAGGCCATGTTTAGTTATGCTTTTTATTGTTTTTCATTTGCTTTACATTACTTTTGTCCTGTCACTAAATCTGTTTCCTGAACATTTGTTTTTTCTTTTAATGGAGAATCTTCATGTATCCAAATGTTTGTTATCTTCTTATGCAATCAACAGTATTAAGAAGTTATTTGCCCCTCATTTGCTGTACTAACAGCCTTTACACACTATGATGTAAAACTACATTTTGACATCAGCAGAAGCCACTATCCCACCTCTAGCTAGAGACCACTGCTCTAAAATATTGGAGGATTTGATTGTCTTCTGCCATACATGCATTCGCAAGGTCAAGTACATGATTAGTTGTGGATTACAAACTAAAATCCATTTCTAAGGTAATGGATGGAAGTTCATTATTCCTGAGAATGCAATTCCACTGCTCCATAGCCCAATTCTGGTCAAGAATGTCTTTTAATGGAGATTACATTGATCAACCATAATAATATAACCACCTCTTTGTTTCTACATTATTAGCTCCTTTTACTTTACATAAGCAATTTGTAGATCTATAATTACTGTAATAATTGTTCATCAATAGTCAGGACCCCACAGAGCAGGTATTATATGGGTGGTGGGTCATTCTCAGCACTACATGACATTGACATGGTGGTAGTGTTTTAGTGTGTTGTGCTGGTACGAGTGGATCAGACACAGCAGTGCTGCTGTAGTGTTTAAACACTGTGTCCACTTGATGTCCACTCTATTAAACACTCCTAACTAGTTGCTCCACCTTGTATTAAAATAGCAGCATTTATTAATTAGAAGTAGTGTCTGGATTCTTTTGGACATGTGGTATATATTTTTTATTAGATTAGATCATATTTACTGTCCATGAAGGAAATTTGCTTTGGACACACACACAGAGGATTTACTAAATTTGTGTTTTAAGGATGTCCACCAATTTTTGGGCGTATGGAACAAAACAATGTGGAAATAAAATATTTGTATAACCACCAGTAGCTCAGTAATATAGTGCAATGTAGAAGAAGAGCTGAGATTACTTTTGGAGCCATTTTGGCAGTACAGTGTGTACTGATGATATTTTTTGCCTTATGTTCTTCTCTGTCAACTTAGTGGAAACATTACTTCAAGCAGCCAAATGGGGTCATATCATTTTATGGTTGTTCTTTATTGATTTAATTGCAACCAAATCTGTTTTACAGAATGGAATTAATTTAAATTTGTATCATGTCATCTCAAATATGTAAACGTTTAAGATGCTGCAGTCTGTGCGTGGCTATGAGTAATAACTCTTCAATAAACTTGAGTGTCAAGTATGCCTGATTTATTTGAAGTGGAGGGGAAGAGTTTAATATGAGACACATGTTTCTAATAGATAGTTGACGTTTGAACGTAGGATGTAAAATGGCTGTAAAGCAGGCAGACGGTGATTTGCTAGTAATGCAGGACAGACAAAAATGTTTTATATGAATCACATCCATACTTTCCTATTGGTTTCTATTTAGATGTTGGTGTAGATTTTATTTCAGAGGCACTTTTTTGCACTTTTGTAGACTCGTGAGAGGTTGGAGGTTTGAGTCCAAAGCCCCTGCCTTGATTGCACTGGTGCAAAGGCAACTAAATTATGTGTTTCCTTTCTTCTCCATATAATTTATGAGGATTAAGCTTTGATTTTTTAGACACTTTAAGGATTTGGTATTTTTGATTTTCCATCGTTTTGCTCCCCGAGTATCCCCTTGATATGTCTCAGCTCTGCTACCATGTTTTGTCCATATGCCATCCTCACTAAAAACAGAATGATTTAACAAGTGGACACATAAAGAATTAGATGTTTAGATGTCTGACTGAATTCTGCCATCCAGTAAATCAGCCCTGAGGAATTCCTGCAGTTCTGGTGACCTGGATTAATGACTAATGTTTTCTCCTAAGTTTGCAATGGAACAAATGTAACTATGTTGTACTATGAACTCAGCATTAGTGGAGAAACCTAGAACAAACCAATAGTCCTATATATGAGTAGGACAAAGTCACAAAATTGCTAAAGTTGATACTGTATGAAGAAACAATACACACATTGACACAAAACAATGCATCATTCAATATTATAATTGAATGAAACTTTATATCATAAAATGTAACGATGATATAAGTGAGAATTTATTAAAGCAAAAAGATTTTTTTTTTTTTTGGGGGGGTTGGGGGGTTATAGTGGGGGTTGAACAATTGAGATGAAGCACTGTTGGGCCACCTCTAGCCTGACTACAAGGGTACAATGGGAGTGGATCAATCTAAATACTCCAGCAAGTTCAGACTAACACCATCTGTCAAAAAAGTTGTTAGAAAATTTGTTAGAAAAATGAATAATGATCCTAAACACACCTCAACATTCACAATAGACTACCTCAAAAGCTGCAAGCCGAAGGTTTTACCAAGGCCCTCACAGATCTGACCATCACTGAAAATCCATGGATAGACCTCAAAAGAGCAGTGTGTGCAAGACTGGAATTTCACAGAACTGGAAGACCTTTGCAAGGAAGAATGGATGAAAATTCCTCAAAAAAGAAGTGAAAAACAAAAAGTTCTTATACCGACATGGGGACACTACTAGACACTAACCTTGCAGGGTGTCCGGAGTTTTGGGCCTTTTTCCTTTTTTGTTATTTTGAAAATGTAAAAACCTTATGCCTTTTGAAGATCATTTCATCTTCAATTTGCTTGACTGTTCACAGTAACAGTAATTTTGTGCAGGGGTGTCCAAACCTTTGCTTGCCTCTGTAGGTTGCTTGTGTTCTGCTCTCAGCTACTGTTTCTCCTGCACCTACTCATTTCTCCTTTAATGTTTTGTTTATAGCACTACTGTGAACCCTCCCGGCCTGTACATATTTCAGGTCATAAAACACGAGCTCACACAGCCTCTGAAACTATAATCAAATCATTGCTAGTTAATTATCTTTTATCGAACATCAATTACAATAAAGGCCATACAATGTACTGTATTAACAGTGTAAACTGGTATATGTGCAACAGTGCCTGAACCTTTGTGTGTGTGTGTGTGTGTGTGTGTGTGTGTGTGTGTGTGTGTGTGTGTGTGTGGTGTGTGTGTGTGTGTGTGTGTGTGTGTGTGTGTGTGTGTGTGTGTGTGTGTGTGAACCTAAATGAGTAAGAACATTTTTGGAGTTTTCCACTGCCTCTGTTTAGTCACTCTTTTCCATGTTTATCTTAATATGCACATCTCAGGTCTCTCTTGGGTCTTGAAAGTCAAATATTGTTTTGTTTCCCTCTGTAAGATGGTTTGGAATGATCCAGGATTAAGAGCTTTCAGAGTGGAAAGGAAAGCAAGCGGTGTAGGCTAAAAACTTACTCGTCTCCTAACCTCCCAGGACAAGCTGATATTACTATAGAGCATGTAGTCAGCAGAGATGTCATATGGAAATATTTAATTACTAAATGAAGGCCTACGTGTGCTGAAATGAGGGTCTTGTATTTGATAGATGATTTGAACTTGCAAGCACATTGTTTTTTGTGGCTTTTTGAGCATGCGTTTCTGTGTGCTCAAGATACACCCACATATGGCTTCAGATTATCATAAGATGCAGGCACCTGGTCTGTTGGTGGTGCGCCACGGCTGAGGTCTAGTGGTGGGCTTGTTCTGACACCAAATAATAAAAGGCTAATATTCTAATACCAGAAAATTACAGTCAAGCTAAAGTCAAGTTGAAGTTGTCACTTAAACATTTCCTTACTGCACTGAAAAACATATCATGTAGCCAGGAACTTTACTGGCCAACATGAGCTGATGAACCTCCATAAACTGTTGCTGTTTTTGTAGGAGAGTGTTTAAAGTAGGCCCACATTAATGTCCCCACTCTCAAAACATCATCATAATAGCAGAGCACAGGATGTACAGTGAAGAAAACTATCACTCGGTAATGTCTTCCAGGTTTAACAGATGCAAGAAGGCATACTTAAGCATGTCCAAAATGAAAAGGTCCACATGGAGCTTTTGTGCAAAATCGTCATGTAAACATTTGAATTTGTACAGATAAGTACATTTTCTGGAGGTCTCTAAATGCTAAAGAGCATCCCAATCAGTTCAAACCCAGTCAGCACTCTGGAGCCAGAAGTTCACCTTTTAACTCTCCAAAACCTCTTTGATAAACAATCATGAAAAATATGTTGCTCATTTATAATCATTATGTATTTTGCACTGTTATTTAGTAAGGTCCTGGTGTGTCCTGTAGTGTTTATGAACCTTTGTTGAGGTTCTACATGGATATAAACATCTAGATGGTTCTCTGCTTACAAAATACCACAGGGGGCACTTTGGTTCAGTATTTTTGATTGATTGTAAGACTAGTTACAACCAGTTACGTACAACTGAGCAGCAGAGTGGGCGTCTAAAGTGGGCGACTAACAAACAACAAATGCACAATGAAAATATTACAGGAACAATGCATTTTTGTGTACAGATAAGTAAGTAAGTAAGAGTATAAAGTAGACTACGTGTCCAAAAGTTTGTGGACACCTACTTTAATGAATGCATTCAGCTAATTCAAGTTGCACTCATTGCTGACACAGATGTGCAAATGCACACAAACCACTTGTCTAGTCCCTGTAGAGACGGATAGAATAGAATAGGTCTTTCTGGAGCAAATTATCATAATATCCTAGGTGTGGGTTTAAGGGGTAGCAACCTCCCAGCTTTGAGCTGTGGAACAATCAAACTGAGTTCTCTGGAATGATCCATCCAATAATTTAAAGATGAGTTGGGGATGAGGTGGTGATCATCCTCTATCCAACACTCTTGTCACTGCAATCCAAACTCTAGTAGTAGTAGCCTTCACTGGACAGTAGAGACTCTAGAAAGAGTAAAGTCTTTTTAATACCCTTGATTTCATAAGAGAAAAAGAAAAGTACTGTCACAGTACTTTTGTTCATGTATCTACTTGATATCAACATATTCAAAAATACAAACTGTCCAAAACCTAAATAAATACAATAGAGTACAAATAGAGTACACGTAATTGTATTTGTGCAAATATTTGTGCATAATTGGAAAATATATTTCGTTTGATAAATATTGAAACTTCATGTTTTCGACATAAACAGACTGAATGCATACAACTTTAAGGAAATAAGAATATGTAATGAAGAATGTCAGACAGAACTTTAGTCTCAAGGGATCAATGTGTGTAGATCTCAATATATAACTGATTTTATCTGTCTGTTTATCAACCTATTACTGTCTATCATGCTTCTTTTAATAAATCAATTAGTGTGAAATAATTCAAACTTAAAAATGTGTATGTCTGCAATGTATGTAAGGAGGATTTTCAAAGAGATTCATCAGAAACTAAAGCATCAGTACTTCAATGTCATTCACATTTGGCAAGACCGGGCTGTGGTTTTACAATGTCGTGCCTTTTAACAAGTTGTGAGATGAAAGTTTAGTCTGTGATGACAAAAATAAGGGAAACTAGCTAAGAAAAGACACTGTTCGTTTCTTCTGTGTTGGTTAATTTGCATCCGATCTGATTCATCTGTGTATTCACAGTACATTTTGTGTTTCCTTTCAAGAATGGTAGTTAAATGTCACCCTCTAAGAAACCACACGCTTTGTGCCATTTATTTTTTTTTTCTGTCCCTTTCCCATAGAGGGTTAATTAGTCTCTTTATGTGTCCTCATATGTGGTTTCCTAGATCTTTGTTCTGTCACCAGTAAGCGATTCATCACCTGCTAACTGTAAGGAAAATGCATCTTTACAAACAATTATAATGATCTGATTTATATTTAAGACATAGCGTGATCACGCAAAGTTACTGTTCCCTTCAAATTATAGACAGACTATATAAATGTGGAATTTGCAGAGTTTTCCAGGGTTTTCATTTAATTCTCAGAGACCCCCAGCAGTCCAACATATTTCTGTCAAAACATTGAACATGTGTTGCAGTTGTGTCCACAGAAGGGATAGAGCCAAGGGTGTTAGGGATGGATAACATTAAAATAACATTTCAAGCAGTGTTTTCTACTAAATTTCCCTGAATGAGCAGCCTAGGCTTAAGAGTAAATCATACATATGTGACTAAAATGCCATTTCCGAAATTGTACAATGTGTACTAAATATAAATCAACATTTGTGAATATGCTGAGACAGAAGTGAAATAACAAAAGATTATTACAAAGCAACCACTGTAGCCACAGTAAACTTAAACCTAAACCTAACCCTTACTCTAACCTTAACCATAAAACCTAAACCTAACCCTTACTCTAATCCTAACCTTAACCATAAAACCTAAACCTAACCCTTACTCTAACCTTAACCATAAAATCTAAACCTCAGCCTTTTTATTACCCTAATCCTTACTCCAAGCCTAACCTTAACTGTAACTGAACTGTGTTGTGTTGGTAATGTGAAGTAAACCCAAATTAACCTGATCATTATCATAATGTAAACTCAAGCTTACCCTAAACTATGTGAAAGATGTGCAAACGGTACAAAATTCTTGGTATTTTAGTATTTATCATGTGAGTGTCATACTTAAGAGTGTCTGTATTATTAAATGTTGCTTTTTTGGCACATATACATTTGTGGCCAGACAATTTTTACTCACTACAACACTAGTTTCTAAATCTTGCCTTCTGAAGTTCTCCTCTATTTCCATTCCCATTACATTTTGTGCAGTGGACATCTTTCAGCTACACAATCCACTTGGATGTTCTACAACTGAGGAATGATCACAACGCACGTTGCTATTTAACTTACTGTCTTAATACTCAGCATAACAAACCTGCTGCCTGGGCAAGTTTAAACTGATATTTGCGTAATTCTGAAGAGATCCCGACCCTTTAATGTCTGAGTGAGTGTTTTTGCTATTGCAGTCAGTCAAATTAGCCTATGGGCTTTGTCAGCATTCCTGATGCATGATGCATTATCATCCTCCAACCGTGCCTAGCTCTTTATTCAAATCATGCAATGGCGGGATATCTGTAAATCTCAAATCTATAAAGAGTATATAAAATGTTTGATGCTCCTCATTCGAACTATTTACACTCAGCTGCACCCATCTATAAAATAATTAAAGAAAATAATAAACAGAGTTATATAAAGAATTAGCATTTTTTTCTTTATATAACTTTATAGTTTTTATTCAAAGAAACACTTTCCGGGCAGTTACATGTCTTTTCTAGACGTCATATCTCAAGATCAGTGTAACCCTCAGACATGATCCTCATATGATAAACTAGAAGGCTTACCCTGTCATCATTATGTAATGAAATCAATCATGAAAACGGTGAGCTTTTGAATTTCAAAACAACTAAAATTCACTAATTACAAACTGAAAGAAATCCCAGTTTAAATGCCAAAGGAGCTTCCAGTGCATGTTTACTGTTCTGTCCACGTATACATGCTCAACCTGCCTGCAGACTCAGACTGGTCAGTGAGAGGGAGTGGGGCTAATGACATCACTGACCCAGTTATTGGAAATGGATTTTTGGAAAGGGCTGTTTGATCCTTTCTTTGCTCACAAGGTGATAAGAAGGGATAATACTGATGCATACACATAACTAATATAATAAATGACATTTTGTTTTTTCTTACTTGATTTGAGCAATTGTCAAATATATGTTTTTTTCCAGTTCAAAAACACCTTTTAATCCTTTTAAACAGAATTTCTGAGATGTAAAGTGTTATTTAGTCTTCATTAGCATAAGAAAAAATAGTCTTCATTGTCACAAAATCTAAATTCTGTTAATATTTACATCTCAAATGGAGACAAATTTGAGTAGCCTGTCATCTCCTGAATAATATCTGGCATGTGTGACTATCTCCTATTAATAGTTTTACATTTTTTGGTGAATAAACTATGTCAAACTATGAAAATATCCTGCACAATTAGGCTATGATTCAAAATTCTCACATTTCCATGGAAATACTGTGCTTAGTAGTACAGACAATTTATTCTCCTGTCAATGTTCTCTTTAGTCTTGGAATGTTTGCTGCTTCCTCATAGATTTTGTGACTCAAGTATGTGCAGAATTGTTTGACGGGTTTTTGTGAATAGATCTAGAGCTATATTAAAACTAGTTAGGTCACCACTTTATCCCACCAAGGAAATTGGAATATCATGTACCACTCAAGTGAGTGTTTACAAAGCTAATCCTTATTAAAGCAAGATAATACCCAATTATTTAGATGAAGATCAACTACAGATTATCTCCTACAAATTCATCAGACCTTCATGCAGTTGTCCCATAGACAGTATACAGAACACTAGTAACTACAGGTGGCCATGTCTGTGTGGGAATGAACATGTGCTATAGGCAATAGACATATCTCTATGTAAGCTAGACACAACAATGTGGTTTCAGCAAAATATTTTAAAGGGAGTGCAGCTGCTCTCATCTGTTTGTTACAGAGATGTGGTAGGATCACATGCAATGATGCCCCCTGGCTAGCAAAGCAAAGCAACCACAATAACATGACAGCATTCATCATAGTTTTTCTGCTTGTAGCCTCACAGCATTATAAATTGCAGAACATGCAAATCAATTAAACACTTAACCTTGTCCTTTCCAGAGGATTAAACAAGCAGTGCAAGGAGTCAAAATAAGACCGAATGTTCACAAAACTGTTTAGACTCACTTTAAACAGACGTAACAAAGTACGTTTTAAATATTATGAAGAAAACGTAACTCAACTTAAACTTAATTAAGTTCTTACTAAACTCTCAAGCTTAGGCTTCCTGAAAACATTATTAGTCATTTCTGTTTCAGTCAGTGTAAATTGGGCTAAACATCTAAAAAATATGTTCAGGATATATTATTTTTTCCCTAGACATCCATTTAAATATCTTAGAAGGCTGTTTCCAATTTTTTACAGTAGATGCATCAGGTGAACAACCCCTGCAACTTTAAATAGAATATAAAACTTTAATAAACTAAAAAAAAAAAAAAAACAAACTAATGAAAATATTAAAGAAATACTTTGGACAAATCAACATGAAATTCAAATGAAAGTGAAATTCGTTTTGGACTTGCTAAGGAGCACAGTCTGGCACCTGATCAGCCTGGAGGACATTAGCATGTGGCAGTTCTGCTCACTTTACATTTGCATGGTAGTATCTGTAGCATTTTATCGCTGTCCAATGAAGAACAATGGCAACTTTACAGGAGATTTCTATTGGAATTATGAATTATTATCTATTGTGAATTATTTACACAGTGTACAGAGCAGCTATAGGGTTCAAACCATGGCAAAAAACTGACAAAAGGCTCAGAAAAGGCCCAAAAATCTTAGTAACACAAAGGGAATTTTAGAAGCACAAGCTTATAATAAAGCTCACACACATAATGAATGAACATGTTTTAAATTGCTCTGTAACTTTTTTTTGCTATTAATTAAAAGATGTGTTAGCAAACACTGTAATATAGGTCATTTTCCCCCTTAATGCCAAGTACAGTATAATAGTTTATAAATAAAAAAATAAATAGTTTTCCTGCTTGACAGAAGCATTGTTTAGAGCAGATTGTGATTGTGTGAGGTTGTGACAGGCATTTCAAATTTGCAAATGGTGAATTCCACTAGATTCTAATACCACTTCACGAGAATGCAAAGTGTAGTCTTAATATATTACATTACCACTTAAATGACACAATGATAACTTCGGTAAGGCCCTGTGAAACCCCCTTTTCCCCCATGAATGCTGTTATATTTTTCTAATCTTTTTTCTTCCCATCCAGATCTTTTATTTCATTATCATTTTAAAACCTTTTTTTTGTTGAGGATGTACGTATCATCAAACATGTGTCACAATGTAACTCATAGGGCCCTACCTCAGTGGCAAACCAGGCCATCAATGGATGTTCTTCAAATGCAAATATGCATGCGTGCATTTGAAGAACTATAATAGCATATGCCGGAGGATGGTTCATAAACAGACACAGAGTAAATAAACTGGAACTGCAGTCAGTCTTGCTGTTGCAGTATTCCTCAAAAAAAGTGTACAGCCATTCATTAAATCATACTGTGATTAAATTTCTAATTCACAAATTCACTGCATAGCAAGATTCCCAAAATAATGGTCAGAGAGCATGGAAATATTTTTGGGAATCAGGGAGAAAATTCATCACTCCACACACTTCTTTGGTTTATTAGTGTAGGGTAGAGGCCAATTGTAGTCTTGAGGACTGGACCATGACTGCACTCATGCTTCTTAAGTAGAGACCACACCAATAACAGGCTGAATTATGCAATAAATTCTCTCCAGATGTGAATATCCCCACCCCCACAGTTGATAGTGTGCACAGCATCTGCAGTAGCTTTTGCGATCAAATCCTATGCACACACACACACACACACACACACACACACACACACACACACACACAAGAACACACCCAGGTGGTGGTTCTGTGGATGGTCTGAGTGTTTGCGTTTTTCCAAGAGATTGCTTCCATACTTGTGTAGGTCTGAAAGCGTTCCGTCCTCCCACCCGGCTGAACACACATCGTATTAGCAAATAGTGTTTATTTAACCTCTTAATAGATGCACTATGTAGGAAGCTTTCTGGAGGCCCATTTCAAAACAACGCCTTTGTCTCTTCACAGCTGACACCTTGATTAATGTGTATTAACACAGCAGTGAGCTAAGATTTTCTTGCTGAAGATCAGAGCCTCACTTGGAAATGCATTTTGTCTGAGTATTTTTAGCATGATAGTGTTCTTTACAGCTTCTGTCGGGGAACCCGTGTGTTATATGTTACTATTTTAACTAATTTGCTGACATTATGTAACCATTTTCAGTCAGTCGGGGAGGCACAACTTATCATGTGGGGAAATGTTATATGAAATAATTTGCCATTGTTAACTGATAATTAATCGGACAATTAGTTAAAAACAATTATTTTTAATTGTTTAATAATTAAATTATATTTAATTATTTTTCTATTATTTTTTTTAATAGAGTGGACATAACATATGTATATAAAAGTAGTTATACTTTTATATACATATGTTATGTCCACTCTATTAAAAAAAATAATGAAGGACATCCAGGTTGTTTTTTATTCTATTTAGACCACTGTCAGGTATTTGGAACAACTTATTATTATAAATTATTACTATAAGTTATGAAAGTTATTATTATATAGTCCTTGTCAGTCTAATCTTTACAAATAACTCATTTAAAGGCTTGAATTTTCAGCTCAAAACACCCTGATCTGATCAATTTCTAACAGGATTTGGATAAGCAAATAAGCAAAAAATAAATTACAAACAAAATCCAATTATCAACATCTCAAAAGACATATTTGAGAAGACTGTGATCTCTTGAAAATAAAATTATTAAACTATGAACAAAAACAAATCACACAAAATTGGCCTAAGGTTCTAAAGGTTAATTAAAGCTTCTTAGTAGTTTAACTGTGAATAGAGTGTATTTTATTGTAATCACAACCCATTATACTACATTTTAAAATGGCCAGATCTTTGATGAAAAATGTGACTGGTGCAGTTGAAGTTATCTAGTTCATTTAGAACAGGTAAACATATAGCCCACAAGGCAGAACCAAGAATAATTTATAATGTATGTTGTGAATGCTCTAACCACTCTGATACTGACCTACAGACATGACCAATCAAAATCTGCATTTTGGGGGCGAGCCTGTGTTCTACACTGTGTGTAGGACATAATGAATATCAGCTCACCTTACTATGATAGCACTTGATGTTCTTTGGAGATATTATCTAGCACAGTTACAGATAGAAAACACTGATGCTCTTCATGGACAGGTTTACTGGGAGTTGTTCTATTGTAACTCTTGCAGAGGGTATAGGAGCCTAGTTTTCATCAGTTAGAGAAAGTCCAGCTGGTCCCTTAGAACACGTTAGTCAATATGGATTAATTAAATCCATTTTTATTTCATGCTGTAATCATGTCTCGTTTCAAAATGTTGACAGAGTTGGGTTTTGCAATAAAACATGATCTTCCTCCTTGATGTTGGACGGCGTGTAATGTGGCCTGCTACCTCCAATGAGTTTGCCACCCCTGAGAAACTGAAACACGAATGTAGAAATACAGCACAACGAGAAAAGGAAGTTTGTTTGGCTGCTCCTTTAGGCCCAGGTGCAAAAGTTGGCCAGGCTCAGGCTCACAGGAGGTTGTTTTGACTCTACTTTCATCACCTACCATCTTTATCAAACCCATGGGTCTCTTTTATGCTTTCTTATATGGATGCATCTTGGGAGGCTTATACTGTAAATTAAAGGGGGAGATAGAGAAGGCTCCCTTGAGCCTTTGCAAATGACTGATGCGTTTAAAAGTCTGCATAAAACCATGCTCTGCAACCTCTCCGCTTGATTAGAAGTAGTTAAGTTGTAAAATGCCTTTAAGAAATGTAGTTTCTTTTTTCTCTTGAATTTTCCACTCAGTCATTCATTCTCCCTTACAGTACTTTTGACTGCTAAGTTTAAATCATTTCATTGCAGGGGAAGGATGGCCAAGAAATTTATTTGACTCAGTGGAGATTTTGCTCAATAAGCTTCGCTAGAAAAGTTAAGATTGTATCCTGCACTGGTGGATAGTATTTTCTCAGTAAATTGAATTTTCTTTTACTATGTGCTACTTTATTGATAGAAATATCAGCTTTTTTGCAGGCTTATTACACAAATGGGGAAATAGACTTGGGAATAATTCAACAAGAAAAGTTACATGGAGTTACTAAAGGGAAGAAGACTGTAGAGCAATCTGAACAGGATACACTTGCTCCAGACAAGATGAGGTAAGATTCCAAATGCAATGACATCTGCCCATGTGTTATTATTTCCATTTAATCAAACCATCACAAAATGTGAGACACATCTTACATATGTGCTCTGCCTTCTACAGTGAATGAGCATTAGAACATCTGAGGTGTTGCTGTTTGTATTTTTGTTTGGATATTTGTGAAGAAAGCTTAAAAAAAAAAAAAATCTGCTGCCAGCCCCTGTGGCACACTGGGTGGCCTCATGCCCTGCCAAAGATGCCCCCAGAATGTTTGGATTGTAAGATTTATTTATTTGTGTTCTGGATGAATATGTATAATGGAAAGAGCAATCCTCGGCTGCACATCCTACTAAACAGCGGCTCGTTCATCCTCTAAGACTGCGGTTGGTCTTCTCAGACACCACTGGGCACACTCTGACCAAGCAGCACTCAATTTAGAGGACAAACATTTAGCCAACAGGCCAAGTGCATAATCACTCTTTTTTTAGCATGGTGCATCCAAAGCACAGGTAATTGTGTATTATTGATAAATAGACATGTATAAAGGCAAATGGACTGTCATGTCCAAATTCTGATAATATTATGCCAACTATAAGTACATTTACTAAGGAATGATTTAATGTAAAAAAAATAATAATAAAGATTCCTTATTGGTTCTTAGCTTGAATGTGTAAATAAATATATATTTAAATGTTTTTGTAGTTTGATGCACTTTATTCTCCAAAAAGTTATTTATAGGAGACATTCACATATGCCAGATAATGTTCAGGATATCCTAGATTATATTTTAAATATATATATATATATAAGTATTTGCAACTACAGTTTTTTTATTTTATTTTATAAAGAGTAAATAACACTTCATATGGCACAAATATGTATGTTGAAAATTGATCATCCAGTGTTTTTGAGCTGAAAAGGCAAAAATTCTGATACATTATTTGTAATGACTAGATAGGACAAGACAAGGGTATTAACAATAAAAAATACTGTAAATAAAGTAAAAGAAATATATGAATAAATAAATATTTTTGAAAATGTATGTATGTATGTATGTGTTATCCCTTCTCAGGACTTTTATTCTGAAATTTGAACACTGTGTGAGCAAAAAAAGTGAGCACACACACCCTCCCGTCTTATTTTCATCTATAACCCAATATCTGAGTCAGTGATATCGTTGTGTTTGTCTCTCACTGATCAGCGTTAAAAAGGTTCTTAAGAGTACCCTAACAGTATATCGTTTACAAAGATGCTTATGTGCATGCACTGATTTGGGAATTATGGCCCAATCTTCATATCTGATATATTTATGTACATATTTACTGATGACAATTATTAATAATTAAATAAATTAAAGTAAATAAAAAGGCATAAAAATAATTAAATGCACAAATGTTGCAGCTCGGGTTAGATTGTCAAGACAATCTGGTGTTTTCCAATTAATTTAGCTTGAGCATGTCAGACGCTGACGTTCTATTAATCAAATGTCTACAGATTGTAATATCATCATGCACCATCTGTTAAATGTTCTTTAGGAAAGTGATTCTACAGAGACAATTTTGTTTTCTTTTTATTTGCAGTGTCCAAGTTTATATCTGTAGATATTAGCCTAAGACGTCATTGAACGTGCAAAATGTATAGTATGTACCATCCCAACATCCTCAAAATTATGCAGTTGGCATTATTTAAATTTATATTAGAAATTTGAATTAGGTATTATTTTAAGCTAAACATTAGGATTGGGGCCAGGCTTAGTGTTAGCTAAGGATAAAGCTAGTGTTAGATTTAGGATTAAGGTTTTTGAACTGCATATTGACCTACTGAGACTGATGATTAGAAGGCTGTTACACTGCATATGTTAAGCCGTGCAAAATCAGGCTGCCAGATTGCAGTTTACACTTCCAACTTGTACACTGTGGATTGCAAATTGGAAGCTGAGTCTTGACAAGGGTTAGGCTAGGGTTAGGATTAGGGCCAAGGTTAGAATTAGTGAGAATTAGGATTACTCTGTTTACTGGGTGGAACTATTAAGGCTTCATGTAAAATATTAACAATGTGTATCAACAATGACTGTATCAACAGTATATCTTTAGGATATTTATTGCAATGTTTTCAGATACTTCACTAAGTTCACTAAGCTAACCACAAGTGTTACCACTTCATTTCTCAACCAAACTACAGAGAAGGATTTACAGACCTAAATTTAATGCAAGACTACTTGTAAAGGTACATGTGGCTGGTAAAATGATGAAGTATGCGGATTTAACCTAGGAACTCCTCTCACAGCCTCCCTCTTTCTATTCGGTCTGTTTGCACTATTTCCTCATTCATCTGGTAGACATTACCTTCTCATATGCTCCAGACTGCACAGGTTGACATTCAGGGTTAAGCAAATCCAACCTGTGTCCAGGCCAGATCAGCCAAACATGGCTGTGCTCCTACTGGCTACTGTGCGCATACTGTATCCTTTGTTCACTTTTATATGTTAGGCTTGAAAAGTGAAGATTCAATTTTATTTGTTCCTCACAGAGATGCCTTCAAAAGTATCTTTGAGGCACAGAAGCTTCAAGTGAAATTGTTATTGCGAAAACCGTCAGTGCAGTATGTGCGCACTTAATAGAGCAATTATAACTAACCTTCTGTTCTTCTGAGCAAATCACAGATTTATATGTGAGCACAGAGTCAGTTCTGGTCTGCATGGAAAGTTTGAGATTTCTTTTATATCTCTTCTCTTTATGATTTCTCACTTCATCACATGGCAATTGGAAGTGACAGCACAATTATCATATCACACAAAATTGATCTTCATCCATGTGGGTCAGATCCAGCTTGGGAAAAAAACATCCTCTTTGGAGAGTTGGCGATGGTTCAGTCGCTCTGTCAGTGAGACACGTATGGTTGGGGGGAGGGAGCCGTTTGGAGATTGCGTTGCGGGTGTTCCCTTGATGTACCCTGACAGGAACCAGATTGGAAGCGGAGTGGCGGCGTCTGTGCGCTTTGCTTTTTATTCGTCTGGCTCCGGCGGCTTTTTCCTGGCCCTGTAGGACCAGCTCTGAGAGTCTAAGGCCACTTATGCAGCTTGGTAGTTTTGCCGAGAATAACAAATGCTGAGAAGGGAAAAAAAACCTTCTATATAAATGGAGAAATATGGGACAATCCTGCTATTGTTCAGACATGCAAGACAGGAAAGAGAGAAAAGTCTATTGTAAGACAGTGTGATGGAATTTTGCGGTCTGTGTTGGACAAGGCCATCGGTTCAAACAGATAACAAAGGAAAGTGAATAAGATAAAATAAGATAAGATAAGATAAGATCTGCCACTGTCACCAGAGAGTCCAGCTTCATGCCGACCACAGAGCCTGGCCGCCTGATCAGTTTGTCCAGCCTGGATATGTCCTTCTTGGGAATGATATGCTGTCGAACACAACACTGGCAACCATGGACTGGTAAAACATCCACAGGTGTTTTCTTTGGATGTTAAAGGCTCCTCAGAAAGTATAGCCTGTTCTGTCCCTTCCTGTACAGGTGGCCAGTGTTACAAGTAGTGCTAGTTCTAGAGCCTAACAACATTAGGTATTAAGGACCTGTGATACCTCCTTCACACACTTGCCACCAAAGTGTTAAAGTGCTCCCTGCACTCCAAATGACCTCAGTTTCCTCAGTAGGTAGAGTCTACTCTGGCCTTTTCTGTAAATTGCAGCGGTGTTAACTGACCAGTCCAGTTTGGTTTAAGCGAACGCCCAAGTACTTATAAGAGTCTGCTCTCTCAAGGTCCATTCCCTGGATGTTCATTGATGGAGGGGTGTGTGGCTAATGATTGCGGAGTCAGGTCGGTGAGCTGTACAGGAATTCAGCAGTATACAGGGTGAAGAGGAATGGTGCTGGGGCCGCTGTGCTGCTGATCACCTTGTCTGAAAGACAGTCTCATGTCCTCACATACTGTGGTTCGTTGGTGAGGTAGTAGAGGTCTGCTTCAAAGTTCTGAAAATCATGAATGATTTATTAACAACAATTACTTACTTTTTTTTTTATTTACAATCAAACACAAAACAACATGACACATATCGTTAATAAACAGCTTTAAAAAGCCACCAAGTACCTGAAATGTTCTAGTTCTATAGTGAATCTGTAAAAATATCAGGAGGACAAAAAAATGCAGATGATATTAGCATGGAAAGTGACCAACATGGTGGCCAAATTAAGTCTGATTGTATTCTATAAATTATATTAAAGTATAAAATTAAATGCTCCATTAACAGCTTCACCGCCTTTATAGTTTATTTTCTGTTAATTGACTTTTCAATCATTGTGTAAATTAGGTTCACAAAGCATAAATCTGACATCACCTTCGTAAAAATCCTTCTATCACTTCAATACTCGTCCTCCTATTCTTATGTCCCCCTCACAGAAATTCTGTGGCCTGGCATTTTCAGGACTTTGCACTATTTCATAGTTTAGGAAGATGAGGCAGCTCCTCACACACACACACACACACACACACACACACACACACACACACACACACACACACACACACACACACACAGTCTGCATTACCACCTCCACCGCTGACTGGTTTATGTGGTGGGGAACAGGGCTTGTTCTGTGCCTAATCAGCTCTGTTTCACACACTGTTGTCAGTCAGTTTCCCCAGCTCAGCTGCAGAAAGAAAAACGTGGTGGTCGTGGGTGGTTTAGCAGGGGCAGCCGGCCGACAGAGTGCGCATTTCATAAGAAAGCAGCCACTTAATTCCGAACCATTCGTCAGATTAGCTGATTTACATGAGGACAGCTATCATTTTGTGCAGACGCTGACATTGATAAATGAGGTGTTTCACTTAATAGGCAATAAAAACAAATGAGCGGACTTGAGCCAGAGGATGTTCTTCATTGAGCTCCTGGTTTGTGTCTTTTCAGGGGCTCATAGAGATTGCTTCCATATGATTGTTTCATTAATTTGGGAGAAATTGAGTCAAGGCTCAGGGCAAAGATTTATGTGCAACCTCATTATGGGCCTTGTGCAATTTAATGAAATGTAACAGAAGATTAAATGTGCATACTTCAGTGATAAGCTTCCTATGTATAGAGTAAATCTGTCAATGCGCCCCTATTTTCTGTTAGGCAGGGTCAGAGTATTTCTAAATCAAATTAGTACAACCATAAATGACCATCTGTAGGGATTCACGTCTTTCTGGGATCTGATGAAAAATGAGCGATTACAGAATAGAGACTTGAACAACATCAGTACATTGACTGGTGGTTTTTTCACCTCAGAGTGAAAATATTAGCACAGAAAGTTGTTATTATGGGTGGTAATGTTATTTCTAACTAGCTTGAATCACACTTGGTCTCTCTCAGTCCCCAAGAGCTTATAAGTTCTCTTGAGTGGGACAAGCAGTGCATGAAAAGTTTTCTCCACAGATTTAACGCAACACTACCAGAGAACAAGCACTCCCATATACTACACTTCAGTGTGGTGCAGCTCCATAGCTCTGTGCATGAGGGTTTCTTCAGTAAGTTTCAAAGAATGTGTGTATTTGGTATTCTCCCTCAAAGCACCTGTTCTTGATAGAAACAATAGAGATATATGCTAATATATATATATATATATATATATATATATATATATATATATATAATATAAAGATATATATATATATACTCTATGTGTGTGTAATACATATACAGAATGCCTTTTAACATAGGCTTTAAGCAACAATTAGTATTCGTGACAAAAAGCATTTGCAAACACTTCATTCATGTTAAATTCAAATATACATGCATTTATAAAAGCCTTCTTGGTGTATAATACTCAGATGCATTATTAATGAATTAGTGTCATAACACTGACTTGTGTCTGATGTTCAAAACTGAACTCGCTATATAATCGATCTGATTACTGTTCAAATTCCAATTCCAGAAAATCAGCAATAGTCTAATTAATTTAATGTGCATTTTAAACAAGTAGCTTTAAACTTCACTACCACTAAAATGACTTACAACTGTACACCAACAACATGATCACAAAGAGCCTTTTTAAGATCCTGCACTGAAGCTGTTCTATCTGGGAGAATCTAGATTACATATGCTGATTTGCTGATTTTCTTAGAACTTTTATAACAATTATAGACCTTGCTTATCCAAGTGGCTGTGTTATTCCAAGAGACTCTCATAATAATAATAATAATAATAATAATAATAATAATAATAATAATAATAATAATAATAATAAAATCTCATGTCATCTAAAAATAAATTTAGTTTCACAGTCACGTTGGTAAATGAGGCCAGCATTTGAAATGGGTTCACTCAGGGCACGACAATTACGAGTGCCGCATTTAATCAACACCATACACCCTAAATAAAGGCTCTTAAATGGTTCTTGGCATGACCATATAATTCGAGGAAAATATTTAACAGCTTTAGAAACTTGACATTCTGCAGAGGTCCTTTAAATAATAATAAAAAAAATGGTTCTTCACACTTTTTCGACTCATTTACAAAAATAGTTCCACTGAAGTCCTAGAAGAAAAGTAGTTCTTCTATAGCATCACTCCAAGGAACCCTTAATGACACCATCATTTTTTAAAAGTGTACCCCTGCAATTACTGTGATTAAGCAATGCTGTAATCCCGAAAGATGAGAAGAAATGAGGATGTGGAAAATCAGCAAGAACTGGGAGCTCTTGAAGTCGTTGATGTCACTGGGGCATTTCATCACTAACCACCAGGGGATGAATGATGGTAGCAGGGTTATGGCACTGTTTAGAGAAATGTCAGCCTACGCGCTTTTTGTCAGGAGCCTTTGTGTCAGTGCAGGCATCCCCCCACGCTGCCCTGGGCCCAGCACCCCAACCCAAGTAATAAGTAGATTATTTTACGCGGTCTCACCGACCCTTGTTTGCATGTTACTAAAATTAGATTTTTGGAAACAGAGTGAATTCCGAGGAGAATTAACCTTTCCTGACCTGATTACATTGAATCATTCCAGCTTTGTACATTAAGACAAAAAAGTAATGGCAAGGGTTCTTGGAAACGTATTGTGTCTGGAGCGCATGGTCAAATACGCATGGAATGCTCACTAATAGATCCCAATTATAGATTTCAGAAAGTTGAGCTGATCTAGCGATTATACTGAATCAAACATATCTGAATCATACCTGTGTTTTCAGTATCACAGAAGGAGTTACAATGTTCTGGAATACTGTTCCAGAACATTACTTTGACACATTCTGTGACGACATTACAGCTGTTTCTAATTGAAGGTCATAATAGAATGACTTGCATCCACAATACAGTCCTTAGAGATCCCTTACTGTCTGACTGAAACACACACACACACACACACATACACACACACACTCACACACACACACACACACACACACACACACACACACACACACACACACACATACAGTTTTTACTTATCTCAGACTTTACTGTAATATTAGAAATTATGTGTATATGTGTACATATTCACCTTTTGGACAACTTAAAAGTATTAGCTTTTTCACTTTACATTACATTAACTTATTTTTTTTTTACCTTTAATATTTCTCTGCATATTGTGACAAAAACTTTTACTGAAAAAATATACCATCCATTAAAATCCTTTTGGTACTAATTCCCATTCAGATATTTTTAGTGATCTACATCTTCATTTATGTTTAATGCTGTAAGACCAGCTGTGACTGATGCACATGTTGACATAGTTTGGTTAAATGCATGTGGTTAAATGCAATGTAGTAGTTTATTAACCCAGCTATCTACTTCTCCAGGGCATCACTACTATCAGAACATTTGAGCAATTTTACCATTTTACAGGTATTTCAATAATTGGAAAACAATACATATTTTCCAAATTTCCACATTTTTTCCATAAGCCTTTCTATAATTTTGAAGGAGATATCTCCAAAAATATGTACATATGTGACTAAAATGTGCCCCAAGAATTTGATAACATACACTTATTTTTATACATATTTTATGACTCACCATTAACTCCAAATACACATAAACCAGCCTCCCATGTACTCAAAGAACAATCCAGAATAATACACTCAACATGCTGCTTTTTCCTTTATATGGAGCTTCTGAAAAGGAATTTTTTGATGGAAACTCCAGCAGAAATAGTAAGAATTTCACAGTGTATTATGGTTATGGTAAGTTCTGGTATTAGACTGAGTTTAGGACAAGTTTAGGTAAAATGTTACAGTTAAGCTTAGGGTTAGTGTAAGCATTAGGTAGGTTTATGTTAAGTTTAGGTTACAAATTGTTATGGTTAGTTTAGGTTTTGAATTCGACTTATGTTTAGTTCGAGGCGCAAGTTCAGGTAAAATTATTTCACTGGCTGCTTTAGAAAATTCAAAAAAAGTCTCAAACTGCATAGATTTTGTACATTTACTGAAATGCTATTTTAATCTCATATGTACAAATTCCCCTTCAGACCAGGCTGAAATCATACCCAGGCACTTTCCTTCATGTCTTCTCTCCCAGGATTCTGATGTTTATGGGGGGGGATCATTTTCTGTAATTATAGCCTTGTTTATGTATGAGTCACAAATGATTGACCAGAAAGCCCATCGCAATCCTTCTGGTCACTCTCTAAATCTTAACATCCCCCCCTACGATAAATATTCTTCTAAATATACATACTACTGCTCGGGTGAATTAGACACCAACTCATTCAGAGATCCTTTGGTCTGAACATGAACAAGGCATAAATCGTGAGCTTGTAAGAAACACCAGACAGAACTATTTCCTTAAAAGTAGGATCTGGAAGTTTGAGTGGGAGTTTTAACAGCTTGAGCAGGCTTTGTCCAGGTGGAAATACACACACACACACACACACACACATATATATATATATATCCACAGATGGGCCTCACATGTGCCTGCCCAGCTTCCAACAAATCAATCTGCTGAAACTTCCTCTCCACTTACCTGTGCAGAGTCAGCAGTAGCAAATGTCTGGAACATATGGCTGTTCAGCTGCCTTACCAGCCTTGAAAACCCACTGTATTAACACATTTCATAAGAAAGAGTACACAATTGTTAATATTAACTTAAATAATAATAAACGTATACATAATACAAAATTATGAACTTATTAAATATATAAATTTTAAATATGTACATAATTCCCACAAGTAAAATACCTCCATGACATAATGTAATGTACATAACATCCACACAAGCATTGCCCAAAATTAAGTTCAGAAATAAACCATTTAAGCATTTCAAAGAGCGTAGAGAATAGCAAACACAATGACCCATTGAACCAGTGTCTTAGTGAAGTACAGCAGGATGACACACGTTCCCATTTTATTTCATTTTTATCTTTGACAGACCAAATTTGACCAGATGAGAATCTCTGTGTACATAAACGAACAGCTGACTCACTGTCCCACTGCCGGATGGAGCAATTAAGAGTCCACTGACAAAGATCAGGCTGGCCTAGATAAATAAATCTAGGTACAGTCCTCAGTAGTCCCTAGATTAAACGAAAGCCCAATCATTAGGATTCTTTTGGTTGTTCGGAAAGTCTGCTTTCAATGCTAATATCACTAAATAGAGATGCTAAAAGAGTATTTGAAAGAGTTGTTTAAGTACCAAGCTTTTCTTAACTGTTAGAACACAGATCTACACTTTTGCAGGCAGTTACATGTCTTGTCTCAGGATCAGAGAAATCAGAGAAATGGTGTCATCATTGTAGATGAACTAGCAGTGAGTGAATCCATCATGGAAAACAACTAAAATTCACACATTTCTAACTGAATTAAATCCCAGCTTCCCAGTGAATTTTTATTGCTCTTTTAATGTGTACATGCTCAACAGGCATGCACTCCAGGTAATCAGTGAGAGGGGGAAGGAAGACAAATTTGAGTAGCCTTGGATCTCCTGAAAATATCAATATCTGGTTTGTGTGACTCTTTCCTATAAAACATTTTTAATTTTCATTGATAAAAGTACATCAAACTATGAAAATATCATACAAGGTAGCTCAGGAGATATATCAGGATATATATATATATATATATATATATATATATATATATATATATATATATATATATATTACTGTTTTGTAACCATGAAATACAAGCTTATTAATTACTAATGAAAGTAGTCTTCATCCTCTGTAAAATCCCCATTTTGTAATATTTAAGGATTTAAGGAGAGTATTTTAAAATTATATGCAATACTTGCTGGTGACCCTTATAGTGGCCGTACTGGCACTCCAGTTCCTCTTCACCAAGCAAGGAGCTGAAATTAATTGGAGGGCTGAGCTGGATGAGTGATGAGAGTATGTGAAGCAGCTCTCTCTCCTGCTCACCGCAAGCAGGCATGTGTGGGGCAGTCAGAGCAGCGCTGGCCTCTCTGATCTGCACACAGCCTGGATGAGCTCTGCCTGTCAGCGGCAAAACCTCTCTATCCTCCGGCATCCCATCAATCACTGCTGCAGGCCCTCTCAGATCTCCACAATAACCCCTCATTTGCTTGCTGGCTCTGTGCACACACTCACATGGGAACGTTTAGGAAGAGCGCATCCCCGTGGCTCTTTTTATTTGAGAAGGAGACTGATACTTTCACTAATGCACTCCACCATTTTTACACGGGTCTGTACTTTCGTTGAGTTCTATAGAAAAGATAAGTCAGAGAATAAATGCATTTATTAATGAGTTAATTTATTCATTTATGATCTAAATATGTCATGCTTGATATAAATCATATATGTTTACGATCAAATGTTTCCACAATATTGCGTTCCTCATGAAATCAGCTTGTTGTAATAGGAATGTTAAATTGAATGGGCCGAATTTGAACAGTACTTATTCTAACTGAAACATCTAAAACTAACTAAAACTAAGTCTTAAACTTAACCTAAACTTGATTTAAACGTTACCCTAAGCCTAACCTCAGCAGAAGAATGTGAAATTCTTACCATTTTTGCATGAATTGCTATCGAGGCAATCTTTTTTATAAGCTCCATAATGGAGAAAAGCAGAATGGCTGTAGCTGTCGTAACTGCTGGGGTTTTTTCAGTTCATCTGTGAGTGCATGGCAGACAGGTTGTGAGTGTTTGGCAAAAAAAAGCACCACCGTTGGATAGGAGCTGTAAATTGAATCATAAAATATGTATAAATTATATATCTACATGTGTATACCTATTACTATACTATATATAACTTTTTATGGTAGAATAAAGGAATGTAGCACACAATTCTAATACTGATTTTGATCAGCAGGAATATAATATATTATTTCAAAACATTTTACTGACACAATGTGATCTTACATAGTGAGATGATTTAATTGCACTGGCAAGTGTCTTAAAAGAAAATCAACAACACATCCAAAGATTTAACGTATACCAAACATACCAAATGTGTAGATCTACAAGCTCACAGTACAGTTATAGTTTCAACAAAAAACAAACCAAATAACCACACTGAATTTGAAGTCATAAATTTACAGTCATGTTTACAGCAGTGGGCCATGGTGGTTGATTTTGTAAAAAGCTGGCAGTAGAATAAACCATTTTGCAATTGTAGCACAATGGTGCACATTGTTTGATTGCATCCCGGCATTCTGAAATGCACAACTAAACATCTCAGTCCTGGATCAGTGGAAATGAGAGCTATAATCAAGGCGTGAGCATGGGGAAAATGCTGAGTCAACTCACTCATCTAAACGTCATATGTTCACATCAGAGGGAGAGGGAGCGAGTCAGAGGGAGATTTGTTGCTTTGCAGCATGGACTATTATAAGCAGACCAGTGCTGACCTCATAAACTACAGGCCTGTTTACTGGAAGTGTGGCTCAGTCTAGACAATAAAAAGCCTGTCAGAGGGAGCTGTTGGCTTCAGCTCCCTGCACTGACCCCCAGCGCCCACACACGTACTGACTAACATGCAGAGGTCACTGGGTTACAGTTTCCATAGAGAAGGTGATGGAGCTGGACATGACCAATGCTGATGCATTCTATGCCTTGTGACCAGATCAGATGCACTGCTCACACAAGACAGCGCTCTCCAGTGACGGACAATGACAAAAGTGAGATCAGGCCTCTATTTTGAGGTTGTTGTGAAGTGTAAAGAGAGATGACAAAGCCCCCTTATTCTTTTCATGTTTACTGGGCAAATAAATGACAGACGCCTTCATAAATGTACAGTCATGCAAGCGCTCTGTATTCTGCTGTCAGCAGGGGCTCTGTTTACAACGAGTTGGTGTGTGTGTGTGTGTATTTTTATGTGCGATATGTGAGTATGTATTCGCGAGTCCAGATTATCGGCATGAGTTACGTGAGTGTGTTTTTATTAGTGCTGCTCTTTCGTGTTTTTCCTGTTACAGTGTACAGAAGCTTGTGGTGTGGGGGCTCAAAGAAGCCTTCCACATCAAACATGGCCATTCTTTCCCAATGCCACAGTACGGCTGACCCCTCCCCCACACTCAGGGCATAATGACAGAGCCATCAAACCGTATTTATAACCTTGGAGCGGCCCTGTTTTAAAGTGGTCAACTCCAAAAGTATTGGAATTGTTTTGAGCAATTTGAGGTTTCTACGTTTTCCTGTGAAAGAACCATGGCCTGGTGTGCAGAGTCCAACCATATGCATTTTTAGAGCATTTTGGAGATGCCATCAAACCATCAAATCCTTGCTTGGGGCTAATTTCAGATGTGAATGATTTATTCATTTGGTATAAAACATCTTGCCATGTTATATTTACCATATTATAGTCACGGAAGGCAATGCTATCACAGATCTGCAGTATGGTTGAAATGTAATGAAGTAATACACAGTTAATTTTTAATGATCTATTTGAATTAATCGCAGCTTTTACCAGTTATTAAAGCTGATCGTGTCATATCATATAATATTGCTTTGACTAATGCATTTTAGTCAACAGACAGGAGTGCCTCGTATAATTGCAATTGAACTTATATAAGTAGAAGTATTATTTGTACTTCACTCACTTCACTTGATTGCGCAGTAAGGGTCAACCAATCAGAACAGTGCTCATTTGCATATAGCTGGGTCCATAATGAAATACATGTAACACTCTCTTTCTGGATTTAAAATGAAGTAATCAAGATGTGATGTCAATCATGTCAGTCCTCCAGTCGTCACCACCCAGGCTCTGCAGTGCTTGGTGATGCGTTACAGCTGATCACTCTCTCTGTCTCCCTGTTTAGCCTCACCTGAGGCACCTGTAGCTGATCATGCCTTCCCCTAATATGACCCTTATTTCAGTTTGCATTTCTGGTCTGTTCTGGTTTTTATGAATTTGGATTCCAGACTTTCATTCAGAGCCTGGCCTTGCCTTTGATATGTTGTTTGTCTGTGTTTTCGACCTTGCTCTGTCTCACCATGTGTTTTATTTCAATACATTCTCTGAACCTATTTGAACCCGACTGTCGCCAGAGCCCAAACAGAAGCTGGATTCATTGCTAAAGATGATTTCGTTCCAGTCCATTGCAGTTTAGGTTTATTATTCATGAAACCACAGCAGGTGACAGGGGCTGATTGTTAATGGCAGGACACATAATGTGCGCCATGACAGATATCCTTTTCATTGAAATTACTATCCTGCTTCTCTCATTCCAGTGATGCACCTCCTTTGTCAACTGAGCAAAATGTCTTTGAGCAGATATTTTAGAGTTGAGGCAGTAAATGAGTAAATGATCTCTCATCAACAGGTACTCTCTCTCTCTCTCTCTCTCTCTCTCTCACACACACACACACACACACACACACACACATAAAGGGAGACTGGAACAAAGGGCCTATATTTCAAAGAGGTAAACAATAACAAAGCTACTGTGCATGCCTGGTCCTTTAGCATTTCCAGTAGTACCATTTTTGAATTTCCACCAGTCAAAATTACAAGCAAATACTTTGTATCTCCCAGAAGGGCCTTTTCCACCAATATGGAAGGGGTTCCATTCTAGTTCACGAACATTTGTTCAGTACATTTCCACCAACATAAATAGGTTCCAAAACCTGAAAAGTTTGTTCACAGTGGGAACCAAAGATTCATAGGTTTTCAGCTCCAACCACTGTGGTTGTGTATAGTCGTACAGGAGTAAGGAGCAATGACACCATTCCAATACCATTTGTCTCGCATGGCGTAGTCTTCTACATCTTCTTATGTCCAAAATTTGATCTATGTTTGCTTTTTGGGGAGAAACAAACATCTGTCAGGATGCAAATCATTGCAGGTAGTCTATATGCTCCACCATCTTCTCCCTTCCATTTACTGACGTATTCTGTGACGTATCCTCTGTTGCAGTAAAACTGGTGTAAACGTGTGATGAAAAAATAATAATTCTTATAAGCCCAAACAGAACCAGTTCAAGAACCAGAGTTCTTTGGAGGAAAAGGCCTGAGAGTGTGTTTACAATGAAATGCAATGAAAGAGGACCACAGTTTGAATGCATACAACTACCTACTTAATGAATTATTATGTTGCATTTTTAACATAATGATTCAGTGCGATTAGGCACACAAACAATGACTGCAGCAAGAGTCCCATGAGTCCTCTAGGTATCCCAGTGAACCTATATTTTGGAGTGTGTTTGTTTTGTTTCAGCAGCAGGTTCATCATGTAGTCATTAGTGTGTGATGGATAGTGCACATGACTATGTGTCATGTAATGCATGATCTCTAGTTGCGTAGAACAGCTTCAAGCCAAGCATTTCATTGTGTGTCTTTTGGAAATCTTGCCTAAGGGAACAGTCAACAATGCAACAACGTGGTCCTAATTTGTATTTCAACATCAATTAACCCTACCATTGCACTGCTTCCATCATGTTTGATGGATGATGTGGTATGTTCCCATGACATGCACCTTTATTGTTGCAACTCACCAATAAACTCAATTAAAAGCTTATTATTTAATGAAGTCCCGTAATTAAGTCCCTGTAACCTGTAACCATACAAAACACCACCAAAAATATTTATTGCTTATATGCTAATATAATTGTTTCTATTAAAATCCCAAATTTCATTTGCCTTTCATTTGCCTTTTTAACCAGTGTTTTTTCTTGCTTGCCTCTAAGCGGGTCATTTTGCAGTCCTTGAAAAAAAAAAAACTTTCAAGAGCCTTCAAATAGACTTCTCACAGAATAAAGGCCCAGCAATCACTTTGGAAAGCAACTGAATAATGGGAGCCCAGTGCAAACTATTGGAAGTGTCTGAATGAGAAAACTGTCTGTACAGGAAGGAAAAAGATCTTTATATGCTGCACTATTATTTCCTGTTTAACATCCCTGGATTATAAACGAATAAAAGCAGACTGAGCGAGATCTAAACACTGACTTCTTATTTATGTTTCTTGCCCTGCCCTGTACTGTAGGAAGCTGACCGCTGCCAGAATCCCTGTAGGTATTTGCGTAGTGTGCTCAGGAGGATGTTATCAACATGCCGGTGATAAAGGATAAATGACGTCTCGGGAGGTTTGGCCTGCAAATACCTCACATCTGTGCGCCACGGCTTAAAAATACAGCACTTTGAATACTGCTCCCTCACATATTGGGTGCTTCATAAATCACTCACACACACACACACACACACACACACACACACACACACACACACACAGTCACTACCACTCTCTTGGCATGTAATCAGACAGTCCTCTGGTGACTACTCCTACCTGTCACTCTAGAGTAGCCGGTAGGCCGTGAGCTAATTAATGAAGCAATCGAATTTCTCCCCCTTATAACGAACACACAGTCTCTGTATCTTAGCCTTTCTGGGCTTATTTTTCTTGGTCCTTGCGCGGAAGCGCTCCTGTGTATGTTGAGATATTTTTAGCTAATGGATCTGTAAAAATGCAAGAGAACGAATTAAAACTCAAATAAGCGCCACGGTGCTCGGACAGCCCCTGGAATGTTTATCCATAAGATTTGGAGTTTGATGTGTTTTCACAGGAAGCCCGATAAATTTATCAGCTTCATATTTGTTAGCATTACTGAAGTCCCTCCGCTCCATCATATAGGAGCCCGCAGACTTGTGTGGTGTGTATGGAGGCTTTTCAGGAAAGTATTTTTCCTGTGAAACACGGAAATGTAAAATTTAATACTAATACTAATCTCCAAGCATATCCAGATATATGTGTTCTAATTAGATTTTGACCTGTGGTGTGTGTTACTGTATATACTGTGGACTGATTCTTTAATGAAACCGCCAATAGGATAGCTGCACTGTCAGCCAACTCAAAAGGCTATTAGTAGAGAAATTTAATGTTGATGGATGGATTTAACTTTCCTGTCTGCTCTTACAATTATATAACATTCTTTAAAATCACTCTCAACCGTAATAGCGTCCATGAAACCTATGAGAGTACCACTTGATGTACAGTTTGAGGAGTGCACCTCAATTTGAATATCCCAGTCATATTCATGTAAATTCAGGTAATATCACTCTACCATGTTAGTCCACATACTTTTTAACATGTGATGCCAGCATCTCTCAACGTTTTCAGAACTGAACATCCCGAAGGTAGAGGGAGCCCAGGAGTGATAAAAACAACTACTCAAAAAATCCGGCTTCCAGCCCCAATTGAGTCAAGGGGCAGGTCTCCACTGTGAGGCTGTGTTTGACATTGGTAGAATAATATGGTTCAGACTTTGGTGATGGAAAAATATGTACTTTATTTTTAATTTATTTAATCGTAGTCAACATTGCAGATCATTAACATTTTGTCAAGAACGGACGGACACCCTTAGATGACTAAGGGTGTGGAGATAAAAGCACAAAACAAAACAAACACACTGACAACACTGACTGAAACTGAAACAGAAACAAACAAACACTGACAACATTCACCAACAACATTTGCAGAGGACTGACAAAGACAGGATGGGACAACAGGTCTTAAATACGACACAACATTGGACACACCTGAAACTACTGGTTACAAACGGGCAGGGTCACAAATGAGACACAAATGGGAAGGGGCGGAGCAAGGAGAAGACAAGGACAAAACAAACACAACCCATGTGCGTAGGAACAACTAGAACAAGACAGGAAGACAGAGGTGAACCAGACTGACACATGACACATTGCTTGCTCTGTTGACTTTAACAGTTCAATAATTCACTCTGGAAATACATGAATTAACTCTTTTCAAAGTCAAGGGGTTCTCAGCCTTTTCCACCTCACAGCCCACTTGTGTATACCTACAAAACATAAAAGCCCACAAGAAAATGATCTCCTTATGTAAAATTGTTTAACCCTTTTATTTCTTTGACAATAAAATTGTGAGCATTATGCCTGAACAGTCGCTTTAAAACAGCATGTCTTCATGAAAACATCTGTCCCAAATGTAGCTCACAAATTCAAGCAGTTAAGATGCATTGCCAACCTCAGATGACACATCTAGTTACAATATGCATTTCTTTCTGTCTCTCTAATAGCTGTCTCTGTATGTCCGGCCCCATGTCAACAATCTGTCTACTTAAGCCATCACATCATATCTGATATGGCCTGGGTTGTACACACAGAGCATTTTCTTGCTTTTTCCGAGGAAAGGTTTTACCATTCTTTCTTCGTTTAAGAATCTTCTACATCTTTGGTTCAGTAACTGTCTGCATCAGGTTCACGTGGCATTGCATTAATTAATTCGTCTTGCGTTATTCCTGAGATGTTCATTTCTAACATAATGCTTGCGTCATTTTTGTTGTTTGATCACGACTGATCTCTTGATTTTATACTTATACAAAATACAGACTGAAGATTTAAAGCACAATTAACAGCCCACTATGGACTAATGCCTTTCCCTGAGGATGGGCCTGCAGACCAATAAATAGTGTTTCACGGACCACTGGTGATCCCACTGGTTGAGAAAGCCTGATCTAAGACAATAGGCTAAATAGCTGGCCACATCTACAATGAGCTTCAGTCTCAGCACCAATATCCATCACCGCAGAAGAGGTGGGTCCCACACTACTACCTCACAGTGAAGGCCTGCAGCCAGACCTCAAGGTTAAGCTTTTGAGAACCAAAAATCACTTGTAAATTGAAGATGTTGCTCTTTATATATTTTGTTGTTCTGAAGCAGGTGTAACTGAAATGCTTGGTTACCGTAACCTAAAGGAGAAGGCAGAGCCCCCGCACGATCTTTAAGGCAGCAGTAAAAACAAACAGGCAGCATCAGCGTGCAGAGAGGCCTAAATGAAACCCAGGTAGTGCAGGCTTACACCCACAGGCTAATCCTGCTAAGACCTGTCAACTTAAAGTAAAAGAACATGAGCATTTGTTTACATGCTGCGTGTGAGGCAGCGCTCGGTGCACCTGGGGTGGTACACTTGAAGTCTTTATAGATTTTACTGTAAAACCATAATCATTTTCGAAGTGCTGCTGGCTGGGGAGTTTAAAAGGAAGACGCCTGTTTGTGAATTATGGCCTGTATTGGGAACACAGGTTTGATAAAGTGTTCTGATAATCAGTGCAAACACCGACGGGCCAAATCATCGTAATTAATGGCGTATCATTTAGTGAAAACTGTGTTGTAACATGCAGCACAAGAATTCCAGATTCACTCAGTGTGCAGCACTAACATGCAATTAAATTCTGCACTGTCTAACAAAATCAACACTGCCTTAAGGAACAGTACGTGGGAAACATAGATATAGAGACATTTTAGAGACCTGAATAACTGATAATGTTCTTCAATACACAGCACTGTAAAGTACTGTTTTTAACCCTATAAGGACCTCAGAGCCACTCCCCATTTCACTTCAACAGCTGTGGAAAACTATCATTTACTGAGATGAATTCTGATTCTCAACACTAATTACATGAGATGTAATTATATAGTTATATCCTTTAAAATGAGTTTATGTTTCGTTTCATACTTGTCTATGAATAAAATTAACCAGTGAGATTTCCTCATCTGCCAAGTCCCACTTCAACCCCTTAATCTGATTATAGTAAAAAGGTATGCTACAGGGATGTGAGTGCAAAGAACCATTAAACTGGTCATTAAAGAACCTTGAGATCAATTCAACACTATTTCAACCCGAAATATCCAAAACCAAAAGTGGATCTTCTATTGCAGGGTTTCTCCTCCTTTCCCACTTCACAGCCCACAAGAAAACACACCTTTTCTATCAGGATAAAAACTGTGAGAATGAGAGTCTAAACAGGAGCTTACAAACAGCAGAATGTGGGCGTCTTTAGTTCTGTCTAAAAGCTGTCTCTATGTCAGGCCCCATGTCCACAATCTGTCTACTATCATAGCATATCTGGTGTAGTCTGGGTCGTGCTGGTGGATGATTGAAATTCTACATCTTTGCTTTGCTAATTGTCTGTATCAGGAGCAGCGGCTGCGTCTCCTTGCAGTCCGTTATTCTGCGATGTGATTATATTAATTACTGATTATAATGTTTATAGTGTAATTGATCTCTCGATATTTACTAAATCATTTAACATACTTTTCGGATTTAAAGTGCCATCCCCGGCCCACTATAGACCACTGCTTCCCCCTGAGGATGGACTTGCAGACCACTGGAGAGTGCATCGCAGCTATTGGTGGTGCCTGTCCCACAGGTTGAGAATCCCTGTTCTATGGCATCTCTCATAAAGCATTTGAAGCACCTTAATTGTTTAACACTCAGCACCCAAGTTCTGCACTTTGCAGGCAGTTACGTGCCATTTTCTAGGCTTCATAACACAGGATCAGAGTAACCTACAGAAACTGGTAACGACCCAGATATTGGGCTACAGAAAAAAAGAGAAGTGATGGCCTGTTTGCTCTCTTTCTTCGCTCACATTTCAGAATAACGGTTCTGGGAATGGATGAATACTGATACATGCTTAAATAACAAAAAATAATAAAGAACATCCAGGTTATTTTTTTATTTCATTTGGACTAATGTTGAGTATTTTGATCAACTTATTACAAATATACTTGTCAATATAATCATTACAAATTACTCATCAAATGCATATTAAAATGTTTAAATTCTGTTGTTGTTGTTTTTTTTTACATATCAAATGAAGATATATTTGAGTAGCCTATTATTTCCTGATGTCACGTGTCAGTCCTGTTCACCTCTGTCTTCTTGTCTTGTCCTAGTTGTTGTTTCTCCCCAGGTGTTCCTAAGCACAAGGGTTGTGTGTTTAAAAGTGTGGTGGCTTCAGTAGTGCATATATATATGGTGTGAAGTTAATCACACATCTGACCAGAAGTAGCTGAACTAGCCGTCCCAGCGGGACCAGGAATGAGACTTATGCTTGCAGCCCACAAGTGAAACAAAGGCTTTGTCATCTTCTTAGGCAGAAAAGAGGGAAGCAAGTATTATTTCCAGTGGCCTCCCATCAAAAGGGTCTCCTTCCTGCAAGTCAGGCCGTACGGAGCCGTCGTGCACACGCACACCAGCCAGCAACTCGAGGGTTTGCAGCATCAACTGTGAATGACGGCCTCTCGTCAGCTAACACCCTTGCCGGCGCCACAAGCACACGCCAAACCCTGTCGGAAAAAAAGAAAAGGAAGAAAAAATTCACTGCTCTCTGGAGGGTCCTCGCTTTGCCTGTTCGCTCTTTTTCTGTCTATCTTGGGCTGGGGAAGAGAGGTCTGTGTTTTTAGGAAAATTCCTCTGGCACGACCCTGAAGGCCTTAGCGTCTCTTCCACGCGATCATTAGAAGCAGAACCCCCGTCTTGTGTTTGTCCTACGCAAACAGTTCACTTGCCACTTCATCCATCTCGCTTAGCCTACCACGCTGCCCTGAAACAGCTTTCTTCTTCTTTTTCCCCCCTTTCTTTCGGCTCTTTTTCCAACATGATCATATGGACTAGTTGTCCTTGTGGACTCGGACATGCCTGCTGCACCTCTCTAGAGCTGTCTGCCTTCGCTGCTTCAAATATTTACCTCGGGACGTCTTGAGTATTTGTAAACCGCCCTCATTTGTGTATCCACTCTGGAGCTGCCTTGAGCCTGTATGTATAGACATGCTTGCTTCTCACATAATTCATCTCTAACTGACATCAAAGAAAGTGGGGCAATCTGTAATGGGGCCTGGGAACATGCTGTCATGTTTGGGCAATGGCTCCATCTTCTGGTGGACAATAATCCTATGTAATGATTTCCAGGCAACCCACTAGCATTCACTGTTTGAAGTTGTCCTGCTCCAGCCTGACCCATCTCTTGAGATAATTATCTAGCCCTTTATGTGCTATTTTACATTTTCTCAGAGAAAGGAGCTGTTGAAAAACTACAGGGTATTGGTTGTTCTGAGAGATGGAACATGGCACATGTACTGGCCTGCTTGCAGAATAGTGCACATTTACACGTCTCCTATAGAAAACGTGCCATAGCACTAGCAAGGCCCAATTTTGGTCCCAGAGGGCTGGTGTCCAGGACAATTTGGTGATTTTGCTGCTCAAACACACCTACTAAACCTAGTCATTAACTGAGTTGAATCAGGTGTGTTTGAGCAGGGAAACCGCCAAACTGTGCCTGACTCAGGCCTTCCAGGATTGGAGCAGGGCACCCCTTCCACTGAGCCCAAAGATTCTCAAAAGCATGAAAACACTAGAAGAGTGAAAAAGGTGGACTTTTACATGAATAAATTTATTGGTAATCTAGTAATTGTATAATTATTTTGGTGGCTTTAGGTAATTTGTGTTTAACCTATAAAAAGAGCAAAAAATAGAATATGGGATTATTATGAGATAATAAATAATATGTTAACATACCAACCTGCTAACATTTCCATGTGTGGCCAGTATGTGCAGCCCAACACGTGGATTGCCACCAGGGTCAGTGATGGGACCAGGAGGGGTCTGGGTTTTCAACTGCACATTAGGTCCTAGATGGGACCCATGTGACTTTAAGGGCTATATAACAATGGGACCCATTTGAGAACCAACTGTACAAACCCATTCAGAGCCCATGTCCATCTGGAAGCCACCTAGATTTCACCCATTTATGCCCCACATGAGCATGTTGGATGGACAGCAATTCAATGCATATGAACATTTTTAAAAGCTCTAGATTAAACACAGACATCCAAAGCATGTCTATGATCTAAAGATCATCCAAATGGTTTATTTGAACCTTGTAATGTTCATTTACGAATTCGGAAAAGAAATCTGAGAGAGTACTGCTGGCACTGCCCTGTCTAAACTGGCTTTGCACATATTTTATATCATATTTGACATTCATTTCTTCGAAAGTGAAATATTTTAAACCTTTAGTTGTTTCACTTTTACTATTTCATGGCTTATAGAATTGAAATTCATGAAAAATCAAGAAAAAACAGAAATCCTAAATTATTAGAATATTTCATTTCAAGTTTAAAGAAATCACTAATCAAATAAAATCAATGTTAAACAAAAAAAAGGCTTGAAATATGTCACATTAAATGTGATGACCATAAAATATATTTACAATATAAAGTATGTTACTGAAATTATAATTCACCATATTCTACTTTTTATATATAGTCCCTGTAAAGTACCAGGCCTTGACTGAATGTTGAGAAGGCCCTGTGGTTACCCTTCTGCTAATATCCAATAAATCAAAAGGCTCGTAAAAGGTAAGACTGTTCAAAAATAAGTATAACAGTATAATCAAGTGATCTGTATATGCATTATAATCAGTTTTGGGGAAATAAATAGTCAAAGAAGTGTTTAATAAAGTAAGTTTGAGAGCTCTGATGTAAAAGTTTCATTAATATGATGATGTACCTTGTAAAAGATTTAAAGAGTTGTATTTCAATAGAAGAAAACCTAACCTATAATCAAAATGATTAAAAATCATAAAAAGTGCATAATACTAGCCTGTACAAATACCATGCATTTTATGATGTCACAAATTAATCACTGCAATTACCTGACTGTGCACGGTTCTTTGGTCACATTTGAAACTCTTCCTAATCCAGTGTGGTACATTTTATAGTCCAGAAGGTTACAGAGTCCAAGGCGCTGAGGAGGGCTCAGATTCAAGTCAAAGTGAGGCAATAAGTGAGCATGTAATTTAGAGTTAAGTTGACTCAGCATCCATGCCACCACCATGGTTTTACCACTGTGCCTGACCTTGAAGTTCAACCCTTCAGCCTCCACAAGACTTCAAATGATCCTAAAATACCTGGACTTGTGGATGTGGTAAATTGAATCCCAGTGTGATGAATGTCCACTTTTTTAAAACACAGTTTGAGTTGAAAACCATGCTGGAAGCTTTCGTATGATGACAGATCCTTTATGTTGCTCTTTAGTGCATAAAATGCACTAAATCAATATAAGCAAGCTCGGCCCAACATGTGTAACATTTGGATTTCATAAATCATTTACCTTGTGCCATCACTCCTTGGCAGAGAAGAGGAACCGACAGCTTTCAGCTTTCTTGTTATTGCCAGCACAAGAGAGCTCAGTTCTCTCTCAGCTGTGGCACATTTGGAAGCCTTTGGAAGAGCAGCGGCAAGAAAAAAGGGAGGGGCTGCTTTAAATCAGTTCCACTCTCCTGTAAATTACAACCCTGCATTTTTAATTTCCTTTCCACATACAATGTTATTCATTGGCGTCCAAGCCAAACATGACGCCGCAGCCATTGCTGCTCACGAGAACAAACTGTCCTCTTTCGTGCAGTCTCAAGCTGTCAAAAACATGATTAAATGCTTACATTCCTTATGTTGAGCTGAAGATTGTAGGGGCAGATGAACAACACTACAACAAAAAGCATTGTGGCCATGAGAAGGACCAGGGCCTGTGATTTTCCTTTTTCTTGCAAATTTTATTTCATGGTAGTAATCACCAGTCTAAAGATACACCTCAAATGTCCATCAGTCTTTCATATTTCACACAAGTTTGTAGGACTGTATTCATAAGCTGTCTTACACTGCTGCAGGGAGTGCAGTGTACACATTGTGGTATTTCCCGCTGATGATACAGTGGTTATATAGGTGTACTTGAGCCAAGCTATTCATTATGGGTCTATAGATATCATCAAAATCTTGAAATAACATTAGGAAGCTGTCATAAATACAAGGACTTCTGTATTTTATTTCTTCATCTTAATTCCATCTGAAAACCAAAACCCCATTCTTTAAGTAAAACGCCAGTGGAGGTTTCCTCATGCTGTAATGTGAATTTATGGCCTAAATCAATACCGTTTTCAATTATGCAAGTGTTTAAACTAGACAGATGCCAAATGTTCATTTAAATCTGTGTCACTGACAAAACATTTCTACTCTTCGTAGAAAGATATTCGAATGAAAAGATTCAAAAAGTGCTATGAAATTAAAAAAAAGGAAGTAAATTAACAATTTAAACCAAACAGTGTAAAATCTAATCTTTCAGTGTCAATACCGCCCACCCTTCATCCTTTCCATTGTCTTTAACTGACTGTAAACTATACCACTGTACAAAAACAAGTTAAAAATCCAATTAAACTTGAGAGCCAGGTTCATGTTATACCATGTTGATGTATGTCCGTCATAATAACCATTAACTTTCTCCATGTTTGCATTAAGTGGGCTTAGCTTTTGACTCAGGCCATGCTTCAGGTCAGTGAAGGATCAGCATGTTATCAGTAGGACCTTAAATTAGCAAACTCATACAAACCTGCTTTAGGCCTCTACATTTAAACAATTCACTCGGATGTAGAGAAAAAAAATGAAGAAGCAAATATCTTAATGAATAAATGCAAAGTTTAATTTGTGGTAAGCATGAAATGGGAAATTAGAGTCCTGCCACAAAGACAAATAAACATAGTCCATTGAGCTGTATCGTTGTACTATGATTTGAATCTATTCAGTTAACCTTTAGAACTGTTTTAGTAGTTTGACGTACTTTTTTCACCAATAATTGACAAAATATTTATAGAAGACAGCTACACATGCTAGATATTGTTGTTTTCTGGAGATCCTAGGAAAGAGAGCAAACAGGTCCTCCCTAATTTTCTCTATAACCCAATATTTGGACCAGTGATCTCATCAGCCCCTCCCCCTCTCACTGATCAGTCTGTATGCAGGTTGAACATGTACATGTGGACAGAGCAGTAAACATGCACTGGAAGCTCCTTTGGCATTTAAACTGGGATTTGATTCTGTTGAAAAGTGAATTTCAGTCCTTTTCCAAACTGGGTTTCTTGCTGATAATTCACACAATGATTAAACATAAAAATGATTCAAAGTAGATTATAAAATAGGGTACGTCTTGTAGTTTATGATATGTATATGAATCTGTATGTGTGTTACTCTGATCCTGAAATACAAAGCCTAGAAAATGGCTTGTAACTGCCCATAAAATTCAGATCTCAGTTAAAATAGTTAAAAAAGACAAAGTAGTAGTAAGTAAGTAGCCAAAAAATGAGAAAGTTATACAGAGACATTTGTTTGGTGAAGCGTCATCACCATGTTATGGAGCTTATAAAGCAGAGGTCAATATAAGAACATCAAATATCACCAGGCTCCACCTGCCCCTGATTCTACCAACTGGCCAAAAAAAGAGGAAAATCTCCTTGCCTTTGTAATAAGTACTCTGATGGTCTAAATGAAAATAAGGTATGCTGTTTCTCAACTTCACAACTGATCCAAAGTAATATGTAACTACAGTGACAGTCATTCAACAAAATTGCTTTCAAAAATAAATCTACAATCTGCATGAGTTAGGGTGACTGCACGATCCAGACTGATGAAATATATGTGGAAGGAAGAATATTAAGGACACACTGATATAAATGACCTGGGAACGTTATACCCACAGAGTGAGCTGTCTGCTTAGATATTGTCCCTTTGCAGACATGGCACATCTTCATGTTGAATCATCACATATGCTACCTATTACATAATGCAGTGAAGGAATATGCAGTACCGAGGTACTGTATGACTCCTGTATAAGAAACTGACCACCACACATTTCAAAATTAAACCAATAGAGGAAGGAAGTTTGCTTATTTCCAAAATTCTGAGAGTTTGCTTGAAAATGAAGATTTCAAGCAAACTTGAAAAGTTTGGGGAGCTTAACTTGAAAGACCCAGATGTGGTTTGGTCAGGTTCTAGATAGGGACATGAAAATAATCTCTGTGAGATTAAAAGCATCAAGGATGTGCTCCAAGCTTGCTCTTCTCGCATTCATTTAGTGGGTTTGTACTGAAGCCCCGCATGAATAAACCCCACCAGACACAGGCTACTGACACAGTCCTGAGTCCAATAAGTATTGACTCTTCTTTGTGTGGGAGGAACCTGCCAAGTGGGATACGATTGGATCATTTTTGGAGGTAATATCCTTTTTGTTTATCTTTCAATAAAAGAAAAAATCAATTAAATTCAATTTAATTTTATCTAAACTGTGACAGGCTTTGTCATAAATCAGCTTTACAAAGCACTGGACTGAACCCTTTCTAACTTCTTCAGAGTGAAAGATATATCAAGAGATAAGAAAGTAACAAATTAGCACAGTGTGAGTCTCAGATTCTTTTTAACCCGCATGTATAAGTTGCAACAACTTAAACATTGATGAGTAACTCATCAATTACTGGAAATAATATCTGGGATTCATTGAGATATAAGAGACAACATGCTTTAAAAAAGGATATTGACAAATAACATTTCAGGCATTTGTCCCACATTGTCTGTGTTAAAATCATATACATCTGCAATCTCGAGTAGTTCTAATGCTGACACTGTTGCTGGTTGTTAGGGTATGCTGTGTGTGTGTACATTTGCACATCTGTGTCAGCAGTGGGCACAACTTAAAGTCATCGCTCTCACTACTCGACACATGCTCTTGATGTGCTTCATGCACTTAGCTTCTCCCTAGGCTTTACTGCAGTGCGTCAGGTCTGTGGTGTTGTCGTTTGCCCAAAACTTGACCTTTATTATTGCTATTGGTGGAAATGACCTGAGACATGTCATCACACTGGGGTATAACATCCTATCAAGTTCCCCTCCTTCAGCAGATGATCATGTGATTCACGTTTGGATGCACAATGTTATGGTATATTTATATGGAAGACCATAATAAAGCTGTAAATGGGAGACCTGGTGGTGTTGGCTCTTTTGATTCAACTTAAGAGGGTCTTAGACTAAACAGAGTAGCTGCTGCATGTTGAGAGTAAAGCCAGATGTTTTGATTCAGGCTTATATTTTGTTTTGGTTTTACATTTCAGCACCACTGAACTGGTACACCAGTTTGGCAGCCACAGAACAGCTGAATTCAGCGGCTTCTACTGCCCGTGTTCAGGGCAGCTCACTAATGAGATCCGTGACCCAGAATCTGCCAAACGTTGCTGTTAAAGCAATAAATGGATTTTCAGGTTTGTCTGCATTTTGAAGACACATTAAGCAGAGGGTCACCAATTTGCATACATTACTCAAGATATGATTACCTAATGTTTTTCTTTTGGTGATGCATTCTGATGCTTTGCCATGAATAGCATTATTATAATCACATTAATTTGGTTCAATTAGGTAAAGGATCCAAAGCAAGCTTCTCCTGAGCATAGACAAGAAAAAAATAAGCAAGAGACCATATCCTGCTTAAATATCAAAGATATTACAATGTGAGTTCCAGGCCTTAAAATTATGTTTTGGCTCCTTCACAACCATCACAATTTAGTCAGGTATGCACCATTGCATTCATAAACAATCTGCGTTTCCTCAGAAGACAGACAAGTGACGCCAGACAGACGCACTTACTAGAGCAGTCAAGAAAGCGAGAACCCTTAATTATCCACTGGCTTGAGGGTCACACACGGTCTTAATGACTCGGAATGACAACAGTGGAATTAAAGTCTTCTCCCGCCACTTCCGTCTCTCATCGTTGACCAGCAATTCCAAGCACCTGATTGGTTTTCCAGAAGGATACGAGGCTCATTCAACTGTGGCTGACATTCAAAATAAACTATCACTTTTATGATGAACATTGAAACCTTGGTAACTTAGTGTAAAGCCAAGCCTTTTCCCTTTAGTGCAATTCCAAAGTGCCTTCATACAATGAAAGTGATCAAGATGGTTGAAATGGTTCCCCATCACAGGAGATGCACATTTGAGAGTAATGGGTTTCTTGCTCCATTAGTTGCAGTCATATGCAGATAAATGGAATCCATAGGGAACATGGCCCCATATTCCTGCCATTGAATCCTCTTTCAGCCAAAGTGTCCAACTAATGGGTTCTAATGTGAAAATGAGTCCTGTGTCTCCATTTATAATTACACTATTTGTCAATAAGTATCCAGACACCCCTTCTAATGAATGAACTCAGGTAGTGAGATACTCACTGTTGACATTCATTCAACTGCTCATGCATACACAGTGGAGCTGGATTCTCTTAAGTGATCAAATGCTGAAAGATGTTTGGGATGAGTTGAACTGGTTTATGGTGTGATCCAGAACTTATAATCCAGCATTAGTCCCTGACCTTAAACATATTGTAACACAAACAATAACATATATTTGTAGTAAATTATCGCTGTCCAAAGAAAAGCACGTATCTCCAAAATGGCAGCTTTGCAGTAGAAGACAAATGTTCTTAATATTGATTGGAAGTTAATGATATCTAAGAGCAATTAGAGTTATGTTAGAGCATTTCTATTGGTCTGTTCATCCAGAATTATTTATACAGTGGACAAAGCTACAGGGTTCGAATGGAGAAAACTGAAAATTGGAGATTTATGGTTTTAAAGGTGGTTTATATTGTAAATTGACAATATATGGAAATCTGTAAAATAATAATATAGTAATAATATGTAATATAGTAATTACTGTGTCCAATAAATGTGTCCAAATTTAATGACAACCATTCATTTGAAAATGTTTAAATATTGTCAAATATTACACAGCCACCATTGTAGCCTAATCCTAACCTACTCTAACCTAAACTTTAACTAGATAACCTAAACCTAAGCCTGTTAGAACTGTTTGTTGGTAGTCTGGTTCTGTGGTTCGACCTCAGTACTAAAGCTGTACACTCTAGCAGGACACCCTCTGTCCTCTGGCCCTGCACCACTGGTGGAATTCAAAGAATCACAGAGACAAATCTGTACACATAATATTTCCCATTTATTGATCAGAATGACATAGTTTAGATCCATTGAGAAGAGAAGGGGCATATATCATGATCACGTGATAGAACAATAGAGACGAGGAAACTCATGATTGGATGAATATAAGTATGGTTGTATGATGTGGCCCCCAAGGACAGTTACAATGCAAGAGATAAGTTAGAGCCCTGCTAATCAGCAACTGCCATCACTGGTGGACAAATCACATGAAGCATATTTTATATGCACTGACACTAGGATCTAAGCCTACCCATACATATACCTGAATTGTGAATGTAAACAAATTAGACCTTAACATTATCTTAATGTAAAGTCAACCTAATGCTAACTCTAAACTAACCCTAACCATGACCTCAGTGTAGAATAGAAGTTTCCATCCATTTTTTTTTATAATTATTACTTTCGTAGTGGTAAAGCAGTGTGTGAAACATAAGAAATGTTGCCTACTTATATAGTATTCATAGACAGGATGGCACTAAGTCATGTATGAATCAAAGGTTAGTAATCTAGGTTAGTATTGTGTGAAATGGAATGGAAATGGCTAATAAGGACACAGCTAAACACTTAAAAACAGTGAGTTTTTGATACCTTATCAGGACATATTGCTGCCTTCATGATTTAGTTACAGAGACATTTGTAATTATGCTACCTTATGAGATGCCATGGGCTGCAAATAATATAATTTTTTGTAATACGTTAGAATGAGTAAATAAACATTAATGCCAAATTACCACAGCAATACCCCAGCATCTAGTGTAAAGCCACCCCCTTGTTTGTTTACAAATGTAACATATAAACTGGATATATTATGTAAGTTTTAATATACTATATTTCTTATTAAAAACAAAGCTATTTGAGGACTACTAATGTCCCCTTGTAGAGTGACATACTAAACAGTGAGTGAGTGAGTGAGTGAGTGAGTGAGTGAGTGAGTGAGTGAATGAGTGAGTGAGTGAGTGAGTTACAAGCCTGAACCATGAGGTAAAAACAGTGGATTTAGAAGTGCATCTTATCTTCAATATTTTTGAGAACTGAAACTTTCTTAATCAAAAGCAGTCTCTGTCTTGGTGGTCCAGCGCTTCTGGACAGTTCTTCTGATTGATCAAATAAGAATGATCTACTAGTCATTTCTCAGAGCACTTCAAAAGCCACATTTGTAGCATGTTTTCTTTATGCTGTCAGTAAGACTGAGAGAAAGAGAGAACCACTGCGGTATGGCTAGATTCTGATCCAAAATATTTGGACCCTACTGACAGGTTCATACAGTAAGTATATGTTGTCTGAAAAACTGCTCCAGACGTTCTGTTTGAATGCATGAGGGAAGGAAATTACCATTTGGCTTTTTAGGATTTCTAAACATATAAAACTTTAAACTTATTAACAAATAAACAGGAAATGCAATTACTGTTCATTTGGCATAAAAATGTATTCAAATTAAATTCAATTAAACAGCAGTTCCTGATTGCCACAGGTGCTAGGGATAATAACCACTTTCATGTCATTCTCTCATGCAGTTTAAAGCACCTTCCTGTGGTTCCATTCCTTTGGAATTTGAACTTTTTAATGTTTAGGAAGGTGTTTTCTATCCACTCTGTTTTAAATGTTATGGGAAAAACGGGATCATGTATCTGTGGAACACAGTAATAAAAAGCAAATAAAGTCATGGGTCATTTAGCAGAAATTAGGTTGTTGAGCAACATTTGATCATTTTTAATTTATTTGATAATTATTTTTGCATTATGTTCAATTAGTATAAAACCTACATCTAACTGGCAAACAAGAAACAGAAAAGTAGAATACAGTAAATGTGCAATAACCCATTAACAGGGCTGGGGAATAATGGACTATATGTAACTGCATTATGTAATCAACACACACCAGAGCAATCAGATAATGACTAGCAGGTTTACAGAAAAAAAATCCAAACATCCTTTTGTCAAAATCCACTGTGTTGAGTTACAAAAATGAGCAAAAGTAAAGAAATTTGAATATTTGGGCAAATGGGAACAACACGTCTGCAGCAGTTGTTTTTATTCCTCCTTACATTTTCTAAAAGTGTCATTTAGTATTATTTGTGTAATATAGTATGAATCATCTGTCAGAATTTGTGTGAAGTTAATGCCTTTTAAACTCATAAATGTGCTGCACCATCCTGGGTTGGAGAGAAACATGTAATGACAGCATTACATAAATACAAAATACAGCTAAAATGTATATAATGTTTTACAAATATAAACATTACAGCACTCGTTTTGTGAATATTTCACCTGTTTTACTGCTTATGTCATTTGTATGCATTTTTAAACCTGCTTAGATATTTAAAACATACATTTTACAAAATAAATTGTGTGAAATTTGACAAATCATTGGATAATAATGTGCTTAGCTGCTGTTACTCAGATCTCACATTTCTTTCCATAGTTTACACATGCATTTAAGAACCATAGGATAAAACATGTTTTCTGGGTTATTTTATATCCCACATTTTAGTTTACTAGTTAAAAAAAAGTGTTTCATAACATTTTCAAATGGACATACAAAGAATACACTAATATTACAGAAATATACAGTCACCCACTGCAATTGGTAAAGTAGTTTGTGACCTGAATACATTTTAAAGAAACTGTCCCAACTCTGGCCCTCCCAAACCATCCCAAACCCATTTCCCCTCACCTATGGTTCATACATAAAGTCTTATTGAACTACGGTAACAGGCATCAAGCTTTCTGCTCTGGTACTGAGACCGCCGTAAAAACATAGACAGAGATATCCTAAGAGATGAAGAAATATATGTTTGTTCCCAGTTCCACAATCACATGTTTTGACTAAGGTTTTGACTAAACAAAGCTCTCTTCTGCAGGGCAACACACATCGTCTTGAGTTGAAGGCCTCTGTTATGATTACTTGAGTACACCCCACAATTAAGGGAACATATTGTATTACGAGGGCACAGTATGGATTGTGTCAGCTTATCCAAACCCTTTACTACCTGAGCCAAGCCACTGAACTCTTCAGGTTTTCTCAGGACCACCCAAAACTGAGGGAGGAAAAACCAACAAGGCTGTAGCCCACAGCCTTAACATAATTTCAGCCTCCCTCCAAAGACCTCGACAAAAGAGCATGCCCCCCTGGTTATGTCCAACAGGCCCTCAGACCTTCAGAAGATGTGCCATTGGAAAAAAGCACTAAAATACACAGTGCTTCATGTTTCCATGACCGTGCAGATTTGCAGCAGAGCTGGTAGGACTATGTGGTTGTCTGCTTCAGCCACTAGCAGGCAGATATTATCAATGCACATACCCACATGTGTAAACATACACACACACAGACATGCTAGTATAACCTTTGAATCTGAAAATTTAAATCTGGTGTTTGTTAATCTGTTGGTCATTTCCGGTCCAACGAGAAAGCAAATGCTGTCAAGTAGTGCCAAACATCTCTCAAGCTGTCATTCCCTCAGAATCTGTATCTTATGGAGTGGAGATGCTAATCAAAGGCTTTGTTATACATCAGTGTAAAAATAATAAAAGTAAAACCCTGCCTGTCTGTGTAAACTCTGCTTTTGTTCTTTACATACATTGGGTTTTGTAGAGGATAACAATTCATGGTTCAATTCCCTGACCAGGGGAGCACATTACTTTACACCAGTCTGTGACCCAACCAAAATAGAATTTTTGTGGCCGATGCCAATAATAAAATTCTGATTCCTAAAATATCAGCTGACATAAGCTGTGTCTGAAAGATGAGATAACTGACTTGATGCCTTGCTGGCCATGTTGATCTATATTGCAGTTTAGTGATTGTTTCTGTAACTGAATCACGAGGGCAAAAATATGTTCGTATATGGCCAATGTATCGACTCCTCACTGCTAGATATCATCTCAAAGCTGTGTTATCATTAGCCATTAGAATTTTCTCCCAATAAAATAGAAGTCTAGATTACTGATATTCATTTCAGACATGACTGCGTGCTTTCCTGCCTCAAAATCCCGTCTAAGTCAACAGCATTTGTTAGGTTTCAGACACAACCATGATATTCTAATTTATACTGCAGTGTGAACTGTTGTTTTAAGGACAGTAAATGTGCTTAATATTTGGTTTTCAATTCTCTCAAATTGTTTAAGTCTTAAGTTGTTTTTTTTATTCAACTTAAAATGCCTAGGCCAACTTATATTATATATATTATATATTATTATATTTGGTCATTTATTTATTTATTGAGGAAAATGTTATGATACTACATGTCTGTGAGTGGCAAACATATGTAAACAAAACGTTGTAAACGTGGTAAAGAGACAACGCCAGTGGACACAACAGGAGGATTAAGAAAGTACTGTTCCTTCATTCTCAAATGAAATCATTTTTTTTTGTATAGCACTTTTGACAACTGATGTTGTCACAGAGCAGCTTTACAGATATAAAAAATTAAAGGGTGATCAACAGCACATAAAACAAAGGACATAAACCACCAGTGAGCCACAGAGTGACAGTGGCAAGGAAAAACTCCCTCAGAGCTGGAGGAAGGATCCAGGCTCATGAGGGGGGATCCATCCGCCACCGGTCAACTACTTATACTGTACAAAGTTAGTTAGGGGACACTGGATGACCACAAGTCTGCTGTAATACTGAGGTGTACTGAAGAAATGATGTTTGATGGAGGGCATAATAGTAGCAGCTAATTAGGGTCTGTGTGAATTTTGACACGGTTGGTGATGGCAGGTGGGCAACTAGTCCAGTGCAAGGTGGGAAACTAGTCCATGTCCAGTAGCTGGAAGGTGGGCAGCCAATGTGACATGGTGGCAGGGGAGCTCAGGGTCCTTCTCAGATTGGGCAGAGGAGCTCAAGTTTAGCATGTATTCAGCCCTGGCCAGTGGGTCATCTTTGACCAGGAAAGGTAAAGAGATGTAATTATTTTGGTGTTTACATTTATAGAGAACAAAGAATTTCAACTTTAGCAGAGTGACTCTGGCAGATCTATAACAGCCTCGCCAAAAGGAGAGAACCTCCTGTCCATTTAATCTCTCTCCCATCTGCTTCTTTCAATGTCCTCCCTGTATTTCTTTCTCTTTTTCTCCAGTGTTTTAGTCTTCTTTGTCAACTCATCTTTCTCATTCTGTCCTTCTTTCTCTTCCCTTTCTCTCTCAAACTGGTCTTTCACCTTCAACATCATCTCCACTCATTTCCTCCCTCTCTCTCTCTGTCTCTCTCTCTCTCTCTCTCTCTCTCTCTCTCTCTCTTTCCTTCTCTTTCTGATAATTTCTTTCTCCTTCTTCCAATCATTCTCTTCCTTGATCAACTCTTCCAAAAGCCTTTCTCTCGTCTCTCTCTTTCTCGTTCTCTTTCTCATACTCCTTCATCCATAAGTAGTTCGTTCTGTTTCCTGTAGCACCTCTTCATACACATGAGTACAGAATAAAATGATGTTTGTCATTTTGTAATAAAATTAATCAATTCATGTTTTGTTCTTCTTCCACTATCAATCAAACATCATGACTTACAGAAAAACAATCAAACTCCACTCTCTGTTTTGTAATGTTTCTGGAACCTAAATAAACATATAAGCACATTTATTAAACAAGTAATTAAAATTTATGAGTAACAGGATAAAAGTGTCTGATTTTAATTTGTAAGGCTGTATTTGTTCATGAATCATGATTGTGATGTGAGATGAATCATTTAAAATTTGCAAAGCTTTATAACTTTTTAAAGGACTTATTTATCTTGTTTTCTTCTCTTTCATCCAATGTTGAAAAGCATGTGTGTCTCATCACCGTTGCTATAGCAGCACTGTTCTTAAGATAAAATCATCTAAAATAAAGTTTTTTTACAAAGCCAAACAAAACTCGTTTCAGTGAAAACAGAAGTTAGTTAAAGAACAGATGCAGAAAACTGATTAAAGCGCTCCTGAATCCAAAGGAAAAAATCCTTTTTATGATATTTGGGATTCACCCAAGACAGAGTGCCAATCCATATCTGGACATACAGACATGCATTCACTCACACACATACTCATACACAGACCAGGGAAAATTAGAGTATCCGATTCACCCGAGATTTTGGAAAAACCCAAGACCATAGCACTGGGAGGGGAATGTGCTAACCAACAAACCACTGTGTCACCTATTGACTTGAATTGAATTGCAGTTTGCTTCTGTAATCCACACAGATTCAGTACATGGATTTTTACAGCTTCAAACACACCCAGAATCAGAATCAGAATTTCTTTATTAATCCCAGAGGAAAATTACAATAATTCATGCTTTTTTGCTGCCACTATTGGTCTAAATGTACATGCACCTACATGCAACCTTTGGTCAAGCTGCTTGCCACCATATATATATATATATATATATATATATATATATATATATATATATATATATATATATGTATGTATGTATATATATATATATTTACTTTGACAAAAAAATAAAAACACAATGTAAAAGGTGGCTTTATATTATTTTACTTGTGAGACACTCAAGTCCAGCTGAAAGAGGTCATTTCATTTAGTAGTAATCAACAAAAAAATGGACAAACAAAACAAAAAACAAAGATCATATGTTCAGTCAGTTTCAAACGTTTGCTCTTGTCTTTTTGAACTCAGAATCCAAAGAGAGTCTCGGACACACGCTTATTTAAAATGTTTTTTATGTGTTTTTTAATCTAATAATGAATAGGCTATGTATGATAGAATGCATCACAATGTATTCCTAAATTTTCTAGGAGTTGTCATCTAATATCAGGATCTTCCTGTATTTACAGTTACCTTGTAAGTATCACGGTAAATATAGACTGAGATGTATTATTGAGACCTGCAGCTTATTGTTAAGGTGTAGACGGATGGATGGATGAATGGATGGATGAATATATTGACAGACAGATACATTTAACTATGATTTTTTTTTTCTCTGACACCACCAAAGTGGACTTGAAATGAATCAGTTAAGATGTGGTTTAAGTGTAGATTTTCAGCTTTAATTTAAAGTGTGAAAGTCCAGGAAGTATATCACCATATGCTGATATTCACCATATTCTGTGGTGATTCTTTGCCAGGCGTTTTTCAACTGCCTTCAGATGCTGCTTGTTTGTGGTTCTTTCTTTGGATATTGTGAAAGGCATAAACAATTGGGATGTGGTCAGGCAACTGATTGGTCATTTAGAATGGTCCTTTTATTAGAGGTTCTTGTGGGATGTTATACCTCCTAGTTATTAACAGGTGGGCTGTGAGGTGGAAAAGTTTGAGATTCCTTGCTGTAACACGTAACAGGTCAGGCTTTCTCAGCAATGACATTGATTGTAACGAGAATTGTTTTTACATTTTAATAAGGCATTCAGGGTGAACTTCTGAATTTTTATAGAGTTCTGTAAATGATTTCAATCTTGGCACTCTTCTCACCTTTATTAAAACTCAGATTCCCTGAACTCCAGCAGAGACAGAGCTGCTAAGTTGAGAAAAGAATGCAGGAGAAAGAGGGAGAGGATGATGATGTAGAGACAGTTTTTAAAGGCTCAGCAGCTGAGCATTCTGCCTCCATTCCTGTGGCTTTTTTGACAGCTGATGGACCCAGTGCTCAATCTGAAGTGGCCGCTTGCCTTTTCAGCTGACAGCACAGGAGAAGGACAGCAGTCTCACTCCCTTCTCACTTCAGTCACCCAGGGAAGTCTGAGGGCTTCCCAAAGCTGGACAGATGTCCTGGCAACCACTGCTCTGCTGATGTGTTCTGCTTTGGCTTTTGCTTTCATCTATATTTTATTGATTTTTGAGAATAAACAGACATGTATACAAGAACGGTTGCCTCCGATGTCGGGGAGATGCATGCTGCCGATCAAACACAATAAAATGTAGATTGTTTATTTGTGTGGCATTTTAATCTTGTCAAGAAGGTTATACTGAACAACTGCTGGTTTTGCTGTGCCTGATTTCGCTGGAACAATGCAGACTGGGCCTTTATGAGCAGTTTGTGGATCTACAGTGACCCCTGGTGCTTTAAGAACAAAGACTCAGGCTAGAGAACGTCTTGCGGCTTGAATGCTTGACCTACGCAGCTCCCAACTGTGTTTGTTCCGTAATCTTTTGGAGTCAGCAGAAGTGTGAGCAGAATTAATGCAAATAGACCTACAGGAAACAGAGCAACATTACTGAGGGTGAAGGCAACACTAGACATTCCATCCATAAAAGAACCAGAGATGGTTATGGCAATGAGCCAATAAATGAGTGTGCTTCAGACATTCATATACTCTAACTCTAAATGCTGCTTTTATACTAAATAAAAACAGTTTATGAAGAATGGAGTAAACCCGCAGATGGTGAGCTTTAATTTGTGAGCATTTATATGTCTACTGGGAGATATAAAGATACTGTATATGATTCAAATTACAAAAGGCACATGCTTTTTGACAAATCCATATATTCTTAAATAAAATTGTTGTTTCTTATTTGGTAGTTATCATCTCTGGTGATACCTTTCCAGAGCTGTAAAGCAGTTTTAAACCTATGTATTTTCTGGAGGGTAGGGCAGGGTATTGCCTTCAGCCTTGTTTTAGTATGTGAAATGGATGTTCAGAACCAATCAGGTTGCTGGACTCTATTGTCAAGAACATTCCACTTTTTGTCCCTGAAAAACCCCACAGTCTTATGTTTCCACTCATTATCATCTGAATGTAAAATGGTTCTGGGGGCAGCTCCACCTCTGAGGCAGAACAAACGCAATTGGTTCAGACAATAACCAGTAAGCCAAGCTTTCTGCTCTTCAGAGCTGCATGTGTGAAGGCCTTGCATGAAAGGTGTGCAATTCTGTTTGAGATTTTGTTGTTTTTAAGAAATTATTTTTATATGGTGTTGGTTTCTCTGCATGGAAAACTAGCCAGGTAGCTTCTAAGGCAGCATTCAACAGCTTCTATCTGATCCTTTCTTCACTGAATGCCAACACAGAGATAATCATCATATTTCATGCTTTCATATTTCAACTAACAAGCAATCAACCGAAGAAATTGCTCCCTTACAAGCAAACTAGCTAGATTTGTCAGGCAGTTTTCTGAGAAACTGACAGCATATAAAAATAATTTCTTAAAGCAAACAGCAAGTAAGTGAATCTCACACCTTTCATCTAAAGCTGCAAAGAACAGAAACACATTTCTAAGGCTCCAGATACTGGTTATTTTAGTTGTCTGAACCAGTGTGTTTGTTCTGCCTCAGAGGAAGAGCTGCCTCCAGAACTGTTTTGAGTAGTAATTTTGCACTCACTATCCCACAGTGAAGTGAACCTTGATTCGCTGATTTTTTTAGGCTTTTAGCTGGTACTGAGCAGCTAAGATGGTGCTCTCCCCTTACAAATTAATACTCCTACTCCGGCAGATCATTAATCAAGACAAGTGCACCAGTTCTACTGGCAGGTTTAAGTGAGGTGCTGTATTTTGGATCACAAAGAGTTTCTCCTCTTTATCCACACACTCCTCATTGTATCACTCAGACACAGGTTAATACTTCTGTCTTCTGTCCATAACATTGCCACCAAAATTCTGCCAGCATTTTTATGGATTTATGTAATATATTGTAAATGTGTTTTTGAGGCTTGGCAGTCATGCAACTGGTCACTGCAACTCAGTAAACCTACTGATATCTTAAGACATCAATGCCAGCATTCTTATCAGTGTTCTCGATCTGGTCTGTGGGTTTTCTTCATGATCAAAAGGATTTTTGGTTGTTCACTTATGTGGTCTCCTATGATTATCAGGTCATTTGTTGTTGATCTTAACATTCAGTTTATCAGATGTAACCCAAGTCATTTTTGACAGGCTAAACAAATCAAACATTTAAACCACTCTGTGTTTATAAACTCATTGTCCATTTTATCAGTTCCACATACTATACAGGAGCACTTTTATTCTATAATTACAGACTATAGTCCATCTGTCCCTTTGCATACTTTTTAGCCTCCATTCACCCTGTTGTTCAGTGATCAGGACCCCACAGGACCAACACAGTCACTGTGTCCACTCACTGTTCGCTCCTACCTACCTTGGCCCACTTTGTAAAATCAGAGACAGAAGCATATCTGTTCCTGCACAGTTTGTGTTGGTCATATTCACTCATATCAACACATTAACACCATGTCGGTTATACAACAATAATACCTGCTAGGTTTCTACTTCTTACATCTTACATCTTATTCCAGTTCTCTGCTAAAATGGATCGATTGGAGGAAAACATCTCTCAGAGATGCAAAACTGGTAGCAAACCCTCATGAGAAGCACTCTGGTGCTAAATCATAGACTGACTGCCCTTAAGAGGGTGCTTGAAACAATTTTTTGGCACTAATTTGTCATTTGGACCTTTCAGTTCTGACTACTATAATAAAATAGAAAACTAAATTCTTATAAAATTCTTTTTTTTTTTTTTTTTGAAAATGCTTCTTAAAAAAAGAAAGAAACTTCACAGTTTTATTTAACACTCAATATTGAAACAGCCTATCATGTATCATATTACGGGAACTGAAAATGCTAAAATACTGTTTCTCTTCTTTGATGCTGACAGAACGTCACAATGTTCACAAAATTTCCCAACAGGGTTTGGGAAGGTGTTGGAGTTATGCAAAGGCTAAAAGTGAAGTGGAGGACCATGTCTGCGTTTCCACTTATTTTCAAGTTAACATCCTTTAAATTTCTGCCTTCTGTTTTCTCACCTCACCACCACCCCTGTAGTGAGATTTTCAAACCAAAAAATAAAGCAGAGCCTCATAACTGATGTGTGTTCCAAGATGTACTGCAACCACACAAATTCCCATTATAGTTAATGAATTTATTTACTGTAATTCAGGTGTGAACAATATTCAACAGACTTGGGTGTTTTCTCCACATTACTCCACATTTAAATGAAGTCAGAAAATGTTAAGACTCCCTAGGAAAAGGACAAGGCTTTAAGATGAAGCTATTGCTGTCCAACAATTAGGATTTATTTGGCTCCTACAATCCATGTTCGTCCTACATCCCTTTGCAGAACTTTGCAGAAATGTAGCACTTTTATTCTTAAGCCTGCACCAGCCAACTGTTAACCATGTTGGCCCCACACATTGGTACCCATTAACATTCCTGATAGGACAAAGAGGGTACCCTATCTGCGTTGTACATTGCACTTGGGGCCTAGATGGGACCCGTGTGAGATTAAAATAGGCTGTAATACTGATGGGGCCCATTTGGGAAGGTGGGCTGTGATAATGATTGGGCCCATTTGAGAAGGTGGGCTATAATAATGATGGGGCCCATTTGACAAGCACAACTGCATCCCAGTAACAGGATATGCATATGCCCACTCAGAGACCACCTAGAACCTAGCACATACTACTATTCCAGCCATATATATGTTGGCTGAGTCATCTACCCATTTGTCTTTTTTTCCTGCTTAAAATCCCAGCCAAGGTTCTCAGGGTTGTCTTCTCTACTACAGCCAATCTCTTGTCATGCAAGCACACGTTGAAGAAATGCTCTGAACTACCAATTAATGAGCTTCTTGTTGGCCATGGAATGACCACCTCTGAGGCAAAGCAAGCACAACCACCTCTTGATCTCAAGCAACATGTAAACAGAACAGCCCTTTTTAACTCTTGGTCTGGATCATGTGTAAACCAAGCAGATGTTGGCATGGCAAACAGAAATCCCACTAATTCGTTACATTAATAATCTCCTTCCAAGTGTGCAAAATTCACACTTGTGTATATTATGCCTCTAGGTTTCACAGATTTTGCACATAAAGCAAAATGTTATTCCTGGATATGAAAAAGTAATTTAAGGACATGGTAATTCTGACCAAGAGCTTGTGAGAGAATATCAAAAAATAGTTATAATAAACAGGACTTTACACCTTTGTCATATTACAGCAGTATGAATTTGACATTTGATATTAGAAAAATTGCCTGAATTTGCCTTTTGAGGCAGATGTAAGGGTGTAGCGATCAAAACGGTTTGGTGGATAGGATAGTGTTGTGCCTTTCCCAGAAAATTCCCTCTTATTTCCATGGCACTTGCCAATCTGATTTAAATCCCATGCTCAGGCCTCAGGAGATTTTTTTTTTATTATTCTTTTTTTTTTCAGTTCACATATCTTTTAGATTCTGACAAGTTTTATTATCTCTGAAAGAAAAAAAAATCACCTCCATGAACCTTTCCATGCTCCCACACACAGGGGTTACATAGAGGTCCAATGTAATTGAGAGGTTTCAGACATATGAGACAGCAAGAGTCCTTAGATGTGTGTGTGTGTGTGTGCGTGTGCATGTGCGTGTGTGTGTGTGTGTGTGTGTGTGTGTGTGTGTGTGTGTGTGTGTGTGTGTACTTTGAAAGAATATGTGCAGAATTTAGCACTGTGTAGCTTCCATTGCACCCCCTCACCCCCCATCCCCCCACCCCAACAATTGTCTTATGCAACACGAGTGCTATATTAATGCATGAGTAGAGATATGCATTGCATAACCTATTGTTATTTAAACTTCATTAATCCACTAATCCTTGTCTCTGCCCTGTCACTCATTTAGGTGATTTTGAAAGATTTTGTTCGATTAAAACACGGTGCATCAACTGTTTTCTCAGAAACACAGATGTACCCATCTAATCTTCTTTAACTGCACATCGCCCTACACTGACTCGCCCTACATAAATCATATTTTACTTTATATCAAATCTCATATCATATTTGCCACCCAAGGCAGTTCAACAGATTTAACAGCCTCTGCCACTCAAATCTGAAGGCAGTGCTAGAGCTGTGTTTCCAGCCATGGTCATGTGGTGTCACTCTCCATAATATACTTTCCATTTCTCCATTGAACACCTGTTAATCTGCTCTACTTTACCTCATCAGTCACTAATGCAGTTCTAAATGAAGAACACCAAAGCCACCACACTATCAAACATGTGCTTTACTGATTTTGGCTGATAATCTCATTCATATAAAAAGTAAGTCATCCCCTTGGAATCATAATTATATTGGTTCTATCTAATCAAAGGGTCATCATTGTTAGTCATTGTGTGGTGAAATATAAAGTAAAATTCACTAATTTCCAACTGAATTACCAAAGTAGACTTCTAATGCATTTTTACTGCTCTGTCCATGTGTACGTTTGACCTGCATACAGACTCTGACTGATCAGAGAGATGTTCAGTGGCTGTTCACTCTCTCTTTGCTCACATTGTGTTCAAATGGCAGAATAAAAGTCCTGAGAAGTGATAATCCTGATGCATACATAAATGTAAAAAATTATAAAAGGACATTCAGGTTGTTGTTTTTATTTTATTTGGACAATTTTATGAATAACTTATTATACATATCCTTGTCTATCTTATCATTACCAGTAATTTATCAACAACTCATGACATAATAATCAAAAGTCACAAAAGATTGTTGGTGGGAAGTACATTTTTGTTCAAGACATGATATATCATACGAATATATAAATTTTCTATATTTTTACGTTTCAAATGAAGAAGACAATTTTGAGTAAGCTAGGATGTCCTGAAAAATAAAAATATCAGACACTCTTTTCACTGTGAACATTTCATGATGAATGGATTAATATGAATATATAAAAATGTTATTTCTTAAACATTGGCATCTTTAGATGCTGTCCATCATCCTTTCCTTTAAATTCTTGACTTGTACATTCAGACTATACAAAAAAAGTGTGTAGATATATCAGTTGGTTCTCTCTACAAAAGTTCTTGTGATGTTCCACCACATCAAGAACACTCCATTTAGGATATCCCCTTGAAGAAACTCACAAATGAAAACATGGACACTAGATGGCATCGTGTGGGTGTTCAATGTTCTTCAAGAATACTGGTAAGGAGTGTCATTTTGCCAAAGCATTGTACTATGTATAACAACCAGTCCTCCAATCAAATCCCAAAAACAAACTAAAAATTCCTTGATATGTTGAAAATTTTTTATTAAAAGTTAAGTTTATCTTATTGGTTGAATCATAGCGTGTCAAGTGTCTCCACTAATTTCTATTTTTTTTAAACAAGTTGGGTTATGAAACAGTACAAATATATACCTTGTCTTTAAAGAATATATAGTACATTTACAATTTATACTTTGGCAAACAAAAATGTGCATGAAATTCCATACAAACTACACTGATTTCATGTTGTATCTTACAAAAATATTTTGTTCAACAGAAAACAAATACACAAATTAATATTGTCCTGTTCTCTAAACATTGTTCATTCAGCCGCAAATATTTATGTTGTTTAAAAAAAATTAACAATGAAAAATGTATATATAAAAATAATACTTTGCATAAATGCTGATTGGTGCTCATGTGATTTTTATTCTTGGATGATCTAGTCGTGAAAGTGAAAAGGAAGCATCACCTTCAGTTTACACAACAACTCCACATCCAGGGTACAAGACTGTCGGGGCAAATCTTGCTTTCCACAGCTTTGTTTGCAAGGAAACAATAAATCTGCATGATATGGATGTGTGTGGAATTGTTTATCCTAACAAGGTTAAAGGAAACCCCCAGCAAACACATTTGGTCAGGATGATTTAGTGTAAAACTGTAAACATCTGCACACACACAGGACATGCAACAATCACGCCAGTCAGCAGCAGGACAATGGCACCTGCTGCCATGGGGCTTTCTGCTGGATGACTCACCAATCTAAAGTGTCCACAGAGATTAGAGCTTATGGTAGTAAGAGAGAAGGATGGGGCTTTTCTACATCATGTAGCTCAAATGAACACTGAGCAGGTTTGCCACTTGGTTAAATTCAGTAAAGTGGAGAGAGGAGAGATTGACAAAGATTGTCAAGTATCATATATTGATTCTCTTGGTGATTACCATTAACATCAAACCAACATCATTATATTTTGTCAGATGAAAAAGTGTCTTAATTCAAAGTATCATTTCCGCCTTTTTAAAGCTAAATTGACATTTTTTATATATTTCTGTCTCAACTTAGATTTAAGCAAAATTGCTTACTTGACTGAAATTAAAGATTTATTGTTCTGAATTGATTTTTTACATTCATGCTTTACTAAAATTTACCTACTGTGCTCAAAAACATGCACAAATGTTTTTTATGAAAAATTCAGAAGTCTTGTGAAACATTATGACAAACCCCAATGATAGGGTTAATGGTCTGAGAAGCTAAAATATTTGGAACATAGCTAATTCAGTCAGTCCAGTTCAGTGTTGTTTGAACCAGACAAGCTTTGTAGCCCAGATACATGAAGATAAAAGCATAGCAAACACGATTAGTAAACTGTAATGAAGTAGTGGTTTAATCTAATTCAATATATGTTATTCACATGACATGTACAGTATGTTTGGATAAATATATGCATAGCAAATCTTCTAAAATTGCAAATTACATGAAGGGATATGGACTTGTGTACAGCTTTCAATTGTAGTTGGACTAGTCTTGTTAGTGTTTTTCTTCAGCATGTTAAATGCATGACTGGAAAAACTTGGCCAGTGAAGACATTTTGTTTTGTTGCTTTTGCAGTATGTTTGGGACATTGTCTTGTTTTGGGGGAAACACAATTCGTTTGGAGGCATTTTTCTGAATGTAAGCTGATGAGTTAAAGGTGCAGGTCATAACACTCCCACCCCCATGTTTTAGAGCATATGTAGTAGCTATGGAACATTTTCTGCTGTACATTTTTCTTAAGTTAATCTTGGTTTCTTTGCTCCTCACAGGCTATGTTTTCTTCATCCCAGTGTGTAATCTGTCATTAAATGTGGAGATTTCCCTTTTTTCTTTTTTCCTTGTCTATATATGGTATGGGGTAAAATTCGCCCATTTTCTCGTTCATCTTAATGTTCTAAGGAGTAGATTATAGTACCCCAAAGTTGTAACTGATGCTTCCTGGTTGAGCTGCTGTGGTGGTGCTTTTCATTAATTCCACGAGAAGGGAAGAAATGTCACAAACTGACTTGCTGCAGCAGTGCTGCTGGAGTGTTTAAACACTGTCCAATCTATTTGCAATTTCTGACTAGTTGTTCCACCTTGTAGATGTAAAGTCAGTGAATGAAGCTCATCTGTTTAGTCCTTTAGTCGTTTATCATTGCTCACAGGTGCCTAGTGGATGCTGTTAGCGGGATAGTTCTGGTTGGTAGACTGTTCTCAGTCCAGCAGTGTCATTCAGGGGTTTAAACACTCCAGCAGCACTGCTGTGTCTGATCCACTCTTTTTCTTTCTGAATGTTTTCTATAGTGCCAGCTTTCACTTCTCTTATATTTAAACTCAGTGCAGTGCACATTTATTCTGGTGTCAGTGTATTCCTTGAGAGTGACTTTTACTTTTATGCTTGACATCATCTGCATCACACTAAGCAGTAGTAACAGCTGTGTATCACGTTCTGCCTCCTCACAAAGAGTGTCTTCTTTACGCACCAAAGACCAGCAAACCAAGCTGACTTATTTAAATAAACATACAGAGTCTTCCCTTTGACTGCAGTTAGGTAACACTACACATTTTTCATCTCATAGTACTGAAAGTGCTGGAACCTCCCACAGACTCCGCCTGTGTCTAGAGGTGCAGTATGAGATGAGGCAGAACCAGACAGTGAGGGGCTGCAATGCTGTCATACCCTGACAGTTTAAAATCTAAAGTGGATAGGGGTGTGTTTGGAGCTGTGGGTGGGCACACATCTGTATTCACAGAGGATGAGATTACTGTGTCTGCAGAGGTAGGGGGACAAATGAAGACCATGGTGAGAAGATGTAAAATTGGAGAACGTTGGAAGGGAGAGAGAACAAAAGCTGGAATTGTCAAGACAATATTGGCAGCTCACTCTTACTGATGAGCAGCAATGGATGAGCAATACACTTCTAAATTGTCCCCTGCTGTTGATTATGGTGCTGGCATGTTCTTGCTGGTGGTGGGTAAGTAGTACAGTCCATATTCTCTTTACATTTACTAGGAAATTGTTTTGGGGTTTGTTTGTTTGTTTGTTTGTTTGTTTGTTTGTTTGTTTGTTTGTTTGTCATACAGATATGATAAATACTTTTTAACAAAAGGAAACAGAGACTTGCAGCATTTATTTTTATGCTCACAGATGATGCAATTACTTTAACAGACACCAACTGTGTGAGTTTTTCTCATGAATCAGCTATAAATTCATCACCAAATGTAAAAAAAAAAATCTAATTTTGATAATAAACTAAGTAAGTAATGTAACAACTAACAAATACATTATTTGATATGTTTCATTCTCTGTTAAATTCAACAACTGAAATTATGAAGGAAAATTTGTGATTGTTTTCTGGACAGGATTCATTGACAATTTTACAACAAGGGAAACAATACATACAGGTCAGCAATAACTGCAGAGACAGCCAATGCTTTGGGTATGACATGGTCCTGGTCCATCAAATCAAAGGGGAAGAAACAGTAGCACTTACCATCTACAAAGGGGAGCTTTAAAAAAGTCATAAAAGTAAAACATATCTGGATAAATATCACAATCATGGTCTAAAGGTTTGCAAAGAAGGCTTTGGACCCTAAAGTCAGTAGTTTGATCCCCTGGACATTAATTCGGCATTGATTACATCCGGATTTTCAGGTTATAATGGCTACATTTGGATATCTTTTTAACATTAATTTTCACCATAATGAACTATAGACTCAACAGGCGACATGCACGTGAATTCAGTGTTGATTCCATGTCTAAATATTTATTTTGTTGGAACAAGCCACCAAAAGATTCTGCAGGGAACCAAATTTGGTTCTTCTGTCACATCTTTAATTGCTAAGTGTGTCAAACCAGTTCTGCCTAGGGCTGGAGTGGCTGTGGGTTTTCATTCTTAACAACCAGCAGTGACACCTGATTGCACTTAATTGCACTTAATCAATTTTCAAACAAACACTGAAGAGGCATTGAGGAGGCAGGGCTTGACACCACTGTTATTACTGGTCAGAGTGGTGATGATGATGATGATGATGATGATGATGATGATGATGATGATATGTACTTAAATTTTTTCCTGGAATGAAAGCCTGCAGCCACACTGGCCCATTGTGGATCTGGTTTGAGACCTCTGGTATAAGCAAAGCTTAGTCAACATCATGCTGTCCATCCATGCACCTAAAGCGCTAATATGAATTAGAACTTTAGAGACACACTGACAAGTAATATTGCTTTCTACGTTTTCAAACATGCACTGTAATGTTTACTGCATGAAGCCAGTTAACAAAATGTCTAAATTACGGTCCAATATGTATGAAGAAAAAACTTTAACTGTACCTTCCTCCACTGCAGGACTCCAATGCCACATGTATTTTAAGAAACTTTTCTGCAGCATGCTGTTACGAAACCAGTGTTGCATAGGAGACATTAGTAATCTAATTTGTTACAGATAACAAACATATGCACAAATGTCAGAATGGTTAGCCTGAAGGTTTTGAATGAGATGCAGCATTTCTCAGAAATAAACAGTGCCTCTTTGAAGGTTAGCTCCAAAAGGTCATTCAGCATGACCTTCTGCCTTCTGGGGATGTAAGTGTGCTTCAACCTAGAATAATCTGCCAGAACCCTGAGCATCCTCCTGGGATCTCTTTGTTAATGTTAATCTATTCATCTCTGCTGTGTACTTATACATGACAGCAAGGGCCATCTTTCAGTGTAGAAACCACCTGTCTGATGGATCAGATGACAATACTTCAGTAAGCTATAATAGAGCTGATGAAATTTCCTAACAGTGTTCTAAAGAAATACAGTTCCAGAGAGCACAAGGAGATAAGAAAATTACATTTTGTCACTGCTTTCCATCATGCCAAATGCCAAAAATATCAAAGAGATGCATTCCTAACATGTTAACAGGGAAACCTCTGTCTCTGTCTTCACACACTGATATACCATACATGGTCAACAGAATACATGCAACATTTGCTTATCTGCATTTTTATTGCTCTGTCTATGTTTACACGCTCAACCTGCATGCAGACTCTGACTGGTCATTGAGGGGGCAGGGCTAATGACACCACTGACCCAGTGTCATGTCTGTCTCTTGTGAGCCCTGTCTTCCCTGTCAGTTTCCCCTATGTGCTCCTTAGCACATGGTTTGTGTTTGTTTTGGTTCTGTCTCCTCCCTTGCTCTGCCCATTCCCACCTGTGTCTCATGTGTAACCATGCCCCTTTGTAATTAGTAGTTTCAGGTGTGTCCAGTGTCTTGTATTTAAGACCCTTTGTTTCAGTCTGTCTTTGTCAGTCCTTTTGTTTCTGTTTGGTTACCTACCATGTTTGTATTAGTTAGTATTCCCTGGTTTTGTTTTTCTTTATTTATTAAATCATCTTCCCCTGCATTTGCCTCCACACCCTCGTTCTTATGCTGTCTGCTCGTCCCTGACACCCAGATATTGGGTTATAGAGGAAAATGAGAAGAGAGGCTGTTTGCTCTCTTTCTTTGCCTACACAGTGTTACAGAATAAATGTCCTGAGAAGCAATTACACTGTCAAGTGTCAAGTATTTTTCTCAAGTATTTTATTTTGAAGAACGTATTGTTATAAATATTGTTGTCAATATAATCATATATAATACAAATTATTAATGAAAATTAATCAATTTTCAGCTCAAAAACACTGAGATATAACTTGCTTTTCAGTCCTTATCAGAAAAAAATTATATAGGCACAAGTACATTATTGGTCAAAAATGGTCAAATGGTGATGTCATGGGTCAGCTGTAATCTTGCTAGTCTGCTTCTTGACCCTGCTGTAATATCCTGAACATGCTTGTGAGATTCAGCTAAAATTTCCTTCCCAAACAGAGCTGAAAAGCTGTCCACCAGATGCTGAAACTTCCGGCAAAATGTTTCTGTACACTAATATGCAACATTCCTGTTGTTCGTCAAATTTAACAGATGTTCTCTATCAAAACATCTAACATTTGGTCATAATTATCCAACAGAACTATAATCCAAAGCATGTCTCTAAAATGGTTAATAGGGAAACTAGTGACATCAACATCTGGGATGAGATGTGGAAGAGAGAAATCTGGAAGGATTTTGTAGATGAAGATCTCAGATCTCACTGTACATGCGGTGTTGTAGTCATTCAATAAAACAAATTACTGGTGCTATTGTCTTGGCACGGACAGGCTGCACAAAGTAGTAAATATTTCTTATGTGGTTTTCACAACGTTTCTGGTATTTGTTTGTTTTATTGATCAGATCTGTTCCATTTTCAAGGACTCAATGAGTTCAATCAATATAAGACAACATCTCTGTGGTTAAAAACACATCATGAATCTAATTTCAGACTTTTCTTAGGAAGATATGAGTAAATGAGGCCCATTGCTTATTCTTTACAGCCTCAATTGTTTCACTGATTTCCCCCACAGCCTTCCTTTCCATCTTGGGGAATGCTGCTGTCCTGATCACATCTGCACGACGCCACAATCTCTTGAAAGCCCCAGAACTGCTCACTGTCAATCTGGCTGTGACAGATATCGGTATGGCACTCAGCATGTATCCATTGTCCATTGCTTCAGCATTCAATCATGCCTGGATCGGAGGTGATTCATCCTGCCTGTACTATGGATTAATGGGAATGATCTTCAGCGTGGCCAGTATTGTGACACTGGCTGTCATGGCCATGGTCAGATATCTGGTGACAGGAAACACTCGCAAATCAGGTACAAGCTGCTGTAGACCACACAACACTTGGCCAATGGTTCGGGAATATTTAAAGACAGCTCGAATTTTAAGCCAGTGACAAACTATATTTTAAGTACCAAAACCAAACTTAAATCAGTGTTGTATACAGTTCTTGTAATATGTGAATGCAAGTAAAAAATTAAACAAAAATGGAGGCATCTATAACAAAAAGGCTGTTAGAAAAGTTAAAAAAGTGATTCAAGGTCTGTGCATTCCTTTGAATGTCTTGTCTGAATAGCTTTTGAATGGGACAGACACGACAGATTCGTTTTCAGAGACAAAAACAATTGTAGATTCAAGGTTGGTTGGCAGGAATGAAAACATTCATGTGCTTATTTTTTTTTTTTTTACATTTAAGAGATAATTCCTGAACATGTGTAGTTTAGGTATAGTTGAGAACATTTGATTTTTTTCATTCTTTATTTCCTTCGTTCCATTATGTATTATTATGCATAACTATATTTTAAGAGCACATAGCCCAACCAAACCGCACAACTAAATGAACACGAATTAGACTTTTTATGTGCTGAGTGTTGGATGTTTGTTGTCATTACTGTTAGATTTGAGGTTCATTATATTGATGAATGTGACAGGTATTGTTCAAGAAAGAAAATGAGAAAAAGTAAAGGGAAAAAATATTCTGAAGGATAAATAGGCTACAGAGAACAATTTAATTAACAATAATTACTCAGGAAAATGTCAGTTTTGAATGAATTCAAAAGAGAAATGTTTCTTTTTTAATACAGTGAGAGATCCTTGATGATCTTGGGCAGGGTATCTGACAGTGGTCTTGAAGGTCACTAGCTGTTGTATTTTCAAAAACCTTTAGGAAAGACAGAAAACTGAAAAGAAATTGCAGACAAACAAGCTCAGCAATATATTTTTAGGTATTTTAGGCATAAATAAGGTATTTATTAGCATTATAATGCAATTCAAGAGAATCACTCCATAAAACTAATAAATACTAAATAAATGCTGTCAAAATACTCATATTTTCATTTTTGTAAAATGTAAACTCCACACCTCAAGAATAAATTTAGATTTTTTTTTTATGATCTAAACCATATTTTTGGACAAAGAAAGATTTTACTCACAGTATATAATCTAATTCATTTAGAGCAGTGGTGGGCAATTCCTGTTCTGAAAGGCTGGATTCATGCACAGTTCTGTGCTTTTTCAGCTCAAGCACACCTGATTCAATTTACATGTTAATTAACAGGTTTGGTATGTGTTGCAAAGCAAAAATATTAGCAAATTGCACTGGATTTGGTCTCAGTTGCCCACCCATCTTATTGTTAATAAAATATCTAGAATGTAAATGATAGCAAAAGAATTGCGCACTTCAGTTTTCTAATTAGCCACTTTGTTCTTTGTTTGCATTGATTTTGCAGGGATTGCACAATGTAACTCATTTAGTTATATTGTGAGAAGAAAAACAGACATTACTTATATTTAAAGGGACTATAATTATGAATCTTTTGATTATTGATTATTACTGGTCGGTGTGTTATGGCCAGAGGTAGGTAAAATAGAACAAAACTGAACTCAGGTAAAAGTTACATTAAAATAATAGTTACAGAAGTAGAAATAAAGTACTAAATAAAGTACATTTAAATGATTACTTATGTAAAAGAAAAAAACAAATGAAGGAGTGAGTTGCTTCCTCCGATTTCATTTTTAGTAATTAATAGAACCAGGATCTATTTAGACACACCGATGCAGCACATACATACACTCAATCAGATACATCCATCAGCTCATACACACACCCAATCAGATATTACCATCAGCTCATACAGGCCCAATCAGATATAACCATCAGCTCATACAAGCCCAGTCGGATATATCCATCAGCTCATACACACACAATGAGATATATCCATCAGCTCATACACACACCCAATCAGATAAATGTAAGCGTCATTTCTTTTCAATTTTTGTTTTTTCATTTTGTTGTTATTTTACTGTGGGTGTCAACCAGAGGGGGATGGGTTCCCCCTTTTGAGCCTTGGTTCCTCTCAATGTTTCTTCAGAGTCTGAGGGAGTTTCTCCTTGCCACCCCTGGCTTGCTGTGAGGAATGTTAGTGAACTTTGAATACTGGAAGTTCACCATCCCACCTCATTCCCAGCTGTGTGAGGATAAGTCACACTGGTATGGGAGCTTTATCATCAATCAAAAGAACCCAGTTCTAAGTGTTGAGGGATTTTATACCCCTCAAGCTCACACCTGGGATTTCACATGGTGCCAATAAGATCATGTTCATTTGCTCCAGAAAGTTCTGATGGCAATACTTATCTACAGGGACTACACAAGCTATGTGCATGAATTTACATCTGTTTCAGCAACTCAACATTTGTTAACTTTGCAAGAATGCTTGATTTAATCACTTAATGTTAACTATTTTTATTTTGTCTATTACAGGTAACAAGTTTCAAAAAAGGACCATATGTATTTTCATTGCATTGATCTGGCTGTATTCACTCCTGTGGGCAGTGTTTCCTCTGCTTGGCTGGGGGGGATATGGACCAGAGCCATTTGGCTTGGCCTGCTCTGTGGACTGGGCTGGCTACCAGCACTCTTTGAATGGTTCTACATTCATTATGGCTCTGGCCATATTGTGTACCATCATCCCATGTGGAGTCATCTTGTTTTCCTATACTGGCATTGCTTGGAAGCTTCACAAGGTCTACCAGACTATGCAGAGCCATGATATACTGCCCAACTCAGGTTACGTTGAGAGGAAAGTCACACTGGTATGTTTTTCTTTTATTATCTGACTCAGAATATCATATATTTATAATGATCATGTCTCAGTACTAGTTATCATCGGTTCTGTGATAGGTAAATCCTACTTTATGAGTCTAAGTGCAGAATGTAAGATATGATAATAGAGTTCGGTATTATTAGCAAAAACATAGACACTGGAGGTGTCTTTATGTCAGAAAATGTCTCAAGAGAAATGCTACGTAATGGGTGGGTCAATTGCAAGAGGGAACTAGAGAAAAAAACTAATTGAATTGAAGTTCTAATCAGGTTTTTGGGAAAATACTTTTTGTAAACACTTAATACAGTAATTCTAGGCACTTGATTTCGCAGCATTAAACAAGGTCAAATATTTTAAATACAACTTTTGCATTTTTTGTAACATTTTCAGCTCTGGGTATAGGACTTTTTATCAGTGCCTTGTATACATGCATGATGTCTGTCCTATTTCTTTACTCACAAATGATCACTTCGCCAACCAGACAGAACTCAATACAGTCATGCTATAAAAACAGAAAGATGGGTAGTGTTTCATTATTTTAATTTTATGCATTCTTTAATTTCTTCAACATGCTTCATTTTTATTTTTTGTCATTTGGCTTCGTTCACCACCATTCATTTAAGTTGATGATGCCCTCTAGTGTTTTCCACAAATGTTTTCAGTATAAATGGAGGAATTGAAAGTGTTCAGGCTTTAAAACTGGCCCAGCACATAACTCTAGTTAGCACAATGCCTAACAAGCTAATATAATACCATTGTGCAACATATACATTTATATAAGCCACAGCCTTCTTGTGGTCTTGCTTTTAAGGTTAAGTGTGATGTAGGATAGAAACTGATATTCCTTTATAAACAATCTATTGATTTATTTTTTTTTTTTTTTGTTATTTTGTTTGATATCTAAATTTAATCCATGTGAGAAAAACATTACAAAGTGGACCTATAGGAGCTTATAACAACAGTATTAAAATATCATTCAGAAACTTTCAGTTCAAAACTGTGTCTAACATAACTTCAGGCTGTATCAGCTGAGTTCCCTTTATTAACCGGCTCACACTGGAAGTATTGTTTGCTCCTTCAGACAGCTAAAATCTTTTCGCTCTTTCAGATGGCCATTCTTGTCAGCTCTGGCTTCATTGTCTCCTGGACACCCTATGTGGCTATCAGCCTCTGGACCATGTTTCAGGGAAAGGACAGCGTGTCACCTCTCGTCAGCATGCTCCCTTGCTTGTTTGCCAAATGCTCCACAGTGTACAACCCCTTCGTCTACTGCATCTTCTGCAAGTCGTTCCGTCAGGACCTGAAGCAGCTCCAGAGCTACTGTTGGTGCCATCAGCCTGAGGATGAGTTAACGTCTGCAAGAGAAGAGAAGAATCAGCAGAAGATCTCAGTGATACTCCAAAGTCCAAGAGAACAGAGAAGCTAATGCACTGCTCCAGGGCTGGTTAAACCACTATGAAAAGCAAGGTGACCAGTTTATGCAAGCGACAGAAATATTTCTACAGACTATAGTCTGAAGAACTCATTGATGTTTGACATTTAAAGGTTTATGAACTATTATTGGCATGTATTGTTTGGGACAATGGTGTGTGAAAGGATTAATGACCTTTAACTGTGTATAGCAAAAGTATTCAGGCCTCCTAAAGAAAGTCATAGTTACACTTCAGAGCTGTGAGGAAAGGTCAAGTGACTGGAATACCTAAATAAATCAATTAATATAAAATATGTCTTTATGAGAAATATATGTCTAAAGAAAAGTTACCCTTCTCCACTAGCACACAACTGGCTGGAATGGTGGACTGATGTGAAAGGTTACTACTAGCCAATCAGACTGCAACAATTCATATTAGCCAGTCAGAGCACTGACTGTAATATGCCAACAAAATGATTTAGTCTTATTGGTTACATTTGGATTTCTATCCAATGTGTTTACATCAATATACATGTGTTATTAGTGGTCATGATATGAATGTCATGTTTACATTAAAAAGCAGACCACACATAGCAAACTTCTTTCTGTATTTAACACCAGCCTTCAAACTATATCCTAATAGTAATTGTTGGAGAGATCAACTCAATCAGAGCTATGTGCTCAGCATTGTCAGAGAATATACCAAATATATATAAAGCAGTAACATAATATCTGTGCATTTTAATTAATGTACGAGATTGAGTGCACAGTTTTGCAATAAGACAGATTTGGTTTTGCACAGATTTTTCTTTTTATGCATGCATGTAGTTCACAAAGACTGTTAATTAATATCCCTGTTGTCCAATGAAAAACATGGAAAAATGACTTGGAATAAACTCCAATTTTACATTAACTTCCATTCTAAGATAAACATTTCTGTCTTCTCCTTTAAAGTCACTATTTTGAAGATACATGCTTTTCATTGGACAGTGATGATATGCATTTTTTAATTATTGCTGAATAACACTGTGAAAACTACTGCACAATGCAGTGCCCTTACCTATCAATATTCTTAATGAACACTGCAATAAAATGTTTAGCAAATAAACTGTTTGTTTGGAGCTGTTAAACACACAGTACACTAATGTAAAGTTTATGACATTATGACATTATATGGTTTAACACTGTAAATAGTAAATACATGCATCACTCTTCTGTACAGTTAGTCCTTTTTCAGTCACAATTCATCTTCTGTTTTTCATTAGACCTGTAAACTCTGTGTGAAATAATAAAAAAATCACAACCATTACGTTTGTGAAGCTTTGATGATTTACAACTATATATGCTATAATAATATACACAGTACACAGTGCTGGGAAGTGTAAGTGTAAGAGAACCAAATCTAACAAATGAGAGTAATGGTCTGAGGGAAAGCACTTTTTTATTGAGAAAACAGGACTCTGAGCCTCACAACTCATGTTTGTGGAAGTGCATCATGGAATGAACAAAGGACATTTCTGAGGAGCTCAGAAGAACAGTTGTTGATGTTCATTAGGCTGGGAAAGTTTACAAAACCATCTCTAAAATCAAATAGGTTGTGTGCAAATGGAGGAAATTCAAAACCATTATTACCTTCCTCAAGAGTCTCAAACCAACAGAAATCACGTTAAGAGCAAAATGTGGAATAGTCTGTTCTATGTCTATTTTATTATGTAAATCCATCTCACATATATGTCCGTGCCACCCACCAAGAAACCAAGACGATTTTATAACCAAGAAAGACAGACTAACAGGCTGTCCCACCTATAGTGAAAACTGATTGATCTGAGTGAAAAGTCAATCAGAATTCTGTCTGAGTGGCATCATTTATCAAACCTACACACTCCTCCAATTTCAACCCGCCCCCTTCTGACATTCGTGGTTACCTGGAAGAATAAAGGATTAAATATTTAGACTGATATGGGTAATATTTATTGAGCTACACATACAGAAGTAGTGTCTCTCAGTATGCTGTCCAGTATGACACAACATGCCAGACATCTAGGAATGGAGTTGCAGCTCTGGTGAAGCAACTGGCAATGGTATTGTATCTGTGACTTCAATGCAAGATAAGATGGCAGCAGTATGTGGACGAACATTGTCCTGTTGGAATAGTGCACTGGTGTATGCGTTCGGAAAAAGTAGAGCCACTGGTTGCAGGACCTCATGAATGGACCTTTGGGCTGTCAAAGTGTCTGTAATGAAGAGCAAAGGTGATCTGGCATTGTACAGATTGCACCTCACATCACGACTCCAGGTCTTCTTCACATGTGATGCATGACAACACACTGTTCATCTTGGGACTGACCATGGTGCCTCCATACGGAGATATGTTGATCATCTCCACCAATGCAAAATGGGACTGCTGCCATTCTTAGTGAGTCTCTGACAGTCCGTTGCAGTCCTGCATTGCATTCAGTTGATTCTTTCTGGATGCATCTATTTTTTGACAATGAGTATAATTACAGAGCACATTCAACCACAACACTCCATGGAAGTGCAGCTAATAAAGCAGAATGGTGGAAACACCAGCAAATGTAAGAAGAAGGTCCCAACATACATAATTATATACAGTCTACGAATGAATAACATCTATCTGTAGCCATGGCAACTGCTGCTTCCTTCTTCCTCCTGAATTTACCCCTGAATCAATACCTTAATTAGGTACTGCACAGAGTGTGACTTCATATGGAGTGTCAATGTACAAGTTTCATTGGTAGCAAAACAGCTGTAGGCCATGCTTGGTAAAGTTGGTACAGTTCTTGGGGTTGAGTGTCTCAAATATATCTCTGGTCACTGTGGCCGAACAATGCAATCTTTGTATTATCTGATCATAAAACATTCCTCTAGGGGGTTGTTTTTGTGCATGTGATCAGCTGCTTTATTTGAACTTAAAGATGTCAATTTTGGAGCAAGAGGGCAAGTCAGTTGAGAGAACAATAGATAACTTTCACTATTTCCAGTAATATTATTTTACTGTGTTCCTAAAAAGGACAAAAAAACCTAATTACATTGCATTTTTCATGATGTTTGCACCATACAGCATCCATTTGGGACATCAAACCCTCCTCCTCGTGCTACAGATAGTTTCTGAGGGAGAGGCATTGTGAGTGAGTGTCAATGTAATTAACAGTAAATGCAAAGATTGTCTAAGAACATTGCAGTCAAAATGCCACTTTAGTGGCATTAATGACATCACACAACAACTTTCTTATGATGACATAAACCCTGTTGAGGAAGGAATAAATTCACAATCCTTGGGTAATTACCTCCTGTTTTTCACTCTAAAGATTGTCTGGCAATTTTGATCAGATCTGATCCAGATTCACATGAATGTGGTTTATCCAGGCAGATGTTGCCTCATGTCAGGAAAAAAAAACGTTTTTGGGTGTATTTAGTCTCCAAGTGTCAGACTAAATCAGAACTTACTCTAAAATCTCTGGTGATTTTATTGGTATCCAGATGCAAGGGTTTTTAATAAAATTGTATACATTTTATAAGTGTTCATTAATAATAAATTATAAATATGCACAAACCAGTGTATTTTAATTCATATGCATATGCACTGGTTTAATTAATATGGTATTAACATAGTATTGTGTGAAATTTATATACTATTTATACTGTATTTATATTGTATTTTGATTTGTTAATTTAATTTGTCACTTCTTTAATATTGTTTTGCTTACTTAGACAAGGAAAAGTTGTCAAACATGTGTAAAGAAGAAGACAATCAAAAAAATCAATTATTTAAACACAAATCAAGTGTTTATTCTTATTATCATTATTATTGTTGTTAATAATAATAATAATAATAATAATAATAATAATAATAATAATAATAATAATAATAATAATCGATTGTTGTTGCTGTCCCTGTAGTAATAATAACAATAACAATTATAATAAATATAATAATACAGATTATTGTTGTTGTTGTTGTTGTTGTTGTTGATGATGTATGAAAATGCTGATCTGAACTAATCAGCATCACCGTCACACTCTTTAAAGCAGTTATCCAGAACAGGAGCCAGTGAGGGGCTCCTCCAGCAGTGTGGGAGTGGTGGAGCTTTATCTAATCATGGGGTCCATCGCACTCGCGCTTCAAGTCAGAGGCAGCAGGGAAGATCACTTGAAGACCCTTCATCTGGATCCCATTCAGCCATTGATCGCAGCCACAGGCTCGGTAGGGGTCCCTGCAGCGGTGGGATTAGGTTTTCCTGCTTGGAGGCTGAGAGTAGAAATCCTCCACATATGGATATTTATTCCTCCAAACTGCCCCCTGCTCTGGATTACGGAGCCGGAGTCTTCCTGCTGCTCACAGGTAAACCTCACCTGCTTCTTCAGCTCTTCAGCTCGAGAACATCCTTCCATCCTGAGGGTGAAAGGATAAATTACCCTCCTGACATCTGAGGGTAATTGACATTCTGGTTTGTGTGTGTATATATATAAAATTATCTATAACATGTATATTATATATATATATATATATATATATATATATATATATATATACACACACACACACACACACACACACACACACACACACACACACACACACAGTTTACAGCCTCTAATTTGATTTCCTTCCATGATAAGAGCATTAGTGAGGTCAGCTCCTGATGCTGATTATGTCCAACATCTCAAGGTATTGGATGGAGCTCCATTACTGGTCCACAGCTCAGTGCTGGGGTTTAAACTCTTCTACCTGACACTTGGCATTGGGCACCCATGCTTCACTGTGAACACCAGTGTCAGCATCGGGTACCCCTTAAGCAGTGGCTCCCAACACTGGTCCTAATGGACCCCCTGCATATTTTTGTGATTTCCTGCTGTAAAACACAAGCTTCTAATCAGAAGGGCTTGTTCATTAGATGATTCACTGGATCAGATGTGTGTGGGAGCAGGGTAGACACTAAAACCATCATGGTCCTGCATAGTTTACTCATTTTCAGCCCTAATATACCTACTAAAGTGGTAGTAATTAGTAGTACCTTTGGTAGTACCTACTCAACTTTTAAACCTCAGTTCATTTTAAAAGGTGTCCTCATATCTCTGATAGATATAGTAGATTTAGAAATATGATTGGCATCCTTTGCAGCCTTGCGAAGGAGCATCATGGAGAAAGAATGCACACTTCACAGAGAGCTGTACACATTCTCCAGGTAAAACCATTTGCATTCGTCTTCATCTCTCTGGTCAGGGTTACAGTGGGTCCACAAATGCCTTGGACAGGATGCCAGCCCATCCAAAGATAGAACCATTTGAATGTGGTTATTAGAGGAGTAAGATATAATCAGAGTACGGTAAAATGCTGTGTAGGTTTTGACATGACTTGAATCAGTATTCCTTCAGGCTGCTGGTGTCAGTGACTCACTTTTCCACCTTGCACTCATAAATAATGCCTACAAGTGAAAATGCATGTAAAAGCCCACATGGAATATATGCTTCCTTATGCTGTAGTTCTGAAGAATCCTTTAGGATATTAGAAATTCATTTGAAAGGTTTATGGAAAGAAAATGGTTTACGAGAATTTCAAAAGACCTTATTGCTCTCTCGCTCTCTCTCTCTCTCTCTCTCTCTCTCTCTCTTTTTGCTTCACTCTCATAAAAAGAATAAAATAAACTTTCAGCCTCAAGTACCACAAGCATCTCTAAATGATTAGCATCTCAGCATCATGCCTTTAATGATAATCTTTATAACGGTTCATTTGAAATACAAAATGAGTTTAGGAAGGGACAGTAGTGGGACCCCTCAGCAATGTGCACCATTTGCTACTTTTTCAAATCTTCTGCTTCAGTGTAAATAAGAGAAAGAAGAAATAAATGGCCTAAAGAAGATGATTAACAACTGACTGTTGTTATTGTCTGATTAATGTTTGGCACTGTGATTGTGCAGCGCAGCTTTATGTGCTGAGGACTTATTATTAACATTGAAAGTCATCTCCACACAAAAGAAGTAATGACACATTCTTCTAAACATTTCATACCCTCACATTATGTGAAAGACGTTGGTGCTGATGAAGGTCAGAGAAGAACACAAGAGCACAACTTCAAAGAGGAAAGTGTGGTTATAAAACTGCCTCATTGTCTACTGATGATGTGACTGCTGATGGTAGCAACGGGGTAAATTCTCAAGTATATACAGACAAACTGTAGTTTTTTTCAAGGCTGAAAAGTAAAATGTGTGCTCAATGTAATGCACAAAACTTGAATTACACAGAGCACACGTCACCCACTTCTAAAAAAACAGCAAATAAAAATCTAACAAACAAGCAGAAACTGGATTGCAATTATTTATTAATTGCCGTCGAGTCATTTCTGATTTCTGGAGACCATATGGATAGTGTTCCTCCAGAATTTCCTGTCTTCTGTTTGGGTCTTCAGGCAACTGAATGGTTGGTTCATTATTCCTTCCATTATATATATCCATCTTGTAATTGTTTGTCTTCATCCTCTTTTAACTTTAAGACTGGAAAACATTGCCGGACTGATGGATGATGAAGTAATTGGCAGAACTCAGGGGGTCGCTGAATGTAAATGATTTGCAACTAAGAACTGAGGTGACTAATGTCGGCCTTAAACCTAACAAGCTGGATGTGTTCCAATCATCCTAGTAGTTTGACATTCCCTTGGAACTGAACGCATTCGCTCCCTATGATTTGGAGTCTCACTTAAAATGTCTAAATCCACATATAATCCATGTCATAGAACACTATTGGGATTATGGGAATACACCAGTGCTTGATAAGTTGTTACGTGTAAGACTGGCATTGCCAATATGTAGTAAGATTATGAACTACTGACATTACAGCAGTTTACAAGCATTTGGGGACCCTGGTCCCAGTTGTTTCCTATTCAGGTTCTTATTAGGGCTGGTTAAGCAATTCAAGAATTGTCATGAAGAGTTTTCAACTGATGACAAATTCAGTGTAATAAATTTTCTAATCTTCAAACCTAAGGCCAGCATTGGTATCAATATTATTAAGATATTTCAATTAAAGGAAACTGTAGAAGTCAAAGAATGATCTGGAAGGCTAAGATTTCTCTTAGTAGTTGACACAGGAATAATGGTGAATTATTTTACTTGCAGCATTGCTTGTGCAAACCTTTATCAAATGAGTCTGCATAAAAGAGTCACCAGAAAATGTTACAAATATGCTGGGATGAAAATACTGCGTTTAAACTTCTCTTGTTTGTGGGAAAAAGGTTTACGGGAAGATCTTATTTGAAGTAAATGTTATTTTCCTCAGCACTCATTTTCACAAGTATTAAGGATTTGTCTGCAAATCACATTGCAGTTTATCTTAAAATATGTGCTTTATCCCCTGTAGTTTCATTTTTGACATAACCAAGTAAAGCCCCATTAAACCATATTTTAGAAGATACAATTCATTAAAGTTACTTGAACTCATAAATTCACTTGGCCTCCAGATCGTGCAAAATCTAGAAAAGCATTTTTCAAAGTGAAACTATAAAGAAAGTTACAGTATATACAAACTCACTTGAATACACAAAATAATTTTAAAAATATTCATAATTTCATACATTTTATACAATTTCTGTTCAGTTTTTGTAACCACTTAAATGATAAAACCTCCCCCTGTCACTTTCCAGCAGAATCACTGCCGGGACATATGAAACATTTGCTAAACATTCTGAATCCGAAGCAAAGGGTTGGATCAGTAACGACTACTTTAGTTTAAATATCACAGCTTATGAACTCTTTTGAGGTCTATCCCAGTTTTTGGATGATGTTTAGGTCTGGGAACTGTGAAGGCCACGGCACAACCTTAAGCTTGTGTCTCTTGAAGTGTTTCCATTGTGTATTTTAAGGTGTGTTTTGGATCATTATCCTGCTGTCGAAGCCTTCTTCTTGTCACCGTCAGCTTTTTCATAGACAGTGTGATGTTTGTGTCCAGAATTTGCTTGTATTTACTGGAATCCTTTCTTTCCTGTACCTTCATGTTCCTTGTAACTCTGGCTGCAATTCTTGGTTGTTAGCGAAGCTGTTGAGAAAGGCGTGTATATTCCTTTTTGTTCAGGTTTAATCTAAATAACAATAAGAAGGCATTATGTCCTTCAATGTCTTCTGTGCACAACATCGTCCTCTCTGAGCACACCTACTGTATATCTGGTTCATGCTTTTTTTCTTGTAAGAAATGCCGTCAGCAAAGCAAGCATGCAGATAGAAATAGATGTGACTTGAATGACATGCTCCCTGTATGAATGTAGACATGATTTAATGGAATTTGTCACATTTGTTTTATTAAACAGACTCTCATTTCTCTTCTTCTGTTCATCATTTTTAGCAATTTTGTCAGTGGTGGGGAATCTCCTGGTCCTTGTTATGGCATACAAGAGGTCGTCCCACATGAAGCCCCCAGAACTTCTGAGCGTAAACCTGGCAGTGACAGACCTCGGCGCAGCCATCTCCATGTACCCTCTGGCTGTGGCATCATCTTGGAACCATGCTTGGTTAGGTGGTAATATTACCTGTATCTACTACGGCTTGATGGGATTCTTCTTTGGTGTAGCCAGTGTGGCCACCCTGACAGTCATGGCTGTAGTACGCTTTTCAGTGTCCATGACTCTCCAATCTCCTAGTAAGTACAGCTAACTGACATTCTTAAACTTGGTTCAGTTAGATTCAAGTTGGCTGAATCCCTCTTGAGCACCAAGAGGGTGTATCTAATTCTTCAGTAATCAGAATCAGAAATACTTCATAAACCCCAGAGGGAAATTCCAATTTTTACAGCTGCACCCATTTATATAAACGAATAAACAGAAAAACACTTTGAGATGTATAAAAGTTTATTTTAAAACAGATATTATAAAATATAACTATAATACAAAACTTGTGATTTTTTAACTGATGTTTTGACAGACTATTACGTTTGGTAAAATGATGCATTGCATCTGGAAAACACACACACACACACACACACACACACGCACACACACACACACACACACACACACACACACACACACACACAGTGTAGGCCAAAAGTTTGGACACACCTTCTCATTCAATGCATTTTCTGTATTTTCATGACTATTTACATTGTAGATTCTCACTGAAGGCATCAAAACTATGAATGAACACATGTGGAGTTTTGTATTTAACAAAAAAGAAATACATGTTTTAAAACATGTTTTATATTCTAGTTTTTTCAAAATAGCCACCCTTTGTTCTGATTACTGCTTTGCACACTCTTGGCATTCTCTCAATGAGCCATCTTTGGGAACTCCTTCAAAAGCTCCTCAAAACCATTTCAGGTGACTACCTCTTGAAGCTCATTGAGAGAAAGCCTAGAGTGTGTTTGGTTTTTAAAATAACTGTAAAAATATTTGACTGGGATTAATATTACAGCATCCTTAATCTGATGATACAAGATACTCTGTATAATTTAAATTTATTAATTATATTAATAATTTAAATCATCTGATCCACTCTAATCAATTTATATAAAAGCAATCATATTCTATAAATGAACATTTAGCTCAATTTCCAGATCAGATCTATTTCTTTTAATAGTCACTATAGTCAATAAAAGGTCTGCTAAATCCTTTTGAACACAAGCAGTTCACTACAGATCTCCAATGTAAATACCTAAAATTCTTAAAATACCTAAAATTATAACCTTTGTAATTGTATTTAGATGGTATCTTTTGCTGTGGGATGCTTAATTGTAACACTTCATTATACCCAACTCCACCATGTGGAGGCTGTACTTTAAGCACAGCTCAGGTGGCTTAAACATGGCATCATTCACACACTTTTTAACATGTAGTTCTGTTTTTAACTCTTTCATTCCACACACTCCCTTTTGTTGTCTATTTTAGAGGAGAAGATCAGTAAGAGGAGGGTGCATCAGCTGCTGGTGTGCACATGGCTGTACGCTCTGTTGTGGGCTCTGTTACCGCTGGTGGGTTGGGGCAGGTACGGCCCTGAGCCATTTGGTCTGTCCTGCACACTGGCATGGGGCGAGATGAAGGACCACAGCCCTTCCTTCGTCATCAGCATGTTTTCCATGAACCTGGTCATCCCAGCTATCATCATCATCTCTTGTTACTTTGGTATAGCCCTCCGGCTCTATGTCTCATACAAGACAATTGACAATGGCAACATTATCCCCAATGCAGTCAAGATGCAGCGCCGGCTCATGATGGTGAGTCAATGATGTATATGTGATTCATATTGATAGCTGTTCATCCACATCTGTACATTACCTTTATACATTATAATCTCCAGCAACAAACAAAACAGAACAAAACATATAATAGAAAATTTTTTACTAATGCTGAACCGCAATAGGTGGCATGGTAGCGCCACAGGTAGTGCACATGTCACACAGGTGTTGCCTCCCAAAAATGCAAATAGTGTGAATAGGTGAATTGGCTGTGCCCAGGGGGTATTTCTGCCTGGTGCCCAATGATTCCAGGTGGCTTGTAGATCCCCCGTGACCCAATTTTGGACAAAGTGGATAAGATAATGAATGTCTGTCTGTCTTCCTAACGAGCAGCTGTGTGTGTATGTGAGAGAGGGAAAAGGTAGGAGTCAGATAATGAGAGTTATTTATGAGCTTTAATTCATATTTCAGCATAAATAATGTTTAATCTACCTTCTAAACTCAAGAACACTGGCATCTTCCATCTATCTTCCATCTATCTACATCACTAAGTGAACTACTACAACATTAGCTTTTGTAAAAAAGAGGATGGTGGGGTCAAATTTGGTGCTTTAAAATGTGTTTAAGCATTAATGCATCAAAGTTTCCAGATTAATCATGTGTACTATCACATTAATGTTAACAATGCAAATATATATATTAAGAATTCTTCACATAGACCAACAAATTATATACCATTTCCCACAGTCTTTTTGTGATTGTGTATTCTTGCCTTGATGCTTTTAGTTAATTTTAGGTCATTCTTGCTTTCTTTTGCTCAGGGCATTTAAGTTAATTCCTATAAACTGTTTTTAAGCAGAGTGATGCCGTGTTTGTGAAAAATAGCTTGCATGGCTGGAGCTAACTGGGGTGTAAATTCAATGTGACATACAGGCCAAACACCTTTAGTCATCTTTCAACACGTGGAAGATGAAGGTGAACACAAAAGAACAGACACAAAATGTTGTAGTCCACCAGAAAGTGGTAAACATCACTGATAATAATACAAATAGAGTATTTTGGAGCAAATGATATAGATACATTTAGCATAAAGAAGGCAAGGTACTGCAGAATAAACCAGTCTGTTCTGTTAAATGTTATACATCGTGCTGGTTCTTGTTGTTGTAAAGGAAAAGGTTTGAATAAATGGCATCACTGGCTTTGATCAAAACCAGGAAAATATTGCTGCCTGATGGAGCAGGATGGTGGTTTGAACTTGTTCAAGACACATTTAAAAATGGTTCAATGATCAATGAATCATGTAAGTGACCATAACAGGCCTTTTCTATAAATACCACTGAAAGCCTTAACAAGAAAATGCTGGATTCAGTTTCCGGTTATAGATTCTGCATTTGCTGGTAGTTCATCTCATCAACTCCAGTCCTAATGCCATGCACAGTCTGAAGACCTGCTTAAACACACCTGATCCAGTTCATGAAGAAGTCAGATATTAGATAGCCAGACAATTATACCAACTGTTGAGTTCAAATCTGGTGGATGACAAAATCTGCAACCTGCAGAATATGAAATGTTAGATATTGTCAATCAATCAATCAATCAATCAATCAATCAATCAATCAATCAATCAATCAATCAATCAATCAATCAAAGTTCACTTATATGCACTTATAGACACTGAATAGCACAGACAAAGCATGAGTAGGTAACCAGATATTTGTGCCAATATATGGTTTTTCTCTTATTTCCTGACTGGTATCTGATAATTCTGCAGTCATTTAATTAACTTTGTCTTCCTCCTTACATTCTATTTGTTTGTTACACGTCTCTCTTGCCAAAGTGTTTCAGTAAAAGAGCTTCAGTACTTTATCTGAATATGAATATGAACATTAACTATAATGAAGTTAATTAAAATGGTGTAAAATAAATTAAAGTTACACAAAATTAAATATGACAGCTTTGAACAGAAACTAGTGACAAAAACATGTTCCTAGGTATGTACTGAATAAGCATTATTCAGTTTCCTATTTCTGCAGCAATCTGAACAAAAGCGAATTCATGACAACCAGCATTAAGGAGACAAGGAATCCTATGTTTGGCAAAAGGGATTCAAATTTCTGATAGTTCGGCTGCATTCTTGGTCGAGGATCACTTGCCTTTTCCTTTCAGCAACATGGAACATTGAGTTACTGATGTCAAGACTACAGATACTACATCACCCTTTGAACATTGTTTAGTTACAGTAGAATACTGGCTCATTCTCTATTCATTTGTTACATGATTAGGCAGAAATGTCAAGAACTTGGCTAATTCAATGATGTTTAATCATCCTTTCATAATCGCATGATTAGTATGTCGTAGACTTAATGTTTACTCATTGTTTCATGCCATATTAGTTTGTACTTTTACCTACACTCTTCGTGGACATAAATGTCATGGCACTATTTAGCTTATTAAATGATTCATTTGGAATCTTATTTTTCTGTGACAAAACAAGTGCACAAGATCTTAAATAAAAAGAATTTGATGCACAAGTTTAATTTTTGGAGGGTTTGGAGCTGAAAACACAGTCAGAATTATGCACACACAACAATGTGCTGAAAGTTCCAAAATGAATTATTTTCCAAATGTAAGGCCACATAACATCCTGTTAGTGATTATGATTGACCACAGCACAGGACAGACTAGGATTCACATTGACAGCACTAACTACCAACACAGTAACCACAGTACAGCTTGTGGTTAGTGATTCAGACTCTGTGCTTGTGATGATGCATTCCGTTAATCCTGTGATATGAATTCAGATGATGTCATTTTACATGCTGAGTTTTCAAAATGAATGAGACACATGCCTGTGATCATGCAAGAAATGTGAAAATAAATGAAATATAAGCACTTTTTTTGTACAAATGATTCACATTTATGAAAATGTGTTTGATTTACCAGACCATGACACACACAACTTGGTGGGACTGGAGTTTAGAGACTAATTTTATATACAAACATTATCAACAACCTTGCACATTCACTCAATATATGTATTACTTAATTTGTAAAGATATTCACAGATTTGGGGTTTTTTCATTATTTGCCCAAACACTGGCACAGTAATGCACATAACAGGTTATTTTCATTAAAAAGCTGGGTTATATAAGTAAATATACATAAATACAAAATACAAATCTGGTTACTACCTTATTTGTGAAACCTTTCACAAGCACACTTTAGTATTTTGGAGTGGTTTATACAGTTCTACTCATTCTACTCATTGCATATAGCTTTAAAAATAGCTAGTAAAATGTCACACTCAGACGGTTCAGGTCAGGAATAACCCTAGACACACCGTGACACCAACCTGCTAACTAGAATCTGCTGCAACACCTGACTATAGTCAAGCCTGCCACACGAGAAAAGAGCTGCTGCACTAAAAATGGCAAATTCAAGCTTGACTAATGTTATAAACTGACCACATGACCCAAAACAACTTCTGGAGAAATGTTTTATGGTCAGATGAGATAAAGATGTTTGGAACGATGTGAAGCATTCAAACCCAAGAACACTGAATCAACTGTTAAATATTATGGTGCTAGCAATATGCTCTGGGCCTGTTTGGAACTGGTATGCTGCATAAAGTGCATTGAGTAATGAAGAAAGATGACACATCAAAGTTTAGAATGTTTAGAAATGACCTTCACAAAGTCCTCACATTAAATATGTGGATGGTGACAGAAAAAACAACAGTGGTGAAATATTCAGTCTAGGGCTCCACGATACTGGGAAAAAAAAATTTTGCAGCCCTAATTCAGGAATTCAGCCAGAAAACATCTATTATCACTAGCTGAGGGATGTTTTACCACATATTAAGTGTGTTTTCTATTAAATGCTCTAAAAATAAAAAATTGTAAACATAATTTTGCCATGACATTCTTGTCCTTTGTCAGCTTTGTCAACCACACACACACACACACACACACACACAAATATTCTCTGCCCCAAACCAAATGACTGAGCTCATGAAGAGTAAATGACTCCTTGAGTAAATGAAAAATGACACTTAAATGTGTAATTGTGTTGTGTTGTGTTTTGTTTTGCAGATTGCCATTCTGATCAGCTTTGGTTTCATTGGTTGCTGGACACCTTACGGGATAGTGTGCTTGTGGTCCATCTACTCCTCAAGTGCCCAAATCCCTCCTTATGTCAGTATGCTGCCCTGCCTCTTTGCGAAGACCTCCACCGTATACAACCCACTCATCTACTACATCTTCAGCAAGACCTTCAAACAAGAAGTCAAACAGCTTTTCTGTCCGAACAGCAGACCTGAGACATGCCATGCCTCTCAGCCAAACAATGGCATAGAGAATGCCATCTATCTGGTGTGTGACAGGAACAGGCTCCAAGAAGACCTATCTGGGCAGAACTCATCTGAAAAGACCAGAGATACTGAGACACATCTCAACTCCACTTCATTTTAGTAGTTCTGGTACTTTCTAAACATGTTGTTTTGCACAAAGGGAAAAATCGAACCACAATTACAAGGATCTAAAATGAAGCTTAAAACTATGTAACCCTCCTATTATCTTTGGGTCAGTTTGATCCTATTCATTGTTTGATGTCTCCTATTTAACTTTATTTTAATGGGGACAATTAGGAAAACGTATAACTAATATGGTGACATGCTCTCAATGTCCTGTATACATTTTGAATGTTGTTTATGTCTATAAAACATAAGAAATATCAATATTTCACACATATTTGTGGGTGTTATAGATGATATTGAGTACTAAGGTACAGTATTTAGTTTTATAATCTTAAAAAGCTTTTGACCCCTAACTATGCCTGTAGTAGTGCAAGAACCACTGCAACATGGGAGTGGAAATATGGTTCATATTACATAGGGGAGAACCAAACATATTAAAGTTTGGACAACAGCCTTTTCACTTGGTTCCATGTTTCTTTCTTTATCCTCCATCTCAACTGAAAATGACCTCTGAGCAAAGGCTTTCTGCTAGACAGGTTTTGTCCCAGCTCTTTGGCAACGAACATGACAGAACAGAATGTGTTTGAGAGTGAAGATAATGCCGAGGAGGACTCAACTCAAGATTCAGCGTTTGTGCTCCTTATTACACCATAATTTGGAGAGCAGGCATGTGTATGGGGGCAGCTCTAAAGAAATAGGTATCCACTTGGAAGTTGAGAGGGGTGTATTGTGAAAAGGGAAAGCAGGCCTTTGGATTGCTGACACTGGAAGGGCAATATTGCAGCAAACCTGTCTTTAGAGGAAAAAGGCAGAGCCAATATATATGTATATTACCATCAGTTTGGAGTATAACAGGAAGGTTACATTTCATTTATTGACTTTTGCATCCAAACCTAATTAGTCTACAGAACTGCATCCAGACCAAGACCATCTTTAATGCTTTTCCATGCACTAGATCAGGACCCACCACCTGCTCTTGGAGCACAATCTTCATGCAGACTTAAGATTTAATCCTAATCCACCCCACCTGATCCAACTAATTACTGCATTCAGAGGTTCTTGATGGCATGTTAGATTTGGGCTGGAGGATGATCACTCTCCAGGAGTAGGCTTGTTGACCCCTGCACCAGATAAATCACTGCACAAATAAGTCATCTCCATTTTTATTTGAACATGGATGGCTTTTCCCCTCTATTGGCTATACTATCTTATATCTGCTTCAGGATAAGTGAACTGAAGGGCTCGAGTAGCATCTGGACAGCTGTGAAATATACAGAATATAGGTTTAATGAAATGCCTAATGAGTCTTAGTCTCTCGTCTCAGCAGATAAAGAACTGTGATGTGTCTACTATATCTCTATCCTTAAGCTTGATTGAGATATTTACTCAATGAGAAGAGGTAAAATGAGTCCTTAGAACCATTTTTGAGAACTAACTTTAATTCAGCATCAGTGTACATTTCCTGCTTATTTTGTGAGAGATATTAAGGCCCTTCTTTTTTGGCTTAAGAAGCAACAGAGGTATACAGAACAGAATTGTGTATAAACAGGACTGGATAACCATCGCCTTGTTTTAAACTGATATAGGAGGAGTGTGATCACCATCACATCCATATACTGTCTCTAATCTGGTTCTCACAGAGCTCTGTTTTAAAGTGCGAGAGACTCATTTTGTGTTCAGGTTTCATGTGAAATTTGAGCAAATATAATAGATATAATTTGACTAATCCCAGGGGGAAAGTCACATATTACAGTAACACAATGCACCCAAAGAGCTGGAGGACAGAAAACATACGTCTTGTTAAGGAACATAACAAATAAGAGATTTATTCAAATGAAATTCAAAAAAAATAAAACTGAGCTACAGAGCATAAATGTCCCATAATTAATATTAAGTATGTAGTATGTCATTGCATACACATTGTGCAGGAACAATACTGTTTGCTATATTCTATTTGCAGTAATTTGAACCTCTGCTCTACATTTTCAGGTTTCGAAGAAAAGCCTTGTGTCTGCTATTAGGCAGAGTCACATGAAATGTTGCATGAAACATGATAGCTGTCACATTTATGCCATTTTGTGAGACACAGGACATCAAACATGAGTACTCTCATAGACTTCTAATTATCAAAATGTATATTTTGGGACCACATGAACGAATGCCTTCCCATTACTGAAGCATCAGTTGTGTGACAAATGCTTTGGAACCAGCCTATGGCGGTCCAGCAAAACTAGACATACCTGGGCTTGTTTTAGGTGCTACACTATGTAGAAATGCTCAGACTGATGGCAAAGTATGTCTGCAGTGTAGGAACTGATTAATATCTCCAGAGCTGGACTGAACAGGATATTCTCTCTGATGGAGGATTGATGATGATGGTGAAGACTGCTGTCATCCCCAAATCACACAGGTGTTGAGTTGTTGAGCCAGGTTGGGATGGGGTGTCCACAAAGGCCACCACTTAAACTCTTTAAAAAGGGTTCTTAGATATAAAAAAACCCCTATATTCTATATACAGTCATGGCCAAAAATATTGACACCCCTGCACGTATTTTAGGAAATGCACCACTTCTCCCAGAATATTGTTGTAGTTACAAATCTTATGTTAACATGTTCATATATTTCATTGGAACAACAAAAAGATGAAAGAAAAAATGTAATCCGATACCATTCCAAAAAAGAATTCCAGAAACTGACTATACAAAATATTGGATATTCAACTGAATATTCGGAAATAAACATATATTCTTAAACAAAAACTGAACTCAATACTTTATATAACCATCACTGGGTTTCTTAAACATCTCTATTTGAATAATGGACCTCTTTACTTTTGTCAACTGCTCCAATTCTTTAGGTTTGAGGATGAACGCACCACAGGTGTTCTGTAGCCGTGGTTCTGAATCTTGGTCTTGAAATCCCCTGCTGTGCTTCCATTAGAGCTTTCTATTAGAGCACACCCAGTTTTTCTCATGGCTCATTAGTTAATTCATTAGTTGGATCAGCTGTTCTGGAATTAGGGAACACTCTAAAACCTACAGGAAAAATGGTACTCCAGGACCTGGACAGAGATCCACTGTTCTATAGGACAGTGTTTCTCAACCCTGGTCCTGGATGCACCCTTGTTGTGCACATTTTAACTTTAACACATGCAACTCTGAAGGGCTTTTTTGATGAGATGATTAGTTGAATCAGGTGTGGTGAGAGCAGGAAAAGCTTAATATGTGCAGGGTATGGGGTGCCTCCAGGACCAGGATGGAGAAACACTGTTGGTTTTGCGCCAGACATAGTGTTTTCCTTGGTGGCCGGAATGTTCACTGTTGTTCTCATATGACCAGAGCAGCTTCCTCCATACATCTGGGGAATCTCCCACATGCCTTGGCAAACTCAAAATGAGGCTTGCTATTTTTGTATGTCAGTAAAGGCTTTTCTTCTGGCCACTCTTCCATAAATCCCAGCTCTATGGAGTGTACTAACAAGATTTGGTATAAATCTTTATGGAAGATTATTGTGACCATAATGTCATATGGTCTCTGCTTGGGAACTCTGCTCTTCGTTCCACTACACTGGTGCGAGAAGAGAGAATATGAAGTATTCTCTGATTACTCATTTTTATACAATCTGACAGCTGTTGTTGCAGTTAGATGGTTTGTTACCGCAAACCAAACGGTCTAAAACATATTTGCTTCTGGCAGATGGGGTGAAATTAACTGCAGGGATAAAAACAAGCTTCCAAGCATTTATACCAATGCTTTAGTACATCTATAAAGAAAGTCAAAAGTGGACTTTACATGATCGGTGATAGGAGGCCGGTGAAGATCACATTGACAGAAAAGCCCATTACCTTTTAAATGACCTCAAAACACTACTGACACTGTTGAAAGAGTGTTGGCTCCTCTTCACACTACCAACTCACACCCTGTAAATCTCACACAGTGTGATAATTTTATGCCCTGCTTGGTGCAATCTTGAAATCAATTCAGTCAGTTTAATACACAGGCAAACCCAAATTATCTAAACATGTGAGCTCTCACTGGATGAGGGCCAAAGGCAACTGCATTACCTTCCACCATGCAAGATCGCAAAGCTGCATTTATCTCTGGCAATACTGATGACTAGAAAAAACAGGTATTCACCTACACATGTCCAAAAAGGAGGCCAAGAGACAACACAGGCTGAAACTGGAATGCTATGACCGCACAGCTGACACTGAACGCTTGTGGCAAGGCCTGAAACACATCACAAACCACCAGGGACAAAAGCAGGGCGGAATAAATAACACCCCCATACATGCTTTACTGTTTTCAATTTCCAACCTGTTGCTTCCTTTTTGCACATTTAGGGCACACCTGGGGCAAATTAGCAAGGCTAACTCATCTACCACGTGTATTTTAAGATGGGTGCAAACTATTGTACTCGGAACACACTTGACCGAGAACTCCTCCAGAGTTAGGATTGAAACCACAACTCCAATACCCTTGAGTTGTATGACACACTACCTGCAACACCACTGTGCCACCCTGACTTTCAGTGTCATTTTATTTCAAAAACATTAATTTTTTTACTTTAATTAATTAATTAACTAGAAGTATAATTCAAAATCCATAAAATAGTTGCAGATGGCAATGTAGTTGGGAAGGAAGATAAAGGTTACCATGAAATAAATTATATAGATTTATTTATAATTTAGATTTATTGAGCTACATACATACAAGTAGTGTCACTCAGCATGGCACTGGGTATAATGTAACATGCCAGATGTCTCTAAATGGAATTGTGGGGGAATTCCTAATGGTGTCTTGCAATATCCATCCCATGCAAGTTCAATATTCTCACTCCATTCCTGTAGATTGTGTAGCAGGGGTGGAATGGTGGTAGAGTGCACAATAGCATACTGTACATTTTCAATCAGGGATGGGACTGGTCATGGCATGGTATCTGTGTCTTTGTGCTCTAGACAGCAGCATCATGTTGACAAATGCTGTCCTCTTCGAATTGTGCATGGAGTGTGCATTCAGAAAAGGTACAGGTCCTCATTAATGTAACACTGGGCTGTCAACGTGCCTGTAATGAAGACCAAGGGTGAGAGGGCATCATACAAAATTGCACCCCACCTCATGACACCAGGCCTTCTGGAGGTGTAACGCATGACAACAAACTGTTGATCTTGATGCCAACCATGGTGCCTCCACACACCAATTTGTTGAATATCTCCACAAAGAACAAAGCAAAACTCCTCACTGAAAATGCCCCTCTTCCATTTTGAGTGAATCCATGACATGTGCAACTTCAGTTTTGTTTATATATGTCTTTGTTTAATTTTATTTTTTTGCATTTTTTATTATTGACTAAAAAGATGAAAAGAAGCACTGAGTGTGCTTTCTCAAGATCCCAAACTTGAAGGATAATGTCCTTGTCCTCACACCAATCCCTTTGCATTTTACATGTCAGATTTAGCTGATGGACAGCTTAATCAATATCAAGAAGGTATCTCAGAGGCTGTCAAATGAGCAGTATTAATTATATTGATCTTTGAAAGCTTTTCAAAGGGGGATTAGTGGCAAGACTTAAATCCATTCAGTAGCCAAAAAAAGCTTGTGGTCTGACCAATTATTCTGTTTCTTTTTTTCAAACAAACGAATGACCCAACAATGAGACAAACCTCATATTTTATTGACATAGAGCTGAACAAAAGGTTTAAGGTACAAATGATTCCTTTTTCTCAAACATTTCTGTCTTAATGCAGGCAGATCTCCTCTCTCTATCAATCAGCTCATTTTGAAACTGGATATATGTGTAATAAGGTATTTCTAAGGTATTTCAAATGAATTTGAGGCTTTAGTGAAAAGAACACAATGTGAACAAAGCCCCTCACAAAAAAAAAACATTATGAAGAAGCACACACTTACAATGAGGCGTCTCTTTCACCACACTTCATTACCACCATTACGAAAATGATTCATCAGTGTAACCATCACCACACTGAAAAATTTTTATTCTCACATCTGATTTAACAGCTGAATTTCAAAAAGAAAATCATTGTAGTGCTGTCAAATTTCAACATCTTGCTCCAAGATAAATGCCTAACCCATGACTTGTCAAAACTGCCATGACGTCTCCACTAAAATGTTCCAGATCTCACAATTACATAGTCTGACGATTTTTCTCCAAACTCTTCTCTATGTTGTCCACAACCTCCACTGCTGCTTGAGGGATTCTGGTTCCAGGACCAAAGATACAGCAAACTCCACTCTGGTAGAGAAACTCATAGTCCTGCAGAATATAAGATACAAAGTCAGTACTGTCACCACAGGTTAAGATGTTTTGCCAACGCACTACACTGGCCGTGAGCTTAAAGTGCCGAATGTCAGCTTCAATTTGTGCTTTTTTTAGATCTTCACTGGACAAACTCTTATGCACCTCAGACTATAATACTATTTATAGTGTATACATCGCTCAATTCAAACAAGTGCTGTGCTATCTAGGAGTGGAACTGTGAGGTGCTCATTACATTTCACACTTTGTGCCTCAGGCAAGGGGAAATCTGTAACTTGCAATTGGAATGGACTTTGTTCAACTGCTTCCTGAGCTATGAATTTCTATGTCTACTCTTTTACCACAGCTTTTTACATTTGCCAATTCACACTCACTCACCATCTAAGATCATTTAATAATTGTGTTCACATTTGGGGGAAAAAAGCAACAAACCAAAACAAAAGAACAGGCTATGACTTTCAGTTGACAGTGACAGCAAATATAATTAAAGGAGAAATTTCAATTATCATTTTTAAAAATACTGCTGTACTGATTAAAAGTACAACAAAGAAGTTTGCAGATAAACATACAGTAATAAATATCCAAAGAAAAATAGCATGTGTTATTTTTAATTAATGAATTATGAAACTTCAAGAGCTTCACAAATAGGCACTTCAACTTTTCAAATGTTGAAGATTTTTAAACTGAATGACTGTATCCTTTGTTGTATTATGGCAGACTAGATGCACATGCATGATTTTCACAAACATTACTTTCAGAATTAATTTACGGTTAAGGTTTAAAAAAAGGCATAGATTTAGGTTTTATGGTTAAATTTAGGGTTAGCGTAATATAATTTGCTCAAATCATTTCGTTTCTGCATGTCTGGGTTGCTTAAGTAATTCATGCATATGCATGAAAGTCGATCTATATTTAGTACATGTTGTATTTCATGTTGTAGAAATGGCGTTTTAGTCACATAAGTACAAATTCCCATTGGGAGCAGCATGCAGATGTGAGGCTAAGTGAACATTACCTATCTGCGTGTCTGATCAGACACGTTGACTAACTACATACTGGAATAAATGCATAATGAACGTTAATGGCTGTCAGCACTGAGAATTCAGCACCGCAAGTGTTGCCATTTAACATAGACATGGATAATGTTGCTAGCAAATATTGGCATGGTAAGTGTACAATTCACTACTCTATAGAAACCCACCTCCATTTACAAATTGTCCACAGTCTATTTTAAGAGAGCGAGCTATTCTTCTGAGATTACAGCACAGAAGGGACACAATCCATATCAACACCCTTGATTAGCAAAACTAAATAAAATGTTGACAGAGAAGGTGTCCACACCTAGATGTCCATTGTTCTTGATTCATTAAGTAACATTTTGTTGACATAATTCATAGTTAAAGATGTAAAAACATGAAGTAAAATGTGTAACATTTGCCATGTCTGACCTTATTCTTAGAATTGGACCATTCAAAATAACACTTTCGTTATAATACTTTTTCTAAATGAAAACAGACTGAAATGAAGGCAAACAGAAACTGATAGAATAAAACCTGTTACATCCAAAATGATGTTTTGTTTTTTTCCCTTTTCTTTTCTTTTTTCCATGTGCCATTTCCATTGGTCTACTCTTTTTGAAATTTTCACACAGGAAAATGAGTGAGTGTGTGTTCCAAGTATGTATGTGTGTGTGTGTGTGTGTGTGTGTGTGTGTGTGTGTGTGTGTGTGTGTGTGTGTGTGTGTGTGTGTGTGTGTGTGTGAGATATATATATATATATATATATATATATATATATATATATATCACACACACGTATTGTTTTGATAACAATATATATAACATACAATATATATAACAATATATGAGGGACAGGCATCGTCTTGATACTGTATAAACTCTATATAGAATCTCACTGGGAGTCAAAACAGGGAGTAATGTGTTGTCAAAACAGTCAATAGTTTCCAATTCCTTGGATCTACAATCACTCATGTAATTTGTGAGCTGGTGCTGCACACACATTCATTTATTCTCTCCTGCCCCAGTGTGATTTTTAACCAGGCATTCACCTGTGGTGGGATGACTCCTCCACAGATGACCAGAATGTCTGGGCGGTTTAGGTTGCGCAGTTCCTTGAGGAGTTCAGGCACGAGGGTTTTGTGGCCAGCTGCCAGTGTGCTGACACCCACACAGTGCACATCTGCATCCACTGCCTGCTGAGCCACCTCCAGTGGGGTCTGTCACCATATAAATAGTTTCCAGTAAGTACAAAAAAAAAACGGTGCTGTTGCTTGGCATTCATACGCAATGAATCATGGACACATTCAACTAAAAAGCTTTGTGCTGACAATGAAAAATAATACAATAATACAAATACACTGAGAATGCTTTTGTGTGAATTTCTAAAATTGTGCATATTTTAAACAATGAACAACCGATATAAAGCACTGCCTGATGAAAACAGAACACATCTTGTCCAAGAAAAAATGTAATATCAACTGTAAAGCATGGTGGATTTTTTGGGGATCCATTACTGCATCAAGACCATCAAGCTGCTGAGTTCTCCTCAATATTGGGGCATCATGTGACTAAAGTCAAACTAGTATATTCTTAACAGGACAGTACATGAACACAGATTGAAGGAAAATATTAATGGTAGGGCTGGGAGTCATAACCAAAAATCTGTATAACAGGCTTTTTTTAAGATTCTTGAATTTCATAATGTATATTATGAATATGGTTTACTTATAATGATAATATTTAAAATAATATTTAATTTGAATAATAATAAAATGGCTGTTCAGTCATAATTCCCTTGGCTCTCTCTTAATAGTGGGCAGTATGGACAAAAATTAACATCATATAATTGACTTTGAAAATTGACTAATTGATATTGTTTCTAAAAGGCTACTGTTTAAAATCAAACACAGACAGTGTTAGTAATGCTCTGTTTGTCTGAGACCCCTGGTTGAGAGCTTGTCTATTCTGACCATTATGGTGAGTTAGTTTATAGTAGCAGGGGAGCAAACACTTTTTCAGCATTTTTTAATTATTTAACCCACCTGGAAAAGCGGCCCAATATCCACATCAAATCCCAAATCTGCAAATCCTGTGGCGATGACTTTCGCACCTCTGTCGTGGCCATCCTGTCCCATTTTGGCTACCAGCAGGCGAGGATTCCTGCCCTCATGTTTCTTAAACTGGAGAACCCTGAACAATAAACCCACAAGGAGACAATACACACCACACACTCTCAACCACTATAACCAAGGCTTCACTGATGATATACCCTCAGTAAGAAATGTGCCTCTGAGGGCTGTCTTACACCTCTTACCGGCTGTGCGCAAGGGCAATTTCCTCATGCTCGCCAAACTCGCTACGATACGCTCCGCTCACCATGCGTGTGCTGGCCTTGTGCTCTCCAAAAACTTCTTTCATTGCATCTGTGATCTCCCCCACGGAACACCTGTACAATGCAATGAAAAGCTTAATTAATTAGTATCACCTCTGGTTGTGATGCACAGTAAAGCCCTGACAGACCATACAGTAGAGCCTGTGAATGACAGAAAATTGTAATCATTCTGTTCCATCTTATTTTAATGTTATTATACTATTTTTTATTATTTAGGTCATATGTTACTTGTAACTTATATTTTGATTTACATGTAAAGGATAACCTTTAGTGCAGAACAAGACAGTATGCAAACAAGCTTCTTAGTATATTATTTTATTGTTACAGAGCTAGTTTCACTGCAGTATTAGTTGGACCTTGTAATGCATTACTCACTGCGGTTAATGGTGAGTCAATTACGAAAGGCCAATATGTCATCCACAGGTCTGCTTTACAGCTGTAGGTCTAATTTGATGTAAGGGCTTTAAGGACTGTACATAATTGATCTTAATTAAGGGTGACTGACCGTTCTCTTGCAGCTTCCACAGCCAATTCCAGCAGGTTTCCATTTCTGGTACGGGCACACTGCTCTATAGAGGCAAGACATCTCTTCACTGCATCAGCATTTCTGCTCTCCCTCACCTGCAAATGAAGCACACAGCAGCTTTTTCAAAGCACTGCAATCAAGGCCTCAGACCAGAGCTTTCATTCAATAAGTACAAGAAGTTGAGACAAGAGTAGGTAATGAATCGAGATAAATCAAACTGTCTCACCATCTTTTGAAAAGACCACTGTTTTTTTAGGGAGTCATACAGCAGTTAATGGCATCTTGGAAGCTATTAAAATGACATGAAAGTGCAGAGAAACCAAATATGTTCTATGCTGAAGCCTAACACAGTTACCCCCCAGGGCAAGACAACATTTATGATTGATGATCATAAGAATAAATGTTTGTCAATATAAGCTGCAAAATGTGAAATCAATAATATGCTCAGGAAGGTAGATATATTGCATGTGTATAACGATAACAGAATTTGTCATGATACTGTGTCATTTTGCCCACACTTACATTTAAAACAATTTCAATTTCTAATCATTTATAATAGTTTTAGACCTGTTAGAACCAGATCTAACAAAATTAGTCTTCTTATACTTACAGTTATGTGGTTCAATTAATCTACCCATTTGCCAGTGCACACACACTGGCTAATATGGGCAGCTGCGAAAATTGCTTTTGTTCAGAAAACAAATCAATTCTGTAGTCTTTTTCCATTGACAACAAACAAGCAGTGTGTACAACAGCCCTGCTATTTAGCAGAAAATAAGATCAAAGCCTTTTAGACAGGAGTCAGCACATCAAATCCTTGTATGATCCTAAAATGCTTCATGATATGTGAAGAAAGTAATACTGTTTTCAGTGGAATTTCCCATTAAAACAAGGAACACTGTGACCCTTACATGAACACAAACACACTTGCACACACTCACACCCACTGCAATAGCATATAAAGCAAGGTTTTGTGCTTTTCAGAAGAAAAATGCAAATCAAATGCAAAATAAAAAAAAGTACACACCACTAAAATCTGTGAACATAAGGACTATTTGTTTCTGTGAACATTATTAGAACTGATAATATCCATGAAGATAAGTAGAACTGAAACGTGAATATTAGTTGACACACTAATATGTGTGAGCCTGTCTCTAAGAGAACGCATAACTGATGAGGAAATCCCAGCATCTGCAACAATTTTGGACCTGACTGACATCTTCCAATTGATCTAACATCCAGTTCAAGGCAAAATGTTAAGTGACCTTAGCAGAAAGTCAAGTAATATGCCATATAGCCCAGAATAACACAATAAGCCATGCTACAAATGGCATCTGATCCCCTGGACCTCTGTTGTGTCACAGACAACAACAAAAAATTAAACATTGAACTGACTTTAATTCAAATTCTCTTTACAACAAAAAGTCTCTTGGTTCTGGAGACCTTAAATTCACAAGAACTATTTAAAATGTTATGACACATTAAGGAAAGTTACTGGGGTTCATTAAGCTTTGGTTGAATCAATTCTGCTTGTTTTCATCATCCTTGTTCAATTCTTATAATGAAAAAATAATTTTTTGTTGATCTACATAATTTCTGTCTAATAGGTTTGTGAATGTTTCAGTTATTTTGGCCACATCACCCTCACACTGAAGACCAGTTAATTAGACTTTTTAAATATTAAGTGTATTTGCTTAATATTATTAGTCTTCTTTCGTCACAAAGGAGACACTTTGTGTCACACCATACACAATATACTGTAATTATCGATATTTCAAAACATATATTTTAAAATGTAAAATATATACCAAATGACTACATTATAGTATCACATCTATGCCCATCACAATAACAATTTTTGTTTGGATTATATATTGTCTCAGAACAATTGAGATAAATGATATTACCATTTTATGACCATTGTAGGCCAATGATATAATGAAAATATAATAGTACAATAATGAAATGACAGAAATGAATGAATGAAATTCTTAATGAAATTAAGAGTATTCAGACATTGGGTTAGCAATTAATTTTTTTTTCTAATCTTACACATATTTGATAAATAAAAATAAACTGATTTATCTAAAATCCGTTTTTAAACAATGTTGACATACCAGCTCATTCCTTTTAATTAATTCATTCATTAACTCAAATTACTCTCCCTCCTAAGAAAAACACAATGGGCTTTATTAGGGTTCAGCAAAATGTATTGTGCAATAGTATTATATAAAGTGAATAATGTAATTATTGCAACAGGCCTATTTGCATTTGTTATGCAGGTAACCATCTGTGTACAATTAAATTCCAAAATATGTGAGTGGGTTGGAAATATGCCCATGTGGAATAGGCATCCAGATGGATGACACTCTACAGAGTACAGTCTTGTTCCAATAATGCTCAATTAATGGTTACTAGAAAAAATATACATAATGCTGTGTTTTGGTGTTACAATTAAATCCTGATACTTTTTTTAGGTGACATCACCCAAGTAATATGAAAATATCAGTAAAGTAGATATTCTGTTTCATAAAGCAAAGTACTTCTTTTTCACCAGTAGAAAGCTGTTTAGTAAGCACTAAATCATAAAGTGTTTATCATAAAAACTACCAAATGAAATCTTTTTCATACAAGTCACTGAATCACTTTAAACTGTAAAATCTTCAATGTTCTTTGAAACTTCAATTACGCATTTAAGGCCTCCTGACTGACCAAGTTGCACAGTCATGGGGATACACATGAGTACTGTTCTACGCTAAGGATCACTGCAGTCTCATAGTTAGGTAACTCTCCAGCAAGCAGACTGGATGGAAACATGGTGGAAGAGTTCATTTCACACACTGCATTAGCAGGAACATGACAAGCATAAGAACTCTTATTCTTCCATTAACACATTTGTAATGCATCAACCTCAAAAGGTTTCTGACCTTGCGGAGCTTCTCAATTTGCCTATTGCGAACCGTGGTGTTGTCAATGGCCAGGACATCCACCGACTCCTCATTCTCCAGCCGATACTTGTTGACCCCAACAATGACCTCGGTGCCTTAGAGAGAAAGGAGCAGGAAACATTTAGTATTCATACAAAACCTTTGACCTAAAACAAAAGTATGAAATCATGGTGCTGCACTCTTTAAAAATCATGCATAAAAACATGTTTAGTTTAAAGCAGGGGTCACCAAACCCTGGAGAGTTACCTTCCCACAGACTCTGGATGCAAATTTAATCCACCCCACCTGAACCAACCAATTACTCTAACCAGAACGCTCCCTCCTTTTTAACTGCCTTGTTGCTTGATGTAAGAAATGCAGCTATTCTCATTTACCGAAAGGGAGTTTCTTAATTTCTCATTTTTGTCAGTACAAAATCAGAATGACCAGTACTTCAAACTGCAGTGAAAAGATATTTTGTTGCTCCAGCAAAACGACAACAAGAGATCCACTAATGAATCCACCAAGATCACATGAAGTATCCACTTCATCCTATCACCCTAACTTTTCTACTCTTCTACACTGGATTTGATTGCATTCATGCACAAGAGCTTTAGTGAGTATGGCTAATTGTACAGGGTGATTAGCTTTGGATCACAAACGTCACTCCAATTTAACCCAAAGGATCTAGAGATACATGACTCCAGGCAATGCAATTCCACTGCTCCACAGTCCAGTGCTGGGGGGCCTTATATGCCTCTAATTGAACCTTAGCAATGAACATTGTGAACTGCTCTCAAGTCTACTTTGGCAAGGCTTCTCTATATAGATCATCCAAGTTGAGTAATTGCCTAGTTGAGTAATGGGTACCTTAAAGTAGCTGAATTTGCCAATTAGGTTTCTGAATTTTCAGAAGAGGTTTCTGAACATTTTGGGACATAAACTGAACCGACGGTTCATAAAATGTTCATCGCATTTTGGCATCAAAAGATATAAATGAACAACAACCTAAGCATTTACCATGTACATGATGTTGATCAAATTGTAATCAGTGCTGACAAACCCTAACAGCATGTATTTGGACAGCAGCAAGAAGAACATACATAAAATATAGAGGTCTTGTGTTCTGCTCCTCTGAATAATTCATTTGCTCTGTGTAGACAAGGACACCTGTGTGAGATGTCCTGAGCAATCATTCATCTGTGAATGGCTGACTACCCCAGAGGGGCACAGGGCATTAACTCTACTGCCTCTAGGCCGTTACTATTTTTGAGAAGCACATTTGTTTTGCACATACACACATTTGGATTGTTTTCTTTATTTATGTTTATATGTTTCTTTATATTAAATGTTTGTAATTAGGGATAGATCAGTCAATTGTCTACAAATCTAGATCTAATTTCCAATGTAAATACACTATATAGCAAAAATGTATCCAGACATCCCTTAATTTGGAAATTCAAATACTTAGAGGTGCATCCACTGCTGATTCAGATAAGCTTGTACAACCCAGAAAAAAAACAATGTCAACGGAATGAGTCACTCTACGGCAAAGTGCCAGTCAATGGAACTATGACTAAGCATTGTGTCTACAAACTTTTAAATAATAACAAATAACAAAAAAAAATATGAATGATCACAGATGTGTGCCTAAATAGTATAAGTGCCATATGAGTTATTTTAAATCAATAAGGATATGGGCTAAATATTGGTAAAAATATATATATATATTTTTGCTTCTTCTTTTTTTCACAATTGCCAAATACAAAATCCCACACACTAGGTACAGTCCTGTGACAAAAAAGTTAGGACACCCAATACATCACAATATTTTTTAAACATATTTAAACATTTGATCTTCATTTTTCCTGTATTGACAGTGATTTTTTATGTCATTATTTAAATTCTATTTTCTTGCAAGGAAAAGCTTACGACACCCTATGCCCTAAAAGCTGGTATTTCCTCCTTTGGCCACTTCGTATGGAATACTTTCAGCTACATGATGTTTCAGCATCAGTCTTTGTACAGCGTTACATTCTCCTCAAGCCCCCTCTGATACAGTAAAGATTTCAAAATATTTCTTTGATGGAGCACTCTCCAGGCCCTGCTTCACAGTTGCTATGAAGTTCTTGTGCTCCAGTACTGTGTACTGTACATGTATTTTGTTATTGTGCCCAGTTATTGAACTTTGGATACATTTGTCCAAAGCACATTGTTACAGAAATCCTTGTCTGTGTCTAGACGTTCTCTGTGGTGCTTTCTTATTCTGCTTCAAAGAATTTTATGTAGTAATAAATGTGTGTGTGTGTGGGGGGGGGTTCTAAATTTTCCCTGTTTTACTGTTTTACAGGACCTGTTCTTTCTGAGACATGTGAAGCCAGGTGACCACATTTGTTTGAAATGCCAAAAAAGCACACTTGAAATAAACATTAATTGGCAATTCTGATCAACGGCTACCAGATACATTTGATACAATCACTAATGGGGCCCACCTTTACCACCTAGTGAGTGAGGTGGGATGCAGGACCAGCAGAAATCAAATGGGGAAAACTATAGTGTGCAGTTGGTATAATACAAATTTTTCCAGTTATACTTTCTGTACCTGAATCTATGCGAGCTTGTCTACGTGCAGCACACTCTTCTATGCGCAGTTTTGGAATTCCTTCAGCCACAGCTCGAGCCATCCCTCCCATCTCCTCGATCTCATTAATGAACTGATCAAAGTGGGGGAAAAAAAACAATGTTAAACTGTGTTATAATGTAAAACAGAGGAAAGTGGATGTGGTCTAGACATCTAGACCACTAGACATTCCCTAGTGGTCTCGTTATGCAAGATTAATTCTTCAGCAAACTTCTGCATATAAAATGCACTATGTAAAATTCCATTAGTTTTTAACTGAAGCTTGAATCCTTCCCAATGTTCCTGACCTTCATGGCTGCATTGTACACGTCATTAGTGAGCGCCTCCATCATGTAGGAACCACCCCAAGGGTCTGCCACTTTAGGGATCCCCGACTCCTCTTGAATGATAATCTGGGTGTTACGGGCGATGCGGGCACTCTTCACTGTGGGCAGACCTAGAGCTTCATCAAAGGAGTTTGTATGCAAGGACTGTGTGCCTCCAAAGACCGCAGCCATGGCCTCAATTACTGTCCGGATGACGTTGTTGTAAGGGTCCTGTGGGTAATCAAATCAAACTATGAAGAAGTATAAAAGATGTTTTTATGATTTAGGGCAGTAAATACAATGTGGTGTTGTTGTCCGTTTTTAACTCAATTGTAGAGTCTGAGAACAACTATGTGTATACGGTGTACACATGGGGTATTGTAAGGACTTTGTAAGTGCATTGTCCTGTTACTCAATTAGAAGCAAAGAAAGGTGAAACAGGGCAAACGACAAGGTCTGTGCAAGCTGCAACTTACCTTAGATGACCCAGCATAACATGCTGTGCATTAAATTCTGACGTCTCAGACACATTGAATCTTGTTAACTACGTGTAAGAATAGCGACAGACACCCTGCAGTGAGTAAGCAGACTCAGACTTGATTACTGAACTCACCTGCTCAGTCAGGGACCATCCTGAAGTCTGACAGTGAGTCCTTAAGAGAAGGGATTTTGAGTTTTTTGGATGGAACTTCTCTTTAATCAGAGTGGCCCACAGACGCCGTGCTGCTCTCATCTTTGCTATTTCCATGTAAAAGTTCATCCCAATGCCCCAAAAGAATGACAACCTAGAAGACAAGCAATTGAATCAAATTCCACATGTATTTAAACAAAAAGAAAAAAACATTTTTAACATCCACACAATACTGACTTATGCACCAGCTTATGTAATGTTTATATATCTGAGGACCCATACACACATAAATCCACACATACTACACTCATCATCAGAAAAACAGTTGCACCGAGAAGGAAATGTTAGGAACGAATTCTATTGGGAAGGAAGATAAACGTTACCAGGAACAATAAATGATAAAAATGTGGGCTGATATGGGCAATATTTATTATACACATACAGAAGTCACTCAGTATGGTGTCGGGCCACCATGTTTGCCAACACAACATGCCTGGCATCTCTGTATGGAATAGTAGGGGTGGAGTGTTAATAGTGCATCCAATACAGTCCTTCACATTTTCAGTGAGACAGGTGGCAGATGCAGAGTGAGGTGCATTCATTGGTGGTCTCCACCAGGGCAAAAGTGGGACTTGACTCACTACGATCCTGAGTGATTCCATGACAGTTTGGTACCACACAACTGAAGACTTTGCCATGGCTGATGTTAATGACAGTCGATGTAAGACTCTGCCTGCATGTAGTCCTGGATTGTTCATGTAGTCATATACAGTGCAGCCATTTGTTAATGGTGCCGACACTTTCACGATGAATCATGGAGGGCATCACTGCTGACTGAATGCAATTGTGGCTGTTTGGAGACTTCAAGCAGGTCAAAGAGTGCATCAGTTCTCCCACTCCATTGTTCTTGTAGGTCTCCCTGATCGTTTCATATCACTGTTGTGTGCCTTTTCTATCCACTGCCACCAACAGTGTGCAAAATACCTTGATAATACCATTCAGTTTCCCATTAAGTGTAACCCGTCTCAAGCCCTTCCAACTGTTGGAATTGCTTTCAAACTCATCTTTGAGGCATAATACCCTCACAAAGGTGAGTAAACACAACAGCACTAGTCAAAATGGAAAGCACGAACAATGCAGTGACCTAATTATACAGTAGGTATGTCACATATGCACCCATGCATGAAACTTTAAATTTTTAATTATTCCTTCTGGGTGCAACTATCTTTTGATGATGAGTGTGGTTATATAAACATATAAAGCACAGAAAAAGACATCCTCATAAATAGTAAGTCAGAGCAAGGTCTCCAACGTGATTAAAACACTGGAAGGAATATGTTGTGAGTGAAATATGGAGCTAATTTCAAGCCAATGGGGGAATTATTTACAGGTGTCAGGAATTCTAACACATTAAACATTTCTTTAACATTGCTTTGATTGTTTAATGCAGTGTTTTCATACGTTGTGAAAACACCAAGAATTTCCTGCAAAAACATACAGAAGCATAAAGGTTGTTATTAAAGTCCAAACCAGTTATGAGCCAAAGGTCACATCTAACCTGGGTGCAAACTCATCAATGGTGAGGCCAGCCTTTAAGCCCGTTCTGCAGTACTCCAGTCCATTAGCAATAGTGTAGGCTAATTCCAGAATGGCATCAGCCCCAGCCTCTTGCAAATGGTAGCCACTGATTGAGATGGAGTTAAACTTGGGCATGTGCTGCAGAAAGACAATTAGGCAATCAGCTGAGAGAAAGTCAACTAATAAGATAATGGTAGTTACAGTTTTATGCACGCACTGCCAGATTCAGACTACGCTTCTGCGAGCAATGAAAATTCCAGTTTTTTTTTTCAGGAATATGTATCATGTCAAGTGATTCCAAAATGAACAGACAGAATATGAGGCAGAAATGAAATTAATCAGCAACTCAAAATTTTATCCATACCTTGGATGTGTAGGCAAATATGTCAGCAATGGCATGCATGGAGTGCTCTGGAGGGAAGATATAAGTGTTTCGGACCATAAACTCTTTGAGGATGTCATTCTGGATGGTTCCAGTGAGCTTGGCCTTGTCCACGCCCTGCTCCTCACCAGTTACTATGAACATGGACAGGATGGGAATCACGGCCCCATTCATGGTCATAGACACGGACATCTTCTCCAGTGGAATTCCATCAAACAGCATCTTCATGTCCTCCACGGTGTCGATGGCCACACCAGCCATGCCCACATCTCCATGAACTCTGGGATTATCCGAGTCATATCCTCTGTGTGTGGGCAGATCAAAGGCCACAGAGAGGCCCTGCTGGCCCGCTTTCAGAGACAGGGGGCGGGTAAGAGGGGCAAAGAATGAGTGAATACAGATGTAACAGTCAGTCCTCAGAATAACTGTCTAAAACTGACTAAAACTGCTACATTGAGAGATAGAAACTAGCCTAGTTGTTATATTGTGAGCTAGTGTGAAAAATAAAGCTTAGTCCCAGTTTTATTCTGGACACCATCCAGCCTGCGCATGGTTCAGTTCCATGAGCTCAAGCTTACAAACAAGCTTACTTACTTAACACTACATTATCACTGCCAACTTATCAGGTACTTTGTATTTACACTCACTTGCCATTTTATCAAGTACACATTCCACAAACAGGCATTTTGTAGGTTACAGACTGCATAGAAAATTTGTAAGGTTACAGACAATTTATCATCCAATGGTTACCCTGCAAACCAATGAAGAGAACCCAGCACAGGACAGTGACAAGATGCACAAGTGGTAAAACTTACTGGTGATTTTACACACATTTTGCCAGGTGTACAGGTGAATAACATATCTCATCTTGTTGACTGCACAACTTGTCTTAAATATCTACTGGTCAGCGTGGCGAATGATTTTGTTGGCATAGTATTCTTAACGGGAGGTGAGTTTGAACAGGGTAGAAATTGGCTCATCAAATGTGCAAAGCAAACAATGGCCTACAATCAAGAACTGCAAGCCTTCAATTACTAATTATAAGTCGACACAGTGCAAGAAGGGTAGTGGTCAGTGAATGTGGATATATATATATATCCACATATATATATATAATAAATATACATTTATTTCCATGTAATGGTTAGTGGGGAGCTTTCTTCATTATCTTAATTACAATATATAAAATGCAGCATTCTGTAACACTGATGATCTCATTTCTTCTCATACCTTTAATATTGTCTCTGTAGAACTTGTTGCTCTCCTCCACTGTGCTGAAGCCAGCATACTGTCTGATGGTCCAGGGTCTGAAGGTGTACATGGTGGGGTAGGGCCCTCTGGTGTAGGGAAAGACACCAGGCACTTCATCAGCAACTGCAGCCGTGTCTGTCTGTGTGTAGACAGGCTTGATGGAGATACCCTCTGGGGTGCGCCAGATCAAGTCCTCTGGGTTTTTCCCTTTAAGCTGCTTCTTGGCCAGGCTGGCCCATGCTTCATGCAGCTGCACCTCATCTCTGTGTGGGACGGCTGTGTGGAAACGTTGGGAGCGACACTGCTGATCCAGTACGGGACAGACAGAACTGTATGCACCCAGCAGCCGTTTAGCTGCCAGAGATGAGCACGTCTTTCCTGCAGTCAACATGCTGCATGCCACCCTGATTTACTCAGTCATTGAACACCTGTGCATAAGAAAACAGCATTCGATTTCAGTTTGATCTGAAAGTTGTTCAAACTTCAGTACAGAGTGGGGAATTGGTGCTAGTATATATGACTAATTTTAGTACTAAAAGTATTTTTGATTATAAGTTAAACACTAAAAATACTGAGATAACTATTCATGAATAAACAGTAGTTTCATAGTAATTACTTCCAATATATATGCAATAATTGGTTTAACTGGCAAATATTTTCTCAATTTCTACATTTGAAATTGAAAGTTTTTTATTGGCACATATGTACAGAAGTATTGGATATCAGCCAACAGTTGCCATATCACTGCAGCACTACACTCAACAATAAACCATAAGCTGAGGTAGAGAATGCACATTCTGCAAGAGAAGCTTTAAATAAGTAGCTTATATATATATATATATATATATATATATATATATATATATATATATAATATACACACACACACACACTTACAGAAACAGACACACACACAGACACAGACACACGCACACAGACAGAGACAGACAGACAGACAGACAGACAGACAGACACACACACACACACACACACACACACACACACACACACACACACACACACACACACACACACACACACACAGATTCTGAAGCTTATATGAGACCAGTAAACATAAGACAAACACAAAACAACATCTGACCTTCTGCGCTTCCCTTCTGGTGTAAGTGCGCTTACAGTACAGTGTTCAGCCAATCACGTTCACCAACAAACTGAAATGCGCCAATCAGGCTACAGGAAAATCAAGCGGTTCAACCAATCAGAGGTGAAACCGCCCCTTTGTGTAACCTCTAACGGTACGGGGGGTTAGAGCTGCGCTGCAGAAACGTTCCGGCTATCAGAAACGCAGAGCGACCGCAACTCCAGCAGGTGGCAGCGTGTCCTACGTTTAGACTCATTCATTTTCCAGCTTTAGAAACACATCAACTTCTTATTACAAAGACAAAAGCAGAGTAACTTCAGGGAAACTTCACCAACATGGGATTGGTTTAGTTTTCCCTTTTACCCCAGTATACATCAGCACAGATCCAGATTCATATATGTGTGTTTTTGTTTTTTTCTGTTTAATTACATATATATTGTCTTATAATAACACTGTAAGAGATCAGAAGACTTCAGATTAAATCACTGAATTAATATCAGATGCATTAAAGTGGAGATGGTTTTAAAGTACTCTTAACTTCCACAAACAGATTTTAATGGGTTTCTAGTGTCGGGTCAGTTATTTATTCCCAGAGAGAATTTAATACTCTTCATTGTTTCCTCCACTGTCACATTACTGTAGGCAGTGAAAACCATGTATCTCAATTTTTGTCAATTTTTAGTTTGTTTGAACGCTGCTCTGAGGACTGTGTGAATAATTCTGGATGAACAGACAGATCAGTAGAAATATACTCTTTACTTACTCCATAATTTTGGGGATTTTATTTTAAAACAAGCATATTCATTCCCAGTCCTGTAAGGCCAGTGTCCAGCATAGCTGCATGATGTTCCAGCTTTAACACACCAGATTTAACACTAATGACTGCTAAACTAAACCTGGCAGTTCACAGAGTTGTACCAAGGTTTGATTGAAAAGAGAAAACCAAAAGGTGGAATGAATCTACAGTGACAATCACATACTGTACTCTACATACTGTATTCATGAATGGACTGCCAATGGTAGTGTCGTATTTCGGCATACTATAGAGCACAGCAGCATGCTGTTTTGGTTTCAGTCTTCATTTCGGGGAACATGTTAGCTGTAGTGTGACATTATTGGTATTAACCATAATACAATAACTATTTAATGCAATCATACTGATTGCTGTAAACACATTTGACAACAGTTTATACAAGTTCACTTAGATTATGCATTCCATCACTCAGAAAGTCCTAGTTTCTATATTTTATGAATGTTTATGGATTGGAATTAAGCACATGCCAAATATTGGATATCACTACCAGATCAAAATTACATTTCCAGTGCATCTCTAATACCAGCTTTATGATTTGGAAACCTAATATTTCTACATTCAAAAAAGGAAGGAAAACAACTAATACCAGTTTCAAAGAGCTCCAAATATTATTCAATTTATTAAGAGTTGGTTGATAAAATGTTCATAGAAGCCAAAGCACTCCATGATACAGTATTCACTTTCTTCCAGGCATAGGCAAAGGTTTGTGAACTCCTATGATACTTGCAGCAAATGCTTAATACGGGATACATATAAAATATACTAAGTACAGCAACACTGTTATTGTTTCATATGCATTCAGCAGGACATTATTTTTATCAAAAGTGGTAATGCAGACAGTGGTTGTTAATGCCCCTCAAATATATATAATTATCACGTGCTTCACACCCTACCTCCATTTCAAAAACAGTAAGGCAGTGGTTTAAATCCAAATACTTATGTTGTGGTAATGCTGACGTTTGTATGTCATTTTCAAATGAACTAGAACTTAATACAAAAACAGAACATCGCTCGAGATTCAACAATGGGGTTGAGGCGTTTAAAATGTTTCAAAAGAGCTTGATGGCATATATAACATGGGTTGGCAATGAAGCAGAGGATATGTCAAGTGTTTAGTTCAAGAGGCTAAATTTGTGGGCAGGGTTTCCTTGGTGGGGCAGGGGCTAGAGTTTCCTCCACTCCTTAAGATGAGGGCTCACTCCAGCTTTAGCAGCTCCACGTCAAATATGAGGGTGGCATTAGGGGGGATGACCCCTGGGTGGCCTGTGGCTCCGTATGCCATATCTGGAGTGCAAGTGATTTTCGCCCGCTGACCCAGGCTCATCTGAGAAAAGAGAGAATAATATTAACCCACTGACTCCCAGACTTACTATTCAGCTATGTAGATATTAACAACCATTGAAAGAATAGCAATTGAATGAGCAAAAGAAGGACTATTTAGTAAAGATGAATGATTTCGTTTTTACTTTGCCATTCCTATACGTAATTTAAGTAACCACATGGGTGGTTTTAGTGTGTGTAAAAGTGTGTGTAGCCTTATTTCTCTTTATGTAGCCTTATTTCTCTTCTTGAGCTTCATTTATAACTGCACTTACTGATTACACTTAAAATGTTTTCAACTTTTATAATTATACAATTATGATCATTATAATCAAGTTTAACTTGTGACATAAACAAGGACAGGCCTTGTACCATCACTAACTATATAAAGTCATGCCATTGTACATGATTTTCATTGTGACTTGTGTCTTTGTGCTGTAAGTATCCTTTGCTAGCAAAGTGTACCTCAGAGTAGAGTTTGAAAGCAATTCAAGCAGTTGGAAGAATTTAAAAGGGATCACATCGTAGGGCTCCGGGAAGCAGGATGGCCTTATAAATGCACCACACCAGTAGTGCAAATATTAACATAGCCAGCTGTTGGTGGCAGTGGATAGAAAAGGGCATGCACCAGCAACATGAAGGATCTGAGAGCCCACAACAGACCATAAGCCAAGAAGAAGGCTGGTTGCATGGAAATGTGAGGGACGCTTTTGAATGCACCATGAAAACACCACCCCTACTGCAAAATCTGAAAAACTTCTACTGCAATTTGCTACTTCTTACTAGGAACTATTTTTTGTGTGTATGTCTGCTTTAAGGCAGACTAGTCTGGCATTATGCCCAGTGGAATCATGAACATACAGTTCACTTGACAATTAAATTGCAAATCTTGTTTTGGAGTGGTGTGATGTCTTTATAATGCAACTGTTTGTTAATACCAACCTAGTCTGTTTGCAATGAATCAATAGCACAGTGGCTTTCAAATATGGTTTATGTAGTCTCTTTTAAGTCCAATGTGTTGTGCCTGCTGTTGCAGTAGACAGTAAAAAGCAGTGAAAATGAAAGGTCATATTTGCTTTGTAACCTGTGCAACTCCTTCTTCCCATCCCTTGATGACTTCCTGTCGCCCAATCTTAAATTTAAAGGGCTTGTTTCTGTCTCGTGAGGAGTCGAACTTCTTTCCATTCTGCAACATTCCTGCAATTGGAACGAACACATTACAAATAAGATTTCTATTGCATGGTGTATTGTGACAAAGTAAAAAAAAATGTTATTTAATTTATGAGAACAACAGTATGAAAAACGGAATAAAACAGAACATTTTTACCTCCAAGCTCAGTGTCAAATCAAACTCGATTAAAAAGCAAGGGAACGGTTTAATTGCCCATACGAATGGGCCCAAAACGCAAACAGTCCTGTCCTTATCTAAATCTCCAGTGGCCTTCAAGTTCTCATGATCCAAATGAACAAAAGGAATGTGAAATATGAAACACTGGCCTAATTCGGAGGATTATTTTGAGGTTTTAAGTAGGCCACCTTTTGCCTGCATGTATATCACAGGGGAGTGAACAAGGAAAGGTAAAAAGCACTAGCACAACAGTGTGCAGACAAAAACTATACAGTCAAGCATGGGGTGGATTTAAGACTAAAATAAGAAGAACTTCGGCTGCCCAAAGCTCCTGCTGATTCTCATTACAAGTGGGCTTCCAAAAACACTGAAGCTCAGGTCTAATGTTTATTGCATGGCAGAAACATCTGTATCTGAGTAAAACACACAACTCATGGTGTCACACCATAAATACGGTTAGCATTCTTTAATATGACAGTGGGTACTGCATTCCCTATTGTTTTTAAATTTTGAAAGCTACACAAACCTCTGGACCTCCTTTCCAATTTGCAGATCTAACAAAGAATACTTGTTATGTCGCGCCCAGGTGATCACCAACTCCACTCCACTGTTTTGTTTAAATTGCAATCAACCAATCAGTTCATTTATAGCAGACAAGTAGATAGACTGTGAGGGAAAAGGGGGTGCCAATGCTCAGTGAAGTGTCTTGTACTGTACTGCGTCTAGCATTGCACTCCCTATACTTAGAAGGATCTAGAGCTTCCAGGAAGGCCCCCTTGCCAAGATATCTCCCGACAGTCTGGGACCCTGTCCAACATCAGTCAGTCCCTTATTACAAGGGGCGTTTACCATCTGTTAATTCTCTCATGACCATGAATTGGACTCCACTATTTCACTGATTCTGCTGTGCCAGTATAAAGTCCAAGATCAGAAGGTTATGTAGGTTAGAACCACATTACTTTTGATGCCCACTAAAAGTTAAGCGCTGTTAAATTTGTGTTAAAATCAAATGCAACCTATTGTGAAAATAAACTCACACAGCTTTACTGCATCTCACAGCAAAACATCACAACAAGTATATACATTAACTGAGGGTAAGCACTCGGGCTGAATGGGAAATATGCACAGATTAACTGGGAGCCAAAGTGACAAATGCAAAACTATTTCACCCTTGTGCTTCGTATTCTGAGAAGGAATCTTTTCTTTGGAGTCAGTCTGAGCCTTGCACCAGCTTCACTCTTAAAACCTCTCTTCATCCCAGACGTAGTTGAGTAGCGTGAGAGCTCATTGGGCCCGAGGTTCAGTCTGCAGTGCAGGCTGCCACTGCATGTGGCTATTTTTACCTCTGTTTACAGTATCTGTCCAGAAGAGCTAGCAGTCAGTCTCCCCAAGCCAGGCTCAAATGTAACCAGATCAGACGTACATACGCTAGCTGTCTGTAAAGGGCTCTCACAGACATGTTAGCACATTTCAGCATTTAAACACAGCGCTGGGAAAACGCTGTCCACACACCATTCACAGAGGAAGAGCAAAGTGTTCTACATATATCCAAATCCTCTAGGCAGAATGTTTTGTCTGCAGGAAAATCTAAGAATTCATTTGTATGAAATTTAACAATGATAAATGTAAGGTAGTTTTTTGTATCTCCTAAAAATCCTAAAAGTATTTGCAATAATTTATTTTTTTTTAAAAAAAAAGGATTTTTGCAAATCATTATGAAACCTGAATGAAATTTGATCGAACAACTGCCTTGCATCCAATAAGGCTCTGGTGTAACTGTGTAAGGAAGGCTTTCTTGGCACACTTTGAAGATACTATTGATTGAATACAATGGTCTACTTGAGTATTGTTGCTGACCATGTGCATCCCCTCATGAACACATTTACATTTACATTTATGGCATTTTGCAGATGCCCTTATACAGAGCAACTTACAAAAGTGCTTTACCCCTCCTGTCCAGCATGATGATGTACAATCTCATGAAACCAAAGTTGTCTCAAACTGGTTTCATGAACATAACAATGAGTTCAGTGTTCTTCAGGGGCCTTCCCAGTCACAGGATCTGAATCCAATAGAACACATTTTTGGAAAAGAGAGAAAGTTCACAGAATGAAAATCCTCCAGAACAATCTGCAGGAATTGCATGACGTGATCATGCCAACCTGGACTAGAATCTCAAAGGAGTGTTTTCCATACCACAAAGAATTAAATCCATTTTCCAAGCAAAATGAAGCCCTACCCAGTATTAGTACAGTCTTGCTCATAAATTGCCGAGAGAGTGTATTTATAGCACTTGTGTCTGTCTTGGCTTTTAGTGTATTGTTGGTTTTTATCCCGAGGAGGCATTTCACAAAGTGGGATTTTAGAGTCAGCCAGAAAACTTAGGCTCAAAGCTCAGGATGGTTCAATAGGAACATTCCTCATTTCTTCTCCTACTGGACAGTACACAGTTGTGAATATGAACATGAATAGAAACATTAAGCAGGACAGCTGCTCATCAAGAAAGCTGTTGCCTTAAACATGTACATTGCAGCTTTTGACACCCACTGACTCTTAAGTTTCTGCGGCCAAAAATGTAGTAAGGTTATCAAGTTACTCATTCCTGTGTGCTCCTGCAGAATGAGTAATGTCATGGTATCTGCCAAGTGACAAGTTTCAGTGGAAACTATAATGCTAACAGTAGAGCAGGAGGGGTGTTCAGATATGCATGCTAATATTTATTTTGAAACAATATTTTCTGTGAATCAAACAGAGAATATTGTTTTACTTAAAACATATTTTTAATACCAGAACAGATTATAGTAAAAAAAATCTTACATATGGCCAATCAAATCTGTGCATAATGATGAATGCTGCAACTCAAGTGAATGACACATTCCGTCATCCTGGGGTCCTCAAAAAGTAGCAGACAGGATAAAATTTAAGTTTCAAATTGGACAATTTTAACTTGATGTCCTCCCAGCAAGGGAAAGCGACACAGCTGTGAATAGCTTAGAGAGTACAATATGACCTGCTTTCCAAAAGGCATGAAGTTAAAAATGACATATTTATTCAATATTTTAATCAAAATCTCTTGTTTCAAAACAGCAAAAATGTGATTATAGAGACTGATATACATGATATTTCTCAAAGAGATAACAAGAACTTGTTCCGACCGACGTGTCTGTGTTATTTATGCTTTTGCCTGACATGTTGGTCTTGTTTGGTAAAAATGTATACAGAGGTTTGTACCTACAAACCTGTACATTTTTATGAACAACACATGTAATGAATTTGATGCAGTACAATTGCACATTGCACCAACAAGGAAGCGTCATTCTTGAGGGAACATCCCCCTATTTAAAAATGACATCACTAGTCTGACGCCCAATCACCACTGGCCAGATGACCAGAATATGACACTGGAATGTATCTCGGACCAACAAAACCATCCAAGTGCTCAAATACTGGAACTCAACATGGGTCAATGCCATTGCACATGAAAGTGTTTCCTTAGACCCCATGTATTATTAGTATTACTACTGTTAATAATAGAGCCGACGGGGCACGAAGAACACAACTGGCTTCCTGTGCTCCAAAAATAAAGCCCAGGGGCTCACATGTGAGTGGGCTAATTGATTTGTTCTGGCAGAGGTAGGTGTTCACTGGGAGAAGTGTCCAGGTCCATGACTAAATTAGGCATGTCCTAAGATAAGGCACATCCTGTTATCCTTGGCTCAAGAGACTGAGGAATGAAATGCAAGGCACAGAGTGCTAATAATTCACATATTTGTAAATCATGACAATACTATCAAGCTGGATACCATTAAAATAATATTCTGTATTTAAGAAAAGCATCTAACTTTAGCTCCAACACAAACCATGTCAAGTTTTGTTATTAATATTATTATTTTTTATTCAAGATCTATGTGTTATCAATCTCTGCCATGATCATTAGATGTATGATGACAAATTTCAGTATACAATATGTTTTGTGGTTTTTGCAACACAGTACATCAGCCTTTGATACAAGTAAAATTAAATGCCAAAAAATGTAGTAGACGTCTTGTCATTAGAGTGTAAGGGTGTGAAAAATGGGTCAACATATAAGCCTTTAGGGTTAAATTGATAGAAAATAGCATTCTAATACATATCAGGGTCTTATAACACAATATGTTTTCACATGAACAAGAACAAAGGTGTTGCATATCCTGGCAAGCCCTGCAGCAGCATGTTCCACTGTCTGTCAGACTGAGTCAGACAGAGCAGATCTGCAGCACACTGCAGTATCTCCCAGTTCAGGAAATGTAACCCAGCCACTCCCCTCGCATTCTGCACTACTGCTCTCCAGCTGCCCCACATTAATGCACTGAATCGTCTATTATGTTGGGGGAATCCACGGATGTAATCCAATTTGGCAGTAAACTAAATTCACATTTTCAATTATATAGTTCATGCCAGCTTTAAAACCTGCAACAACAAGCAGATCAGTTTAAATACTGCAATGCCAAAGCCCAACCCAACCCACCACACACACATTTTAAAATGTAAAATGCCTACTCTGGCTCTGCATTGACTCTGCTAGTGTTAACTACAGAAATTGCATTCAACTGGGACTATATAATAAATGATAATTAACACCCTTTGGTGGACAATACTGGCATTAATCATTTTACTATTATATAAGGTTCAGTCTGAAGCAGGTGAAAACTCTAAATACAAATCATTGCATATTTTTACACAGCTCAATCAGAGAGCTTTTTTTCCAGGGAATCAGCAGATAGTCAGCCATGACTCTTCTGTCACTTTCTGTTTTTATGTAGCAAAGATGTTCTTGAGGAAGGCTAGAATATACAGCTACAATCTATCTCTAGTTTATCTAAGGCAGTGTTTCTTGGAGGCGCTCCTGCCCTGAACACTTCAGAGGATTCACTGCTTTACGTGTCCCCTGCAACTCTGAAAGGGCTTGTTAATGAGCTGATTAGTTGAATCAGGTTTGTGTTTGGTGCAGGGAAAATGCAAAAATGTGCAGGGCAGAGGTATCACCAAGACTAGGATTGAAAAACATAGATCTAAGGTGAGCTGCTGGTGGAAATGAATAAACCCATACAGTGTTTGGAGTTCACAGAGAAACAGTGTGTTTGTCTAACTGTGCTCTTCTCAATATCATATCAGCATATTCTAAATAACTTAGCTTTCTGTAATCAGGGTCCAATCCACTCTTTTGATGGCCTGGGTCCATCATTTTCTGTGATTTTTGACAAAATGCATGGAATTGTGGTTGGTGCTATTTTACTGAACAACAACCATTTATCATTGTTTCTCTCTAGTGTGAGTAGTGCGTGTTTTCTGTCCCCTGGTTGCAGATGCATCTCTGTGCTTATGTTGTACAGAAAACCCAGAAATTACAGATTAAATCTTCATACATAAAGTCACTGTACTAGCATTGGACAAGAAATAAAGAGGCAATGTTTGCCACTGTAAATTTAAATGAAGAGGAATGGGAGTTTCCCATGTGTCAGTGAAAGCACAAGCTACATCAAAATCTTTAATTCCAATACCAAATTATTAGTATTTTATCTATTATCTCACTTATCAACAAATAAAAAATCTGTTGATAATATATCATGTATCTTTACTAGAATGCCATTGTAATCAAATTCAATTACAGTACCAGTTAAAAATATGGAAACACCCCTGTTCAAGATCAGCTTTTGCTTGTCGCTGGTTTCAAATTGTCCAAGCTGTTTCTTATGGTTGGTGGTTGAAATACTGGTCATCCAAGTGAAAACATACTGTCTACTGGTAAGCTAGCTGGTTAACCATCCTTGTTCACGCTGTTAATGTTGGTCATGCAAGACCAAGCTGGTCAAACAGAAAGACCATGCTGGTCGACCAGGTTGGTCATGTTGGTCGGCCAGCATGAGCAGCAAAATGAAGACAGGTTTATTAGTTTGTACGGTTTTACTTTTAAGGGTTGAAGAGTGTAGGACGAGAAATGGAGATCACAGGATTTGCTATAATGTACGGGATTTATGACCAATCTCATTTTTGTAATGGTTAGCAACAACAGCTGTAGACAGGCCAGACAGTTAAAGAATCAGTGCTCAGACTGGGCATTAGCTCTCAGCCAACAGGGTCAGCTGCATTACATATCCCAACAAAGCAGTTCTGCAGCCCCTAATATGGCAGCTACTGCAGGCCAGGATCTGCTGTGCAGCACTGGATAAGACCGGATGCACCATGTCGGAGACACGTAAGTGCAGACACAGGTGGAAATGCAAACATGTCAATGAAAGGAAAAGTATTGGACTGTTGCTCAGTGATCCAAAGTCCTATTTTCAGATGAAAGTTAATTTTGCATTGATTTGGAAATCAACTGAAGTGTCCATCTGGTGGAAGAGTTGGTGTGGCAAAATTCCTACCAAATGGTTTGTTGACCATGATATTACCATGTTTGATTGGCAACTCCTTGGATCTGAACCACACAGAGATTCTATAAGGTATTGTCACGAGTAAAACGAGAAACTCTCGATATTGTAATATTGATTTTGCCTCTGGGTGCTGAGATTGACTGCAAAATGCAGTGGCTGCCAATATTATTCATATTGTTATTGGTTTCATGCAATTTATGTGTAATTTTTTTGTGAGCAAATGCACTTAACAATATGTAAATCTTAATGCATTAAATCTTAATCTATTCAGTCAGAGTACAGTAATGTAAATTTGTTAAATTTGTTACTTCATGAAATGCAAGTGTAGTTAATACTGACGTGCAGTTTTTTCAGTCTATAAAGAAACATGCACTTCTTATCATTTTATTTTGATGAAAGTTACACCATCACTAATCTGAACTCAATAAATCTACAATTATTTTTATTAACATTTAAAGGTGCCAAACACTGCATAATACTTGAGTATTATTTTATAATAAAATGTTATTTATCAGAAGAGTCTGATGAGTCTGTTATTGGTGATATTAGGAATGCTGCAGTTGTAGCCTACTCCCTGGAGATGTCGGTGCACTTGATCCACTTTCACCACCCTCAAATTCTTGAATTGTCTTTTCATGATGATCTTCTCAAGGCTGTCATTCAGTCAACTTTCTATTAATATGTTTTGGTACAGCAAACAGCCAGCAATGACCTTCTGGGGCTTACCCTCTGGATGGTGTTAATGATGGGGCAGAAATACCCCTGGACAGGGCACCAGTCCATCGTGTTAGAAATCATATATTCTAATCATTAATTTGAGAAACTGGATTTCTGATTCCTGATACAAGTCATACTGATCGAATGTCAAACAAAAAATATCAGCACCACCTGCTTAATACTGTGTAGATCCTCCTTGTGGTGCCACAACAGATCTGACTCATGGAGGCATGAACTCCACAAGACCTCTGAAGGCCTCCTGTGGCATAGAGATGTTAGCAGCAGATCTTGTAAGTGCTGTAAATGCTATAAAAATGGAGCTTCCATGAGCATCAGTGAGCCTTAAGTGACCTTGACCCTGTCGCCAGTTCACCAGTTGCCCTTTCTTGGAGCACTTTTGGTAGGCACTGAGCACTGCACGTTGGAAACACCCCACAAGACCTGCTTGGTATTTTGGAGATGCTCTGACCATGTTGTCTAGCCATCACAGTTTGCCCAATTGCAATTACCCTCACTCTGCACACTGCCCTCTCCCTCCTGGACAAAAAGAACATGTATGTGACAATGCTGTTCATGGATTGCAGTTAAGCATTCAATACCATCGTTCCAGGTCCAGGGTCAACGTAAAGCTCTGAGATCCTGAACTGCTCTCTGTGGGGCTGGATTCTAAACGTCTTAACAGGCCTTCGACAGGTGATGGGAATGGGCAGAATCTCATCCTCCTCATTGACCCTCACTTAAGACATACTGAGCCCCTCAGGGCTGTGTGCTTAGTCCACTACTCTACTCCCTGTAAACCCATGTCTGCACAGCCAGACACAGCTCCAATATCATTGTTAAATTTGCTGACAACACAGAAATCATAGGTCTGATCTCCAGTGACAACAAGCAGCTTCTTGAAACACTGGTGCCAGGAAAACAGCATCTCTAAACATCAACAAAACCAAGGAGCTCATAGTGGACTTCAAGAAGCAGCAGTCCCATTGATAGGACCGCTGTGGAGAGGGTCAACAGCATCAAGTTCCATGGTGTTTACATCTCTGAGGAGCTTACATGGTCAGAACACACCACACAGAGGCAGAAGAGGTTTGGCCTGAATCCCCGCATCCTGAGAATGTTCTACACCTGTACTGTTGAGAGCATCCTGACAGGCTGCACTGCTCTCGAGAGGAAAAATCTGTGTGGTGAGCACTTCCCAGCACATCACAGGGGTTCAGTTCCCAAAGCTCCTGGACTTATACACCAGTCGCTGTCTGAGGAAGACCAAGAGGATTCCACACACCCAAGTCACTGTCTGTTCTCAAAGCTGCTCAGCTGTAGGAGGTACCAGGCCACAAGGCTACTAAAGCCCCTTCCACTGCACCTACCAAAGACTGTCTCCCATGACACCCACCGCTCATTTTCATTCTCATTTACACAGGGTGCTTAAAACTTTTGCACAGTACTGTATATCACCCCTTGACAAGTGCCACTGTAGATGAAGACAATCAATATTTTCACTTCACCTGTCTAAAGGTACTAATGTTATGGCTGATTGATGTGCACTATATTTTCCCAAAACCTCACATCATATTTGTCACATAACTCACGCCTTGTGGCATAGCCAATAGCAAGACATCACAGCATGTCGTGCGTTACTGGCTGTATCACCATCCCCTTGTCTATGCCACAGGAACAACAATAAACAAAACAGACACTGATCTCACAATGTTACGACCTCATAAAAGCCTGCGTTGTTGAGCAAAACAATTTATGACTGCCAGGGCTGTATTGAGTGTCATGTCATGAGACAAGGAGCTGAAACTGTAGCCTATACATGACTTTGTAGGGGAGGAACCACATGCCATACACAACACTCCTACTTTAGGCTTTCACATGAACCATAAATGGATTAGCCCCTGAGTAATAAATAATGACCGACCAGACTCCTTGCCCTCTGAAAAAAACAAAAACAAACAAACAAAAAAAACACACACACACAAAGATAGGAAAATGACCACAGCTATAAAATCACCAGTGTATTGCAGTATAGTTATCAAAGAGATGCACTTAGATACTAAAGGGGAAAAAACATTAAACAAAGGGAGCCAGAAAGTTGTTATCAATATCCTGTTTCCTGGCTGTGTAACCTGGGAGTCTAGGAGGGACGACTGCTCCACACTAAAAATGCCCCTAATCAAAACAGGCACACAGGCAATTCCAACAATAGTGGGATGACTCTTTACCTATGTAATGCACTACACATGTCTGCCCCTTCTTTGGAAAGGTTCTGCCTGTGAAGAAAACAGAAACAGAAAGAAGAATATGAGTTGAAAATGTGAAGTTGTCATTCAAGAATATGACTTGTTACACTGACTTTCATAACAGGTAAAGACCATTTTTGCTTCCCCTTTAAAAAGCGTTTTGATGTTGACTTGATATACAGCATCAAACTATTCAACAGACTGAATAGTTTAAAGACTTAAACATAGTTTAAAGACTGACCAATTGATTAAGCAAATGCAATCAGGTGTCACTGCTTGCTCTTTAGAATGAAAACGCACAGCCACACCGGACCACTGTGGATTCAGTTTGAGAAACCTGCTTTAATGACATTAACAAACTGTATTAACATTAGGTTTAGGTGGCATAGCTATAAGGATGGTATTTCAAAATATGTGCCCTGACCCTATCAAGCACATGCCAATTGAGCTTCCCCATGTGCATTTAAGAGAGCCACAGGGCAAGTTCAGTGTGGAAGGCACTGAGTGGTGATGTATGTATATATAAATATATGATATAGAAGTATTTTATAGTATTATATTTTTTTATTTTGAGGTATTAATGTAACACATTCAGGTATTCTTTCATTTTTCTATATTGAAAATGTGTCAAATCAAGAAAATACACTGTTGAACTGAATCAAATTATAAATTACGTGAAACCCTACTGGAGAGCAATTTCAATATTTGAATACTGACACCTGGAACAATTAAACCAGGCCTGGATTACCTACTCACATGCTTCTCTTTATAAGTTAATTCATAATATGTAGTAAAAGTACATGGGAAACAAACAAGCTTATTAGTAAGTGATAACATCATTAGTGATCATGTTAAGTCAATGATTTTAAGAAAACGACAAGGTCTATCAGTCGCAATACATATTAATGTAACTGTAGTGTTATTTTATTCATATTCAAAATATATTCTACTTATTTATATCTGCCAGTTTATCCACATGCCTGAGAGCAATATGGTGAACATAAGTAGGTGAGCATGTGTATGCATGAACTGCAGCCTTGTGCCTTTTCGGTGCTGAAAGGAATTCATGCTGCAAGACAGCAGACCATTGGGGTAAGATAAGATGTCGGTCAAGAAGAGGGTAGAGCAGCAGGGATGAGAAATGTGAAAGAGATATTACCAGAGAGGATTTACAGTCAATACATTCTTGACATTGGCAGCAAACACTTTTTAAATGTGTTTTAATGTGTTTATTGTTTTTCTCCATCTTTTGCTGAACAGAACCCATCGGAAGTTCATATTTGCTTTCACTGCATTTTTCTACTATAATAAATACACTTGCTTATTAATGTTAACATAGTGGGTCCATATCTTAATGTATAGTATTATACAGCAAACAATCATAACATCGACCACCTCTTTGCTTCTATTCTCTGTCCATGGTATCAGCTCCATTGACAATACTGGAGCATGTTGTAGTTCTATAATTACAGAATGTAGTCCATCTGTTTCTCTGCATACACTGTTATCCTCCTTTCATCCTGATCTTCAATGTTCAGGACCACCACAGAGCAGGTATTATGTGGGTGGTGGTTCAATCTCAGCGCTGCAATTACACTGACATGGTGGTGGTGGGTTAGGGTGTGTTTGCACTGGTATGAGTAGATCAGGAACCGTGTTTAAACACTGTGTCCACTTGCTCTCCACTCTATTAGACACTCCTACTTAGTTGCTTCACCTGGTAGATGTAAAGTCAGAGACAAAAGCTCATCTGTTTCTGCAGTTTGTGTTGGTTATCCTGTAGAACTTCATCAGTGGTCACAGTACGAAGCTAACAGGACATTTTTTGCTGGATATTTTTGGTTGGTAATCATTGAAGAACAGGGTGAACAATGAGCTAACAAAGGGACTGAATAACATAGTATGCAGAATACCACTTAGTAGACACATTACCATGACAACAAGCATCATGTGAATCCAGTAAGAGGAGCAGTAGTGTGTTACCTGAGAATTTTTTTTTCCTTTAAATGTTGGTGGACTCAGGAATTGTTTTTACACATTCACTTATTAAAGATGGGATGAGAAAAAGAGGTCATTTCTTGACACATGAGGGATGGAAGCTAGATGCCAGTCCCACTGAGACTGGAATTTACAGATTTTTAAAGTAAACATTTCACATGACACAGCAGCAGATAAAAACATTATCTTGAGCTACTAAATCATAATTATGAAATACTAAGTTGTAATAATGAGATTCTGTGCCGTAATTATGAGCTGATTTACTAATTAAAAATAAAGAGCTACTAAGCCATAAATGAGTTACTAACATATACATGATAACGAGATACAACATCACTATAGTCTTAATGAGTGAATGCACTATGTCCTAGTAATGAGATACTATAACATAATTAGGAGCAACTAAGTCAATTTAATGAGATATGAGCAACAAAGTTAGAACTATGAGTTACTAAGTCACAATTATGGGATACTATGTCATAATCATGAGACGATTACGACTTAGCATATTATTATGACATCGTAATTCATTATTTTGATATAGTAATTATTATAACATAGTTATGCCCTATAGATAATAGTCCTTATTGAGTTTTGTTCATTGAGTGTTGATTACCACATAGGTTGACAGAAGAGCTTATTGATATATTCGTATTTTCTCAAACCGAGAAGCAGCTTTTACATCTGCTGGTATTTGTACAAGGTAAGAACCATTTATTCATGTGATTGTATTACCCCACAGGTAGGTCAAAAGTTTGGGTACCCCACACGTTCTTGTCGAAAGTTTAGGTACCCCACTACAGTGTTACGGTGATAGTTTCAGGGGCTTTGCTGTTGTTGGTTTTACTGCGGCCTAACGGAACTGTGTTTTTACTGCCTTTGCCCTCCAATATCTAATTTTTACTTAGTATTCTTAATGTTAATTAATGTTTGCTCAATTAATGTTTGCTGTCCATAAAATCCTGTGACACATAAAACAAATCAGTATCCTCTAACTGTGTGATTTACACCCCACATGTACATTACAGTAGAGTAACCAGGTGGTGCAATGAAAGGGCAACAAGTAGTGGCAGTGGAAAGCCAATAGTGGTGCAGTGTAATAGAGAGGTGGGCTGTCAAGCCAAGTTAGACTGCAGAAGGAGGATTAGGCATCAAAGCTGGTGTCCAGCCGAAGAGTGGACATTATAACACCATTACGTTTATAATATGGATTCCTGAACAGATTCCAAACCTTTACAAAACGGATAAACAGTGAATTCAGCCTCTATAACAGTCGTTTACAGTTTCCATTCATCACTGGTCCAGTTAATTCCCTGGCTAGACAGAGCAGATATCCAGTCTGTAACTCAATACGCATGGGGAGTTGACTTAAACCTAAAATGTACCAGCAGAGGTGGAAAATCCAGATCCGGGAAATAATTGATCCGGGATTTTGTGCCATCCGTGTGATGGGCACCGCAGCAGCACACTCAGCTCGCGGTCGGAACAAAAACCCGGAATGGAGTTTCGCGTTCCGGGACCGGATCTGTTACCAACAGCCGGTACATTCCTTATAACCGCACAGTTAACGGTCCGGGGACAGCACTACTGCTGCACTACAACACCCAACCGTCAACTCCAGCTTCACAAACAACACAAATAACGTTACAACGGCCTAAACCAGCAGTCCGTCCTGCAGTAACCGAACCATATTCACTGCTCTGCTCTCTGTCTGAGCGGGGAATAGGTTACACCAGCTGCTCACCATCTCCTGGAGATATTGTTTCCACTTCTACACCCATCACGGTAAAACGGTGCTTCCTTGACCATAAACCAGAGAGAAGCAGGAGCAGGGCGCCCAGCTGATGGGAAAGCGTGTTGTAGTAAGCGAGCACTCCGCCCACCGGCTCGTGGAAGATCAGCCAGAGTCCGTAGTTGACTGTCCGAGCAGTGCTGAGCGCTCTGATCTCGCTGCTCCGGAGCGCAGACTCCGGCTCCGCGCTCACACGAATGTGCAGAATCGAGCCGGGGACCCTGGAATCGTCCCGAAGGTTCGCCCACTTCCTGCAGTCCAGTCTCCACCTTATCTGACCACCGAGTGTTTGAGATGAGCCACCTTTAAGTCCTGTATCCGTCTTCACATCACATTGTTTCAATCCAGGTCATTATTTTAGACCAGCTTAGTCAAATCTACCACCATTATTATTATTATTATTATTATTATTATTATTATTATTATTATTATTATTATTATTATTATACACCTACTTCAACCACTATTATTATTATTATTATTATTATTATTATTATTATTATTATTATTATTATTATTATTATACTACAACCAATATGGCTATTATTATTATTATACACCTACTATAACCACTATGGCTATCATTACTACTACAACTACAAATATTATTATTATTATTATTATTATTATTATTATTATTATTATTATTATTATGTTATGTTGCAACTTCATCTATGCTTACTACTATCACTATAACTACTATTACGATTACTATTATAATTTCTTCCATTATGACTACTACTACTATTACTACTACCATTACTATTACAACTACTACCACTATGACTACTATTACTATTATCACTACTACTTCCAGCTACTATGACTACTATTATTACTATTACCACCACTACTGTTACTACTACAAATATGATTGCTATTACTAATACTACTACCACCAATACTATTACTACCAATAAGATTACCATTAATACTACCACTATAACAACTACTACTTCCACTATAACTACTATTACTACTACTACCTCAACTACAATTACTACTACTACAACTTTTATTACTACAACCACTAGCACAATGACTATTACTATTACTACTCTGACATTACTATTACTAACACTATGACTATTATTACTCTTAGTACAAGTACTACCACCACTTCTACTATTTCTACTACTGCCACTATGACCACAACTACATTTCCTACGAACACAAACACTAATACTACCACTGTGATATTACTAATACTTACTACTAATACTAATACTACAACTGCTATTACTTTAACATTTACTACTGACGTCTACAACTAGTACAAGTTTCTTGCATTACAGAGCTGGGCCAGAGTTAGGAGTCTTGAAGTATTTGTAAGCAGTATGTATGTTCATTTATAGTGAGTATTAAACTTAAAGTAAGGAACAATACAGAAAACACCTTAAATGCTCAAATTGGGGAGTCTTTTATTACTGCTACTTGTTCTACAACAACAACACCAACTAACACTAAAACTAGGGGTATGTTGCAGATAATTTGAAGGGTTAATATCAGTTTAAAAAGTCTTTAAAAATATTCTGCAGCAGCTTTATAAATAGTCACACCCAAAAGACTCCAACTCCCAGAATGCTTGGCCTTATTTTGTTGTTCACTTCAAACGTGTCCGTGTGGAAACATCCTCAAAAGCCGGCGTTTCGTTTCTATCGGTGGAAACACAGGTGACCGTCGCTAATGTTTGTAAGCGAACCGTGCTTTACAGCTTCAGTTCATAACGACTCATTAATTTCTCAGTGTCTAAACATTGTGTTGCTACTTCTCGTAGTGATGTTTACGCGTCTGGGTGTGTAAATGAAGTCCCTACGTTGCCTAGGATACTACCTCGGTCCCCACACGCTGAGTGTGTGTGTGTTCAGAAAGGGTTTATAAATATATATATATATATAAAATATGTTTTATTTTTTACATGAGGAGCAGTTTGAAGGCGTTCGTTTGGAAAGTGTCAAACACCGATAGTTTGAAAGCAGCAGCAGCTTAAATTACAGGGTCATGCCAGATTAATCTGGTCATCCTTGAGTGCAGTTCCCTCCAGATAGGATTAGGGATTTCACATTTCCGGGGCAAGAAGCTTTAACAGTGGTGAGTGTGTGTGAAGTCAGTCTTTGGGCACTGAAGGGGAGGCTTGCACTGTTCTCTGTAAGTACCTGTCACCATCTGAAGAACTGGACTCTGCTCAGTGCCTTTCAATCATCTAACTCCCTTCTGTTCACACACAGGAACAGCATGGACCTTGGAAAAGCCAAACTTCTGAGGACTGGATTGAATACACTCCACCAAGCCATTCACCCTGTGCATGGGATAGCCTGGACTGATGGGAGACAGGTCTGCCTCACCTCATTCTACTACGTCAGTGGAGAGCCCAAATTTGGGGACACTAATGTCATTGGACAGTTCGAACACGTCTTCGGGCTTTTCTGGGGACCTTTGTGTTGCTCTGGGTCTCCTGCTCTCCTAGCTGTGCAGCACAAGAAGCACATCACCGTTTGGCAGCTTCAGCTCAGTGCCCTGGAGCAGAACAAGCTACTGTGCACTCAGACGTGTGAAATGAGTGAGCCTTTCCCACTGCTTTCTCAGGGCTGTGTTTGGCATCCCAAGCTGGATATCTTGGCCGTGCTGACTAAGCGCGATGCCTCTGTCCTGTTCTCCGTACGCGTGGATAACAGGCGAGTAAAGGCAGACATCCGGGGCAGTGGGCTCATCCACTGTGCCTGCTGGACTAAAGACGGAACCAGGTTTGTGGTTGCCATTGGCAGCGCTCTTCATTCGTACATATGGAATGACATTCAGAAAAGCCTGGTGGCTTGCTCCTTTTGCCCCATTTTTGATGTTGGGGGCTATATCTGTGCTATTGAGTCTACAGATGAGGCTCAGGTAGCTGTAACCACTGAACTACCATTGGACAAAATCTGTGGGCTTAATGCTGGTATTGCCTTTGACTTGCAGACTGAGTCTGAACCGTCTTCTCAGCAGTCCCCAGTTGTGGTGGTGGACCAAGAGTCCAGAAGAAGGTCATTTGATTCAGAGCGCTCACTCCCTCTAGGGTTTATCTCATCCTCTGGTCCCATCGACCTTACAAACATTTTAGCAAAGCACAGGAAGTCAGACCCCAGCCCTCTCATCCACTTGAAAAGGAGGGATAATTTGACGGGATCAGGTCAAGACTCCTCTCACTTGATTTTGGTCAAGTATGAGCGCAAGGTCACCACCACCAGGAAAGTAAGCATCCCTGGCATCCTAGTTCCTGACATTGTTGCCTTTGACCACAGAGGTAATACTGTAGCAGTGGCTTCCAACACATGCAACATGGTGCTAGTATACTCAATCATGGCAGCCTCTATGCCCAATGTTCAACAGATTCATCTGCAGAAGAATGAGAGACCTAAAGGGCTCTGTTTCATCAGCAGCAAGATGATGTTGCTCATGGTTGGTCGGCAGAGGTCGAACGACCCTGCTTTTGTTCCATCCTCAAACACAGATAAATTTGTCCTTCGGCTCATGGCCAAAGAACTGTTGTTTGATGAGGACGCAACCTCCCCAGTTGTGCAGAAGCCTGAGTCTCCCAGCTTCCATGGGATCAGGAGACATTCAGAGAACTTCTCCAAAGACCTGGCAGTGAAGGATCTTGTCTTTCCAGGAGGTTCAGTAATCCACTCCCCAAACAGCAGGAGGAAGCTGATTGAGGAGTTGCGCAGCTCAGAGTCCAGTCCAGTGCCAAGTTCAGCTGACTTCTCAGACAGAGCCACATCCAGTACCTCCTCCATCACTTTGGAAAACTACGACATGGATCACGTCAGCCGAATGGCCACACTCGCAGTAGCTGGCCAGGCAAGCCGGGAATCCAGTCGACCATGTTCTCCACGGTATGAAACTTCAGAAAAGCTGCTTTCTGATCCTCCTCTATTGCAAAACAGCTCTATTTCAAAAGAAAGGAACCTGGAGCAGCTTGCACGCAACATGGAAAGGATATTTACCCGCTTTGATGAGGTGAAGCAGTGCCTCACAGAAATCAAGGATTTTGCCCAGAATGGGAGAAAGCCATTTGTCAGCTACCCAGCTGCCTCTGAGCCACAGTACATCCATGTTACATGTCAGGTATGTCATGTTTGCACTTTGCAAGACATATGGGATGTTCTAGACAACAAAGGTTAAGAACTTTAAGCATGATGTTTGTCATAACTCCTAATTCAGATTCACTTGTACATTTTGTCTGCATATATTTCTGTGGTCATTGCTAACAGTTGTCCAATTGGCTTAGCTTTATTGCCCTTGAAAGGGCTTGACTGAGGTGGTCAGTTTGACTTAATCTATATCCTGTGATTGATTATGCTTTGTGCAGTGTCATGTTGAAAGTGCTTAAAGTGTACTAATATTATTGTTCAGCACATGCTTTATTAAGTTTTCCTAAACAACCGTAGCTTATCCGTTATTTCCTTTTGCCCTACAGAAGCAGCTGTCAGAGAATGTGTACACTGATGAGAGGAGACCAGTGCTGTTGTGTGAGGGAAGACTTAGCCTTCAAGTAGTTCAGGAATTCTTCAACCTGACTGTTGTAGAGATGATGCATGGTAGGTCTACAGAGTCATTGTCTACATTTGTTTCAGATTCATGATCGAGTCTTTATTGTGGACCACAGATGAATGCCATATTAAGAACTGTTCTAGCTTCTAATTGAATTTTTAGCTGCACAACACATTGGAAGTGTTCTTGAAAAGCCCAGAAAGCTAAAAATAAATTAATAAAATGGTACACCCAAGATAGTACACCCAGAATATATATTTGTGTTCAACACATACAAGGGAAAACACACAATCAAGATAATGAATAGTATTTAATGCTTTTATGTTTTTCTGTTGTCTTTTACAAGCTGTTTGGCTACACTTAATTGGCAGAGACTAAAATAGATGGTGATTATAGACACAGATCCGATTGAAAGTTTAAGTCAGATTATAGCCTCACTTGTGACGTGCACCTTTGTAGATAATGTTCACGGAGACCATCCTAACATCCACCATTCATGCTGTGACCTCAGCTTACAGTACAGGATTTATACATTAGCCTCTTAGAAACTGTGCTATAAAAAGAGGATTGCATGGAATATAAAACAGCTGTTTCAAAACTTTTAAAATTGCTGAATTTAAGTCTGTATGAGAGTTTGTTATAATGACCGATTATGTTTGTGGCATTTAAGAAGTGAATCCATCTCCTTCCAGGACCAATGTGGATTATCCTGGTGGCTGATGCCGATGGATTTGTACCACTCACCTTCAAGCATAAAGAGGAGATCACGGTACGGAGTGCAGCAAGGAGGTCTCCCTTCAAGCCCTTAGGTTGTGTTGAGGATGAGCTTCCTGAAAATCCCCAACCTCCTAACTCAGAATAGTGATTGCATGTATTTTGGCCTCTCCTACAGAAGGCATGAGGATTTACTGGACTTGTTAAAAAGGCTTATGTTCAACACAATGCCTCATAATTCCTGATTACATGGCACAAATGGCTTTTCTGTAGTGTTGCTGTTGTAAATGTGTATACTGTATTTTTTATATTTCTGAAAGCAAATAATTGAGTGCCTGCTTTAATGGTTTTCTACTGTTAGTCTAAAGTCCATTACACATCTCAAAACATGAGTTATTTAAACTATGTTCATTTATTTTTTTAGGAATTTGAAGTGAATGTATTTATGAGGTGTGTGTGTGTGTGTACACACATATGCCATGAAATTTTGTTAAAGTCCTTTGTAGAAATTAATGTATCTATTAGTTTTGAATGTGGTTACTGTTAGACTGTTACTCTCTGAACAGACAAATGAACAGCAAATTAAATAAGGGTCATTAAAAGTTATTTATTATTATATTATTAGTATGTTAAATCTCTTTATATTTATCAGCATAAGAACTCCCCAGTACTACAATATGCACCACCCTTGGCATGGATAGACACTCTGAAGATCTTTTATGAGCACCAATATTGTTTTCCATTAGTTTTAAATCAAACCATTCATTATTTTTAACATCTAAGACCTAATATGTCCCATTATAGCTTACTTGAGAAAAAAAGGAATATACAGTACATTCATTCATATAAATTAGGTACAGCATCATGTATATATTCAATGTGGATACATTACAATTTCATGTGAAAATACAGAAACAAAATGAAATGTTTATTTTAAAACAATCAGGTTTGTCACAGTGTAATGTACACTAACGCATCTCATCCCAGGGCCAAGCTGGAATCTCAATCTGTGCTGTTGGAAGAGCCTATACACTGTTCAGGTCTTCTCTCACAGTCTGGTTTCTGAGAAAGAAACAGTAATATAATTTTAGGTCAATTTTTTCCCATCCAAAATCAGGAAAATGAGCAAGGCAAATAATTACTATGTCAAATATAAAACGTAAAAAATGTTTGTAACATCTGTTACAAAAGGAATGATATGTTCAGATTGTGCCAGTGTTTTTATCTCTGTTGAAATATTGTACAATGCAGTAGGTTTGTAGATCACCTGAGCTCATCCAGGGCTAGTTTGTTTTGCAGTCTCACATCTTCACCAATGGGGTACAGCAACAGAATCATTAGGCCTGTGATGATGAAGGCTACTGGAGCTGCACCAATCAGGAGCTTTAGAGTGTAAGCTACTGCATGAGGCTGTCTGCATGCTCCCGTGTCATAGCCAGCAAACCTACAGCATGGACAGAACAATTACTGAAAGAGGACAAATAAATAAATAAATAAATAAATAAATACTAGACTAGAGGCCTACTCCTATATGTGGCCTCCTTAAATAACCCTATTGCATAATTACATGGGATAAAAAGGGAAATTATATGTGTTTTGACAGAACATACTGTAAACACAGTGTAGACACTCCAAGAGAGATCCCTGCTGCGAACTTGGTGAAGAAAACGTAGAAGGAGTAGAAGATGGCTTCGTGGCCCTTTGAGTTGGGGTTGGCCAGTCTGAAGTCATCCACTACGTCTGGTAACATCGACCTGGATGAAAGACAAAAACAGTGTTTATCATGTCTCATATTATCTAATTCGGGTGGTACTTAGAAATTCCTGAATTGATAGATTTAGCAGTTGCCGACGAACACCTGAGTGCAAAAACTGTTAGGTACAGTGATTTGGTGATTTAATAATTTTTCAACTTTATGTGCTGATATTAATCAGATAAATGCATCATTAAACATATAGTAAGTAAGGCTAAATCCTTTTTGTAGATGACAATAAAAAGTGCACTGCTGCAAGGTGATGGAGATTTCAATCGGCATGAATCTCTCAACATCTTGTTTGCCTGTAATCTTCAAAATGTAATAACTTCTGTCAAAATGTAATAACTCTGCAACTACTGCCTTACAATGCCCTAGCAGATCTATAATTAATACATCATTAGATAGATAGATAGATAGATAGATAGATAGATAGATAGATAGATAGATAGATAGATACATACATACATACACAGACAGACAGACAGACAGATAGATAGATAGATAGAATATTAACCACTACAATTATAAGTTTCACCTTCCTTACCACCATCTACACTTAACATTAAGTGGAAAAATTCACTTAGCTCAGACCCTCCCTGATACCACATTGCATGGTATGGAAAGAAGCTCGAAGCAAAATATAAATAGTATAATAATGGTATGAATTACTTTAGGGTTGATACGAAAAAAAAGAGTTGGGGTGGTCTTAACTAGATGCAGTGAATCATTTCAGTAATAAAAACTAAAAATGTTTCCCATGCTGTATCAAAAATACAATCAATCATAATGCAGCAGACTTAGAATTACATATTCATTCACTGAGAAACTCTAATTAATGGCAGACTACACTAGAATACAGTCTGCTCTCCAATTTGTAGCTTGGGTAACCTGGTCTGGTGTCTGGCACAGTTTGAGTGATTTCCCAGTTTAGCCACACCTGATTCAAGTCAACACTTTATTACCCAGTTAAATTGGTGTGCTAGACACCAGCCCTACAGAACTGGGGTTTGGCAGCTCTAAGTGCCTCATGGATTTTGTTCTAGGTTCAGTTGTATTTGGAGCTAGAACAGAACACTAAACCATGGACAAGAAAGGACTAGATAGATTACTGGACTGAAAACCTCTGCCATAAAGAAAGTGACCACAGAGGGGCACCATAGAGAGTTAACTCCTGATCTAAGCCATGACTTTGTTCAGTAGTCCATTTTTATGTGTCTTTTTTATCATCATGGTAATAGCTGCTTTCACATTAGGGTTGGATTTACATTGGCTTCTTATTTTATTACTGTGAGTGTCTGTCATTCACATTTATTGTTAGCCACAGCAGTTTAAGTATATGTATAATATAAATAACTTTATAACAGCCTAAAGCTCATAATAAGCAAAGCCATTTTTAACTCACATGGTCTGTTTTACTTACCTAAGCACTGTATTTGTACTCGCATAAAAATATAGTGCTATAAAATTCTGTTTTATTTTTATACTATCAGTGCTTTTGTACAGTACAGAGTTATCAACATTCAAGCTTCCATAACTACAGTGAAAGACACTCAACTCCATTCCTCTGTTTATTTATTTTACATATTTGTCCACCAGATATTTTATTATGGATATCTCTACACTTCATACACATCTTAGTAAACTCCACTGTCCATACAGGAGCACTTATATACACACTATAGTCCATCTGTTTCTCTGCATACTTTGTTATCCTCCTTTCACCCTGTTCTGCTCGGGACCCCATAGGACCACCACAGATCATTCTGAGCACTGCTGTGATGCTGACATGGTGAATAATACCTGCCCTCTGGTGGTCCTGTGGGGTCTTGAACATTGAAAGTAGGCTAAAAAAAGTATGCACAGAAGCAGATGGACAACAGTCTGTAATTATAGAACCATAAAGAGCTCATGTATGGTGCATGGGGTTTACTAAAATGTGTATGAAGTGTTGAAACAAGGAGGTGGTCATAATATTTAACTCAATTATGTATTGGATGCTACATTAAACTTGCAACTTTAAGGCAGCCAGGTTACTTATATTTTCAGTTTTAAGAACAAATATATCACTAACATAACAGTGCCCTGAATGAAACAGTAATATGTGCTGTTATTTAAAACACTCACCATGGTAAAAGGAGCGATGCAGCTACACTGAGTCCAGAAGACACAGCCACCACATAGGCCACCACCAGATTAGGAATGAACACCAGCATCATCGTGAAGGGCATGATCCACTGTGTGCACACACGCACACAATATATATAAGACAAATATAAGCGTGCGGAATTGAAGTGTAAGGGGTTCAAATATATTTGCAGCAACAGTCAATAGATGCAGTGCTTACAGACAAACCTAGATGATACGCAATACAATTTGGCAAAATGCACACAATGAAAGTACTTCTTTTGTCCACAGTGTGGCACTATAGTTTGATAAGTGATAAAGGACCAGTGGTTGAAGGAGGTAGGAAAAAATAGATTGACATACACAGACATACACAATGACTTACTGTAATGCCGCAGAATGCTGCTGTCTTCTTGCCAAACCTCTGCAGGAACCACTGCCAGAAAGGGATACTTACAGCTGCAGACATCTGTAGAGTGGGCGACAAAGAGCGCTTAAAACAATATATAAGAGCCTTTTGGATGAAAGTGCAAAAGCAAAGAAAAATACAGGGCATCTTCTTATATCATCAAGTATTTCTCAAATACACCATATGTCCAAAAGAATTTAGGACACCTGGTCATTCAGTGTTTCTACTAAAATCAAGGTTAATGGTGGTGAGATCCATGAGAACTACCTTTACTCTTCTGGGAGGCTTTTATGTTAGATGTTGGAACACTGCTGTGTGAATCTGATCACATTCAGCAATAAAAAGCATTAGTGAGGTCAGGTACTAATACTGGATTATCACAAACCCCACTTCAGTGTCCCAAGGGCTCCAACAATCCAGAGACTCAGCTCCACTGCTCTACAGACTAATGATGGATGATACTGGGCATACTGATCTTGGATTCATGCGTGACTGCTCCAGCATGCCACATTCTATTGGCAATGCATTTCTACAGTGGTTATATAGACTATGCAAATGAATACCTGTGTAAGAAAAATGGTTCACCATGAACTAGCTAAATTCCTTAATTAGACCAAGGATTGAGCTTATTAAAGAACATATCTGTCATTTGGACATTTCTGTATTGTACATCCTATACTGTTTAATGAGATATTCAAATTATTTAAGAAACTGGATTTCAATTATTATATATGTCAGTTTAACATTTTAAATTCAATTATGGGAAAAAAAAAACTTTTCACAATATTTTAATTCCCTGAAATGCACTAATACGCTATAAGGCCAAAGGTTTGTGGACACCAGTTTATCCAGTGTTATCTGCTCTCCATCTCACTGAGAATGCACATCTCCTATTTTATTGACAGTACTTCCATGGAGTTTAAGTTGTCTGTGTGCAACCGAACATTTCTCTTCAGTTTATAGCTGTCACAAACCTTTTGACACATAGTGTCCAATTATTTGGACACATAATGCTTGAAAGACACTTAGATACACTTGGTGTAAGACAGTATGTCCACAGACCTAAAGGCCTAGTCTGTGTTATAATATTTAAGTAAGTGTGCTGTTAATGTGAAGAGCACTTACCAGTATTGTCAGGACTATATTCTGAAAGTGATCTCGAAGGTCCACTGCATATGTGCAGAACAGCACAAAGTTGCTCTGCACCAGCTGTAAAAGTAATGAATGGCTTCATAAGAAACCCCCTTCGTGCAGGAAGGAAGCAGCTCCACTACATTGTGCGTGACTTTATGATTAAGCAAACCTGTAGTGCTCAATGCTAAGTCTTCATTTAAAGTAATATCCCAAGCATGAAAAGTATGTTTGAAGAATGAATGCTTGTGGCTATTGCTATCATTTCACGTCATGTCTTAAAGAAGCTCCCTTTGCAGCTTTATTTCAATGCCAACTTTCCCCTGATCAAATAAACACTGAATGCAGTCTCTTACCTGGATGGCCACGGATATGAAGAGGAAAGCTGCTGTGAGCGTGAGATATGGCCCATGTTTCATCACCAGCACAAAGCCTTCATGGAAAGGAATGGGCTTCTCTGTCTTTGGTGCATAAGGGTCTTCATAAAAAGTGTTTATTAGTAAGCAGATGTCTTAGACAAGCAAACAGCAGTCCAAATCACAGTAACGCTACAGATTTTTGAAATCTGAATTTATTTCATATATTTGTTTCCCAGTTTCGGCAAATGATCACAGTCAGCTGACTGAATCAATTGGGACAGATATTCTCTGGAAAAGAATGCTTCCCAATTTACCTGGTTTATTATTAGAAAGTAGAAGGTGAACTCTGATGTAATGTAAATCAGATTTCAATTCCCAACAGCATCATTTTCGTGAACAATGCCTCAGATGTTCTGAGCTATAGAGACACTTATCATATAACGAAATGCATGTAGCATCTAGAGAACTCACACTCACCATCTTTCTCTTTGACTCCCAGGACCATCACCACTGTACAGATAAGGAACAGCCCCCCGATCACTCCTGCAGCAATCATGTACACCTCTTTCTGTGATGTGAGAAAACAGAAAAAGATATTTTTATATTAAATAAAATTCATTATGATCACATCATTTGTTAGCAGGGAACAATTTGCTTGGTACCATAAACAATAATGAAGATGGAATTAAATTCCAATGTTTTTTTTTTTTTGTTTTTTTTTTTAAATAGTTCAATCATTGACATGGACCACTGACTATTTTTTGTTTTCTGATGTGAAATGTTTGACTCCAGACAAACTTACTGACCTGATTCTTTATAATGGTGGTGACTGGAACCAGGGCTCCTGATGTCTACAATGTTTTTTATTTGCTTTCCCAAATGACACAGAACTTCCATTCTCAACCAACCTACACAGTTTTGTTTATAATATATTATTGTATTCATCTGGTTCTTATTCCCACCACTATGTACAAATCTGTAGATAAATTCCATTTAAAATATTTACTTGTGACTTTCATTAAATTCTTGAAAAGGTCTGCCCTTGTATTAGCTGCTTTAAAAAGAGCCACGGTACTTATGATTTTACCTACATTTCAACTTCCAAGTAAGTTCTAACAAAGTGGTGCTATTTTTTGCATAGAAAATGTTTGTCAAAGGAGTCTTTGGAAAAAAAAAGTGAACTTTACTGCAACTAACACACACTTATGGCATAAACCATCCATTACAACAAAAGTGTATCTCTGTGATGACAAGAATAAAACTATAAAATGAGCATGCAGTTCTAGGATGTGGTGCTCGTGAGGTGAAATGTGTCTTATTTCAGAATTAAACAGTGTTCTCAGGGGAATGGGTTGGAGAACTATTTTGGAAAACCCATTTAATCAGTTGAGGGGCACTGTATATTACTTAAGGTTATTACTGGACAAGACACTTGTGAACTTGGATCAAATTGGTTGGAACCCCCAAAAAGAGGAACTTTTCAATTTATTCCCCTCAAACAGGAACTGCTCTGCCCTAAACAATCCCCAACTTGTTTGCTATTTTTCCATGCACGGCAGCGAAGCGCTTCATTACTCATCCAGATCAAACAGAGGCCTGTTTCGGAGGACTTGGCTGGCGCACCCAAACAAGCACGCCGCCCTGGGTTTGGGCCGCAGAGGAATGTGCAGCGGCTACAGAGGGCAAAAGGATGGTGGAGACAAACCCAACCGCCCCAGCAGGGTTTACCCAAAGCTGCGCATGCTGGTGAGACACCCCGGCTGGCTCTGAATAGCTGTGGCTCCCCATGCTGATGCACGAACGGTTTCATCCCCGAAACCATTAGCTTCAGCCACAGAACAGTCTCAGCTCGGGTTTGTTGGCCCACTCTCACTTCCAGTATGGCTGCCTGTGGAAGTGGTGGATACTCCACTGAAAATAGATACCATCAGTCCCTAAACCAAGCATGCCTGTTTGTTTTGAGGTCTCTTCTGAGTCCTGTGTTTACTGTCTCAGGTCTGCTTTGAATGTCATCACAGAGAAAGCCCTGGTCTGTGAGCCTTTCACTAGACAGTGAGCAAATACACTTAGTTTGTGTTCTAGAAATGGACTCTTATTTTGCTGTAAAACTTAAAAGTGAAGTTTGTCTAAAGCTAACGAAGGTAAAAATGGAAAGGCTTTTCTACTGGGCATAGAGCAGGGAGACTACTCTACAGAGTTTTTCAAGATAATGTAGAAACCTTCCTTGTTAACTCCAGTGTAGCTGAAAGGCAAGACAACAGGATTTCATAGGGTGTCCTCATATTTTCACAATGTATTCTTCACATCATATATTGTATCATATATACTTTATCGCTAATCAGCTAAAATATATTGGGATATGGTTTTTGTCCATATCGCCCAGCCCTTGTACCATACAGTCCATTAATCTCATGCTGCTTATGAGGCTTCTAACACAAAATTATGAAAACATCAGGCTTAAATATGGTTTTCAATACTGTTTTAACATATTTTGTCACTTTTATACATAACAGTATTTAATCAGTGACAGAAAGCACATAAGAAAATCTATTTGAGAATAATGTACAGCTTGGTGAGGTTGAAGATAAGCGTGTTAATATTCTGACACACTGCACACACTCTGGTTTGTAAACTTAATAAAAAAACATAGATAATTATCTGTCAATATAATATTTAAGAGCCAGGTTATGTCCTATTTACATTTGGCATAAATTATTGTTATATTAAATTATATTATATTAGCCTACTGCTAAACGAAAAAAGCAAACTTCACACACCAACATGAGTTGGCTGATTGTTTATCACTTCAGCTAGGTTTCTAGGAAGGTGCCGGAGTTCCCTTGACACAAAATGGGTTATTTTCATACTGTTTTGTCTTTGACACATACTGCATGTGACAGGAAATCCTGAGACAGTGCCAGGCTTCTGATGACCTCTGCACCACTGCTGTTTCCCAGGTGACTAGATGACATGTTGTGATGGGGGCAATGCTTCAAAGTGTGAGCCTTCGCCACAATCTGGCCCTGGATCGCTGCACCGATCAGAGTGCCCAGAACCTCCATGGTCATACCTGCAGTAGAAGCACAGAGGGGGATTAACGCAGTTCCCCTGTACAGCACAGGACAATAAGTACTATTACACAACATTGAAAATACTAAATATTATTTTCAGTATTTCAGTAAAAACTTAAAATTTCTTTTAGAGCTCAAAATCATTTGGCATGTCAGCAAATTAAATTTTTATTACGGTCACTGTTGTTTTTTTGTTGTCTTAGAAATTCTCCAACTTATGGCACATACAACAAATTACAACCCTGCAATAGATAGTGTAAGGGTGGCTGAAAAGTAACCTTACGGTAAGCTGTAGCTGAGTCTCTCTCTCGCTGGTCAGTGCTCAGGAACATGGTCAGGGCTGAGTAAGGCACATGGAAACACTGCAGAGGAGAATGAGAGAGGCAGAGAATAACTACTGAATGCTGATGAGTGAAAATGTAAATCTGGAAACTTCCTTGGTCTTACCAATTAGCATTTACTGACCGTAATGGAAAACAGAACAAAGACTATAATGAAGGCAAAGAAGACTGAAGACATGCTTTAAGTCAAATCAGCAGAGGAAAATGTAAACATAGGGTTTAATGAGCAAACAGTAAGACTGTGAAAAACTGAGCTAGATGAAATAAAAAGAAAAAAAAGAATGAAAAACAAATCTCCAATGGTGAGTTTACAACTGTTCTTAACTTTTAGTAGACGTTAATGTAAAATAAGAGAAATTATAAATAATTACAGAGCAGTTCTATTGCTCTATTCATCCAGAATAATCAACACAGTGTACAGAGCAGCTACAGGGTTCAAACAATGGAGAAAACTGAAAACTGATAAAACTGGAGATATGTGGTTTTCACTGGGCAGCAATTGAATGATATCAGATATTTACTTTTTGAACAGAGCACAACAACTTATAGTTCAACTTAATTTTAAACAAAAAATTCAACTGTCACTGAGTCACTGTTCACTCACTGTGTATTTTAAGCAATAAAATAAACTGCAAAACACTGCCATATAATATTGATATATTGAATAAAGCACTGTTTAGACAAACAGTTTAGGGCTTTGTTTTCTTTTTAAGAAAATACCTGAAAATTGATCTTAAAGTACAGTTTAAACAGTTTTTTTAATGATCTCATCTCTGCTATTTTTCACATTTAAATTCCATTATATTACAGTAAACAGTAGTCATTTAACAACTGATTATAAATCATGCTTAATGTGCAGTTAAATAATTTTATAATTCTAATTATGTCAATATAGGCAATGTGTCATGTATATTATATGTATATATGAGGTTATATGGGGGGTGTAAGTAGTGAGAACATGATTCCAAGTATTCTTCTGTGGCCTATTCTGTGTGGTGCTGATAAAAACGTTAGCATTTTTCAGTGCCATCCTCATACAACTCATATTTGGTGTACTCCCCTAAGTCACCAACTAATCAGTTGTGAAAGAGCTGGCACTGTGTGTGAGGAACACTGCCCTATAAGCTTGCTTACTGAATAGCATTCGTTTTCCTTTGCTTTGTAATTTACATACAAAAAAGTCAGCAGTGTGGCAGACCAGTGGTCCAAAGCTACCAAAATAAATCCTTCCTGAAAGCCTGCCAAGCCCTGTCTTTGTTCCATAATAGTACCCAAGTCATTTGGCTAGTGAACCTCTGCTGGATTTCTATTTAAAGTGCTTCTGTATTTCTTGAATGAAAAGCAAACAGTCTAATTAAGAGTAATGGATTGATTGCAAGTGGGTGCGATATGTGGACTCTTGATGCACGACTTCTGATAGTGGAAGCAGCTGCTGGTTCTCAGCCTTGCACTTAAAGACAATGGAGAGCTCTAAAAGAGGAAAGCAGCATTTACCCTCTCTGGTGGTTTCTGGCTGCCCCAACTGTGTACTTATCGAGGAGTTAAAACGACTTGTCATTACAGCGTGTGGATCTGTGGTTAGAACGGCTTCCCCATTCCAGCACATGCTGGTGGGTTAGACTGAAGGTTGTGGCATTAAGACTTTGGCCAGGCCTTAGTGACAAAGGACACAAACACAAGTAAATCATGGAAATAAAAGTTCAAATAAAAGCATCAAAGTGGCTGAGTCAGGGAAGAGCACACCCACACTGTGATGAGAGGTGTTTGAAAGTGCTGTCTAATCTAGATTCATGGAGGTATGTTTATTGTATATTATATTAGTGTCTATATTTTGTAGGTTATATTGAATATTAGCAATTCGGTGAGGGTAGTATTAGATTTACTTCAATAGAAAAGATTCAGAGCTGTAGGTTAACTAGTGATTAAGCTTTGCAAGGCCAGTAGAGGGCCTTCTTAACCACAAGCACAGGGCCAGAGTTTTGCACTTTTGAGTTCAATGCTATATCACAGCCTAAATAAAAGGGCAGGAGGCTCTGTATGTTTAGGATCATCAAATATCATGCAGCCAATATACTCACTGTGTATATATTGTATTTTATCGTATATATACACACATATATATATATATTTTTTTTTCTATCCAGGGAACAATGTCCTGGTTAAAACACAGCATGTCAGTATAATATGCATGCTTAATTACTGAACAAAGCAAGGAAACTGGGGCAGTAAAATCTATTTTAATGATATAATACACAATAATATTTACGGCAGAAAGAAACTAATTAAAATGTAGGCCTGAGCCACAGTATGTAGTACAGTATGCTCACTTACTGTAATAAGAGTTTGGTAGAGGCAGTAGAATCCCAGATACCAGATGAACCTCCCACTCGTGAAAGGGGGGACAAACCACAAGTAGAAGTAGGACACCACCACAAACGGAGTGCAGCCCACCATCCTTAGATAAAAGAGGAGCATTATGAGGTGTTAAATCCAGATCAAATGATAATGTGTTCATCAAATAAATGTTTCAATCTCTGTCTTGGTGTGAAATCTCATTGAAACCATTACACAATATTTCTACAAACCATAAAACTCTAATTAGCTAGATTAGAAAGCCTTAAATTCTAAGCCTTTAATCCAGTTAACGATATTCATTCTTAATATCCAATATCTGCTATTAATTATTCAGTAACTACTAAGAAAATATATGTATATTAAGAAGCTAAGACCTTACATTTCCTCATAGTATATGTAGGCTTATGTGGCTTTATGTTTCATAAACAGTCAGAATTCATTTGAACACAACCTGTGACTGCACCTTTAAGACTTATATACGATAAATATTCTGTTCTGATTGGCTGCCCTGTAGTACGCCTCATTGAAACTATGATTTATTAGATATGTAAATGAGTTGTTCTCGTGCAACACAGAAAAAAATTCATTGGCTGTTTTTGCAGTGTAGTTTCCATATATTGACTGGGGTGTGAACTGTTTGTATAGAAGCTTTAACATTGTTTAGTGTACTTGCTCCGATAGCAGACACATTTGGGCCAAATCTGGCACTCACAGTTCAGATGCGGGCCATATTTGGGCCACACATTGCAATCTGGGTTGAAATTCTTTATTTCCATAAAGTAGGAAAGACCTGTTAAAGGGGGCCTTTAAGTAGTTAACAATAAAAACAACTCACAGGGCCTTTTACTGGTTGAAAACCAGACTATAACAGTACCGTTTGGCTACTGCAGAAGTGCTGCACGAGTGCAGCTTTACACCACAAATGCCCAACGTACGGAACGCTGATCCGTGTATATAAGTGTGAGGATGTTTACTGTAGCACATCTGTCTGTGTGGTGTTTGTTAGGATGCTGCTGTACATCTCTGTAATCCTGTCAGCCGCAGGATTGCAGAAGCTGTGCAACCATGTGCTTAATTCAGCATAGTTGTTACGATAGCATAGATATGGATTGGTTGGAATTTCTGCTTTCAGGATGTGGGACGACGTGTGGGCCATGTATAATTCATAGAGATACAACATCTCCATATCATTATGGCTGAGAAGAGCCAGCTAAAGGACCATGCTGGGGTGAGTGGAGAAACAGAGGGCTGGTGGAGTCTAGTGTGCTGTTTCACAGCCCATAATGACAGATTTAGCCCTCCGTTTTTACCAACAGTGACAGCCGCAGCCATCTCAAAGTGATTTCACCAAAGGACTGCGGCACATTAATTGAATATTTAAGTGCTTTTCAACCCAATCTCCTTCTGCTGCAACTGTAGCATACAGTCAGTTACCACTGACTAATTCAAACGTGTTTCCATGTACTTAGAAAAAGAAACCTGTTCTTTGTGAAACATCTAATGGACACTAATGAAACAAATGGACCTAATGAAACACTAATGGACAGTTGAAGACTACTGGTTTCTATTAGAAGTTCTTATGGACCTAAATCTGAGTATGCTCATGAAATTCACACAGATCACCTGTTTAGAACCTGACTAAATAGATGTGCCCTGATTTGCCCTGAGTTCACTGACCTCTGCTCCCTGTCTAGGTTATTTGGTTTCACAGACGATAAACAACTGCGGGGGAAAAAAAATGACACCCAAAAAGGGTGACCAAAAGAAAAAGAGAGTAGCCAATTCTGGCACAGTCCAGATGCCCCTATTGCAGAGTGAGCCAGCCCCCTTGCTCCCCCAGTGATTGTTTGGCCACACAAAGGGCCAGCAGTACAGGAGAGAGAGAGGGGGCAGAGGGGTTAATGTCAATGGATGGGTATGAATGTTCTGTAAGATGGCTCAAATGAGTGGGACAGCCTAGAAATGTCTGCCCAGAGTTAACTAGGCACAGACAAGCCAGGCATGCAGATGCTGTTCAAGCACAAGTGTGCCCAGAAACCAGAAACAGAAATGCTAGCACACACTAATCACTGGCTGGGCATTCACAAACACAGCTAGAAAGTGTTCTAGAAATTGGTTTGGCTTTTCCCTTCGATGGCAGTCTGCTAACAGTGCTTTTTTTTGCTTTTTTTTAATGTTAACTGACATTTTAAAAACTTTATTTATAGATCCTCTGTGATGTTGGCTGCCTGAAACCATGTTTAGATATGTTGTCATGGAATATGAGGGAAAAAAATGTTAAATAACTCTTCAATCATATCGCAAGTCATAAGTGTTTGATTACATTATCCTCCTTTGAGGAAATTTCAAAGATTTCAAAGATACTGGTGAGATAACTGGAGAGCTCACTGGTGAGATAATATAAGCTCTGATGAACAGTAGCTCTGACTCCCTCAATGTCACTCCCTCAATGACCCTGGTGCCTTGCAGCGGGAAAGTTCCTGAATCTGGACCATTATCTAAATGCTCCCTCCTGATTGGCTGGTGGGGCTTTAGTATAATAAACAAGCAGAGGAACCCTGAGGTCCCAGTCGGGCAAGGCTGTGATGTTCCACCATGATGCTCTGGACATAAACCCTAACTACTTTCATCTTACTACTGTGATGTCACACCTCGACGTGAGCGCTTCATTTGAGGACTGAGAGATGTGTGTGTGTTATGGGGACGGAGCTGCCTTTGAAGAATTCCACATATTTGAGACATGATTTCCGCTTACAGATACAGTGGATCTTCATGGCTGTAATGAGTGTGTGTCACCTAATAGACTCGATGACTTCACATGAGGAGTGTAGCAAGTAGGCATCAGCACAATTAAATTCCTTCACTTTCTCATCATCAAACATAACCTGGGGGCACGGGTGTGTTGTGTTCAGGGTGTGTCTCAGATAAATGGAATGCCTTCCATGTAAACAACAGAACAACTACATTTGGAATAAAGGCCAGTGACTTTTCTGAATGCCACAGCGCTGGACTCCCTGAACAGAGTCTACTTACCATGGCATGAGCCTGCCAATTTTTGTCCATCTGCTTTTGGTGACAAAGAATCCAACAACGGGGTCGCTGACTGCACCCCAGGCCTTACCGATGAACAGCACCATGGAGGCCTGGAATGGGTTTATCTGGAGAAGAGAAGGAACATTATTTATTATCTAGAGAATCATCTGACTGACATAAATCAAAGAAAGCTCACAGGATACCTGAAACTGCACCTAATCTAAAACTCCAGACTCCAGACGTTATATAATATTTCATATAATAAATACTGCATAGTCCTGAGCTCATCCAATCTGTTAATGTCCTTCCATTAAAATATTAATGTCATTAATATCCTACCTGGGCAACATCTAGCAGATATATCTGCAGAAAAAACGCAGTAGCACTCCCAGCCACTTGATTAGGTGCTCCTCCAATAGCAAAACACAGTTTGCTACACACAGAGAGCTTCTGCTCTAGATGAGTCTGTAAACACAGATAACACAGTGCACATCTTAAGAACGTGAACAAACAAATCTACATGTACGTTATTATATTATTATTATAGCTAGATTTATTGTTCGTCATTAGTAATGGGCATTGTACTAGACAGGAATGTTCCTAATGGTGATAAAAAAAACCTAGAAAACAGATCCACCGCCAACTGTTGAGGAATGATCTGACCATGATGTCACAGCAGTATGTTACACCATGTAGAGTGAACAGATAAAACCATGATTCCAGAAAGAAAATTCTGTGATACAGTGAACTGAATATGAGATTTAAGGGCATTAACTGGAACAGCTTGCACAATATTCCTACAAGAAACTACAAAGAATAAACCTCTGAGCTGCACCAAAATCCATTGCCAACCCTTGAGTTTGAGTTTCTTACTAAATTATTTTTTTAATCTATCTTTCTACTTCTATACTGATGCTGAATCCCATGCTGCTATTGGAACCTTAATTTCCCTGAAAGAACCCTCCCAAGGGATCAATAAAGTTCTATTCTATTCTATTCTATTCTATTCTATTCTATTCTATTCTTTATGTTTTAATAAGTCTTCTGAAATCATTTTAATTAGGTTTTAAGTAAGCAGTTCCATCACATATTATATTACTACATTAGTTTGCAGTTTGAGTTTAAGCTCAGGTTTACCACATTAGCTCAAGTTTACAATAATATCTAGACTCAGACAGTTAAAGGTCATCAATTCTGCACTAGAATTTCATTTTCATTTTTTTCAATAAGAGTTTTTTTAAGTACAAATAAATGTTATCATGAAACATGTAATGTAACTAATGCTACAGAAATTTCTATATAAATTCTATAGAACTAAAAAGACTGTACTGTAGATTTTGACTATTTCTGTAGTTTACGATATATTATTTTTGCCTCTTTGTTCACAGTGTGTTCATTACAATCTAGAGAGGGTAATTATGCACCCAGTTTTGAAATAGCACATTTAATTGTGTGCAGTGGAAATGGTGAGATAGTGTATAGGAGGCATAATTAGGTGCATGTCAAGAAAACACTATATAAGGATTGTAGAAATATATCTAACTGAACCAGCTTTTAGCTGTTTATTTATCTTACTAATAGAAGGCACATTTTTAGGCTGTCTTTATTTTGCTGTATAGTATATACATTCCAAACCTAATAAAAAGTGAATGTCTTTCTACAAGTAATTCAGATGTGAGAACAGCAGACAGCTGATATCAATAACTGTTTGATATTGTATAGTCTATGATAGAAGTAAGTGGTAAATGACAGTTTAAGTCGTTTATTGGAGTACGTTTTGAAGTGAATGAATAGCTGGTTAAAGGTCAAAGACCATCTCTGAAGCTCATTACTGAAGCTTTGGGGCGATATGCATAACATATGGCTCTCTGATGTGGTGTCAAACCCACTACTCTCATATTCCAGCATGTGGGTGGGAAAGGGTAGACCCCAGACCCTATCATCAGCAGCAATTCTCCTGTACTGCATTTGCAAGATTTCAGAACACTGTTTGACAGTACCTGCCAATCAAAGAGACCAACCTCCAGCACTATAAAGAGACCGGCCAAGGCATAAGTGTGCTTCTGTGTATGTCTATGGGTGTAAATGATTTTGCACATTAAAGAGAGCACTCACTCTTGCCCCATATCTTGAATGCGTGCAAGAAAAAAGTATAAATGTGTGTTTATGAGGGTGTGTGGTGGAAAGCATGCATGTGTTTGTAGCGGATGGAAGGGAGATCCTTTTAACACATTAAAGTGATGTCGGCTCAGAGCTAACCACAGCCTGGAGAGCCTTATATTTATGACTGTCTTATTCATAAGATCCTGGAGACAGACAGACAGACAGGCACAGCTGAAAATACTACGGCAGCCAAGCACTTTTTAAACCCTGTGTTTCCATGTTTCTTCCCGCTCCTTCATCTACTAGATGTGAGCCAGCTTTGGACGTCCCCGTGCACTCTGTCTCCCCTCAGGGCTGTGCCTGAGAAGAGCAGCAACAAAACAACCACAGAGGGCAAAGCCAATCGGCCTTCAAAAGACACTATAATTAACTGGTAGATTTTTCATTTTCCCTCTCGCTCGCTCTCGTTTTCTTAAAGGAAAAAAAAAAATAGATGGCTTCTAGAAGCACAATTACCAGGAGGCTGCCATGTAATTATTCAAAAGGAAGACAAGTCTGACATGAGGATGAAAGAAGGCATGCGCTGAAGCTACTTCAAACTTAGTCCCCTAAGTACAGCCTCTCGTCTTCTTTTCTCAACGATTAGTCTGCAATAGGACGATGACACCCTTAACAGTCAAGGGTGATCAACCAAGACATACCTAGTTGGTTCCTTAATCATGACAGTTGATATATAGTTTAAAATAGACTTGCTTATGTGGTTCCAGACTATGTAAGTGTGTGTGGTGCATGTGTGCGTGTATATATATATATATATATATATATACCTACACACACACACACACACACATTTATATTTATGGCATTTAGCAGACACCCTTATCCAGAGCGACTTACAAAAGTGCTTTGCTGTTCACTCAGAAAATATCCTTATCTAGTATACGAGGCCAGAATACAGATATTCCTCACACACACACACACACACACACACACACACACACACACACACACACACACACACACACACACACACACACACACACACACACACATATATTAGCATTATTGAAGTTGTGTAGATGGTAAAATTAAAATGTTCACCCAATATAACACTAATCACCTTTCCGCTGGGAAGGCAACTTTATCTATGGCATTCTACCACTACATGAACATTGCAGGTCAATATGTGAAATGTGTTCCCAGATCAAAGAAAAGAATGTCTGACTCCATTCGCCCGTCCATTTGTATAGATAACAAACAGTGACAGACCATAAAAGCAACTCAATTTGATACAGCTTAAAAACATTTAAGGCCAACGTGAGACATTTTAGGCATGCAGTCTGCATAATATCTAGTACTTTGTATATACACTCATTGAAAAATAAATAAAAGAATGGCAGTTTGCTGTCCGTTATGTAAGTGAATACAGGAGTGGCCTGATCAGAAACAGGGTCCTGAAACAAGATGGTCTAAAAATGCGTCCCTTGCTGATCCATTAAAAAGGCTCTCAAGGCCTACTTTTGGTTAGTGTACCTCTTAATGAGAGATTGTGAACTGCTTTACATGCCTCTATGATGCCCTCAAAGTCATTTTGCCCAGACTTTTGGTCAGTGATACTGATGAATTGTTTGCCATCTAGGCTGTTATGATGTAGCCACCATCACCTTTGATTGCAGTGGTGCTGTGAATGAAAAAAACCTGGACTGCTTTGCTATTGAGCAACACTCTGCCCTGACTTCTAGTTTGTTGATCTGGGGAGTCACTGAATATGACATTCGGTCACCCCAGTACCAGTACAAGGGTCTAACAGCTCAGTGTTATGCGCAGGTCATCCTGCAGCCACTTATATTTTCTTCCATGGCAAGGCTTCCGACTGGAGTATATTAGCAGGATAATGCTTGCCAACACACACAGTAAGGGCTTCCCATTGGCAAGCCACTTTCACTACAGGCCCAGCTGCAATATCTGTGGACAAATGTGCCACAGAACCTGTAAGCCTCCCTTCCCAACCATATCTTGTATCCGAGGTGGCCCAACGGGATACTTGAGCCTCCACTAGATCTTTTCACTTTAGTATTGTAATCATTACATATAATTATCACATTTATACATATAACACATTCAACTCCAACAACTCCTTCTTTGTGAATGATTTGTCAATGAGTGCTTCTATTAGTTATATGAACCTCATAGCTGCTGTGCTAAACTAAAGAAATATATTTCTGATACTGAACCTAATACCTAATGTTTTTGATATTAAAAATGTATTCAGTTTATATATCATTTATTAATTCATAAATGCATAAATAATTCTGAACTACAGACAAAGCAAATAGTTGGCTGACTCATTATTATTCTGATAATTAAATCAATTTGCAGTTTCCTGGACATGTGTCACTCAGAATTGAATAGTTACATTATCTATGAGCTGTTAGTGTTGCCTATTCTATGACCTAACTCCAACATCTGATCACTCTTTCTCACTCTTTCCTGCCAAGTTCTTATCATGACAGACATAAACAGGAAATCACTTAGTGTCTGGACACAAAATATCTGACTTCCTTACAGATAGGACACTACAATCATGACAAATACAGCTCCAATGGGAAAGCTGCCAAGAATCAGAGGACACAAAGTTGACTGGGTACTTTCCAGGTATTATCGAGACAACTGAAATCTTCAGAGATTCTATTCTTTCATTTGACCTATTTCTTGATTGATTGATTGATTGACTGATTGCCAATAGCTTTAAAATTTGTTGTCTCTGTGGCCCGTCACATTGCTGGCCACATAGGTGTCATGACCTAAGAATGAAAGTAGTCTCTATTTTTGATGTGACCAACCTAGAAAAAAAATCCTGCTGTAAGTGCAGCCTGTGCATTCTGCTATAACCAGATCTCTCCACATCACTGGGTTTTCAATTTAAGATCCCTCTCAACAGCATCATGTAGCCCAAGCCTAGGCTTAATCTGTGTCCAGAAGACCAGCTCTAAGAAAGCAATTTAATTACACAGAATCCATTTTATTCTTTGCTCTATATCCAGCAGATGATGTTCTAAGCTGATTGTGCGTGCCGCATGTTTGCAGAGGGCGGTCTGGGATGACACAATAAGGGGTTTAAGGGTTTATAACTGGTAGGATTTACCAGTGCATTTGGGCCAGCAAAGTCAAATTCACCTTGAATTCTCACAGCATATGTCCTCTGATAGCACACTGAACCAGTTGGGGTTTTGGAACAAAGTCATCACATATACTTCTCATATATTTGTATTTTTTCCAAGTTTGGATACCACTGGTCAAAATTCTTTGACTGTGAATAGTTAAGTGATTAGAAGATGAACTGATCTCCAAAAGGCAAAAGATAACACACACGTTTCTTATGTGTAACTTAGAATTGTGTTTTCTTTTGGTTCTAGATTAGGTTTATGCATGATTTTTTTTTATTTAAAGTAAAAAAGGACAGAAGCACACTGCACACCTCAATGGGTGTGGGCTATCAAACATTGGCTTTGGCTTGTTTACACTGAGGAAATGTCTGATGCAAATTTAAAAGTAAAAATACTCTTGACTCCTGAAAACTTGTTCAAACAATCTGCAGCCATGGGCTCCTCTTGGCAGCTGCCTAGCACTCTGAAAACTAAAACAACTGATGCTCACAAAGCATGAGACGAATATGTAGTTAACAAGAATGGTAGAAGTCAAGTTAAGGTCTGAAAGAGCATTAAAACTGTCAGAGCAAACGCATATCAAAAAATACATCTGCCTATAAAAGACTTTTATGTAGATTTAGCTCTAGATTTTGATTATGAAGACTTAACCAGAGGAGTGGCAGTGTAATGTTCTACTATGCCGCAACACCAGAGCAAAATTCCCTTTGTGGAAGAATTATCATCACAGAATTCAGCATCAGACATTTATGAAATAATTTGTCTAGCAGAGGGAAAAATGGATTCGTTTAAATACATCCTAATTCTGAAAGCAAACCTTAAAGTTGGAAGATGACACACCTCAAAATTTTTACACTATGTGAATCTGGCAGGTGCCTTTTACACAAAATTCCATAATGGACCAATAGAAATTCTCCAAAATGAATTTTTACACTGGCTTCCATGTAAGGCTATGAAGGTTTCTTCGTTCTCCTGTAAAGTTGCCATTTTAGAGATTTAATTGTTTATGTGACACCAGTGATAAGTACAAACAGTACGTTCCTTCATGTGGGAAAACATATTACATTCCATTGCTTCGGCAATGACATGCTAAAATCATGGGACGCAATACTTGTTCATACCCCAAGAGTTTTGGAAGTAAGTAAGTAAGGAAGTAAAATGTATTTATATAGCACTTTTCTCAGACAGCAGTCACAAAGTGCTTTACAAAGGATCCAAACATAAAAAAACAAACAAGCTGGAGAATGCCTCCCTGACCCATGGAACATGTGTGGGACCTCCTGTATTGAATATGAATATTGACATGTCAGTGCATATATTTGGGATATAAGGAAATATATCTATATGTATTCTTAGACTAGAAAACTGCAAATTGACTTCTGGCCTGATGTATGGAACAATGTTTCATAAAAAGATCAGGACTGCTGTGGCAGATGTTAGCCTGCCCATTTATTTACATGCTGTGGTCTTTTTGTGTTAAGACTTTGGCCTAATGCCCTCGCCACAGATTAACTGTATGCAATCCGCAATCCCTAACACTTCTGTGTAAAACGTTGTGCGTGTTCCTCTCCTCTCCCGTAGTTACGTATCAACTCTGTGCAAAAGGACTCTGTGTAGGTGCATATACAGGGATACTGTAACCATATATTTCTAGTGTCATCTTTTTGCTACCTTTACACCCTCAAGGTAATTCAATTTCTCGAAATCTTAGTCTATCATGGTTGTCTGAATCCTCCTGTACTCAACCACAAGGGGTCTCATCTTCTCTCGTGACGAGAGCTGTGAGAACAAGAGATGCATTAGTGCTTTTGCCATATATTATTGACACATGCACATGCACGGCAGCTCATGCAGCTTCACAAGCTCTCCCCTTCTGCTGCACATCTGAAGGTCACATTGCTTGGAGATTGTGCTGGTGGTTCTACATCTTCTACCTCCCGAATAAAATGGGCAATTCTGGTGGATGTAAATGACGACATGCTATTTTTAGATATGGACACACTGTGTTTATTTGTCGCTTGAGCAGTTACCCTTACTAGACAGCGTTCCTCTCTATCCTGCCTTATCAGATTTTTCTCTGATCACTTTTACACTTTAGAAATGTGTAAGGGTACAGAATATCTGAAGAGGAAGCCCAATTTGTTCAGCAAATATGATTAAATATAACAGATGTTTTTTTTTTAATGTGGTAGATAAGAGGATCAGACCATAGTAGCAGTTGGAATATCACATATTTGGACATGAATACTAAACCAATCCCATGCTGTTGTGGATTAATTCTTGACATTCATATAAATGAATTACAGTTGTTCTTCATGGTACACTGATGCATTTGTACATGGCTGACATATCACCACAGTGTGGTACATGACAACCATGTAATATCTACAGCTTAACTATTAGACATCAGTGCCATCCTGCAGAATATTCAGCGATATTATTTATTTCTTTGAAACTAGACAAAGAAATAAATGATTGAGCTCACTATCTATCATCTTTCCAGCCTGGGGGCAATGGAGGAGGAAAAGCATCAGAAAGCACTGCAAGCATTCCTTCTACTCATTAAGACATACCGTTCCACATACCATTAAAAAAACATCCACCTGCACTCCAACAATCAGATTCCATAAAAGAGCTTTATAATCTGTAGCACATGTTCTTCCATTCTGTACATGTGCCTTGAACTCTTATAATAACAAATCATGCAAGAAGAGATTTATGCTGAACCTGTAGAGGCCTTACCTGCACTGGGACCTTGGTGAAGGCAGGCTCAGGATGCTTCATCATCAGCTTGTCCCCTGAGATGGCTGGAGCCTTCTTACCCTTAGCCATGACAGTGAGAGTGACAGGCCGAGCGACAGTAGCTAGCCTCTTCTGGCCCTCAATGATAACGGCAGTCCTCCTAGTGTCCATTCACATGCTGCTTCTCAGACCTGGGGTAGAAAGGCAATGTTCAGTGTTGTGCTCATTACATACATACATACATACATCTGTGTGTGTATGTATTTATGTATGTATGTACATAAATACACACACACATAATGTGTATGAAATGTGTGAATGAATGTAGTATAGAATTACATAGAATGAAATCTATGTAATCACACACACACACACACACACACATATATATATATATATATATATATATATATATATATATATATATATATATAAAAAATATATATATATATATATATATATATATATATATATATATATATATATATATATAAATAAAACACCTGCACCAACCACATACACAGTACACAGTATGCAACCACATACACAGTATGCAAACACAACACACACACAAAACACACACACACACACACACACACACACACACACACACACACACACACACAGTGCTTACCAACCTTACAAATGAGTAAAATCACAAACAGTATCAAAAAGCCAACAGAGAGGAGTGTAAAGGTCTGAAGATCATTCTTCTTCTCCTGGCTGGTGCATCCTCTAACAAACATCAAACGCTGCCCACTTCTCGGTCTGTAGAGAGAGAAGACTGACCTGAGTGATGGAGCCCCAGCAGCGTCCCTGACCAGTCTGCTGATTCCAGATGAAGCAGCGAGGAGACCGCAGGGGGCGGTGTGCTGTTTGTTTACCCACCTGTTTTCCGACATATCCCGCCTCCTTAGCAAGGATTGGCTGAGTCTCTCAACTTGCGCTGGGATTGGTTAATTCCTGGCACTAGTCTGCCCAATCGTGAGTCGGGAAACGGGTGGACCAAAAACACAACAGCCAGAGGATGGCAGGGGCTGACAGTGCAGTTCACAGAGAGCAAACTGCGCCCCCCAGTGGGAGAGCGAGAACTGTGGACTGACCACAAGCGAGCGCAGCTTTGTTTTAAAGCTTCAGAGGACAGCTCTGATAGTCTCATTTTCACTGCTGCTCCTGAGAATCACAGACTCACAGGTTGGAGGTGGTAAACAATGGTATTTGATGGATGACTGGTGAAGTGGCCAAACCTGTACTGTGAGAATGCTGAGGTGTTTCCCAGTAAAGATTTCTCACCCACATTACAGCCGATACTTCCTCACCCAGTGATTCATTAGAAATGGCATTCATATATGAAATATGATCCCATTGCTTTGGTAAAAGTATACAAGTCTAAAGTTATGTTATCTTGGAAGCCCTAATTTGTACCAAACAAAAAACATTTTACACACACACACACACATACATATACATGTGTGTGTGTGTGTGTGTGTGTGTGTGTATGTATATATAAAATACACATACAAAATACAAATATAATTTAAATAAAAAAGCCAAACTTTTACAATCCCAATCCCCATCACATAGGATGCCCCCATCACTAGGAGGGTGAAGACAAGCAAATGCTTCCTCCGATACATGGAAAGCCAGCCACCACCTCTTTACAAATTACTGCCATTGCATCATGATGCTCGGAGGAAAGCACCAGGTCCCCAGCTTTGATACAGCGCCTGTGCTGGCCAGCATCGCACTGGATCAGTTTTGCACTCTCGCACTCCAGCTGCGAATGGCAAGCAGCACCACCCAGGATTCAAACCTGTGATCCTCTCCTCATAGTACTGGTGCATTAGAGCCACTCAGAGCCCTAAACACACTTTACATGTTCAGTGTTCAATCAGGCAGCTCAAAATAATATACTTAAGCTGGATTAGAAGAGTGGTGAAAATAACATGACTTGGAACATATTAGTGTATATTAAGTGTACCTTAATTTTATCATAGTAGTGCTTAAGTATAAGTTAAAATAACACATTTAGTGCATTACAGCAACACTGAAGTATACTTTTTTACAAGGGAGAACAAAAACATTATCAATATTCTTTGACACTAGGCATGATGACCTGTGGCGGCTCCAGTGTTCCAGTCTGCTTTGAGTGTTTGTTTATGGAAATTGCTGAAGAGGTTTCTTACTGTGTACATGCAATGTAGAAAGTCAAACCAGGAGTAGGTAACATGTCTTTTGCTGTTTTGTGCCTATGAGATCAAGGCCTCCACAAGTAACTGAATAGAATCAGGTGTGTTGGATCGAAAGTGAGGAGTTGTTTATCCCAGGAATGTAGCAGAGCAGCTGCAGGTTTCCTTGAGACATTGTTTACAAAACCGTCAATACAAATTTCCATCCAACCATGGAAAATATAGACTGCATTGTCCCCAATGTAGCAGCGCCCACATGAATTATCATTCATCCGAAAATGTTTAAAGAAAAAGAAAACAAGCACAATCACAAGTTACTAACTGCACAGCAGTAAGAACTGCCTATAAGAACACCTACTGAAATGTTTCCAGTTAAAGAAACCTGAAAAGAAGTGCAAACTTTGTCAGATTTTAAAAACAACAGCATGTCAGCAAGACACCTGCTCTACAGCTCGAAAAGGAGAGGTCCCACAAGGTGCTTGAATTCCTCAAAAATTCCAAACATTGTGTAAAGTCTATGCTGGGGCCAGGAAATTAGTCATATGCTCTGCATTATGTGTGTAAGCCTTCAAGATAATTCTAAACAATGCATGAAAATGAATACAATCATAAAATGCTGCTTTTCAAAGACATTAACCCTCATGTGATGTTGCAGGTCAAACTGACCTATGTTCAAGTTTACAAATGAAGGAAACATTTGTTAATCATTTATTGCAGCACTGAACGTTGTCTGGTGAGCGTAGTGTCATGAATATGTAAACAGAAAATGACTAATGTAATGTGTCTGCAACCTCTTGATGATTATTACACACATTCAAACATGTTTGGGTCAGTTTGACAGCTATAAAGGATAAAAATATAAAAAATTACACCAAATCTGAATTATTTTATTTTCAAAATTGAGACACAATGCCTCAGAAGTCTGAATAAAATGTACTGAATGTCTATTTCTGGCTAAAAGTGAATTATCCTGTGAATTATCATGAACATTACACAAAATATTGTGATTAATTTCATATTACTTGACCTAAATATATATGAATATTTATGAAGAAAAGTGTTCTACCTTTGGATGGTTAAACATGCACTGGATAAGTTTGAAAAGTATGATTACATGTCTGCCTTCATAAATGAAACAACACAGAACTAAATGTGTTTATTGTAGTGAATATGCATGCTCACCATCCCATCTAAGGTACTAGTGCATCTCAAACATTTTGAATATCATTAAAATTGCATTTGTGATCACAATTCCATCCAAAAACGTATACCATCATATTTTATATTCATTACACGTAAAAATGACCAGTATGACAAAGCTCATGAAAACCAGAAATCTGGAATCTCAAAATATTAGAATATTTTAATTCAAATCTGAATTGATTACTAATCACAGTATCAACTTTAACACGAAAAAGCTTCAATTAATCACTTTAAATGTAATCAGTATAAAATTGGACTGTTCAATTATTGAATTAAATTATCAAAAAGTTTTTACGCAGAATTCAAATTTTTTGAGATGCACTAGTAAGTAAAGGTGAGAAACATCTTTGCATTAGGCAAGCTGTACACTTCACTTGCCCAGCCACAGGGAATCTGCAGTCTTTCCTCTTTAAATATTGAATACAGGTAATGGGTTGTGATGATGTGTATTGGGAGCAAAGTGTTCCAAGCCTATTAATGCAATATCAAGAGCAAAACATCCAGCAGAGAAAAGATTCCAGTCTTCACAATGGGAATTACTCAAAACAGGTAGCGCTTACTTGTTTAACAGATTTATTGCAAGCAGAGGTCCTGTACAAAAGAACATCTCGCTTCGGCAAAGTGCATTAACGTGTCTGCCAATTGCAAATAAATACTGCTTTAATGTTTACAATATACCAGCAAACATTTCAACACAAAAACATCATAAGTCTCACCGGTCTGGTAAGGCAGAATGCAATTAAGCCTGTGATAAACACAGAGAAGTACTGTCTGTATATTTATACCACTCAGACAGCAGTTTCGGAGACATTTATTGAACGCTGATATTAAATACGTGGCTTGTGCGAACTGCATTGCATCAGAGGAGGCCAAGGCATCCAGCAAGGGAAGAATAGAGAATGACAGTCAGAAATACGAACTGCACCGTTTGCAGTTTTCAAGCTATATGCAGCATTTACACATGACTAGCGGGCCAGCAGGCTCATTATTGCCTTCCTTCTAAAAAATGGAAATGAAAGGTGAGAGTGAAGAGATTTCTTTCATGTCCTTCTTCCATTCATCAGTGTCATTGAGTTCTTAGGAACTGCACTTTCACACTGGACTGATGAGTGGAGAGGTCTGAGATGGTAAGAACATTTTTCAAGCAGCTTTTTTAACTGTTAAATAGTGGGAGCTATTGTGCTGTCCGAAAGGTCGGGGAACTGTTAACTTCATGCTTTAAGGTGACCCGAAGTGGGTAACCAACAGATCTGCACATTTCTATTGTGCTTAGCACTCAGTCAGGAATGACCAAAGGGTGCTTGTGTGTTGAGTGGCCGTTGGACAATGACTGCATTTGTCAGGTCAGCCTCCTCCAGGCTCAGTCCACCTTCTGTCAGCTCCCGGAAAGGCAGTGATGTAGTTAAGATGAACGGTGAGCTTGTACACTGGGCCTTCTCCACAAAGTCTTGGACATCTCTGATTCTGGAATGGCACAATATTAGAATTATAATGATTCACAAATATCAAATTGTGGTTTTTACAATGTGGTGGAGTTTACAGAAAGATCAAGGAATGGCTGAAAACGTCTTTAATAACCATTGAAAACGTTAAGGCCTGTATGTGGACCTACTCTTATACACAGATCTTACATATTTTCATAGATGTTTCTGAATATTTTTCAGCAGCTACTAGATTTGGAAAATTGGTTTGGAAATTGAAACTCAGAAACAATTCTAGGGTTCAGGTTAACCCCTTAAGAGCTCAGACCCAGTTTTATATATAGATCAACAAAACTTGTAAGGAATGGGGAACATGGGCAAACACTCCCGGGAAGGAGATACAAAGTAGTGGATGTCCACTAGTCCATGGAGAGAACACGCAGGCAGACAGTGTGGACAGACAGCGCAGTGTACTTGGAGACCATTTATTGTGCATGGGAGCACCCACACTCCAGTCAATACAATCCAGGATAAAAGCAGGGTAGAAAATGGCAATATATGATACAATATGTTGTGAAAAATACAATGTGAAAAAATTAGAAATTTGATGATCATTTCTTCTTTATACACACTAATCTTATGCCCCCTCTATAGTGGGTACATGAAAAGTGTGAATGGGGTCATAGGGGAGCAGAGCAGAGGAGGAGCTGAGAGCAGGGGGGCCAAGCAGAGCGAGGGAGCAGAAAAAGGTTTCTGCAAGATTGAAATAGAACGCCATTCAAAAATGTTAAAACTCAATATAAACAACACTGTCTCAGCCCACATCTTGCTCTGTTTATATCCAGATATCTATATATCATCAGCCCTACGGCCCAGTGCTAACCCTCACTGCATACATTTTACTGTAAATGTGCCCATCTAATGGCCACTTAAAGTAACCATTAAAAGCTGAATCAATCAAATCAAATGAACAATGTTTAGTGTTTGTTCTTGTTGGTGTTTGTGGTCACATTAAAATATTTCCAGAAGATGTAAACTCATATTTCACTGATGCGTACTAGAAATTGGGTCAGAACTGGTTAATTTGTTAAATGGGTTGGTTGGTTTTTGTTTCAAGCACCAACATTTTTGTAAACAAGGTCACGTGTTCACAAAGTGTCCTGCATCCAGTATGTTCAGTACATGCCACTTAGGAACTTGAGTTAAAGAGTAGGACCTTACAGAGTAGGACAAAGTTCTGTAAAGACCTTTCAACATCTTTTAAAAGGGTCTGTGAAATATATGACCCATATTGTGTAAAATTTAATTTTTTATCAACCATTTTTATTTTAAATATTGTTAAAAACAACCGGGACTGCAGATTTCTCAGCTCCAGTTTAGCAATTTCTGTGTTTCTTTGAATGACACAGGGAATTTTTTGATCACATATACTTTATTAGAGATCTCTCCAGGAAATAGCAATATGAAACGGCTTGTGTAGTAGGTACACAGAGTCTCCACACAATAGGTCATGGGTGATTTTTGGTGTACAGTGTGAGCAACACAGCATTTCTGAGATTTAGAAAGTTGTGTAATGTCCACTGGGCATATGGTTAGAAAATGATTGTTTTAAATATGATGAAACACATGTATATTTCCATCTGTCTTTCCTAAAATCAATCAAAAAGCAGTTTATTTTATTGTAAGACAACAGTTCTCAGACTGTGTTATGTATACCATTGGTGGTATGAGAAGCATTCCAAGGTGGTACACCAGATGACCTCAGAAAATCAGCTCCATATACTAAAGTATTACGAACTGAAATTTATAGTTTTCACCTGTAATTTTCATAGTATTGCATTTTGTTTCGTACCTGTTAAACCCTGTATATACAGTAAGCCCCCACACTTCAGTACTATACTCTCATAACTACTATGCTTAAGAAAATGCCATCTGGACACTATAGTTCAGTTACTCCTGTTTTCTTCTGTCTAAAGCTTTGTGAAAAATCACAGCAGGCGTGTTATATTGACCAGAAACAATAGTCAATCATTCTACCGTGCTAGCATGAATATTGCAAAAGTAGGCAAGCTCCACACAATTGGCGAAGAGATGATATGGAGACCACATCTACAGTGTGTAAGTGTGTGTGGCACGTGTGTTCCTATGAAATGTAGATGTCCCCAATTGTTAAGTGATACATGGGAGGTTATAGTGTTATCATAGGGGGTACGTGGTCTAAAACATTTGAGAACTACTGCTCTAAGAGATAGAGAAAGATTGGAATGTGAGAGGCTGATCGTGTACAAATGAATTTGACTAGTTTTGGCCAATATATCACATCATACATATGAATGAAAATAAAAACAAACCTATAGGATATATAAGTACAATATGTGCTATTCACATTAAATTGTGGGTTTGTTTTTCTTTCCAACTCAAGTAATGGAAAAAAAAGCTTTCAAATTTGTGACAATGTTCTTGTTAATGCTATTGAATGAAGAGGTCAGATTATTAGTCCTGCCAAAGCATGCACTCAGACAACGTGGATTTATCTGAAACTTCCACTAACTTTTGTAGATACAGTCATTAAAGCAAATGGGGACAAATATTAATACTGAGTCAAATCTTAAATGTTCAGTATCATTTATTTGTTAAAGTCTAAATGTGTTGATGAATATCCATGTGTACTAAAGGGAGAGGTTCAAATTAAATAATATGACACTCTGTATAGTTACACAATATGGAGGTACAAAACTGTTTAGGACAGTCTAAGCCCATCTGCACAACAACATTATAGCCAACTGCCAGAAAAGCCTTATATGCCATGACGCCACATGTTAAATCTTCCCTAAGCTGATTTGATTTGCAGCAAGGATGAGGCTTAGTTTTTTCCTCCATTTTAAAGCGGGAGCTTATATTACATAAACGTTGAATTAAAGTTACGTAAGAGCTCTTAGGTGTAGAATTTCAGAGCTGTACCATTACAACTTGTAAGATTTGATTTTGTCAATGCATTGCCCAGTCTGAGCATGCTACACTCACCGGTGAGAGAGGTTAAACCTCTGGACAAGCCGCCGGCCGTCTGCCAGCCAAATCTGGAGGGAGGTGATGGGCAGGCTTTCATCCAGTGGCACTGGAGGGACAGCAGGGCCTGAGCAGTCTTCGTGTATTGACCGAGACCTGGCCACCACTCGTGGCGCCACACTGAGAGAGAGAATCAATGCAGCATGAATAATTCTAAGACACAACATACTTTAAAGTGCTTCAGTGTATTCTGCCAATCACTGCTGGGCTGATATTTGTTTTCAAACCAATTACTGTTGACTATACAGGACAATTAAATACACTGCTTTACTTTACTTAAGTCCATACCTCAATTTCTAACTTATATTTAGGAATGTTGTACTAAGACATCTCATTTATCCTGTTTCCTCCTACAAATCAGGTGTAACTAAATTTGATTATATAAGCCTCACAGCTTTACTGCAGAACTAAAACAGCAAACTTCATACAGCCAACATTAAACAGAAGATGAATTATATATTTGGGTGTTTGGACAAGATTTAAGGGGATGGCATTTGTGACATGCTCTCATATAGAATGAAGAGGCCACCTAGTGGATTGACAGGCTACTTCAATAACAAAATTTTAAAAAGAAGAATCTGTGGATCTTGCAGTCAATCCTCTTTAAAAGATTTGTTAAGGCACTGGCTCTATATAGAAGAATGTTTCCCCCAAAGAACCCTCTGAATGCTTAAATGTTTCTCTGAGATCTTCACACTGCTGCAAATGCAGATGATTCTAAAAGAACCTTTTAAAAAAGATCACAAAATGGTTCCACTACAGTCCCAAGTTAAGGAATCTTTTTCAGTACTATATTGAAGCATGTTTGCTTATAATATATAAGGTGCTTTAAGTATACACCTTAATGAAATTCCATGCTAACAAAAGACATTAGGACACCCAATAAACACCTTTGACTTTTTTTTTCTTCTAACTATATTGATATATAGGTGATATACTTAAACACATATAACTGAAGAAATGATTTTATATACTTTTCAATATGTAATTAATAGAAATAACATTGTATTGTTGAAAAACTTAGAATGCCCTAATAGCTGGTATTTCCTACTTTGCTTGAATTAATATTGATTTGATGTTTCCGATAACCATATTCCAGTCTCTTACATCAACTAGAAGAAAGACTTTCCACTCCTCCATGCAGAATTCTTTCAGCATCAGTCTTTGTAAAGACGGTCTTATGTTTTTGTTTTTTTTCAAGCCCCCTCTGATATAGTAAAGATTTCATAGTGGTTTATATGATGGAGATCTCTCCAGGTCTTGCTGCAGTAAAGCAAACCATAACATTTCCTCCCCTTCACAGCTGAAATGTTCTTGTGCTTAAATGCTGGGTCTCGTTTGCACCAAACATATATTCTGCTATTATACTAAACCTTGGATTAATTTCTTCAAAGCACATTGGTCCAGAAGTACTGCTCTTTGTCTCTGTGATCTGCTAATGTTTATTTTTGACAGCTAAATAAATAAATAAATAAACATGCACACCTCCCAACGTCTTTGGTTTCTGTAGGTCCCAAGATGATGTTTTTGGATTGTTGGGAGACTTCTTTACTCTTAAATAAATGTGGGTTTTTTTGCATTTCTAATAAATAATGTCCATGTGTTTAAATATACTGTATGTTAAAATCTAATGTTTTCATGGGGCATCTAAACATTTCACATCATAGATCATATACCACACAATCTGATCACCATCACCAACTGTATCACTCCACTAAACCCAGTTGATAAGGAACATCTTGGCTTGGTCCTGACGCAAACCAAAAAAAGGTGCCAAGGTGACAACAAACTTAATGTATTTATAGAAAGGTAAGAGGACACTCAAGGTCACTCACAACCCTACCACAGCTGTAATGTTATTTGTAATAACACACTCCCCCTTGTGTTCTATTGCTTTAGTACATTATAGTTAAAAGCAAAATTCACACCAACATGAGCTTTCACAGTAGAACAATTGGCTCAATACAACAATTGAAAAGTCTCTTTTACCTGCCTAGTCTGTAGCCTCTACCAGTAAAGGGAAGAAAAGGCTTCTTCTTTGGGACATATATTTCATCTTTCATGTCCTCCACATTGACCTCCAGCTCCTCATCCTCTGCTCTCCCCTCCAGCTCCAAAGGCAGTTCCCTATAAACAGATGTTCTTACTGAGTACACTGGGGAGGAGGTTTGGTACATGCAATATTTTGACAAGTGTTCAAAAAGGTGATTCATTAGCCTTCAATGTATGCAAATGATAATGTTTAATGTATGTTACTGTGAAATATAAACAAACACTGTCCATGTTATTTATATGTTGGCCTGAAGAACACAGGTGGATGATTTCTCTGTGAACTCCAGATACTCTATGAAATTGAAGAATTAGATAAACTAGGTAACTGTTAATGCTGGCCTACCTCAAGAGAGGTTCTGAAACGATTAACCTCTCACATACAGACCAATATGTATTTTTCATTTATTTATATTAATTTTAGTTTCAGAATTTAAACAAATACATTGTCTGTCAATTAAGATCTTTACATACCATTTCTAAGATTTAAAATTCAATTTACACCTTGTAATGTCACACACCAACATACACCTGCAATTATATTTACATTTACAACATTTAGCACTTATCCAGAGTGACATTTGAAACATGTTACACTGAAGAACAGTGTAGTATTTGTTGTAGCTTGGTGTTCATGCCTAGTTGGGGAACTGAACTCTAGTCTGATTGTTGAGGCCCACTATGACACAATCACTATGTTATTATATATAAATGCATCTACTGAATTTTAAATACTGTGAAGACTGTACATTTTTTACACTTGCTATTACCCTGCCTTTATAGTTATGTGCATATTTGAATACAATACTGCAAGTTATCCATGCATCTTTTCCACCAAGAAAATTGCTAGTACATACAAATATACAACATTCAAATGTCAAACAGTCTTACCCTCGTTTAATGGCTTCAAGGAACTCCTGATTCTCCTCCAAGGAGTAGCTGCGGAAATCCTCATCGTTCACAGTGAAGCCATCCTTCCACAGTCTGACAACAATCTCTACCTGCATTATAAACAGCAATTAAGAAAAAAAAGCAACCTTGAGCAAACGTCCCAAGCAATATACTGTAGTTTTGGGTTTTCCATGCCTCCAAATAATCCTGAAATATTTAAATTATTAAACCTTCTTGCCCCCAGTGGAGACACTCCCGATCTTCTCCACCTCATCCAGAAGATCCTCCACAGAGAAACTGGGTTTCATTGGGGTCTCCTCCTCCTCGTCATCATCATTCTGAGCACCATCACACCTAAGAGCTCATTACACAGGAAGGGTAATGATGATGAGAACATGTAGTAACATTTATGAAAACCCATATTACATATCCAAAGGTATGCAGATGCATGTCCAAAGTTTCTCTTGAAATCAAGAATATTAAATATGTTAGGTACTGGTGTTGGATACTAGCTCTAGATCTCAGTCAGCATCTCAGGATTTACATCAGGGGTCACCAACTGGAGAGATACCTTTCTTCAGGCTTTTAGTTGGATCTAAAGTCTGCAGGAATGTAGATCTCCAGGAGCATGGTTGGTTACCCTGTTTTAGATGGATGCTCCTTCTCTACTTAGAACAGTTCCACTTCTTCAGAGCACAATGCTGAGGTGAATAACTCCTATAGACCAAACTATTTCAAGACACTTATTCCAGGTGGACAGCAGGCACCCTGATAGCAAGAGGATAGCAGACAGAGATGATAGTTGGCCCATTGATGGCAAAGCTGGAGGGCCTTTTTGGGTCATTTTGCTGTGTTTTCTGGGTGCTTAAGCAAAGAATAAATCATGCCTTTTCATTTTAAATCAACAGTCCAATTTACTTATTTTTCATTACTTTATTATTTATGTTATCCTTTATGGATTTGTTTAGTAAATTATTGAGTTTCAGCAACTTTTTCTACTAAATAATTTTATATGAGACCTACTCATACTTTTTCCTCAACTGTTATAGTTTATTGTTGTCTTATTTCATTCTCTCTGTATTTATATTTAAAATATGTTTGAGAAAATTAAAATAGTTTGATTTTATGCATGTATCTGGGTGGTTTTGTGTTTGTACTCTGTACACATTTGCTATCTGAGATTGCATGGCACACAGCAGTAAACACTGGGAAATGTTTGTGACTTGTGTTAATGTGTCCGGGTTGATTGATTGTGTCATTTGTCTTATTTATTACATTTAGTGCATTGTTCTGGTTCTATGTTTGCACATGTGCAAACATGCAGTCTGTATTAAATTGGTTTGATACCAATTGGTTTGACGTATTTAGAACAAACTGTTACATATCATTTAGACTCTGAAGTCTCATAACGATAGACAGATAGACAGATAGATAGATAGATAGATAGATAGATCAATAACTTAACTGTGAAAAACCTTATAATGTAGATTTTCTCTTGTTTTAACATAATGTATTTTGTGGCCTGTATGCTCATGCCCTGTAAGGTGTCTTACTCTGATGGCAGTGCTTTACTGCAGACAGCAGAAAAGCTGTATGTGCACAATTAGACACAGTGTCAGTAGGATGTGTCTTACATTTTTGAATAAGAAGGGATGTGTGGCCACCTTTGGTCAAACAGTTATTCCAGCATTTACATTGCTCTGGTCAGAGCTTAAGAGCTGACATCCAAACTCTAACAGTGCAGAATTTTAAGCTCACCATGTGCCATCCTTGCCTCTTCCTGTTGAATCAATATCTTTCATCACGCCTTCTCTGTTCCATCTTGAAATGTGGGAAAGAGGAAAATGAGTTAGAGTAGTTTATTGGGAACCAGACACATGTAAAGAAGAGAGAAGCAGCCTGCAGTCTGACTGCTGTCAGAGCCCATAGTAAGAACATAGCATGCCCCTTCATTTCATACTGCATGTGGCTTTAAGAAGCCTCTACGACCCTCATCAGCCCCCCAGGATGATCAGACCCTTCTGGATTGAGATGAATGATGATCACAGATCATACACTGATGTCTGAAACAGCAGTGATGGCCTGTGCTCATTCCAAACGCCTTCCAAGAAGGACTGTGGGTGTGCACGCTCTAGATCCCGTTCCACCTTAAACTGTACAGTGGCATTCAAGCACCGGTGGGGGCTCCACAGTGACCGCGCTGCTTCATTTAAGGTGGAACGGAATAGTTGCGTACGAAGCTGGGCAATAAAGTCAGCTTGATCTTTGTGTTGATCATGCACAGGGCAGAACGAACGAACGAACACACACACACACACACACACACACACACACACACACACACACACACACACACACACACATGCTCTTAGACAGTGGAAGCAGTGCACCAAAATTACATAAGGACAGCATGTGGACCGCGCAGGCGCAGTGCGGGCTCAGATAAACAGCCCAGCAGTCGGTCGACACTGACACTCAAAAGCACATCGACAGAATGATTCCAGTCGTTACCAGTTTGGGATTCCGGGCGCATTCACACACACACGGGTCTTGGGCTTCAAAGTTTCTTTCAGCTACACACCTTTCTCCTCACTACAGCCACACAGCCATTCCCGTGACGTCAGCGTCCACCACTGCCGCCAGCTGACGTCATATTTGTGGGTTTTGTTTTTTTTATGTTTTTGTATTGAAAATTAATGTAATGTTCATGTATAATAATAATAATAATAATAATAATAATAATATGATAACAAAATAATAATAATATCAAAATAACAACAATAATAATATCAAAATAATAAGAAGAAGAACAACAACAATAATGTTGATGATAATAATAACAATACAAATAAAAATAACAATAATAACAATAACAATAATAAAAACAAAAATATGAATAATAATAAGAACAAAAACATTAATTTTATATATATATATATAT